>CAMPDV010000009.1:653608-1307216 GCA_946699065.1 Loxodes magnus | reverse complement strand
TAGGTCTCAGGAAGACTATTTTTAAGCACATTTTAATATAGAATGATAGTTAGTGTATAGTTAATTTAGTATTACTTATTAGAAGAGCATTAATCTTTTACAAAATAAAAATTTAATATGATTTAAGTAATGTTTAGTCAATTTAAGCTACAAATCCAAATAAAGCCCTACAAACTTTGTTTAGCAATCCATACACTATTGTTATAATTCCTATTATAATTATGAAGCAAGCTATATTTAATATGTCATTCTAGCGTGAAATATTCTATATCTATTACTTGAATGTGCTTTTTGGATATATTTATTCTTTTTGCATATCTGACATTAGATAAAATTATTATCTTTTAACTTGGGCTAACAATGACTTAATATTTTTTTGCTTATCTGATTCTTCCTTTATCTTTGCGAGTACTAGTTTTAAGGTTTAAGATTTGAAAGGAATTTAATTTTGGTGATCTTTTTTTTAATACTTTTGAAAGATTTCCTATTTCTTATTCTAGATTTGAATGATATTTTAATCTGATTCTATGTTACATCATTATTATTTCTGTTTTAATTCCTTATTTAAAGAGTTTAAACAAATAATATTTGGCTTAGAAGCTTCTTTTTCGTTTATAGCTTCCTTATCGCTTGAAGTATTTATAATTTGTTATTCATCTGAAGTCTAATCATTAAGGAAAAATTGTTTAAACTCAGATTTATATGGAGATATATTTGCAGATTGGCAAGTATCTAAATTTGAAATGAGTGAATATGATTAAACTTGCTATTATTCTGAAGTTTTCCTTCTAAGTCTAAGATTAGAAGTTAACTAAAGCTTAGGTACTTTATGGTATATAAATTGTTCTCTCATGTATAATTCTTCTTAACTTATTGATTACTCAGGGTTACTTTTCTTTAAATCTTTTACTCTCTAAATAACATCTTTAGATACCTCTTAAACAGTCAAAGGCGATAAAGGAGATTTACATTCATTATCCATTACAGGAGATAAAGGAGATAAGCAAGTCTAGAAAACAAAGGGAGTAGGAGCAAATTTAAAAATAGATCTGGAATAACTATTAATAAGTTGGAGATCTTCGCTCTAAGTAAAAGACTTACGTTTTATACAAATATATTTTCACATTTGGTTTATTATATTATTTAATTTTTTAAGTACGCTTAAATTTAACTTAAAAACCATTCTTCTTCTTAATTCTATAATTAATAATTACAGGCTGCTGAGCTATCAAATCATGAGCGAATTCGATGGAATTTATCTTTACCTGTTGATAAATTTTAAAAGAAGATTCAATTAGCACTTCAGACGCATGATTTACTCTTCTCAAGCTTCTAGATATTAAATAAATTATGTTTTTGTCACATTTACAAAGCTCCTGAGTTACCCATTTTGAGCGTCTCTTTGAAATTTACAATTGTCTTAAAAATTCTTCGTATTGGCTCTAATTTTCCTGGTATATCATTTTGAGTTTTATGGCTAATAAGTATAAGCGTAATTTTTTATTAAACTTTAATTACAATAAAATACTTTGAAAGCTAATATCTACTAATTAAGCAGAAAGAACATAGAATAATTAAACTTATTAATAATCCTAGAAAATTAATCTTAATAAGTATGATGAATAATTGATGGAAGTATATCTAAAGGATATTAAATCATACTATTCAAAATAAATCATACAAATAAGTTAATATCATATCCTCTTCTTTGATGGCAATCAATAGAGTATCCTTTATTTTGTAGTTTTATCATTTTAATTTTATATTTATCTATTTTCAAATCAATTTTAATCCTTTTATGCTAATTTTAAGTGAATTGTGATAGAAACATATAATGATTTTACCTTAAAGAATAAATCCATAGAAAACACCCAAAACTAGATTAGAAAAAAAAATTTGGATGGAATAGATTATTAATAATAGATGCAAGCTAATACTTTATGAATCCAAAATTAAGTTTACAAGTAATTAAACTTTAAATTTTAATATTTAGATTTTTCTAGATTTAGCTAAGTTTTTTAGTTTTTAAATAATTCTCTTAAAGATTGTAGAAAAAATCCAAAAAATTAAGCAAAATTAAGGAGAATTACTGTATATTGAAAAATTTTAATCTCAAATAAAATGATTAGTTTTATACAGTCTGATATTCTTGCTTAATTTATAATAGTATTATTCTAAAGCTTATTTTATTAAAGTTAATCTAAAATCAACTTTGAATTTAAAGTTATAGATGTTTATTAATCAAACTTCTTTTAGGATTGATTAAACAGACACTTAGATATTTGTCATTAAGATTTCCTTAAATTTATTATAAACAAAATGAAACCTGCTTTTTATTAGGCATTTATTTATTTAAACTTCACTCAAATTTTAATATCTTTGATTCCTATAATCGCTGGACTATATATCAATATAAAAACACTTTGGACCTGGATATCAGTCGTTTATGTAGTTTTTGGTTTCATTTTATTAATAGCATCATGTTTTAATCTTTTGTTAAGAGAGAATTTATTTATACTCTTGATGAGTCTTTGTGTTTAATTGATTGTGATCTCATTTTATTCTGCTTTTACAATTGGAGTGGTTTTGTTTTCATTTGAATTCACTAATAACTCAGAGATAGAACATAGATAATAGATGAGTGCTTGCAGCTGAATTTTTCTATCTGCAAACATTTATTTTGTTATTTCTTTTTTGATTGCAATACTTTACTGAAAAGAGCTATTTCAACAGCAAGCCAGGCAAAAGAACTAGCCTCTACAAGCTCAAATGTTAAAAGAGTTTAGTAGCTGTGAAATAAAATAAAACTTGACAGTTGAAAGAATTTCAGAAATTAACGATAATAAAAGCACAGAAGAGTAAAATAAGGGAGAATAAAGATACAGCGAAATTTCTAAAACCATTAATAAATTCATAGAATGGGGATAATCTGATGAAGAAAGATGCATATATGTTGGTAACAGACCTACCAATCTTCTTATACTTGATTTTTGATTTTAACTTAAATAAGTTTAAATTAACTTAAATTGTAAATATTAGTTAATGATGCTATAATTATAGTTAATTTAAGAAAGCTGATATAAATAAAGCCAATTATATTAGAAATATTCCTATTTATAGTTTGAATATTATAAGAGTCTTTATTATAACTCATTAATATCATATATCAACTATCCTACTTCTTTTTTTGAACTTATATGCATAATTTATTCTAATCAAATAGCTTAGTCATATGTGGTTAAGTAACAGTGAGATAAGCAATAAAATTCTTAAAAACTTAAGAAAAAGGTTTAATAATGATAAGCTTTACTAATAATTAGCTGCATAGCTAAAGTTATAGGCAGAATGAATAGTTAACTGTTTTAAAGAATCTAGTAATTTCTAGCATTATTAATTAAGCTAGTTGCTCTCATTATTTAGAAACTTATATTTGCTTATCTTTAGTATAAAACTTTATACATTCTAGTTTATCAATTTTAAATAAAGATACATTCAAATTCATATGTAGTTGATTCATTCATTTAAATAATAAACTCTACACTAGTACCAACTCTTTATAATTATTAAGCAGAAAAGATATCTTCGGAAAGAAGATTGTTTAAATCCTAGGAATTCTAATAATTAAAAATTTATCTATGATAAGCTATAATTATAGTTATAGAATGAGAAATATTAGCAAATCACTATAAATATTTAAATAGTTATGCAACTTAACTACATCTACTCGAACTTCAATAGTGATTAAGTATAATTATTAACTAAAAAGTCAATCTAATTGCTATTATTCGTGAGATTTTTGAGATTTATATTTATTTTAAATAATAACTTTTTAGTAAATGTAGTGATAAGGAAATCATCATAATCTAGAATTATTATAATCTTAATAGACTAAATGCACTAAGCATTTTAAGTAGAAACATATTAATATCTAAAAATCCCTTGAAGTTCTCTTAAATAAAATGAATAAATCAAATTATTTAGAAAGTTCAATAATTTTACTAAATACAATTCACAGATTTATATTTATATTCTATTTAAATAGTTCATGGATCAAAATTGAGTCTGTTTATTAGAATTTAGTAATGAAACCTTACAAAATAGTTAAATTAGAAAATTTACAAAACAAGTTTTATAATAATTGCATTAGCAATCCTAAATTTCTAGAAATTAAGTAAGATATATTTACTGTATGCATAACTAATAAAGAACTATAATAAGCAGTCACTTATTAACAGGTTTAATAATAGCTATATTAAAATGATAAAATAAAGAAAATAAAATAAGCTCTTTAGTAATTTAGAATACTAATTTATAGATAATATCTATAAAGTTTCCCCTAATATGTTTTAAACTAATAGAAATTATTAAACAGCAAGCAAATGTCAATCTATTGTAACTAAAAATTGTCACTTTTATATAAAAGATATTAGAAATTGTTGAACTAAAGTAATAAAAATAAGGATCCTCTTATAGCACACTTAGAATTTCCTAATATTTTATATTATCCATTTTATTAAATTTCATGAAAAAACTAGTTTGCTTCATCTTTTATAATAGTAAAGAAGAAGATTTTAAAATAAATAAATACCCTTTAAGTAATGCCCGAAAAATAAGGCAATAGTCTGAAATAAGGAAAATATGTTTATATTTTATTAGTTTAAAGGAATTTAATGCTTAGATGTTAAGTAAAAATGTAAAAAAAGGAAAAGAAGTAAATAAAAGAAATATTTCTAAAGGAAAAAGGAAATAGATATCTAAACTCTCATCAAGCATTTTAAGAAATAATAAGTAAGGAGAATGTGATATCGTCAAGGTAACTTATTTTTCTTTTAGATGGACTGATTTAATGCTCAAATCAGGTTAATTATCTCCTGTTGAAACAAGTTCAAAGACTAATTGTAGTTCTTCAATTGATTTAAAGATAAATAGAACAAGAAAAACGAGTTTGGCAAATTATACGCAAGAAATGTACTTTTCATCTTTTGAGAATATTTCACCTTCTAATTGGACGGTTTCAAAATACTAGTATAGCAAGCGTTATCCCATTGAAGAAAACTTAAGAACGAGAGAAAAGATAAAGCTAAAATAATATATTGGATCTATCGATTTTGAGAATAACTTATTACCAAACAGCTTAGTTCCTTCCAAAGAATTAAAGGAAAAATGTTAGTTTTAATTATATAGAGATAAAAAGAGCTTTCTATCAAAAATAGTAATCTTCTATTAAGAAACTTTATTCTTAATAACAAGGTATAAATCTAAAATTCTAAAACAAAATGATCTTTTCTAAGGCAAGCAAATCAAATAATCCTTCACTTTCTAAATTCAAAAATAATTCATCTCCTAATTCCTAATTAATACTTTAGAAAAAGGGAAATTTAAACTAGTTCAAAATAGAAAGTGCAAAAATCAAAAGTGAGGAATTATTCAAACTTAAAAAGTATAAAGATACAAAAGCTAAAATAAAACTACCTAAAATTTAACTTAATTTTCCTTTCAGATTTTCATCATTAAGTTTAAAACAAGTTAATAGTTAATTTTATAACTAATCTAATAACTTCATATAGAAAGAGTTCTTAAAATAAATATTAAGAAAATGATAAAAAGGCATGCTCTTTGATAGACATAGTGAAATGTTTTTATCAAACAGAAAGGATTAGTCGAGGAAAAAGATAATAAAGAAAAATTGTTAGAATAGAATAATTAATTAAATATTTGTAGAAATAAATAAGTAATGTAAACTTTTCATAAAGTTTTTAGTTATTTTAGTATAAATGGCAGAAGAATAAGCTGAATAAGCGCTTGTTAAAACACTCTCTGCCAAATAGCTTAAAAACTTGACAAAGCCAAAATTCGCACTTGAGCCTGATAAGTATTATCCAACTAATGTATTCAAAAAATTCGGATTCCATAGAGCTTAATGCCCTAAATGTAAAGCAAATTATTGGAGATACTCTGAATCGCAAACTGTATGTGGAGATTCTTAATGTGTTGGCAAATATGAATTTATCGGAAAAGGATGCGGAAGTCTTAATAAAAAAATAACTTACACTGAAGCTTGGGAAGGATTCAAAAAAAGTCTCTGCTCGGCTGAAATACCCGCCACTGCTATTCCACGTTATCCAGTTGTTGCTAGGTGGCGAAACGACGTTGAGTATGTAGCAGCAGGTATTTACTGCTTCTAGCCTTATTGCGTTACAGGAGAAATGGAACCTCCTGCAAATCCATTAATTTGCCCTCAATTCTGTGTAAGATTTAACGATCTTGATAACATAGGAATCACCGGAAGACATTTCTCAGGCTTCATTATGCTGGGAATTTAGGTATTCAATCTGCCAAATAAGTATGTTTACTTTAAAGAAGAATGTGTTGAATTTAACTTACGATGGCTGATAGATGAACTAAAAATTGATCCTGGACAGATTACCTTAATTGAAGATGTATGGGCTGGTGGTGGTAATTTAGGACCCTGTGTTGAGTATTTCATAAACGGCCTGGAAGTAGGAAACATGGTTTTCATGTAATATAAGACTTTTCATGATGGCAGAATGGAAGAGTTGCCTGTAAAAGTAATTGATGTTGGCATAGGTCTAGAAAGAATTCCATGGCTAATAAATGGTTCTGCAACTTCATATATTGATGTGTTTAAGCAGGCTTATGAATGGGCTAGTTAACGACTTTAAGTATAAATTGACTAAGAAATTTGGGAGAAATTTGGACCTTATTCATGCTTATTAAATGTAGATGAAATAGAAGATGTAGACAAAACTTGGTAGTAGATTTCGGATCAAATTAACGAACCTGTTGAAAGAGTAAAGCAAGCAATTTCTCCTATCAAAGATCTTTACATCGTATTAGATCATACTAGAACTGTTTTAATGATTATAGAAGATGGCTCTCTTCCTTCTAATGTAGGAGGAGGTGCAAATGTTAGAAACATTTTAAGAAGAGTGTTTGCCATAATTCATAAAAACTAATGGTGGCAAAAGCTTGGAGAAATGGATGGTTTGATTGAATTATTCTAAAAGCATAAACTAGATTTATAGGGAATTTATGGACAATTTTAGGAATATAAAAGCTTTAGAAGTGTAATAGAAGTTGAGTATGAAAGATGGATGAATACTGACAAAGTATAAAAGCAAAAACTTGATAAGTTACTCTAAAAATCTAAAGGTAAACTTACTATTGATGACTGGATTATTTGTATTACTTCATATGGAATTCCTGCTGACGTAGTTTCTTAATAAACTAAATAAGAAGTTCCAGGAAATATTTATAGCATTATAGCAGAAAGATAAGACTAATTGGCTCCAGCTGCAGAACAAGTTCTTTATAGTACTGCGCATTTGCCTCCAACAGATTCTCTGTATTATGCTCAGCATAATCTATACGAATTTTAAGGTAAAGTTGTTGATATTTTCGCTAATCAATAACAAAATAGCATAAAAAATATCGTAATTCTAGATGTTAGTGCATTTTATCCATTCTCAGGAGGATAAGTAAATGATACAGGAAGAATGGAAATAGAGGGACAAATGTATAATGTCGTCAATGTAGAAAAATGTGGACATGCAGTATTACACTTCTTAGATAAACCTTTAGATGAAAATAAAGATTATAAGGGAATGGTTGTAAAAGGCTTTATTGATTAAGCTCGAAGAATTTAACTAAGAAATCATCACACCTCTACACATATTGTTTTTGCTGCTTGCAGAAAGGTTCTAGGTCCACATATCTGGTAACATGGTGCCAAAAAAACAATGGATTAAGCTCATTTAGACGTAACACACTATAAATCACTGACAAGATAGGAAGAATAGGATATAGAAGATACAGCTAACAGAATAGTAATGGAAGGCAAAAAAATCAATAAATATTGGATGGAAAAGCCTGAAGCTGAAAAGAAATTTGGTTTCCATCTATATTAAGGAGGTGTGATTCCAGGAAATCAGTTACGTATTGTAAATATTTCTGATACTGACACAGAAGCTTGCTGCGGTACCCATTGCGACTATACAAATGAAGTTGGATGGATTCATCTAGTAAAATCAATTAGAATTTCTGATGGTATTGTCAGACTTTATTTCACAGCAGGAGAAAAAACAATAGAGAAACTTAACGGAGCCAGAAATATTTTATTGGAACTTTCGGAATAATGGGGTGTTCCTTAGCCTGATTTAATATCTACAGCTAATAGATTTTTCCAGGGATACAAGAAATTTTAGACTAAAATGCAGAATTAGGATTAATAAATTCTAAATTTAGTTTGCAAAAATTTAATACTTGACCCTTAAACAAAATTAGGATATTCTTTAAGTGACCAGCCAAATCCTACTTTGTATTTCTCATTTTTAAATTAAAAAGCAGGATAGCTTAAAGAATTTTAGAAAGGAATTATATTCATTGGAAAATAATTCATACATGGTCTTTTAGGAGCAACAAATATTCTAGATCCTAATTAGGTAATTTTATTATTATTAGTTATTAACTTTCACAACTCCTACTGAGGAAGGAAAGTAGATCAAAACTACTATTAAGAACAAGGTAGGGGCTAAAAACTAGTAAGTTAGCGATGTGTGCGAATTTTCCATAATAGCAAATATAAATTCTAACTAGCTATTAGGATTTCTTAATCAAGCAGGGTTCAAGAAACTTGAGATGTGAGAAACTTTTAAACTTTAAGCTAAAAATCAATAAAATTCCAATAATTTTCTATTTTACATATGATTTAACCCTTAATACATACTAAACTTCCTTAAATATTAAGTTTATATCTTAAATTTTTCTAGTTATAATGCTATTGCAATTATAATTTTTCTTATGTCTTTTCCATATTTTTCTGTATATTTAAAGTAAAAAAAGACTTTTTCCTTATTTGTAAATATCTTTTGTTTATTTCTTTTGTAAGAAAAATCTATATTAAGGCATAAAAAATTATTTTAATTGCTTAGTTTAATAATTAATAGATAGTCAATTTAATAACGGTAAGCAATATTTCTTAATAATGCTTACAAAATATTTATATGAATCCTTTATTTTAAAATTTATGTTTTTATTGCCATTTACCACCCAATAAAACTATGGGATTTAGTAGAAGGCTAATTAAACACTTTTATTTCTAAATTATTAACAAATGAAGATTTCCTTGATTAGATGTTTTGCTTAATTTATAATATGTTTTATTATTTACTTACAAATATATTAGCCTTATAGTGATATGCAGTTCTAAATATGATTGAATGCTATTTAAAGTATAAAAATGTTTATACGAAATGTTGGTAAAGTATTATTTTAATTTTTAAGGAATTAATTTAAATCTTTCTCATTTGTATATATCAGTTAGGCTAAATATTTATAATATAGAGGCTTAGAGTTGATTTAGTATTATATATAGTCATATTATTGTTAGATTTAAACAGTTAATGCTATTAATTAAACTCTTCTTGCTTATTAATTTCATAATACAATAATAAAATGCTAAGTATAAACACCAAATTAAATTAAATTAGTACAGTATGCTATTATATAGAGCAAGTATATTAACATCCCATTTATTAACTCTTCTTTATATTGCTTCTCCTTTTATCTTCAACCATTCTATTAATATAATATTAAGTCAAGTTTAATAAAAAAGGGAATAACAGATAATCTTTACCTTTCGTTGTATATTTAAGCTCCCAATAAAAGAATAAAATTTATGGTATAGAAAGATTATAAGGCTAGATATTGATTTAATGCAACTATTAATATAATTAGTAAGCATCATTACGCTAAAGTGGTTATTCTGTCTTTAAATCATTTATTTGGATATAAACATTCATTAATGTCTGCATTTTAGAAGGATTCTAAGTATATTACTTTAATAGTAAAAAACGTCTAAATTATTTTGGTAGTTGGAGTAAAAGCCAAAAATAAAGGGATAGTAATAATAATATCTAAACGAATAAGAAAATAAAATAGTTACTTATTAGCTAGAGTATTAATAGTGCTAAAGTATTATAAAATAAAATAAAATGTATTCTAAGTCTCCTTTAAACAAATAATTACTTAAATGCTTTACTCAGAATAAGTTCAAACCTCTAAGAAATTCAAACTCTTAAGACTGCTCTTTCTAATCAGAAGTAGATTTAAAAAATATAAGCAAAATAAATGAAAGCTTTATAGAAAACTATGACTAAAACTCCCATGAATTTATTAAAAAATCTCTATGTAAAAGTATTTGATAATCAATAAATTAAGTTAAGATTTAAGATTAAGAACTGGAATAGAAGTTCTAAACGATGACAAAAAGTGCGAAGTTATAGTCAGAATTGAATTTTTAAAGAAATGGATGAAAATAGGGGATTATTTAAAAGAAGCAAGATCATGATACCTTAAAATTACAAAGATGGAAATAAGATAGAAAAACTAGATAGAAGTAAAGTTTAAGCGTGGATTTTGAGCAGAAGAATGATAAAATAAATAGTAATATAATTAAAAGTCCTAATAAACCTTTAACTTTTACTGATTTTAAAAAGCTACAAACTTCTAATGGTAAACAGTTTGTAAGTAAAATAAAAAAGTCTTACAATTTAAGAAGAAGTTAGGAAGCCATTCCGTTTTATGAAAGGCTATATAAAAACCCTCAACAAAGATTGGAAATTTTTTAAAAAGAATTTTCCAAGCAAACTAAAGAACAATAGCTAAAAGAAGAAATAGAAAAATAATAGAAAGAATAAGAACAAAAATTGTTTTCAAGTCAAAAGTAAACTCTCAACATTATTGATATTAATACTAGAAAAATACTAATTAAGTAAATACAAAACGTAAACAAAAAACTCATAATGGATTTTAGAGATTAGCGGGATCCAGATAGATATAGTTGTTAAATCGGTTTTTCTTTGCTGATTTTGCTCTAAAACGAAAAAGCTATATAATTTGCGAAATCAGTAAAATAAATCAACTGAGAGGACATACATTATAACTTTGGATTCGTTACAAATTTTTTGAATTTGATAAAAAATATTCCTTATCTTATTGACTAAGGGCATATTTCTAATAAATCAGTCGAATCAGCATTTTATTACTACCAGTCAGCAAATGAATAGCAGTTCTGATAATATAAAGATCATATAGCTTATCCCTTTTATATGGTTGTAGAATCTTCTATAAAATATCACCAAAACTTGGAAATTCTTAAGACCAATAAAAACCTAAATATCTAATATTTGACTTAAGCAGATACCTTGAAAATAGATGATCAAGTTCTAAAGCAACATATAAGAAAAACTAAAATATCTGATTTTATTAAAAACTTAAAGCCAAAGCTAAACTAAAAAAGTAAACAAAGCAAAATATCAATAAATAAAAGTTTTACTATTCTAATAAAAGATGAAGTTGCCTCCTCCTAAAATAAACTCCGATAAAATAGAAGTTTAGCACAAACTCCAGTATAAAATGATAAATAGAATAGATAATATTTAATACCGTGAAGGTAAACTCCTAAAGAGATTAATTTGAAAGACTTTATTTAAAAGTTTGATGTCTCTTAGTACAAAATATAAAAATAGATTTAAAATCAAACACATAAAAATGAGGATAAGCAAATCAAAAATAATTAAGATGCAAAAAATATTATTTTAGAGGGAGATTTTTTAAATTCCTTTATATAAGAAATATAATAATCTGATTAAATAAAATCTAAAGAGAAGAATGAGAAAATTATTTAGAAATTCTTCAAAAAAAGTTTGTCTAAGTATTTGAAATAGTTTGTGAAATAAAACAAAGGACATGATTTTTCTAAGATAGAATCATTGATTCCTAACAAGAAAAAAATATGAATTCATTAATTAGTTGAAGAAGTAAATTTTAATATAGATAAAATAGCTAGAGGGAAAATTGGATAAAACCTGTATTTCATAGTTTATCAGTTAAATCAAAAAGAAAAATAATTTTTTAAAAGAAGTGCATCCTATTCTAGCAGAAGTTTATTATAAATCCCTTTAATTGTCATATTTTATAATCAAATTTATCTTATATACTTACAAATATACAATCTTTAAGTTAATATTTTATTAAGTCTTTGATTACTTAAATCTTAAGAAAAATTTTAATATTTTTCTGGATTTAAAGAAAACAAAATTATTTAATTAGATTGTATATAAATAAAAAAAGGAATTTAAAGCTGTAAATAAATAGTTAAGTTAAGCAACGATAAGCTTAGTATTATATTTACTAACTGTAATGAGGCTTTTAACTTATAATATAATTACTATTTCAAAGGTTTTTTTATAGGTTCTTTTTATTAAAAAATGTCTGTGAGTATCAGAAGAGCGAAGCCTGAAGATTTATTTGGTATGCAGCACTGTAATCTCAAATGTCTTCCAGAAAATTATCATATGAAATACTATTTTTATCATTAACTTAGTTGGCCTGAATTGCTATACCTTGCAGAAGATAACGGTCGTGTTGTGGGTTATGTTTTAGCTAAAATTGAAGAAGAAGAAGAAACTATCCATGGACATATTACAAGTATTTCTGTTCTCAGAAGTCATAGAAGACTTGGAATCGCAAGTAAGCTAATGCAAGCAACTCACTAAGCAATGTAATCAATTTATGATGCACATTATGTTTCTCTCCATGTTAGAGTCAGCAATAGAGCAGCCATAAAACTTTACTAAGATGTACTAGGATATGATAACAATAGGGTTGAAGAAAAATACTATGCAGATGGAGAAGATGCATATGATATGAGAAAGTGATTTAAACCAAAGAAAGAAACTAAGAAAGAAGAAGCTTAAAAAGCACAATTAGTTCAAAAATTAACTTAATAAGAAGAAAATAAAGAAAAAGTTTAGTAAAATTAATAATAGAATGAAGAAGCAGCCAAAAAGAAGAGAAAGAATAAGAAGAAGAAAAATAAGTGAAATATTTAAAAACATTTAAGCAAATCAATCTTACTTTAAGCCTATCCTTAACTTTCTTTCATTTCTTAAATTTTAACGAATTAATTTCCTATTTACTTTAGCTTTTATTAAGCTGAAAGGCGAACATTATTTAATTTAATTTAATTAATTTACTTTAGCTTTCTTTTGAGGAATGTGTTTATTTATTTTATTATTCATTTAATTCCAAATATGTAAAAATAGTTTTAATTTAGGCTATTTCTATTAGATATTTATATAACTTATCAATATATCCCTTTGTAAAAATCTTAGCTATTTTAAATTGTGTGATATTCTTTCTCAAAACATTGTTTCTAATATTAGTTATATATTAGTGAACTTTTTAATTTAATTATCATTCTAAAATTAAACTAGAAAGCTTTAAAATAACCTAAATTTAACTAGTTATAATTTCAGTTAGATTATTTACTTTAATTGTAATTCTTCAATACTTTTTATACTTTGCATTAGAAAAGAAATTATTTACTGTTTATTTTTAGATTGGATAAATTCTTATAATTGCATATTTGCTATTTTTCTTAGCTTTTAATAACTTTATCTGCTTAAAATGAAACTAAAAGTTTTCTAATTTAATATTTAAGAATGATTAATTAGATTAGAATAGTATTAATTAGATATATTATTGCAAGTAGTAGACTATCCTATATAAGTTTATTACGTCTAATCTAATTAATATAAAACTCTAATAGCTTTTCATTGTTTTTTGTACTAGTTAATATATTTCTGCCTTTAAATTTCCTACTTTCCTTATTTTTCTGCTGTAAGGATATTATTTTCTTATATTAAATAGTATCAAATAATCATTTAGCTTTCATTAATTTAAAAAATATGAAGATAATAATGTATCCTAAACATTTTTGATGGATAAAGCCATGACAAATACTCATCATGCTTATTATAAATGAAGCTACCCAAACGAAACAGAGATTAATTAACAATATATAAATTTAAAAATGTAAGTGATATGTTAATCAGACGGATATACCGAAGATACTATAAATCTTTGATATTTTATTAATAGCGTCATAGATAGCTGCCGTTCTTAGATCGCATTTTAATCTTTATGCTATATCACTAACTCTTTAATAAGAGAACGTAAGAATATCCTCTGAGGCACTTCGAACAAGATCTAGTTATGCTGCTCCTTTAACAATGAAATCTGGCTTCATTTCCTTCTAGAAAACCTCTTCAATTAATTATTGGGCAAAAACTAAATTTGATTTTTTCTCCCACTGAATTTATAAAATTTACCTATTTAGTCATTAAGCCAAGCTTTTGATGACTTAAGTTTTGCAATCATTCAAAATAACTTACTATCATTTCACCTGCTGTTGCGAGAAGATCTGGTATTACTGGAATTTTTTTATTTAACAGAATTTCATTAGCCTCGAAAGAAATCGCTCCTTCATAACCTTCAACTATCATTTTGCAATTTAATAAATGAACGTTATCTTTATCTAAGGCTAGCATTTTGTTAGTTGGAATAAAGATATCGCATTATTTATTTACAATATTATTGAAGTCATTTATATATTCACAATCAGGAAAATCTATAAAATTTTTTCTGTTCTCGTAGAATTTTTAAGCGTGCGCGATGTTTATGCCATTACTACTATAAATTCCATCTTCGCTTTCAAACATTCCAATGCATTTCGCATTTCCATGCTCTACTAATCAATTTGCTGCTTAGAAGCCAGTTCTTTTTAATCCACATATAATAAATGTTTTATCTTTCAAGCCAGCAGTTAGATCAGCCCTTTAATTGTAAAACCAAGGATCTTTTAAGGCATAATTAGTTTAGATATAAATTCCTCTACCTTAAGCTTCTAAACTACCTTCTAAGCCAAAATCACGTTCATCCTTTCCTACAACACAAGCTGCATGATTAACATCTTTTGAGCCTTTAAAAAACTAATAAGTATCGTAAATTCACGAAATTTCTTAAGTAGAGACACCATCTCCTGGTCCTAATACATCAAAAGCAGGATTGCAATACCCTCTAGTAATTATCTCTTTTGTGTATCTTCTTACTAAATTTTCACGTTCGGAAATTAATAGTTTACTTGGATCAGCTCTAATTGCACCTTTAGCCCCTCCAAATTGAATACTTAGAACAGCTGCTTGAAGAGTATTTAAAGTAGCATGAGCTAGAACTTTATTTGTAGTAGAATCAGGCGTAATCATAATACCTCCCATCGTAGGAAGGAAATGCAAACTATTTTATGCACGATAACCAATAAAGGTTTAAGTAGGTGCTTTATTTTAATCATAGGGACTAGGTTCCATTTTCACCGGAAAAGTAATCTTTAATATATTGGCATTCTCTCTAATAATTTCTATCATATCAGGTTCTTATTTAGTCAAATTAGCTGCTTTATCAAAGAAATTCAAAGTATTTTGATAGATATCAACTGATCTGAATGAGGAAAATGAGCGTAGATAAAGTAATCTATTGATCATTTTTATTTTATACTAAAAAATAGAAATGGATACTTATTTCCTTATTTTTAATTATTATATATTATATTCTGCTTAAATCTTATACTCTTTTCTTTCAATTCTAACCTAATTCTCTCTAAAACTAACACTAAACTAGTTTTACCTATCTAAAAATACTGAAATTTAACCTAAATTTTTGAATGCAATATTATTTATGATTATTTAATTAAATGAGAAACTCACTATTCATTCAAAAAATAAGTATTTCTATCAAAAAGTTTATATATAAGCACTCAAATTTATTAGATTTAATTAAGCTTTAATATAATAAACTACTGACTGTATACATAAATGAATGTAATTCTTATTTATTAAAAATTAAAATATATAAAGTAGAATATTTATATCAAAAAACTTTATACTTCATACTTAATAGGCTATACTAACTACAATTACATTCTACCTTAAAGAAAAATTTGTCTAAGCTATTCTAACTTATTATTTTATAGTGATTCAACTTCTTTAAAAATATTATAATCTCTAAAGCTTTCATTATAATAAATTAAAGCTTACCATGAAATAAAAAAAGGGATTGCATTTGTTAATAAATTAGAACTTATAAGTACATAATAAGCTTAATAGTAATCTCTTTGATGAATTTGTGAATATATTTAATAATGAATAGCTTGTTTAAGAATAAATATGCTATAAGCATTAATAATAACAGTATTTATATTTAAGTAATTCCTATACATTTCTTGCTATAATCATATATGCTCAGACTAAATGTAAGAAGAATTAAAATATTTTATATTTGTATTATTACCTTAGATATTCCAAAGAACAATGTGATGATAAATAACTTTAACCTTGTATGTAATTATTCATATATTCCTCTACTGAATATAGTATAAATTTTTATAATATATTTGCTTTAAAAATCTATGAAATAGATTCTGTAAAAATGATAGATGTGTTTAGATTATATCATATAAATAAGGGGTGCGACGTTATTTTAGCTTTCTTTATCTTATAAACATAGTAGGAAAAAGCATCTTAGGCTATGCAGATTGAAACTAATCAAGAAAAGCATTCATAAAACTAATAAAACTTAACACTTTTAAATTATAATTTTGCCAAAATAAATTTAAAAAAGGAAAATAATTAAATCTAAAACTGAGTTTGTACTTGGAAATAAGAAGTAAATGAATCCAAATATTTTAAATTATTTAGTTAATAAAGAAGTATTAAAATGGAAACTAGTTAAGCATCAAATTTGTATGATTTAATTGGAACTAAATATGAGGAGTTTGATAAATAAGATCTAGAAATCACTTAAATAAAAAATTCAACTTATGCAAACAACTATGAAAAAGGAATTAGTTATGTGTTTAGCAATTAAGTACTTGATTATATCATAATATATGGAAACTAAGATAAAAAATATTAAATTTACTAGGGTAAGTTACCCTTTGGACTTTCTTTCTCAGAATATAACTCATCAATTGTTTAGAGATTTGGAGAACCTTAAGTAAAAAATAGTATTCCAAACATTTATATTGTATACTAAAAAATTGGTTTACAAATTGACTTCATTGGTACAGATTGGAATGATTTTTAAAATTAAATCTGATTCATAACTCTTTTTAAGCCTTGAATTGAAAAAATTTAATTCCATAAGAATCCTTTTGAATATTCGTTATCATGTAAACTATGTTGGGTTTGCCAAGCTGAAACAACCAAAAAATGCTCATAGTGCTAAATAGCATATTATTGTAGTTAAGGATGCCAACGTTCTGACTGGAAGACGCATAAGAAGTACTGTAAAAAGATTGATAATAGCAATAAATGAATTTTAATTTTTTAAATGTCTTAAAACAATAGCAACCTACTATTACATATTTATAAATTTCCCCCTAAATTGTCAACTGAGATCTTTACATTTAATAAACAAATATTCTTTATGATTTTTGCTGATTCTTACTTTTTTTAAACATTTTGGTTGTAATTAAATTATAAATATAAATTAGATATTTATTTTAGAGAATATATAAAATCAAGAATCACTAAGATTTGCTTATTATATGTGATATATCTCTATTAATATTAGCATTACTCAATTAAAAGAATTAAATACAAATAATAAATTAATAAATATTGTGACGCTTTAGTAGTCTACATACTTATAATTATATTCCTAATAATTTACATTTCAAGCATAAAGAGTTAGTTATTCCCTATCTTTTATTAATTATTATTAATTTGATACAAATTAATAAATAATTAAAAGTTTTAATTTTAGCTATTTATAGTTAATAGAATATAATGATCCTGTAATGCAATACTGTAAAACATTCTTAGAAATTATTCTGTTTCTTAAGAAACCTAAATATAAAGAAATGAAGTTGATTCTCATCTGAAAGATATAATACTTCTTAATAATTTAATATTTTAAGATAAATATAGTAGCTTTAATATAATTCTAACTAAAAGATTAAAGTTTAATAGACTAACTTTTAAATTTATAAAATAACAAAACTATCTATTATTAATGTCTCATCCTTATAACTCACTTATATTTTTCTCTTAGTATTTCATTTTTTATATTAATTGATAATAACTTATTCTTAAATGTCTGAAATATAAAAGGCTATGAAATTTAGTAGAAAATTATTAGATTAAAGGAATTTAATTTGAAGAAATATTAGAATGGGATTTAAAATATCTAATAAATATGCTTAAACATATTAGACCAAATATAAACAAATAATTTAAGTTAGGTAGATAGCAAATTATATAAATATTAGTAAGAATTAATGCTGCTTAATAGTGCCTCTTAAATTTTAATATCTTCAATCATTTAATAGCTTCTTTACTATATAATTTAATATTAATATTTACGTTAAGTCTATTAATAATCATAATAACCATCAATAATTAAAAAAGGGAGTTTTATGATTTCTAGCAAAGCTTTTTTTGATGCAAATAAAGAATAAATAGTAAGAGATATTTATTAAGATGCTTCTAATTATTTTAAAATACTTCCTCAATAAAGTAGTATAGCTAAATATGATTTAAGTTATAAATATAACTTAAAATGTAGGGAAAGCATAAGAATAATAAGGTTTGATTAATTATTAAGGAATGTTTCTTTTTAGTAAATAAAGGAATAAAAATAAAAGTCATTAGTAAAATATAATAAGATGGAATAATAATTCTTTAAGGGAACTATCAAAATTTAGCTTATTGCTTGTTTTCTTAAAAAAAGCTCTCTTTCATTGCCACAAGAATTTGACCCTCCTATTGACGAAAAAAATATAATAGTAGAGTTGATGTTGGGATCTTAAAGGAGTATATTTGAGTTGTATGGCTGCATTGATATGTGAACTCAGCTTGAAAAGTCGATTTTGATGTGTAGAACATTACCTGAACAAGATAGCTTTACTTTCTACTATTACATTAAACTTTAAGATGAAAATAAGTATATTGCAGGAGCACATATACCTCTTCCTTAATTTCCTAATGAATCTTAATTTTATAATTTTCAAAACGCAAAAGTTTTCAATACTGAAAACTAAGAATGTGGAATAATGCATTTTAGTTTGTATTGGGATGCTGATCCTCAATCTCTTATCAAAAGCCTCAACAAAAAATTAGACAAATCATTGACATAATTTTATAACATCGAAATAATGCAAGATGTGCTGTAAACTACAGAAGCTGTCTATAATTTATCTGCAAATGCTGCTAAATAAACTTATCAATCTATAAAAAACAAAGCAACAGGAAAAAACGTTTAGGATTAGGAAGAATCTCTTGATAAATGAAACATTGATAAGATAAACTAAACATAATTTAATACTCGCAATAAATTTGTTTAATAGAACTGATTTATCTTTCACTAACTCTAATTTATATTTGCACTTGACATTTATTCAAGAAATCTAGTTATTTTATTACTAGCATCAATTAACTAGAAATAAGCTTATCATTAGCTTTAATTTTCTATTATGTAGCTATTATATAGCTCTATTTATGAATATCACTTGATAAGCAGTGATACCTTACTAGATATTGTATGGAATGGTATTGATATTAAAAATTAAATTTATCATCTGATGTTTAGCATTTTAATTGATAAATTTAAGTTAATAATATTATAGATATATCTAATTATAAAATAATCAGTTAATGCCATTTTTAATAGATAAGCCTTTAAATTGCTAAATTTCTAATTCACATACTATGATCTTAAAATCTTAAGCTTAATAGCAACCTAAACTTATCATTAAGTTAATTTTCTTAAAAATAATTGTTTATTGATATTTGAAGTAATTTTGATTATACATTAAATATATTTTAAGAGATAAAATCTACATAAAAGTGCTAAAATATGAAGATGTAGTTTTAATAAGTAATAATTAGATAAATCTAGTGCCAATTTATAGAAATAATTAAATAGATTAGATATCTTTTTATTGATATATCTTTATTTTCTCTTTTATATCCATATAACTTAAATCTACATAATTATGTATATTTCTTTTATGTGAGAGATTATAGGGTTTACTCGCTCTTATTTCAATCTGCTTACTTTTAGTGATAATATTCTGTCTTAGTAAGATTTAAGTTGCTTTAACTAGTAGTTTGGGGTCTTTTATTAAAATCGAAATAGTTTTCAAAGGGGCTTATATTAAGTTGAGATAAATAGACTTAGTTAAATTTTAGAAAGCTTAGTAAGATTCTAATGATGTATAATTAAAGTTTTAATTAGCAAGTAAAATTATTATAAGAAGTTACTTATATTAGACTTAAAATGGCAGGTAAAGATAATGTAGGAAGTCTTAAGGAATTTTAAAAGGATTCCATAAATTAATACGCTAATAAGCAAAGGATGAGCGTTCTTTGAGTTAGAAATGATGAAAATACAAATATAGCATTAGTTAGAAAGCACTCAACAAGAAAAAGCAGATTAAATTTATTATAAGATACTGATAAAGTTTATATCACTCTAAATGACGAAGGAACTAAATTTATAATTTCAGATGAAACTTAATTAAAAATAAATAATTTTATAGCAGGAAAGGATCTATCCTTTGGAGTTATAAAGAACACTGTTGAAAAAGTGAATGAAATAATTTAGTAAGTACTAATAAAAAACAAAGATGATTATGGAATGTGGAAACCTAATAAATTAAACTTTTTAGCAGTAAGGATGACATTTATTATGCTAGTTATTTATATCACGCTTGGATTCTTTTCTGTAGCTGGAGGAATTTCTACTCTTGTCATTTCTGGGATTTTTTTTTGCATTTAGTTGCTGACTAATTATAGTTACTTGGTATAAAAAAGGTACTTTTGCAAATAATAAATATAATCTTAAAAGAATACAAGAATAGCTGTGATTGCTCATCAGTAAGAATATTGACAACTTTCTCTCTTATGAAAACAAACTTTATGCCAAGTATAATATGTAAATAACTGTAGAAAAAACCACTGCTGAATGATTATGCTTATGCTCTATATAATCAGGCACTATAGGCTAGTAAATTAATAGACATCTTAAAAAGCAAGAAAGATCGTTAGATTAAGCTAATAATTGCAAGAAAAATAAAGCATTTGAATGCATAAAACTCACTACTCAAGAATTTTAGAAGGAGAACCTAAAAAATGAAAGGTAGATTGATTTTTAATAAAATGCAAAAATAAAAAGCAACTAGAGAAAAATCCAATTTTAAAATCAAAATCAAGAGATTAGCATTTAGTCAAATGAGCAGCAGATCGTAAGCTTAGAAAACTGAAAAACATTATATTAATATAATGGATTATTTGATTTATTTGACTTTCTATTAGTTGATTTATCCTAAATTTCTGATTATTTTAGAAAGAAATAATATTACTTTAGTGATTCTATTTTATATGGCGATTTTATTAACTTTTTACATTCAACTAAATCGCACGAAGTTTAGGGTATTATATTATCTTCATTATTCAAACAAGCAAGAAATTATATATCCTTCATAAGTATAATTATAATAGCTAAGTTTATTTTTCTTAAACAGAATATAATGCTAATATTCACATGCTCTTTCATTTTAATTTTAGTAAGATGCATCAGGAGTGACTTCAAAGATTTGATGTTAAAAAATATAAATGATAATACAAATAGAAATATAGAATTAAATTTAAAATTAATAAGTCAAAAATGATTTGCTTTTTTGCATAATTTGTATTCTTTTATTTTAGCAGTCAACAGAGGCTAATAATTATTTGTTTTAAGATCTTTGGCTGTTTTTATAGGCTATTTTAGATCAAACTTCTTGAACTATGATGCTTATTTCATTGCTTTTTTAATTGTATCAGTAGCTTAAAAATCAGAAATTTCGGAATTTTAAGATAATAAGGGTTGATGAGTTTTTATACCTTTTAAATCTGCTAAATTTCTTTAACCAGCTCTACTAAAATTAATACGAACATTAGTTTATTTAGGTCTATAATAGCTTTGTGATGATTAAATGTTTTTACTTCGGATTTTTGACATTTTAACATTTCTTTCTTCAGTTATAGACTCTAAAGGTAAGTCTTATTAGTAAGTATTTATTTAATTGTGCTAAATATTTTAGTCATCAAGAATTTATGGCTCTTCTTATATTTTAGAAACTTCACTTGTATCTTGTTGAATATGTCTTAAAACTCTAGCTGATTACGAAGAATTTATTATTCGTTCTCTCTTAGTTGAAAATGACGTGCTGGCACGATTTTTAAAAGGAGAAGAATTAAAGGTATATAAATCTTAAGTGGATTCTTCTAAACCCTTAAGAAATCCTTAGCTTTAAATAGGTATTTTAGTACTCCGATTTTATTTATTTAAAGTATTTCTAAGGTTTTTTTACTTAACAAAAGCTATTTACTTCTGTAAATTACCTCCTGCTAGTACTTATTCGGCTGTAGCTTATTATTCTTACTGATTGTTTTCTTCTGATTTTTATAATCCTTACATTTCTCTCACGAGAGCATAAATTCGTTCTTATTTTATTGGATCTTTATTTTCAGTTTGTTCTTTCATTTCTTAAACTCTCTTATTTCTTCGTTCAATCATCTTTTTCTTCATTAGAACGCTTTAAATATACGAAAGCTTTGAAGTTTTGTTTATGAAAAATCTTTTAATATCCTATTCATCGTTAAAAGTATTATGTACTCCGTAAGGCGATTTAGGCAATCCTGCAATTACTGTTTAGTGCTAAGGATGAATTCTTAGTTCTTCAGCTTTTTCATACTTCATTTGTATAGGACACTTTTCTATTTTATAACGCTGAAGTTCATCTTTATAGTAAATGTCATGTTAATCTCTAAATTCAAATTCTCAGTGATCATTTTTATGGGACTAATTTTTAGTGAGTGGATAAATGCCTGCTTGTCAAAGAAAAGAAAGCCAGTTTATTATCTCATTTTCATCGTTCTATTACATAATACGTTTATGTCTATTTATGATATTGTAGTGATTTTTAGGAATAAAACGCTTAGCCATTTCATTCTAGACTGATTGCAGACTTTTTTCAATTCGCTCTCTATTTGTATAAGGAAGGTTATAATCTTTTAATGCTCTATCAATAATAGATTATTTATAACTAGATAGTACCATGTTTCTTATTTTTAAGACCCTTACAAATTAATACTTAATGTAAATTATAAAGAATGTCTTCAAAATTATTCACTATAACCTTAATTAGTTATAAACTACTTGAGTCTTTTAAATGTTTATCTATTAAGTTGCAACTCTTATTTTCTGAAACTGTCAAGAAATACAAAATATGAATGTCCTTTAAGAACGAAAGTTAGCTTTAATAATTGAAAATGATTATATTTTTAAAAAGTTATAGTCTTTACTTTTAATAACTTCATCTCTTATTCAATACTTTAAGTTCCACAACCATATTAATTAAGTGTCCAATTGATTTAAACCATGAATTGAGTTTGATTATTATATTTGAGGTTTAATAAAGGTGAAAGCTGAAGTATAGAATAGGAGTAATAAGCAAAGCTTGCGCGTAGAGACAAAAGGCTTAGATAAAATTAAGATAGAATAATTAAAGCAGCATGTCAATTCTTTAATTCAATTTAATCACTTTCCGAACTGCTACTTTCACTTTTGCTTGAAAACTCATCCAATGAACTATAAGATCTTTGTCTTTTATGATTTTGAAGATTAGAGTAATTATTCAAAATTTCCTAGTTTTAATCGTTTTTTATTAGCTTCTAAAAACTTTCCATTAGAATATTCTTGCTAATCTTTTCTATTTAATCTATAAGGAAAATATTTTCAGGAAGAGAATGTCAATAAAATGTGCTTAATCAGAACCAAGCTATATGAACACAAAAAATGTTTTAAAGGTATGGGACTTATTATGGAATTTCTATGCATATCATATGTGTAGCTTTAGAAATATCCTCAGTGCACTATGCTCCAAATTTTTCTGCTTCTTTTCATATCTAAATATAAAATCTTACAGGTGTTTATTTAGGATTTTAAGTTATCTCCTAATTTGACTCAAAAATTTTAGTCTAAAAGTACAAAATTTTTCCCTTAAAAACTTAAGTTTTAAAAAAGCGTAAAAGATCTGGTACTCTTTTTTCTTGCTTACTATAGAAATCCAAATTTAGTTTTTTAAGTAATCTTTCTAAGAAAAAGAGAAGGCAATCTTAATCTCCCTAGAACTTTTGATAAATATCAATATTTGCAAAGTTTTAAGTGCATGGATCTTCAGAGAAATATTAAAAAGGATCAGCTTTAATTAAGTTTTCTGAATTTTCTTATCATATATCTTCTCTATCATCTAATATAACCACTAAAGACTTATCTATTGGAAACAAATTTTTTAGGGACTTTGTTTTTAGATTAGGAGTATCACTCTTAGTAAAAATCCTCTTTTGAAAGTAACTTCCATGACTTCTAAATGAGTTAATTCCTTAAATAACATAATCAGCATAAATTTTAGTTCCATGAGTATAAATATACATTTCGTAGAATTACTCCATACTGTTTAGAAAATTATCTAGAAAAGGACGAAATTTTGTTTTAAGAAACATCTGATCTTAATTATAGTATAAAACCCCGTTTTGTTATGGCTCTCCTTCAAAAGAATTCATAGTATGTAATACAGTCCTATCAAGATCTAAAATTAATATAAGCTTATTGGCGAAAATTAAATTCTGCTTTTTTATTAATATCATTTTTTAAGCTTATTGTTCCTCCATTTAAAAATTAGGATCTGTATCTGAAATCTACACAAAATGTTTTGACTCTTCTATAATGGTTCCACACTCTGTACAAATATTTCCATAATTAAATCTATGTTTACTACATCGTTAAATTATAGCGACTATAACCTGATTCTTATCTTTTTTTTTATTTACTTGAAACTTCAAATCTACTATTTTGCCTTTCTCTGTTGCTTTAATTTACTAAATTTTGCTTATTCAACTCTTTTCACCTGTTATTAAAGTAAGAAGATGACAATCAGAATCTGGAATTTTATACTCGCAGTATCCTATTTTTTAATTAGCTTTAACAGTATCTTCTTACCTTATTTCTCAGTAGCATAATATATCTTAAGCATCTGAAGGCAATTCAATTTTAATAGGAATCTTAAGCATTTTATAAGAAAATAAAAATAGAAAGCTTAAACTTTCATTAAAACTTATAGTTTACATTAATTAAAATTCATTTCTCAAATGCCTTTCATTTATTACTTTTATTCAATATTCTGCTTCCTTTTAATCCTATTTAAATCATGCTTTTGTAGTTTCTAATTATATTAGTTTAAAGCATTATAATATATATAAAGTCTATTATTAAAGGTAAGTATAAAAATATTTTCTAGGGGCAATTCTATGGAAGGATGGAAGATATAGTGTTTTCTAATTAGTTACTAAAATTTAAAGCAGCTAAGGTCTTCTAAATATGCACTGCTATAAATTATTGCTATTTATTAATTATTAAACCTTCCTTAATATTAAATGTCTCCTTCAATTTATTTTAATAAGCTTATTCAGGTTAATCAATTTAATTTAATAGTTTTGCTAGTTTAATTTAATAAAAGAGAGTTTAGCTGATATTTTACTAAATCTAATAAAATAGCAATTTTAAAGATAAAGTACTGTATTTCTTATAAAATGACTAATATGCAATATAACTTTGCTTGTTACTTAATATATCTAAATTTTAATTAGAGTTAATTTTTAAGTATCCTTCTGTATTAGAATTTAATTATTAAAATATATCAAAGCTTTCATATATTTTTATAATAGATCTTAATGAAACTTTCTTATTTTTTTAATTAATAAATTTTCCAAATATAAATGAAAAATAAATTAGACTAATCTCAAAATATATGTTAATATAAGATTATAGTAATTATTATTTATTAATGAGTAGTAACCTTTATTTGTCTTTTCACGTATTAATTTATAAAAAGTTTCAAGAATCATTATAAAAATCATTAAGTTTGTTCATTTCTTATCAAGGTTCTGTTCTTGTATAACATATCAATGGTTGCAAATCTGACCTTTCTTCACGGTTGGTATCTTTTTCCAATCTTGTTCTTTTCAAACGTTTTTTTCATTTCTTTTTTAATATCTACTATTTGTTAGAGTAATTAGTCTCCTTCAAACATTTTTTCTATATAGCTCACCCATAGAAGTAATAAAAATTGTTAGATTTTATAAAAAAATTTTATTTTAAAGATATTGAATTTTTGTTTTTCCGACAGTTTTATTTTGTGTGCTCTAGCTTTCTACAGAATCAGCTATAATTGGTCTTCTTTTTATTATTTAATTAGTTGCTTAGTTTTTTCATGTCCATTTAATGCTTAAATTTGATTGTTCAATCTTCGTTGGATCAAGCATGGCTTTACATATAACTCATTCGTATTTTATTAAATTGCAATTTTGAATTCTAATATTTTTCTTCTGCTCCTTTAACCTTTTGATTAAATAGATGTGTAAAAGTTTTTAAGCTAAGTTCTGTATTTAATATTTGATTATCATTTTAAAGTTAGTTATTTATAAATCTAGACTGTATATTTGCAAATATAATAGTTGCATTACTTCCTATAGCTTTTTATTTTCTGGTTATAGCTAATAAATCTCAATCAAGGTATCTTATTGTTAGTTAGAAGATTTATTTTAGGTTAATTGCTTCTTAGGTGCCATTTTATTATATTATAATATTATAAATTTAATTGCTAAAAATCAAACCAAAATACTTAACTTAAGGGAGTTATTTCAATTTAATATCAAAAGATTAAAAGGATTTGTAAATTGATAAATGTTAGCGAGATATAAGAATATAATAGAAGTTACTAAACAATCTTATAGTTAATGGAATTAATTAAGTCTATCAGACATAAAGATATATATCAAAGCTTATTAGCAGAAATAAGTAGAAAACTCTTTAAATAAGATAATTTATTACCATAATTAGTAAGGCTATAAATAATTAAAAATTAATTTATTTGCATTTCAAGTTACTCTTTCAGACCTAATTATTAGAAATATTTAAAGAAGAAAATCTCAAATTGTGACAAAATATCTTATTACAAAATTTAATTAAAAAGTTGTATATTAAGCGGAGTTAAAATATATTATCTAATTAGAGGGAAAGTATATAAGATAGCTAATTTTTCAAGTAAAATTTAAGAGTTTATCAACTTTAGACAGAAAATAAAGAAAAAAATAAAAAATCTAAGTTAATCATCATATTTAAATATTTAGTACTGATAAAAGTTAAAAATTTAAATAATAAAGAGATAATCATATTTTTAACATATGAAAACTATCACTTTGATATAGCAATAGAATTAGAAACATTATATTTGTTAATCATTTTTATCAGGGGTAAGTTTTATAATCTGTGTTGAAAGGTAGATTAATTATAAAATTTCAATTAAAATACAATATAATTATAAAGTTAAAGATATTATCTAAACTATTTTATTTTATTTTTTTAATTATTTCTGAAAATTTAGCAGTCTAAAATAAAAGAAAAGCAATTATTTCCTTGTAGTTTATTTTTAAAAGAAAGATTATTTAAGGTTTTTATTTGCCTTCTTAAAGTGCTCTTAGGAAGAAACTTTAAAATTAGCTTAGACATTTTTAGGGATTTATAATATTATTAAATATTTAATAAATAGAAAAAAGTTCATAATATCAAATAAAAGAAGCTTCTTAAAATAAATGCGCTTGATGATTTGATTTATAACAATGAAATAATTTAACTAAATAAATACATGCTAATTTTAAAAAAGTACAAAATTAATTATATTATAATTTATAAATTCTAAAATTATCAGGAACAAAAGCAACATATATGACTATCTTTGACAAAATAATTTTAATGTGATGATATCTTAACATTATCTTAGAAAATTAAAGTTGCTTAAAAGGATTATATAAATAAATTATTTACAAATCTTAATATTTTAAGGATTCAATTTATTTTACACAACATCAAACCAAGAGCGTATTTTCCTTACATTAAATTTAAAGTCTTAGATTTAAATATGAGTTATTAAAATAGCTTATTATGATTAAGATTCAAATATATTTAAGTTCCATTCAATAGAAATTATATTAAATAAAATTATATAGCTAAAAGATTAAATTAATTGAAATAAATAAAAAATACAACATTTAAATTAATTTCAACTAAAAAAGTTTTTGGACCGGAAACTCCTTTCCAATTGCACGACCCGACGCTCTCTTTTTATGGAATAACGGGGATATCCTGTTGTGCTCCAGGCACAGCTGCTAGGGAGATCCATCGCTATGAGCAGCCAGGCTTCAAGCCTCTACCAAGAGCGGATAATCTCAAAGACAGTGTTCCCTTCAGAAAATGACTCTGACCAGGGACTTTCTCAGCGACAGGAAAGGAACTTGTTCCTAGCCATAAAACCAGAATGTGTTGTCACGAAGGTCATTCTCAGCTCCCACCCTCTTTTCAATTATATAAAAAATACAACATTTATGCTTTAAATGATGTTATAGTAGAAATTAGCAATTAGTTAAAAACAAATTATTATTAGAATAATTTAGGAGATTGATGGACATTTGTTTAGAAACAATATTAGCAAAAGGTGAGTTAGATGCTTCAGATATGATAATTTAAGATAATTCAAATTCACATTTAATTGATATTTGGATTAGTATAATAATATATTACATAATTCTTACTAATTTAATTTTAAGAATTTTCTAAATTTTTCTGTAGAGATAATCTTTAATCTACTAATAAAATTATTTCTTTTTGATTAATTATTTTTGGATTTTTAATCCTCAACAACATCTAAAGTTCCTTGAGTCTTACTATGAAATTCAGAATTGTATCTATTTCTATTATTTTATATTTATTCTAAGTTTTTATTTTATTTCCTTGATCTAAATTTTTAAATGATATTTTAACATACTTCTGTTTATTAAATTATCTAGTGAGCATTAATTATATCTCTTGCAACATAATTTTTTAATGATATTCTTCTTTTTTGATAAATTTCTAAGTTATTTATAATTATTCTTTTTAAATTGCTTGATTGCTTCTTATAAATTTAATATTATCTAAAATGCTTTACAAAGTTATTACTTTCTATCAATCAAATGTCAGAGAAAATTTAACTTTGACATATAATTTTTTAATTTTTTGTGGAGTTTTAAATCTCTCAGTTTATGGCTATTTTTCTTTTAATTTTTTAGTCTCCCTTCAGTTTCTGACTCTTCATATATAAAAGAATGATTCTATTTATTCTGACAGTTTATAAAGTAAGTATTGTAGTTTAAAAGAACTTAATAGTTTTGAAATACTTTTATGATTTAAAATATAGCAAAGCTTAAACTAAAATTAATTATATTGCATATGTTTAAAATGCTTGATCAATTACAACTTTGATATCATTAAATTCTTACATGTTTTGATAAGCATTTTAATAATACAATATTTTGAAATTAAACTGCTCTATATTTAAATTATAAATGGAATATAAATAAAGATTGCAAGTAGTTATGCTATAATTAAGTATAATTTAAAGCAGATAGGTATCTTAATTGACACCATTTTTGATTTAGTGAATATATGATAGAATGGTAACTAAAATAATAAATAATTTAAATTCAAACTATTGCTTCTCTTTTATTCCTTTACTAAAGCTATTGATATAATAATTTCAGAATGATTTTAGCTAATTTATTAAAAGCATTTTTTAAATTAAATACTCTGCAAAAAGTATTAATTGGTCATATAAATAATTAGATTAATAATTATTTGAAATTAATTATTCAGCAATAGTTAGCTAGTCTAGTTATTTTCATTTTGATTTAGACTAAATTAAATCTTAAGAAGAAAGAATTAGTAATGGTGCTTATAAACTTAGATAAGCTTAATTGTAAGCTATTAGCAATAATATTATAACTAGAAAATAATAAGAACTAATTTTGGATAAAATTATGAATCATCAAAATTATTTTAAGTTTTTGCATCTTCAAAGAAGAAACTGAAGCTCATGAAAATGAAGTCTCAAAAATTTTAACTATACCATCAGCACCACCTGAGCAAAGGATATTATCATTAATATTCACACACATGATACCTTCGCAAAACTTTCGTCTATGTACTGGACTAATTTCTTGTACACACTAGAATTTTCTTAAATCCCAACATCTTAAACTTCCATCATGACTACCTGAAATAATTTAATTTTCTGTACTATTACATATGCAAGAAACTGCATCTGTATGAACAGTTATTTCCTTAATTAATTTGCAAGAATTTAAATCAAAAAATCTTAGCATCTTATCCTCATGTCCTCCAATAATCAAATTGAAAATTTATGAAGTAATGATTTTGTTGGGTTATTAGATAGATATAGAGTCTTTATTAAATTAAATAGTTTGACTTTAATTCTAAAGTATGAAATATTACCTTTTCTATATCGTATATGTTTATTAAATTTTTTGTGTATCCTGAAGCATATTTAGTGCTCTAGTTTTCACCAAGTCAGCAGGCACAAGTAGGAGTTATTATATTTTACTTCCATGAAAAAATATTTTAGTTAACACATTCAAACGTCTAATTCCAAATCTTAATGCAATCGTCAGCTCCAACAGATAGCAAAAGAGATTAATCTGATTGAAAATTCAAATCCCAAATGGCGTCTCCATGAGCTTATAAATTAAATTCGAGCATGTCTCTTTAAGAAATAGGGGAATATGCTTCAATATGCTGAGGTAAGCGTCATTTACTAATAATTCCATCAGCACTTGAACTAAACATTAAATCTTGATAGCCAATTACACACAATATTGAACTAGAATGTCCTCTAAAAACGCATTAAGCTTCTTAATTATTTTAGATTTGAATTCTATTGAATAATTTTATAGTTAGATCTTCAGAAGCAGTGCATATTCATTTATTATTTGCATATAAGCCTCTTACACTATCCATATGAGCTCGAATATTTGCAAGAGGAGTCCACATTGATTGTTAGGAATGTTCAGAAGCTGTTTGCTAAATATTTGGAATTTTATTTTCTTTTGAATCAACATTCTATTACTTATTAATTAAATTTTGGTGCTAAGGATTTTAATTTCTATATCTTTATATTAGGACTTATTGAAGCTATTAAGAATCTTGTAAAAATTCTAATTATTTGAAAGAAGCTTAAGGTTGAAGATTATCAGTTTATTATTAAGAAAAAGTGGAACCTTCTTTTGTAGAAAGTGGAGAAGGTGAATCTTATAAAAATTCTAGGTCTCCTGAATTCTTATTTGTAATAGAGAGTCTCCTGCCCACCCTTTTTTAAGTCTACTAGAAACTTTATTAGAGACTTTCTTTATCATGAACTTTATTACATACAACATCAGAAGCGATTCTATGATGTTCATTCTAAAGTTTACAATTTTTAATTTTTTCCAAAGATAGAGTGTATTCTAATATTTGGATATTATTATTCAGGTCTATGTTTTAATTTTAAATTGCTCCAAGTTTATTTTCTAGAAACTTAATTCTATACATAAGCTATTCTCTTTCTTTATCTCATTCCGTTTTATCTCTACCTTAATTATTTAAAAACTCTATCACTCCTGACCAATTATATTCTTAACCTAAAATCATAGTATTTGGCTTCATTATTTTTATAAAAGCAGTCATAAGACAAATAAATAAATTATATTTTCTTAATTTAGCAGAAATTTCCGAATCTTTGAATTAAACTTAGGTTTAATTATAGAGCATTCAGTTTTTTCTTAGATCCACAATTCTCTTTTAATACTTTTTTCTTATTTCATAGAAGATATTTTATAAAATAGCATATTTACTATATATTTGTCATTAAGTATTTATAGCTTTTGGTAAGCCAATAAACTTATAGTAGTAGCCAAAGGAATGAAATATTAGTAATTGGGTATATATAATCTCTGTTATTTCAAATAGCTTATATTTCTAAATCCTATTAATTTATTATCTTACTCAGTTTTATAAGCTTTTCCTATCAAACATATCATTGCTTACCAAACTGAATTTGAATGATTTGAGTTGATAATTTGAAAAGTATTAAATAAAAGGATTGAATAGACTATTAAGAAAATAATGCTAAAATAGCATTTCAGTGCAACAAATACTAGATATTATAAAAGTCTAGTCTGCTTTACTAAATAAGCACATTCATTATTATATCTAATAGCACTTAATTTTATAATAACTTTCTCTATTTACTATATTATCTAAACTAAGACTATTATGAAGAGTGGTTATCCAGGGGGTTCTTAAATTATATGACTACAATATTGGAGTAGTTTTGGATATAATAGATTGAAACTAGAAGTATAAGCTAGAATATAAGAATAAAATATATGAATGAGATATAATTGAAGAGAAAAATAGAATTAAATAGATTTGAAATAAATAGAATTATAAATATACTACTTAGAATTTATTACAATGGCCTAAAACTTTTATCAAGCATTTAATAGAGGAGACTTAAAAACAGCAGAATCTATTTTTTAAAATCTACATCAAAAGTAGCATGACAGTCCTGAAATATAAGAAATGCAATAAAGATTAGCAGAAAAGCTTGGATATGATCCTTTGTAAGAAATTCACTGTAAAAGAATAGCAGAAACAAATGATTATTATGAAGTACTTGGAATAACATAAGCAAGTAATGAAGAAGATGTTAAAAGAAGTTATAAAAAATTGGCTCTGAAATTCCATCCTGATAAATGCAAATGCCCTTCTTCTCATGAAGCTTTTAAGAAAATTGGATAATCCTTTTCTGTGCTTTCAGATAAATAAAAAAGAGAACATTATGATCGCTGAGGCACTGATACAGGTCCTTAAATGTCTTATAATGGTGAAGATATTGATCCTGATGAGATATTTAGAACATTCTTTAGTCATATGGGAATGGATCCAAATTTATTCTAATAAGGTGGAGGTGTATATACTCAAACTTTTCATTTTGGTGGAAATCATTAAGGATAAGTATATAATTTTCGTATATCAAAGTGTTTACAGTTTCTTCCACTCTTTTTATTGCTTGGACTAACGTTTTTAAGCTCGATTTCTTAATTATTCGTGAGTTAAATTTATTAATTTTAACCATCAGTAGATTTTCCAATCAGAAGGTTTACAAGAAACGGTGTAGAAATTTATGTTGCTAAAGATTTTCATACATCATATGCTTATTAAATTCCAGAAATTGAAAAATAGGCTGAACTTGATTTTATTCAATATCTCTAAGAACAATGTGATTTTGCTTTATCTAGAAAAAACTAATTGTTTTAGTAAGGTAGATGGTATGGTGCTTCTACGAGCTAAGGACAGTATTTTCTATAAGAAGCATAACGAGTTGACGTCACAAGCTGTAATAGAATGAATGATCTGAAAAGATTTCACATAAGTAGTTCGTCTTATTTTTGAACTTTAATTAAATCCTTTCTTTTCCAAAAATATTAAGCTTCTCTCTTAAGCTTCAGCATAAATGCAATAATTTATTTCCAAAATTTTAAAGCTTTAAGTTTATACTTCTTGCTCATTTACATTAATCGAAATCATTTTTTTGTCTTTTAAAAGTTGTCTAATTTTTAATTTAAGTAGCCTATAGAAAAGTAAGATATGCTTTTTAAAATTATTTCATAAATACTTTTCCAAAATAATGAAGTACTTAGGATTATAAAGTAAGATGGTTTAAATTAAAAGTAACTAAAAGGAAATAAAAGGATCATAATAAATAGTTAAATATTAATGTAATGCCCTATTATCTTATAAGGAAGCTATATCCATCAATAGATGCTAATATATAAATAAAACTAAATTAATTACATCACTAACTTAAATACATAATATCATGCTTCTCTGCTTATTTCTTTCTAATATTTAATGCTATATTAGAATTTAATTTAAAAAGAAGCCAAACTAATTAAACCTTAACTATGAATGATGTTTAGATTTTGCATGAAAGCAATAAGCTATAATAAATTAATATAGACCAATATACGTACTTTGGAAACATACATCCTAGTAAAATGGTAGCAATTAATAAATAAAGTAAAGCTATAACTAAATACTGTATAATCTTTTAACTAATTTAAACAATTATCTAATAACTTACAGTTATAAGAAAATGTATAACATTAGCTAGTCTTACTATGAGATTTACCGATGTAAGGCATTAAATCCACAAGCCAAAGTAATTAATCATAAGTATTTAAAAAGAGAGAATTATAATTTTGGCTTTATAATTAATTCTTAAATGAGACTCTTTTAGAAGTTAAGCTTAAGTTTGTTTTATAATGTATAAATTAATTCTTTAAAACTTGAATAATGTGAGGCTTAAATGAGCTTAAAAGTAGTTAATGAAGCATTAAATTTTATAGTTAGTATTATATGAAAGATAAGAGGAGATGGAGGATAATTATTAGGGATTTAAAAGAGTGAATTCTTTAGTTAAAGAATTTAAATAAGAATTTTATTTAATAGACTTATAACTTTAAAAGCGTTTTAATTGACTAAGATATCAAAGCATTTTGTATCTGTAGCCTGTATTTTTATTACTATTGTCAGTTCGAAGTTGTACATATAAAGCAAAGGCAATACACATTGCAGTTGCGAGTAGTTCAGTATAAAAGCCAAGTTTTCACGTATAGTCATATTCTTTTATAATAAACGTTGCATAGGACCAGAGTCCTATAGATGCTATATAAAAAATGGGGATTAAACCAATGCAAAGCTGAATAAAAGCTTACTTTAGTTAGCTACTCAGTCATTACAGTTTCGTTCGAAATTCTGATAACCATAATAACTACTATGAAAAAATGAATCAATAATCCCATCATCTTTGTAAACACATATATTTTATGAACAGCGATTTCGTAACTAATTGCTAGGATTAAATCTAAATTGCTTAAAATATTCTTTACTTCTTAAGTATCAGCCAATTCTCCAGTATTCTAATACATTTAATTAGTCTTTGAAAAGTCTAAATCAGATGGCACTAGTTACATTTCCAAACTGTAGTGCTTTCCAAAATGATTTACTGCAAACCCAGTTACAGCAATTATAAAGCAAGTCAAGCAGATAATAAAATCGCCGACTTTTGTCATAATATCAGAAACCGACATTCCATTATTTGTAGTGATTCCTGATTTGTTTAAATCATCATTGTTCTCTAAAAACGAAGGGTTCGCATCATTTTTAAGTTAAATTTAAATCTCATCACTAGATATTTCTGAATCAGAAAATATACTAGCAGATTCACGACGAGAGTTTATATTTGATCGATCAGAAAAAGTTCCCTCTGTGTTACTAGATCTACGGTTGTGTGTTTCAAGAACTTTGATTGGAACAGGTCTTAAATGACTTCAATCTCTACGTAAAAACATTTTTATTTATAAAAGCTTATTAAAAATAATAATTATCTATCTAGTGACTAAGACTAATAGATTCTATTCATATTTATTTGCTTTACTACTATGCACATGCATGCTTTAACTATCCACTCTTTATCTTTTCACTTTTTAGCTCTAAAATTTAAGGATTTACTAACCTCATAACTTACTTAAGATGAAATAGAGACATGAATCTTACAATATATAGCTTTTCTAAATCTTAGCAAAGAAATTTAACTATTAACATTGCTTCTATAAGTTAAATTATAGATTTTTGCTTTAACAGTAATATTAAATCTTCTTAGTTGGTATTAAGGGAAAAGTGGTAAAAGCATTCAGTCTTAAAGATAAGTTTTTCTTAATTTTAAGAATGTCTTGAGTAACCTTATTTATACTCTAAAAACAAACCAAAAAATTAAAAGTATATTTAAGATTAATACTCAAGGACTATTAAGTAAAGTAGATTGAATGTAAATTAATACTAATCAATATCTTTTAAAATTATTTAAAATAAAAGCTTATTAACTAAATATCTCCTAACATCTTCTCTTAATATATACCATTTAACTTTATCATTAGGATATTAAATTAAGTCAGCTATATGCTGTATTTACTTTAATCTTCTCTAAACAATAAAAAGCTTCTTATTATAACTTTATTTCGCTTTTATAAATTTAGTGCTTTAACTAAAATACAGCAAGTACTTGATGTTATATTAATATTTAATAAGTAAGATAAATAAGTTTTTAAGATAAAGTTTAGTGAATAGAACTTAAATCGAAAAAGATATAGCAACTGAAGTTATTATCAAAATTAAATAAGCATATTCAATTTAAATTTTGCATATAAAGTTGCTAGTTTAAAGATTTATATTATAGGCTTCTTTCTCTAATTTATTCATAAATGCATGGCTAGGATTTCTAAATTTGAAACTAGATGTTCTATGTAAATATCTATTAAATAAGTATTATAATTAGCATAAGTAATGGAATTATTTCCATAACAAAGTAAATAAGAGATTGTAAGCAATAAAAATATCATATTTAAGACCTTTAATCTTAAATTTAAGTTTTAAAGATTGTAGATATTAGTATTTTAAGCAAAAAACAATAACTATCCTATTATGAGATCTTCATTATCAATTATACTTCCTGTTAGGTTAGTTCATATATATAAATTATAATACTTACCTTTATAAAGAGTACAGTTGAAGAAATCGTCTTTAAACATAAAATAGCAGTTTATACAAATTTAGTTTTGTCCTTAAAATAATTTAGTGACTATACAAAAGAGATTCAACTGATATCACTAGCATGAAATTTGATTTAGCTAGATTGAAAGCATCATTGTTTAATTTGAGAAGTTATAAAGCTTATTAATTGCAAATATATAAAATAAATCTAAAATTGTATTTAATAGATAGAGGAGATATTAAGTTAAACTAGAACGTATACTTTCGAATAATTATTTTATTAAACTAAACTGAAAAATTCTATCTATCAATTTAACTATCTTATCTAATCTGTAGATATAACAATAATAAAAATCATCAATAAATATATTAAATCTAATATAGAGATTACCAGATTTTCCTAATTTAAGGAATGCTTAAAATGATATTATAAAATGAGAGCTATTTATATATCATAAACATTCCATTTAATGGTTGCGCTTATAATTTAATCTATAAAGTTATTTATTTTTATTATTTCTATTTTATTTTACTTGCTAAGATTAATGCTGGCTTACTTATTATTAAAATGGCTTCTTTTAGTTAATTTAATACCTTATACAATGAGATAATTAAAAAGAATAAGCTAGAAAGCTTCGTAATAGTAGTATTGATGATAGAGGTTAAACTACCCATAGATAGAATATAAAGTAAAATAGAAGTTTTAATCTTTCTTAGTTAATAACCTGCATTATTTCCTTTTATTCCTAAAACTCTATTTTTTCGTTTAATTATGCAATGCTTTTGCTTAATTATTCATCTAGATATTTTAACAATTTTTCATAAGCGTTTACTGCAAAATACTCGAGTATTTAAGCGATCTACTGACATAATAAATGGTGATAGGATTAATTTAGTTAAACAATAGAAAATAAGTTTAAAATGGTTTAAATTCAAATATGTGAAAGAAATTTAAACACAAGGTTTAAAACGTATTCAGTTCAGTAAATAGCTTTGTTTAAAAGGAGGTTAAATCATAAAATATTAAATAAAGGAAAGTAAAGATGTACTACTACTTAATTGTAAGCATCCTTATTCTTATGACTACCTCTTAGAACTTTCCCCCTATAGAATTATAATAAATATCAGCATTAGGTGAATAAACCTAGTACACTATGCAATTAAACTCTTTAATAGTTTCCCTTTTACCAAGATCTTCACAATCTAGTGCATCTTAAAGAATCGATTCTCAAACTTAAGAAGTTCCTGAAGTCGAAGTAGTTGAAGATCAAATATCTGAAGTTGACGAAATGAAAACTGAAGTCTGGAAGTAAGAGGAGAAAGAAGAAAAATCAGAATCAGTAGAAATATATAATGAAAATGAAGCAAGTGAAACATCAGATGAATTAGAGGTAGTAGAAACTACGGAAATCTTCTAGACATCACAAGTAGTAGATCCTCAACTCCGATTACTCTTAAAAAGTTGTCTAGATCATCAATTACAATATGGTAATTTAGTCTTATAAAGTAAGCCTTTTTTACTTAGATAATGCTTTGCAATAAAATGAAGAAGCAACATAAATTAAAGAAAAGACTTTTGGCTCTCTATTTTGAATTTTGCTAATGATAATTTGCCTTTTCTTATTGATTATCGTTATCTACTTGATTGCAAGAAAAGTCATGAAAATTAAAAGAGTATACGATGCAAGAAATAATGAATTACAACAGAGTCTTCTAGACAACAATTTCAGATCTTAAAATAACTTTTAAGGACATAATTAATGACTATGTAACACTGTTTTATAATTTTTTATTTTATAAGTAGTTATCAATAAGCTTTTCTTCTCTACTTAATCTTCAAATCGTTACTAACTTAGTACCTAAAATAATAAAAGCAGAACTTTCATTTGGTAATAGTTTTTACTATTTAAACTCCGAGACAATCAACTATTCTCTAAGTAAGAATTGATTTTCTACTTATCTTTAATAATAGTTTATAAAGATTGCATATATGGATATTTATGGCTCTGCTAAATTTATTCCACTAGGTTAAAATTTAATTTTATCTTTTTGTTTTAATAAACTCTTCTAAAGGCTTTTAATATTATAAAAAGCTAAATAACCATTAGATAACCTTCGGTATAATTTTTTATTCAGCATATTCTAGTTAAGCAGATATTAATACTTTTTGCATATCCACTAGAGTAAATTAACCGAAATTCATTAAAGCTATTGAATTTTAACAATTTAAACCAAAGTTATTAGCTAGCTTTTTGAAGTTATGGAATAATTAGAGTAATTTAAATAAGAAACATTGAACTATATAGTTTAAAACTATTTCTTCATAGAATGTAAATTACAAGCAATAGAATGTTTAATCTATTTTAAAATACTTATTTTACTCAAATGACTAAATTCTATATCTAACCTGCAAATTTTAGTTTTAGAAGTAAAAATTTGAAATAATTTAAAGTTAAACACCTTGCTAATTAATTTAGTTTCTTCATAGATTTTTATTAATAACTTATTTACTCAATAAAATGTTTCTAGTTATAAACATCTCATTTTAATTTAAACAGCTTTAAAGCATTCCAACTATAAATTTAATATTTCATCTTTTTACCTTTTTAATACAAAAATTTAGCAATTTTATAAGTCTAGATATGAAATAAATGCTTATATATATTATTTAAGCCTTCTTAAGGAACTTATACATAAATAATCTTTGAAATTATTATTAATTTTACTTTTCTTTTTATTATTAAACTTAAGATTTTAATTCTTGAGCATTTATTTTATAATGCGTTTCTTTTGCTTATTTTTTACGCTTAAATAATTTAAAAAATAATCCTAAAACTTTTAATATAAATATTCGATAAAGCATCAAGCTATAGAGTTTATCTCCAAAGTATTAAAATCTGTAGCAATCTTAGAAGATTAAATTGAAATATAGATTTTATCATATTATTGTACAATTATTCCTAGTACATTATGCATTTTACTTTCCTTCTTATTTCAAATTTTAGAATTTCACGTTATAAATATGAAAATTAGTTTGGCTAAAGTTTTTTCTTAGATGCTTAGTAATTTATATTTGCTAAAGTAATTTATATTAATACTTTATTAACTTTGATGAAAACTATGGCAAATACATTATAATTGTTTAGAAAGAATAACCTTATACAATTTAATTAAGATTGATTATTTAATAAAGAGCAAATCTTCAAATTATTATCAAATTATACAAAAAAGCCTCCTATCTATTATTATATTTTCTTACAATTATCTTATTTTTAGTTAATTTAACCAATAATATAGAACTAATAACAAAGTAAATTAGCTTAAATCCACATTATTGATAAAGAGCTTATAATATTAAAATTTAGAATATTATTTTATTTATCCCTTAAATTATTTTCTAAAAGCTTTACAATATTTATTTAAGCTTTCTTTATCTAGCCAAATATATTTATTTTAGATATCTTATAAACTTTTTTCTATTACATAAGTATAAAATCTTATCATCTCTTGATGCTTTTATTGCATAATAATTTATGCTCCAAAAAATGTGCAGTTATACACATAGCAATAATTAAGACAGCAAATTATAAAATTTGCAATGCTTTATTCTTTATAGAGACATAGAAGATTATAGATTAAATTATAGGCAGATTATAAATTGCTTGAAATTTAAAACTAAAATTATTAACTTTCTAAGAATGGTTTTATTTCTTTTTACATTGCTTGCATCATTAAATCTTAATTTCATTTCTTCTTGTCTTCTTAGTAATTCAGATCCTTTAATTGCAGTTCACCATTTAGCTTTTAACCTTTTATCAGCTAGCTAATAATTAAAAGAACATTTTTAATTAGGAATTAACTTAAAATAATTAATTCTATTTTGCTTCTAAAGGAATAATTTTATTGCTTAGCTTGATTAGATTCTATAAATAGCTTAGATATGCATGTACTTAATGGAAAATAATAATATTAATAGTTCTAACATTTTTAAAAGAGAATTTTAAAATAAAAATAGTAAGGATATTAAAATATAAAATTGCTTACTAGTAATTTAAAGAGAAAACTAAACTAATTTAGCAAAGAATAGTTCATATTGTATTTTCACTTAAGTCATTATCGTTTGAAATAATAAATCAATAGAATATTTTACACTATTAATAGCACTTCCATTCTATACCCCATAACTATGTTTTAAGATCTTAAAATATTAAGATTGGTAATTTTCAGTTTGTCTTTAAATAAAAGCTTTAAAATAATAAGAGAACATTAGATTAAGAGCTTCTTTATGGTAAAAAGATAAATTATTCTTAAAATTAGAAAGAGTATTAAAGAGGAAATAAATTACTAAGAGAGTAGATATTGCTAGCTATGCTTTATTTAGTTTAAAGTGAATGATTTAACTCTTTTAACAAAGAATTAATAAAAACAAATGGTTTAATTTTTTATCAATTGTCTGTTGAGGATACAGCTTCGAAATTATTGTTGACTAGTTCTTCACTTGTTAAATTAAGGTGCCTTGGAGCATCAGCAAATAGACTTTTGTAGATATAAGCTTAAGCAATTAATTCATTCAATTTTTCTTCGTCTGTTCACTTCTAAGTAGGTAATTCTTGTAAGAACATTAGAATGTCAGAATTAAAACCAAATTCTTTAAGTTAGTCTTTGAAAGTAAGAAGAATGCTTGCACATATATAAATATTGAATAGGTAAAATCCGTTTTCTTCAGCAATATAGGTATCCCAAAGCCTTTGTATTAAATTGATTTTAAATTATCTTACAAGTAGACAATTAACTCATTTAAAAGCATATTGGGAAGGTTAAACTTCATTATTTTAGAAGTGCTGATATAATGAGACATCAACCCTTCTTACTACTTCTTCAATGCTTAAAATTGCTCTTTGAATTCCAGGAGTAGATGGGATATAGAAATCCTATATTTGACTTAAAAGCCTTTAAAGGCATCAGTAAACATCAGCCTCAATTCCAAGAAAATTTAATTATACACTGCCTTCTATAACTTATTGAATGTCAGGCTATTCAGATTGAATAAAGCACATTATAAAAGGAGTTGCCAAATCATTAATGCCTTAAACATAGCCAGAAGCAGGATGCCTGATAGATCAGATGTAAAGAATTCTTCTCAACATATCTTGAACTGTTTGAAACTAAAGCAAAGGCTAATCAGGATGAGTTCTTGTAATATCTTTTTCAATTTATTTGCGTATTTCTAGTTCAAGTTCCGTATTTTTGTTCTAATTAAAGTATCTTTCAATACACTCCAAGTATTCTGTTCTCTTCTTTGATTGTATAAATTCCCTTCTTTCTTTATTAAGAGGAAGATAACCTAATAAGCATTGCCAGCATAGAGTTCTTACTTTTGAAGTCAATTATTTGTCAGGAAGTTCAGGAACACCATTCCATAATAGTTTTTTCAACTAATCAATATCAATTACATCCTTACTAAGGATTTTCTGGAATTATTCCATTCTTTTTCATTTCTATTGAAGTATCAAATCGCTGAATTATTTACTTTTATAGGCTTCTAATGCTTCAGAGATCTTTTAATTAGCGTCTTTTACTTCTTCATTCTACTTATTTTTATTTTTCTTCTTAAAAGGTCATAATGACATCTTCATAGCTATCTAATATTGAAATAAACTTGCTAGTTCAATTATTTAAATTGTTAATAACTATGTTATAATTTAACAGCAGGTGTTATATCAGTACTTTTACTTAGCTGTCCTCTATTATAATATAGTATAGCTTAAAATGCCTAAAGATTATTAATAGGCATAGCTAGTTTGTTTAAGTATATTTTAAATGGACATAATTGAAGTAGAAGAAATATTAGAATCTTAGAAAAAATAGAACAATAAATGACGATATAAAGAGTAGGTTTCTTATTTTATACAATAATTGAAAATGGTGATTTTAAGCATAAAGCACTCTGAAAACAACTAATTTTTATATGAAACTACTTTGACGGTTGAAGTTGATGAACTTATTGAAGAACTCGTTCAACTTAGCAACTTTCGAGTGAAACTTGACTCTACTGCAAATAGTATAGAAGAGCTTGTAAAATATGGGCCACTTAAACCTGAGGAATCTAGAGGGTTAAGTCCTGAAACTCCGCTTTTAGAACCCGAAAAGACTGAAGCAAGAACTCCAAAACCTCTTCCAGGTCATCGTCAAGTACCGGATCCTAATCATTATAGAATAGGTTGGTGTGTACCTGAAGAACTTGGATAAAAAATATTAGAGACAACAAAAAATGCTAAGGATTTCGTTCTTAAAGATCAAGCCTTAGTTTATAAAAAGCTTATTAACAGATAAGAACTTGAAGAGGCTTTCTAGCTAATGAAAGGTGCTGCTATGATGGCATATCCTGCGTATACTGGATTACCCGAATGGGAACCAGCAATGCTATTTTTAGAAGGAAGAGATGATGCAAGTATGTATCCACAAGACTCAGTGTTTGAATCCTCAAAAATTGCTTTATGATTCGCTGGAAAAGAAATAAAGAGAGGTAAAAAACTGGGTGAATGTGTTAAAACAAATGAAAAAAGCAAAATTGTTGTTAAAATGAACAAAGCAGGAACTGGATGTCCAGTAAGAGAGCCAGTTGTTGATAAAGATACATAATAACAGATGATTGCTTGGTACCATAAGAAATAGGAAGAAGAAAAAAAGATGCTTGTTGAAAATGAAGATGATTATTTGAACTCTGCATGGGCAAATCCAAAAGGAATGAAGAATGCCCTTCATGGTACACAAAACATATCTTGGAAATTCCACTGAAAATTCGAACTTGTTTATCTTAAAATTAAAATTATAAAATTTATAAGTACAATCAAAAAACTAACTAAAAGCTATTTAATCTAACTTAAGCACATAAATGAAAGCTAAAATAACTTGAATATTAGCAAATATAATAAAATTTTATAGTGAATGAATTAGTATTAATCTTTATATTAAGCAGATATTTGTGCTCATTTTAAATTAAAAATAATTCTTAAAAGTGATTGTTTATTCTTACATATTAATTAAAAAATCAATAAACTTATCTAGTCAGGCAGAGACTAATTTTAAAGTCTTTATTATTTTTAAATGATTGAAACTTACCTAAGATATTAATATTGTAATGTTTAAATAATTAAAAATATGATTTATTATATAAAATAATAAAATTATTTTTAACCAACTGTGTACTAATTAAAGTTTATCTGTAAAGAATTTTCAATTAAAATTATGTAATTTACTAATTATTAATAGTTTTTGAATTACAATTGAAATATATTAAGTTGCTTAATCAAAAGGTTACGTTGTTAGATTAATTTTAAATATAAATTGGTTTATCAATTAAAGAACTTCAAAAATAAATAAATAATTTTGATTTATATACTTTATAACCTAAGAATATATCAGTTCTTATTTTAATAGCAATCTTAGATAAAAGAATAAATAATTAAGTTATTTAACTTTTGACTAGATACGCTATTATTAATTTAAGTTCACTCTATTTCATTTTTTAAATATCTACTTTTGCAAATATTTTCTTATATGTAAATAATTATATTTCTTATTGTCTCAACTTAAACTTTCCTTATATATTCTAAAAGTTATATTACTTACTTAAATTAAAGCTTTATCATTTTAATTTTAATAAACTAAAATGAGAGTTTATTAAAGAAAAAGTCTTAAAATATGAAATAGATATTAAATTATATCGAAGAGTCGTAAAATATTTAGTTGAAGTCTTTTAATAAGTAATAATAACTAAGCTAGATAAGTACTTTTAGTATCAAACATTTATCTTGGTATTAAAATTATAAAATTAAAAATTGTGATTTATATATTTTAAATATTTAAAACTAAAAAGCAAAGATCTAAATTGAAAGATATAGCTTTTAAAATAGAAGGAGGCTAGAATTTATTCACTTGCTTTTTAATATCCTAAATTATATTTCTTTATTGATATTTTAGAAATTTACCATAGAAGAATCTTAATTTTTTACCTTAAGAAAGAGAAGGCTAAATTTTAGCATGAACTCTCCAATTAAATAAAATTTTATATTTGAACGAATTAGTGATGCACTATAAATATTTTAATATATTTTAATTAATTTAAAGGGTGAAATAGTGTGAGAAACATTAAAGAAGTATTAAATAAATTTTTTAAATTAATCTAAATTATTTTAAATTGGCTCCGCTTTTAAGCTAAGATATTTTAATAAATTTTAATAATTATTATATTATTTTTTAAAACCGCCATAGTTGTTCGAAGGTGAACAGCAAGGTCATCTTCATCAGAGGTTGGGGAAGTTAAGTACCCATAATCGACTTTATGTCTTACTCTGCTTTGGTTTGACCTCGAGACGTAAGATTCTTAGACCTTCGACACTGGCTTGGCTTGGCTTGGTTTGGCTTCGTTTATTTTTAATTCTGGAACTAAAAAAAAATAATATTGCGAGCTTCATCAGAGGTGGGGTATGTAAGTACCCATATTGACACATGTCGTCCTCTGCTTTGGTGATGCAATGAGACACAAACCCGCCATATCCTTGGACCTCCAGCAAGTATTAAAGATTACGAGTATTCTAAAATTATATCAGTATTGAACATTTTTATCAGTACTGAATAATTATAACAGTATTGAACAAGGTTTATCAGTATCTGATAATTTTATCAGTAACAAACATTCTTGTCAGTATGAAACATTTTTTTAAAGAGCTGTGCACCAACGAGAGTGCTACGCGCTCTATAATCAAATTTATTTATTTATAAAAAAAGTGAATCACAATATAATACAAATCCCACTAAGTTTTTAACTTAAATCATATTAATTAAATAATTTCATTTTAGTATTATCAAATATTGATTAAGGATGATATTATTTATAATCAACTTACCATAAATATGAAAAAGCTTAATATTTTTTACAAAGTTAAATGTTTATTTCACTAAAAGGTTTTTATTATTTTTATTTTTTCTAACTTTTATTCTCTAAAGAAATTAGAAATCTCTAAATATTCATTTCTCAGTAATTAATTGGTTGCTTAAAAGCTTTAACGTAATTAGTAAGATTTAAATTGTATTAAATTAGCTTTTATAATTATTTTTTATAAGTTTTAATTTGAATGAATCAACTAGCTATTTTATTAGAGTTTAAAAATTTATTATACATAATTATAATTAGAATTAATATAAATATTAGTATTTAGCATTTAAAAATAAAATAATAATTTTATAGCCTAAAATTTATTAAATTACTTATTTGAAAAAAACTTAAATTATTGTTTTATGTAAAATGAATAAATCTTTTACCTATAATTGTTTTATTTTAATAAAACTTTTACTTATAATTTGAATTTTAGTTATCGTTTTAGCTTTAATATAGCATTTTTATTTATCTTCAATTATATTTATTATTCTGCTTTTTTAGATATCTGGTATTTTAAGATTTATATGTTTAATAACTATAGCAATCAATTAATTATAATTATTTTCTATAAATTAGTTTAAGTATTATGTCTTTATCATGCATTTACTATTTAAAGATATTATCAAATATACTTATATTTATAAGCAAAGCTATATATCCATACATAATTAAAGGTATTTAAATTATTGATTTTGGTCTACTTTTTATATAATTACTTAGTACAAATTACAAGCATAGATCTTTTTATACTAATTCAATTATATAGCCTAAATAAAAATATCCTTTAGTAGAAACATATTCTATAATCCTTATTTTAGTTGCTCTGTCTCATTTTTATGCTTCAAAATTAATTTTTGATTAATAACAATATATTTAACATTTTATAAAATCTTCGAAAAAATAAAGGATACGCTGATATTAAAAGGCATCTTTTATCATTTATAATAAACATTTTAAGCAAAAAGTTATTAAATGTAGTGCTTTTTTTAATAATAAAGCGAAATTTTTCTCTAATTAATTAATACTTTAATGCTTAGTTAATTGAATAGAATATATTTCTAAAAATAATCTAATAAAAATAAAATTTAAACTATTCAAATTTTTATTATTCAACTCATTTGAAATTGTTTTTTAGATATTACGTAAATTGAAAAAAAAAAAAATCAACTAAATAAAGTATATAATGAATATCATATTAAAAAGAAATAATATAAAAAGAAAACAGAAATTACTATCTATTTGTTTCATTTTAATCAAAATTTTTTAAGAGATTAAGAAAATTAAATAGATTCAATTTTATAAGACGCTTTAATTATGTCACCTTAAAACTAGCTTTAGCTAAGCATTTTTAAAATTTGAATTTATTTTTATTTTAAACTTGTAAATTTAATAAAATTTATCAGTTTTTCATTTATTAAATCATTTTTCGATCAATTGAGTTATTTCTCGCGAAGACATTTTCTATAGTTCTTTTTCGCACTCTACTTTACTCATTCCTATCTTTATTTGTCTCTAATACATTGCTATTTTGCACACTTTTTTACCTATTTCATATAAAGAGAAATCAATATTTTCACTTCTAACTCCAAATTGAGAACTTTATGGCTTTCCCTTCTCATCTAATAAAGATCCTATTAAAACAGGCTCTTCCATTTAATCAATTACATCTTCAAGAGTAATACTTTCCATACCAAACACTCTCTACTATGCACTTTAACAGCATCTTTTTTAAATTTAATGATTCCTTATAAGAACTTAGTCTAATACCTTTATAAACTTTTTTTGAGTTATATTTGTTGATATGAATTAGTTAGGTTGACACATATTCGAACAGCATTTAGGCACAGCTATTTACGATTGACTGAGCATAACACTGATTAATTAAGGAATATTTTCTGCATTAATAGAATTTTCTTATAAACTAATGGACTAAAAGAGTTTTTAATAAGAACTATTTCTAGCTTAGCGATTCTAGTCTTCTTATTACTTTTTTGTATCGTTTCCTGATATTACTTAATGTGGAATTTATTATAGTCTTTCTAATTCTTTTATTCATTATTCTAATTTTTTTAGTTCATTTTCAACTCTTTATACTTCAGCTTGTAATCTTTAATATTCTTTCAATGCTTTTAAAGTTGCTTCACTAAGTGGCACATCGAAAGGACTAATTTATTAAGTTTAAACCTGTGGAACAGATATTGTTACATCCGATACATATCGAATCTGATTAGTGTTAGCATCTAAATCAACTGAATTAACTACATTTGAATAATTTTAAATATATGTTGTAGTTTTTTAAATTTGAACGGATTCTACAACTTATTACTATCCAAATTTTGTATTAATATGGATATTATTATGTGCAGCTTCTAGAGTTTAAATGTTTTAGTTAATCATTACAGCTACGTTCTTTAAGTGATCAATGGCATCTCTAGCTTCTTTATTTTTAAATATTTCGTAAGCTTCGTCACGAAGTTTTATTCAATAATCCAACTCTGCTTACAAAAATTTTTAGCGTTCTTATTCAATAGCTATTTAAATCTTAGCATTTCTGATATCCTTATTGTTTTATATTACTATCAATCTGAATTAAATTTCTTATAAACACTCTAAAGAATCCAAATGGCATATTCTTAACTGATCATACTTTTCATGTGATTGATCAATTAAATTTTTATTAATTTCTAAGAATTCTTCAACCACTTACTTCTCATGGAAGAAAACCTTTTTGTCTTTTACTTAATTTATGAATTCCTAAAACTGTGAAAAGTTTTAGTCAACTGTATTCATCTAATAATCTTTTATTCTATTGATACGCTCTGTAAATGTATTTTGAAGATCCTATTTTTACTATAATAGAAGTTCTAGGTTTTGCTAACCTATTTCTATCGTCTAATAAAGAGTAACTGCGATCATAATTTTCTGTACATGGAGATCTCTCTATTAATCAAATCTCATCATTTATACTTGTTCACTAAGCTATGCTATTATGTTGATTGCATTGTCTTTTTCATGTTCATGTCTTTGTATAGATTCACTTTGTTACTTGATAAATTCTTCTTGTTCGCTTTTAGCGACTTCTATTTCGTTTTCTTATTCTTGAATTCATAAGTCAATACTCTGGCTCTGTTTAGAGTAATTTTAATCGATATCAGCTATTTGTTACAATAAACTTTAATAATAGCTTTGAATTTCTTGAGTAAACATTTCCAAAGGCTAAAACTTAAGGAGTAAAGTAAATAAAAGTTGGAGTTCTTTTTTTAGTTCGCTTTCGAAAAGATGGTTAATAACAATTTCATATTTGTTCTAAGTTAACTTATAAGTCACTATTCTCTGCTCTTGATTGATCTCTTTTAAAATTTGCTCAGCATTCTGAACACTAGTTTTAAGGAATTTCCCTGTATGAACTAAATTCTGATTTATTTCGTCAGTCATCAGGAATAATTATAAAAATAAATTACATTAAACCTTATAAAGCTTTTTATATTGTAATTTCTTTAAACAATGTCAATTATCTACTTTAAATGGATTTTATTATATAAGATTCTTTTGTTTTTTATGTTTTAAATAGAAACTTGATAAACCATAAAATGAAATCTTTTTTATGTTTAACTATAATTAAAACTATTTCATCATTTTAGCCATATCTATTACTACCTTCAAAGAACCATATTGCTAATAATATCTAGAATGGTTCATGGTAGTTTTGGATTTTTAATAATAAGTTTTAGTAAAAATCAAAGCAATTGTAACTGAGTGATTTAAGTATATAAAAATAAAAATAAATTCTAAATGATTTATATTTTAAATTTATGTTAAGAAACTTTTTTCTCTATTAGCTTTAATCAAAAATTAAATAAATCAAATATAAACTTATTAATAAAAATAAGCATCATTCTTAAGTCAAGAGCAATTTAATTAATCATCCTATGATTAGATAGGCAAGTTTATGAAAAATTAAATTATCATGACTCTTTAACTTTTTTCAATTAATTACAATTAAAATTTCTTAATCTCTAAATCAATTAGTCGTTTTTTACGCAAAGAATGAGACGAAAAATATCTTAAATTTATATAAATTGATAGATTAAAGTTAGCAATAGGGTTGAATGAGACTTATATTATTTAAAAGAGATGCTCTCATTTTCTTCAATATAATAATTGAAAAGTATTTTATTGAGTCTTTAGCTAACTCCTTTTATTTTTATCATTTCTTTTCTAATCTAATTGGATTTTTTAAATAAATCAGGCAAAATTTAAAAAGTAGTAGATTACCATAATTTCAAAAATAAAATGTTTATTATTATTTTTAAGCAGCAAATGTTTAATTGGAATGTATTAACGAGATTTACCATATTTTAATTTTTTAAAGTATAAGAGAGAAAAAGGATATTTAAAATTTTGCTTATATTTTTAAAACTTTATATCAAAAAACTTTCGCTTTAACTAAAATTGATAGATCGTTAAATCCACATAAATCTTTTTTCATGTCCAAAAAAAAAGATCTCATTTTAAACTAACTTCTTATTAACTATTATTATATTTATTATTTTAATAATATTTTAGTTCTTTCATTAATGAATAAAGGATGGCAAAATAATAAATTTAAATTTTAAAATAAATCTTAAGAAGAAACATATCAATATCTATAATCTCATAGAAATTTTAAAAATTAAAACTAATTAACTTATTCATTTATTCATTTTAAAATGATCAAACATTTAAGCATAAGTTATATATAATCTGAAACTTATTATAAGTAAAATTGTTTATAGATATCTAATAAAATCTAATAAAAATATTATAAAAGAAGTTTTTATTTCTATTTCTATTATCTCGAAATTAAAGCCTATTCATAAAAAAATAAGAAATTAATTTGTAATTTTTTCTATTTAAAAAATTTAAATCTAATAAACAATTTTTTTATTTTATATCTATTTTATTTTTTTTCTTGATTTTTATGAACTTTTATTATGAGAAGATATATAGAAGTTAAAATGGAACTATAATTCTAGCTTTAATTTTTTTTTGATACATTAATTTATTTATACAACAAAAAATAAAGAATAGCTTTAAATAAATTATTTTACAAAAGAGTAGAATTAATACTAACTTTTAAAGAAAATAAAGAAATCTTAAATAAAAGGAATGTTCATTAAAATATTTATGGATAATCAAGTAAAATTATAAAGCTTTTGCTTATTGAATTTTTGCATTAGATTTAGATTATTCTTTTTTATTAAAATTGAAAATTATAATTACATTTTCAATAAATATTTTAATCTTTTTAAAGATAGCATCACTTCTACATAAGGAGTTACTTTGATTATTATAATATAATATTGTTTTTATAAATATAATTAAAACCTTATAATTGTTTAAGAATAATTATTATAAACAAATTTTTATCAATAAAGTAATATTTGCTCATATAAACTCACTTTTATTTTCAAATCTTTCTCATAAAGAAGTTTATATTTGGCTTTGATTTAGTCGCTATTAATTATACTACAATATGCTAAATAATAGTAAAATTTAGGCATAAAAAATGTATTATTTAATTCTAATTTAATAATAAAACTAAGAAAAATAATTTTAATTATTTGCCTCAAATTAGAAAATTATTAGAAGCTGATAAATACATATTTTAATAAAAATAAGAATCTTCTGAAACATATCATCATTTTAAAAATAACTTTATTTATTATTCAATAATTATTTATAAATCATATTAAAATTTTAAATTTCTACATTTTACACCTTTTAAGATTAATTAACTACTTAATATTTTACGTAAGCACCATTTATCAATAAAATCATTTTTTTTTTTTAATGATACTTCAGTTTAAGATTATTTCAACAAGATTTTAAGTTGCTATATTCTGATTAATTTTTTTAATAATAATCAAGTAAATAAATAATTCTGTAATTACTTAATAAATTATTAAAGAAAAATAAATTTTGATTTACTAAGATAAAGGTTAATTAATAGTGAAAATAGAAGCAAATTGATATAATTTAATAAGATTTTTTATAATCTAAATTTTAATTTCAAATATCTTTTGGTCATGCTTTATCTGGGAATATAAAAGCATTATAATCTAGTTTTATTTTAAGGATGATATTAGAAAGTTTTAAGTAATCAAAGTATTTAGTAGAAATCATTAATAAAATTTTGAATATAGCTTTTTATATAAAATTATATGAAATTAGCCAAAAGAAATATAAGAATAGAAAATGCAGAGCAGAATAAGCCAGAGACATCTTAAAAATTCAAGAGAAAACTCCCCAAAAGCAGGCTTATTTAAAAATTGCACATTAATAAGTGGATCTAATTTAGTAATAATTTAAACATTAAGACTGTGTAATTTTTAATTTTTTCTGGCATACTAAGAGAACTAACGACATACATTGTAACCATTATTTGGGTATTTTTTTCTAAATAAATTGCTTATTTAAAATAAATTATTAAATTAAAGAGGAATTTACAAAAATATTTTATTTATTTAATCTAAGAAAAATATAATGAAAAAATATATGAAAAGACTTCTTTAAATCATTAGAATTTATTAAAAGAAATATTATTTTTCAGATTATTTTGTGTAGATGTTTCTACTTATCAACATATTTTAAACGAGACGCAAAAATAATTATTCCTCATTTATCTTAAATATCCTTATTTTTTTAACTATGTTAAGAAATTTTTATTTATATAAAACTATAAAATTTCCTTTATAAGTTAAACTATTAAGCATTTTTGTTGTTTTATATTTAATTTAAAAAAGTTTTAAAACAAATCAAATCTTAAAATAAATAAATTAGCTAATAAAATAAAATTTCCAAATATTTTAGTTTTATTTAATTTAATAGAATCAAATACCATATACATGAAAAAAGGTATATATACTATCGAGATAAAACAAATAATTGAGATATTTAGAAAAGGTTGTCAAAATATAATAAAAAATGTCAAAATACAATATTTTTTTATATAAAATAATTGAGCCAACTCTTAATACAGGATTTTATGCAGCACATAAAGTCTTTGTCCAACTCATTAAATCAATAACTATCTTAATTAACAATAAACAACGTAAACTTCAATTCCTGTAGAAACTCAAAAATAAAGAAATTCTTCACAAATTAATAAACATACTTCTTTGAGTTCATCAGAATAGATTGATATTTATAAAATAGTATCAATAGTCAAAATATTTAGGAGAAAGAAGAAAATATTTAAAGAAACAGCAATTAGTAGAGATATTATCTCAGAAAATGTAAGAGATTGAATAAAGGCTTATTTCATTAAAGAGAATTTCAAACCTTTTAAAATATATAAGAAAATCAAATTAATAGTTAAGAAATAAAACTAAAGAAAAATGAAATATAGAAAAAGGAAAGGATATTGACTTAATTCTAATTACTTTTTTAATCAATTTTCTAATACAGAAATTATAATGGGAATGGAAAGTTATTATTTAAATTATAAGCTGAATCAAGAAAAAAAAGTTGCAACATTGTCAAAAAAATTCCTGTAAATAGATATGGCAAAAAAACCTATGAACTTAAGAGGAAAATTTGTATCAAAACTAAAAATATAACCTTTAAGATATATCAATAATTTAAAAGATACTATTGGTATAAGTTTAGAAACTAGGATTAAAAACTTTATTATAACAAGTAAGGTAAATATAATAGAATAAAAAAGATTAAAAAAACTCAAGATAATGGAAAATAGTAAAGCGTCAAAAACTTAACAAGGAAAGACTTGAAGAGAAAATTTATAAATCACCTGAATCTTCATCATCGTATCAAGATAAAAAACTATAAGGAAATTAAGTAAGTACTTCAAAAATAGAACAGAAAAATGAATTCATATATTAATAATATGATAAAATGAAGAAAATTATCAGCAAAAAGGATTAACTATTATAAAATTTTCAAAGATAAATAAAATTAATGACACATATTGAGCAAAAGTCCTTAGAAGCAATATAATTATTTAAGTAACTTACTAGAAATAAAATATTATCGGAAAAACAGTTATGAAATTAATCTTAAGCAATCGAAATTTAAGAAGTTCCAATATTTACAATTTAATAGATTTTTTTAGTCTAAACAAGTAAAAATTATATATAAAAATTTAAAGAATTGAAAATTCTAAAAGATTGAAAAAACTGGAGGATTTATTCTTTCAAATTAATAGCAAAATAGAAGATAAAAAATGTTAATATTGAAATTTTTTCTAAATGTCTAATAAAGCACTGCTTTTACTTCTAAAAACTTAAAGAAATGTGGATCCCAGGATTTGAAGATAATTAGCAAGATTGTGAAAAATAGCAATAGAGTTTGCAGATAAAAGATTATATATAAAATAGACTTTAGTTAAATGGAGGGGAAGTGGTAGCCATCCATATATAAAGGATTTTGTAATCCATCTTCGTTCAAAAATAAATAGAAGAAATGAGTTTAAATATATATAAAACAAAAATTTATTAAATTTTTAATTACAATTTATTATATATATTCATTTTTAAAATGAATGATGTGCTCTAGTCAGCCGAGTAGGTAATCCGGTGTAGTGTAGACTGCATTACAAGTAGTCTTGTAATAGATAAAACCACGATAAGTAAGGACATACTCTTAAGTTATAAACATTACTTATTTGAGAGTTTTCTCTATCGGTATGAGAAGCTGACTAGAGGTATTGAAATCCATGTCTCAGAGTTCTCCTGATTTCGTTTGTTGCTAATTTGATCAGACGTTAGAAAAGTCCTAAAGAAATGATTGAGACAAATTTTATATTTAAGTAGAAAAATTTAAATCGATTGTGACATTTGACACAATAAATAAGAATTTTTTCAAATCCCTTCTAACTCTAGCCTTCAGAAAGAAACGCAAGAACTTTGAGAATGAAGTTAATAAATTTTTATTAAAAAGTAAAGAAAGAAATAAAATGGTCAAAGAAGCCAGAGGAAGCTAGAAAAGATTTTAGGCTATTTAAAAGAGGATTTGGTTTCTATTATTAAGCGTGGTAAATCTAATAAAGTGTGAACCACTCTAATTTATTAATTTTTTGAAGCTATTAATTTATATAAAAAATTTGAATTTGGTTTAGTTTTATGAAACATATAGGAGTAAAATTACTTATAAATGAAGGAAATGAAAGACTTAGTGCAGATTATTGAAGACTTTATAAAATTTTTTATTATATTTAATCTGAGATGGAAAGCTTATCTAAAATAATTTTAAAGACAGAAAATAAAGCATAATAAGAATAATCTTAAAAAATAATTCATTAATACTTTTAAGCATGAAAGAATAAAATTAATAAATAGCATTTTAATTAAAAATACTTATGAAACAAATTTAGAGCTTAATCTCTTCTAAGACTTAAAAAAACCCTAAAAATAAATTAAATAATAATTCTTATATAAAGAAATTAATATGCAATTTGAACAAAAAGATTAGAAGGTATTTCAGCTTGCCAAAATAACGTATTTTTATTTTTAAAAGACTTATTCAATCGAATTTGAGTCAGAATACAGATAATATAGTTAATTAGGTAAAAAAGAGATTTAAAAATTTTGTAAAAAACCAAAACAATTCTTTTATTTTGCTAAATCTTTCAAAAAAAGTAAGGGTTGAAGATTAAAAAACCTAAAGTAAAATAAATGAATTGTATGCTTCTCTTGAGGATAACATTTATAGATTTAGGATATTGAAAGAAAAAGATTAATATAACAAAATTTGAAGAAATCTAAAGGTTTCAGTATTAATAAATATTCAATAATAATTCAATCTTTAGCTAAATACCTATAATCAAGACAACGTAAAGAGCACGGCTAGATACGTTATGATGAAACTTAAAACTGAGGAATACTGAGAAAAATTTGTTTGGGAAATTAGTTTAAATAATTTTAAGCATTTTCCAGTTATAAACTAAATTGAAGGTAGTATCACTATAATTCTTTATTACTATTATTATCTATCAGGATAATTTTCTGATAGAATTTAAGGATAAGGCCGAAATTCTAAAAATTACAAAATTAATTTATTTCTGATATTATTACTATTAATTTAATTAAGAGATAAGTTAAAAGCTAAAATTTATCAAAAATTATAACATAATTCAACATTGAATAGTGAAAAAAGCAATTAATTAATAATTATGAATTTAATAAGCTAATTTATTTTCACTATATACCTTTTATCAAAAATAGCAGAGTGATAAAAATGCTTATCATAAAGTATAATATTGTTTAATGTTTAATAGTATTAAAATTATTTTAAATATCTTTATAGAATGATTTAAGATCGAATTAGATAAAAATAACTTTAGTAAATAATCAACTTCATTAAATTATTTTTACTGAAGTTGAATGCTTATTTGCTATAAGTTGTGTAAGTTCTTATTTTTTGATTTTATAAGAATTTAAACTTGAAAGATAGGAAATTTCTTATAAATTTAGTAAAAATAACAAATTTTTCACTAATTTTAGTGTGAATATTTTTTAAGATTTAGATGAAAAGAATTTAATTCGTATTATTTTAATTTAACCTTATATATAAAAAGTGCTAAGTAATTTATAAAAAAACTATTTTAATTTACTTAATTCAAATAATAGATTATATAAGGTCAGAATTAGATAAATGTAAAAATTTATTTTTTACTATTAAAATAAAGATATACAGGTCTAAATATGATGAACTGGTAAATTAAAGAAATTTTAAATTATAATAAAAGTTTAAAATTTGTTAAATTTTTTATTGCTAAATAATTAAAGCAGCATTTTTCAAATTACTTAATATAAGAATCTTTTAAATTTATTAATTATTTAATATTCAAATTACTATTTAATCTTAACTTATTTCTTAATAATTAATAGATTAACTTTTTAATTTAAAATAATTTTAACATATAAAAAAGCAAAGCTTATACATTAAGAAATAATAATATTAAAATTTTAAGCAGATTTAAGTTACATCAAATATTAATCTATTTTTATCAAATTTACTAAAAATTTGATTTTAAATTTTTGACTAAGATATAAAATAAAAAATGATTTTAAACTTTAATAAAATTGTAAAAAATAAAATTTTTGTTTAATTAAAAAAATATTAAATAGTAATTTTAAATTAGTTGTTTAAATAATAATAATAAAGAATTATAGTGATTCCATCTTTCAAATAAGTTCCTCACTGTAAAGTTAGTTAATTTTGCTAAATATTCCAGTTCCAGCCTCTTTAGAATCATTTTTCTTTAATGCATATCTGGATGCACTACGTTTGTCCTTTTTTATTATATATATAAAATGGATGTCGGCCGCGTCAGACAAACTAGTTGGTAATCTGGTGCAGTGTATACTGCATTGCGAATAATCTCGCACTAGATGCCACCACGGGGAAGGGTGGATAAGCTCCGTTGAGACATACATAACTTGCTCCGAGGGTTCTCTCTAGCAGTATGAAAGTTTGATTGACGGGCCTTCTAATTACCGACTTAATAACTAATTTTTATTTGGACCTTATTCAAGAAATATATTAGAATAATTTCGTATTATATTTTTCTATTATTAATGTGCTTTTTAATGTTTTTTAAATATTTGATCAGAAGAGTATCAAATTATTTATTATTGCAATTTATTAAATTAAAATCTTTTAAATATTTAAGATAATAGTAAATTTAAACTTTTCAGATTACGTATGCTTTAAGTTTTTTATTTACCATAAGAAAGAAATTAAAATACTAACTTACTTAATTATTTAGGTTTAAATTTTTTCATTTATGCTTTAAGTAATTTTTAAAGTTTTTTTTATAAATATTAAGTTATTCAGTAAATAATATTTCAAGATACATGAAAAGGCTTGCTGAAGCTATTATATCTATTAAATGCATAAAAAATGTCATTAAATCTTACAATTAGGTAGTTAAATAAATATATAAGTATTGAGATTAATTTTCTTATATACAAAGATGTTATATTATTAAATCATGATTATCAGTTTAAATTTTTTCTTTTTAAATGTTTTAATTAAAATGTTTAAATATTATTATAACTAAATAATCAAGATATAATTCAAATAATATAAAAACTAAAATTTAAAAATTATTTTATAGCATTATATCTTTAAATACTTAATATTATAATTTTTAACAAAAAATAAGCCTATTAGATAAGTTATAATATATATAATAAAAGTTTCTAGACATTATTTTGATTATATCAAATTATTAATATCTTTATCTTTTTCTGTCTTTTTTAATTGTTATAATAAATTAATTAGGAATTTTTAATTTATTAACTCAAAATTTAACAATAAGCAAATTATTAAAAATTAAAAAATCATTTTTATATCTTATTAAGTTGAATTTTAGCAGTTATAATTATTATTTTTTACTTAAATTACGGATGCTCTAACATGGGGGAAAAAATCAGTCATGTGCAGGATTTAAACTTACGAAAAGTGAGCTAATGAAAACCAAGAGATTTACTCACCAATAAATTCGTAAGTAGGAGAAACCTATTGAAAGCGAGGATTCGTCCTCCTCATATGAAGGCTAACACCTTGTAGGAGAAAAAAAGTGAATATACTTAAGTTGGAAATCTATTACTCAAAATTTCTCTGCAAGAAGAGATAATCTTGAACTTTTCAGAGTAATTAAGATCCATTTTAACTTAGTACGAAGTGCTTAAAGAAGAACTTGACCAATTAAAGACTTTATTTGTCACAAATAAGCACATAACAAGAGAATAAATATGCCTACAGTCCTAACAATCATCTAGTTAAGTAATATCAATGTAGATAGAAAATCCTGAATACTAGTAGCCACTTCCTCAAATCTAATAGCAAAATATTGCCTCAACTTAAGAGGACAAAAATAGAAGAATTTCTGAAAAATTAGAGAAAATAGAAAGAATCCTTATCAAGAGACTAAAAAAGCAAGTAATCAGAAAAAGATGATGATATTGCAAATCAACATAGCATTTAATTAGAAATTGTAAAGACTTTAAAAAACTTCAAGTAAGAGAAAAAAAACGCTAAGACTGATCTCAAAAATTTGAATAACAAGAGAAGGAATTTACAAGAAAAAAATATTTTAATGGAAAAACTTAGAGAGAGCAAGTTGGTTAACCTTCCTAACAAAAAAGGTCGTGGAACCCTGCCACATAAAACTTAGTGGGCCGCCCCAATCAGGTTGAAATCCCTGAAGAAGGTAAACATTTATATTGACAATTAGTTTATGTTATTATTACTATTATTATTATTATTACTACTATTATTATTATTATTACTATTATTATTATTATTATTATTATTATTATTATTATTATAGAGCCACTATATAAAAATATTAAAAATTAATTAATATCATTAAACTCTTAATAATTAAGTAAATTATATAAAAATAGGATATAATACTATTTTAATTTCCTCTGCTATAATTTTATAGAAAAAGAATATTTTAAATACGCAAATAATTATAAATAAATAAATAATTAATAAATTTGATTATAGAGCGCGTAGCACTTCGTAGGTGCGAGCTCTTTCCATATATCAATATATGTCCGTTTCTTCAAGAAAGCCTTCAGGTAATAGAAATTCTTCTCTTATTAGTTACATATCTTCCTCATTTTTAAATATATTATCTCTTGTTCTTCTGTCTTTATCTATGCTTTATTAAATCTTTATTGCAAGCTTAATTTATTTTTTCTTACATATCTTACTAATTTTAATTTCTAATTTTTATCTTCTTGACCAAGCTTTTATATACTCATAAAAAATATCCTTTTCCTACTCTATAGTCGTTTTCTATTTCTTATTTTCATCCAATTTTCTTTTCTATATATCCTCTTTTCCTTTTTTCTAATATATCTTTGATATAAGTTTTATTATCAAGTCAGTATTAGCTCTTTTTTACTCTTCTTAGGTTCTAATAATTTCTCGAATTTGGCCGTACCTCATATTATATCAAATAGTTCCATTTCTAATCTCTATACTCCTATTGCTCTAAGATTTCAAATACTTTATTATTTCTTTCTCTGTACTCTGGTCAGTTTTCTATGATATGACTTCCATTTTCTTTTGCATTATTACAGAAAGGGCATTGACTTTTCATAACTAGGTTTCTTTCTTTTAAGCAATCCTAGCTCCCAATACATCTCGTTCTTATTCTAAATAGGTAACATATTTCTTCTTTTCTATTTTTATTATATCTCAGGTAGTTGGGTGGTCCTACTACATATTCATCAAATCATGTTTTTCTATATTGTAGTGTTGTTATAATTTTCTCTATTCTTTCTCTATCTTCTATGTATACTCTATATTCTCATATTGCACGATTAATAATTTTCTTCCCTTTTTAATTGCTATTACAATCATCTATAAATATTTCTTTGTCTTCAATTTTTTATTCTAATTTTATTTCTGGGCAATATTATTCAAATATAAAATTCTCTTCTTTACTTATGTCGAACTTTAATCTGTCTACTGTTTTTCCTTAGTTTCCTATTAATTTGCCTCTTAATCTCAACGTTTTTTGTCATAGATAATGTTAAAATTTCATAAACTGCAATTCGTGTTCTAACATCTCATTTTGCATTTAAAAAGGGGCATCTATGATTGTTCGTAAAGATCTTCTCTATACTATTTCTAATTGCTCCATCACTTATTTTCCTACATATTATTCGCAATATGGGATCATTTCTGTCTCATAACTGAAAACTGAGCTTACGAAGGTTTTTTTCATTATTCCTGTATTATATGGTCTGAGTCCCTCATTCATATAATAAAAATAATAATGAAATATCTAAATTTTTCAAGATAAGTTAAAATTAATTTAAATTAATAACAAATTATTTGATTTTTCATGTCATTTTTAGTTTTTAATATTCCTTATTAACTTTAAGCTATTTACTTATTTTATATTCCTTCGAAAATATTTAAAAAACGTTAATTTATATTAAAATAAAATTATTGAAAAAATAAAGTTAAGAATATTTATATAACTAAATGTCATTAAAAAATTTCAGCATTTTTTTAAATATTTCAATAGCTTATAGTCTAAAAATAATTAAATTAGATGATAATTTTATATATAATTTGAATAAAATTTTTGCATCATAGTTGTTTGATGGTTGAAGTCAATTTCAAGAAAATCTCTTAACTACATTTTCAATAAAAATTAATTTTAAATATAAAAAAATAATTTAGAAGATTTATTCTAAAAATAACTAAATTAGCTTGTATAATAATAACTTTTTTTTATAAATAAAATTAATAAACCATCCAATAAAACTAAAAATTTAAGGAATTTAACAGTAAAGAATTAAGATTAACTCAAAATGACGAATTAAATTCGATTTTTCACACATAAGAAAAAAAAGGCAATCTAAAAATTAATTGAAAGAAAGAATCTTTGCAAATCACGTAAAAAAAATAAGCTTAAAAAAATGATGATTAAATTCTGTATAAATTAATTTATATACAATCGTAATCAACATCAATAAAGTTTAAAAAATAAATAAAAATATATAATTTTTTTAATATAGTTAGTTAGCGAATTTTATAAATATTAAAGAATATGGAAATATTTCTCTTAATAATTTTTTAAACTTTAAATTAATATTTTATTAAGCTTTAATGATATTTTCTTTTTAAATTTCCTACCCAATAAATAGTTTACTCGATCAATATGCATTTTTAGCATTCTCTTCCATTAGTTCAATAAGAATTTAAATAATTACCTTTTTTATTAAATTTACATAGAAATTTTATATATAGATAGTATAATGTAATTAATCTTTTTATTTCGTTTTATGCGTTATTTTTTTATTTTTAAATCTTTTCATTCAATCAGAAATTTTTTTATAAAAAGCAGTATGTTCCTTCCTTTATTCTTTAAAAATAGCAATATTCATTTATTTATATTTTCTTAAATAGATCCATGCAAAATAAAATTGATAAACTAATAATTTCTTTATTGCATGCTTTAGTTTGATATATACTTATGTTATCTATTTTTGTTATTATTTTTTAATTTTAATCTCAAATTTCATTTAATTTCGCATAAATACAATTTTTCCTTAGATTTATTTTTAAATTAGATTCTAATTTTAATTAAAAAATAATTTATATTATAATTTAAAATGCGAAATCTAGCCGGAATTCTTTTATATGAGAATAAAAGTTCTACAATCTTTTCATATTATAAAATTCCTTAACCTTAATAATATTTACTAAAACATATTTAATTTGAATTTTCTACTTTAACTTCTTTTTATGTTTTATTTTATAATTAAAAGATCTTATTAAATTTTGTAGAATTTGCCTTTAATAATATTTAGAAGAGTTAATGAAAAAAATGTCAGCTAAGATTAATAGCAACAAAAACATAACTGTAATTCTCTCCTTTTTTGAATGATCTTTCTTCGCTATTTCTATAAAAAATAATAATATAATTCTAATCTTATAGCTTAATTTTTTCCGTTTTTTGATTATATTTCTAGCATTTTCTAATAATTATTTATTTAAGAATTAAATTTATTTTCTTCTGATTATATAAAATATTTTATTATCTTCTATCATTCTTTAATTTTTCGTGTTTTATTTTAAGAAACAAATTCTATAATTTTTCTAAGTTTTCATTTATGAAATACATAAAAATATTTATATATGATTTCTACTTTAAAAATTTATAGATAATTTGAGCATTGAGATATTATAGTTTCTCTTTAATTTAAATTTAATTTATCTTTGCAGTTTTTTATATTTCTTTAAAGAAATATTTAATGAAGAATATCCTCTTTAAATACAAATAATTAATCTTATATATTTCGTATTTTTTTATGCATAAAAGATGATAAATAAATTTAAGCTTGGTTATAATATATTTTCTAACTAATTATACTTAATAAGAGATATAGTAAATTAAAAAATTATAAGATTCAAGTGGTAATCATAATCCTTTACAATCTCTAAGTTAAATTTATCTCTACTTGTTAAATTTAATTTCTTTGCTCAATTATATAGAAAAGGTTAAAATTAATAAATTTATTACTTAAATTAAATTAATTTTAATGGATTTCAAAAGCCTCATTCTATATTGTTTATTATATTTAAATAGAAATACTAATAAGTTTAACTAATAAATGTTATTCATCTAAAATATTATTGAGAAGTAGACATATTTTTAAATTAAATATTTAATTAAAGTATATTAATTATAAAAGCAAAAAGCAACTTATTTAAACTTAAAATAATAATAATAACTAATACTTTTTATATAATTATTATAATTTAGAAAGAAATTAAAATATAAATATTCTCAAAAATTAAATAATAAAAATAAATAGGGACCGCTTGATAAAGTTTTTATTTTAATTGTTTATTAATAAGATCTATTTAAATCTTATTTATAGGTTTTAAAATTCATTAAAATAAAAAAAGTTGAAATAATATATAAAATATTTAAAAAATAATTTCAAAACAATTAGATATTTCAATTACTATCTTAATTTCATAAAATTTAAAATTAGCTAGACATTTTAGTATGAACTGATTTAAATATATTAGTAATACATTCACAAGAACAATAGCATTTATGCTTTTGTAAGTGAGAAAATTAAATTAAAAAAATTAAGAATCTTATGTAATAACTAACTATATATTAAGAAAATTAAAAATTCTTTATCAAAATTATTATATAATTATTTTTGAGGTATTTTAATATTTGAATATTTAATTTTAAATTTGAATAAAATTAAAAAATATTTATATATAGATATTAAGATTAAGAGAATAACTTTTTATTGTAATAATTTTAAAATTGTCTTGTTTCTTTTCTAAATCAACCTTTTTTTAAGAAATTCGATGCTTCCTTTGATGTCATTTTCTATAGTTCATTCTAGCACTATTATAAATCCATTCCTATCTTAATTTATCTCTAGTACATCGATATTTTGCACACTTTTTTCGCTAAAAAGAATAAAGAGAAATCTATATTTTCTGTTCTAGCCCCGTGTTGTTATTTTTATGGATTTCTGTTCTCATCAATTAAAGATCCTATAAAATAAGGTTCTAACATTAAATCAATCACATCTTTTAGAGTAATAATATTCATAGCTAATACTCTATCCTTGGCGGACTAGCAACATTAAGTTTGGATTTAATGATTTCTTCTTAGAATTTGGTCAAATATTTTAATAAACTTTTCAAAAATAATATTTGTTGATATAAAATCATTAGGCTATGAGGAACAACATTTAGGAACTTCAATTTAAGATTGACTAATTATAACTCCAATTAACTAAGGAATATTATTTTAATTAATTGAATTTTCTTCTAAACTTATATTCTAAAAAAGATTTTAAAATAAGTTATTTCTTGCTTTATGATAACTCGAATCATTTTTTTATTGATTTTCATTTTATTCTTTAAGTAATTATGGAATATTTTATAGTCTTTGCAATTCTTGTATTCATTACTCTAATATCTTTAATTCTTTTTCAATTCTTTAAACTTCTTTTTCCAACCTTATGACTTCTTATTTAGCTTTTAAAGTCTATTCAGTTAATGGTACTTCAAATGGATTAATAATTTACATTTGTGTTTATGGAATTATTAGATTTACATCAGTTAAATATCCTATTTCTGTAGTATTTTATGTAACTTTAACATCATTAACTACTTTTCCTTCTTAACGAAATGAATTATCAGAAGTTGTTCACTTTTTCATGTTAACAGAACTTAAAACTTTGGTTTTTTATTAATGCTTTTAAAGTTATAAAGATTAAAGTGCTAAATTAACTTAATCAACATTCTAATAAATAGTTTGACTAACATTTTTTAAATGATCAATAGCATCTCTAGCTTCTTTATTTTTAAATATTTCTAAAGCTTCTTCATGAAGTTTTAAAAAATTCTCTAATTCTGCTTTCAAAAATTATTATCGTTCTTACTCAATAGCAACTTAAATTTTAGCTCTTCCAATTTCCTTGTTATTTTCTATTAGTTAGAGTTTATACGATATATCTTGTAAGCATTGTAAAGAATCCAAATAACATAATTGTAACTATTCATATTTTTGCTTCGATATTTAAATTAAATTTTGAGCTTTTGCTTAAAAACTTTTGGTTGTTTTATTTTTATGGAAAAATATATTTGATGATTCAACTTAATTTATAAAATTAGGAAATTATTAGTAACTTTAGTTTCCGTCGATTTTATTCCGCAAACATTTTTATAAATAATCAATTCTTTTAGTGACCTAAGTATGAAGTTCCTGCTTTTATTATTATAATAAAACAAGGTTTTATTTACCTATTTCAATTGTCTAATAGAGAGTAACTGCAATCATAATTTTCTATACTTAAAGATCTCTTTGCTAGTCGAATCTCATTGTCTTGACTTAGTTACTAAGGAGTGCAATAATATTAATAGCATTATCTTTTTCATGCTCATGTCTTTCAATATGCTCCCTTTATTATTTAATGAACTCATTGTATTTCTGCTAATTTATAGATATTTCTTTTGCTTAGTCATCTATTCACGAGTCTATTTAACTCTGCTATTAATTGTATTGCTGTTCAAATGAAATAACTTACTATACTACTTATTGATAAAATTAGTAAGTTTCATCAGTAAACATTTCCAAAGGTTAAAACATAAGAAGGAAAGCGAAAAATTACTTAAGCTTTTCTGATAGTTCGATTCTATATTAATTATCTATTACTATTTCATATTAACTGCCAGAGTTAGTTTACTAATAAGATACAATTCTTTTATATGTTGCTTGCTAAGATAAGGCTTCTTTAAGAATTTCAGAATTTCCCGTTACATATTTATTAGTACGAATTTTCTCAGTTTAAGTTCTTGTACTCATATTTAATATAAAAGTAAATTAAAGGGCTTTAAACTTTTTCATAATTAAGATTTAGATAAATTATATGATAAGCAAATTTTGTATTAATAGAAATAGTTTAATTAAGCTCTATCTCCTTTAAGCAATACTTAATTTAAAATATCTAATAAAGAAGTTACTATAACTTAAACAAAGTACTTAGAAAGTCAGAATTAAAGCAAATATCTTATTATTTTAAATTATTTAATATAATACAAAGTGGCTCTCTTTAGCAAACTAACTACATTTTAATCACAGGTATACTTTAGATATTTTCAAAACTTTTTCCTTTTTTTATTTTAATTATTGATTACTAAACTAACTTATATAATTTAGTATCCTTTTAGTTTATGAATATTCATCAAAAATGTTCTTTTACAAATCTTCTATAATATGCTTAATAAAAAAGCTGACTACTTTTCATATTCTTGCATTATATTAGAAAATAATTATAATACATGTCATATATCGCTAAGGTGAAGCTAACTAAAAGTTTTAAATGTTAAAAACTAAGAAATATATACTATTCTAAAAGATAAAACTAATAAAATAAAATTTTTTTATTTTGGTTCGTGTATTCTAATACTTATCATTCAGAATTTACAAATACTCTATAATCTCCTAATTAAGTAAATTTTAAAAAGACTAAAGCTTTTTAAATTATTTGTACAAAAATATTTTACTAGTGTTGATATTAATTATTGGTGGATAAAGGTTTCAATAATAATAAATAGAGAATTTTTTATTATTTACAATATTTATAATGATGTACTATTTAATAATATTTAGTAAGTCACAAATTTAGAAATTTGTTTATAATCAAAATTATATGCTTAACTCCAAATCAAAACTACATTATATTGAATTTTTATATCTTGCCATTAATAAAAATTCTATCAAGATCTTAGATCCATTTTAAATTCTATTTTTACAAATTATTTTGATAACTATGAGATTATGCTTAAAATGAAAAAGAGTAGTATTTTATATAGGAAAATAAGAAAAATTGAGTTAAGAATTAGATTCTTATTATTTGAATAATAATAAAGAAATAAATTAAAACTTTATAGCAAGTTTAATAATAATTACTAAAGTAAGTTTAAATACTCTTTTCTTTTTATAACTTTTATTAAATCAACTTTAAATAGTTTACAACTAACTCTAAGCTTAAGCATTTATATTTATTTAATCAAAAATAAAAATATCTCTGTGGATTTTAATTTAAATATAATATAATGTATTTATTAAATTAATGAAGATGCTTATCTAAATATAGTAATTTAAATAGTTCTAGAAATTTTTGCTTCTATTTATTATATTTCAAATATGCTAGAATGTTTTCAAGAACTGAGATTTAATTTATAAAATTTATTGCTGTCGTTTTATTTTGCTTATTTCAAAGGAAAGCTAAAAAATAAAGATTTATCGACTTATAATGCAACAAATTGCCGCAAAAAATAATAAGTTGAATTGTAAATTTGATTACAAATCAGGATAAATAATTATAAAAATTCTTTTAAGACAGAGAAGGAATTAAATTACTTATATTATAAATTTAAGAGAGGTTCTTCAAAAACTTTAAAGATAAAGCAAAATTATAGAAAGACCTAAAAATAAATCCCAAGTAAATAATCTTTATAAAGCATCCTTATATAAAGTGTGATAATGTTAAATAATGATAAGTAAATTATTTTAAAAATCTTATGGAAATCTTGCAGTATTAAAAGTGAATCCTTTTAAGTAAAAAGAAAAATTCCTATTTCTTTCAATCTCACAATATTTTAGCAATAATATTTATTTTGCTAGAATTTAGATAAATTAATTATTATTTATTAATCACTAAAGTAAAATATGTTCATTTGCTTTAGAAAAAAACATTTAGACATTGAATCTGAAAAACTGGATAATAAAAAATATTTAAAAGAAATAACTTAAATATTAATTTAAAAACACTCACATAAAGATAAAAATTCTTTTATTTGATCTTTAAATTCTTTTAAAATAGTTTTTTATTAATTAAATTTTCACAGATTGTAAGGAGACTGTGATTTAATAGCTTCAGAAATTATTAAATTAACTTAAGGATTATAAAAACATCTTATATAAAACAAGTCAAAATCTAATTAAAAAACTAAATAATTTTTAATACTATTAAAAAGTGAGAATAAAAATCTAAATAAACATCCAAATATTAATAAAATTTAAGTTATATAATTAAATCTTTAAGATTGATAAAATAAAAGGAGTCTTAATAATAAAAGCAAGAATATCATTTCTTTTTACATAAATGGGTTTAGCAATTTTCTCTTGAACTACATATAATATTACTTATAAAATTAAATCTTAGTTATTAAGTTATGCAAATTCTAATTAAAATTTAATAAATCTAGTTAATGTTGAAAAAATGCAAATATTATACATTAAAAGATAAAAATAAAACAACTATTGCAAATTATCAAAGAATAAGCTATTAGCAAAATTAAAAATGAAAACGGATAAATTATAAAATCAAGATAAATTGGAACAATTAGAATAAATTTCAAGTTTATTTAAATATAATTAAATATAATTAAATATAATTTAGAATGAAAAATAATTATAAACTGCTCAAAAAATTTGATTGCAATATATTTAAAAAAGTGTAGTTCATTATTAATTATATTTGCTTATAATTTATTTTAAGAGTTTAATAAAATATTCTAAATTTTCTATTATTTTTATCAAGAAATTAGAAAATTTGTATTTAAATTAAGATAAATGATATTTGAAAATAAATTTAGAATATTTATTTAATATTTTGATATTATCAATTATCTCGAAATATAAAGAAGTTCATATAATTAACTAATTTAAGTTCTTTATATGTTTTAGTTGGATTTTGCTGATTTTAATATAATTCAAGTTATTGATTTCTCTATTTCTCTATTTCTATATTTTTATATTTTAATTGTTGATTCTTTTCCTTTTATATTATATTTCATTTATTCTTATTTAATTTAAATGGTTTTCATTTTAGCCACATAAATCTATTAAAAGATGAATATATGAAATTATGAATATTAGGAAGTGTAAGTATCTTTATCTAGAATTGTAAAGGAAGATCTAATGTTAAAGCTATTATACTTAGCAATATATGCAATAGATTTTAAGTAATAAGTTATTTAGTTAATTTGTCTAAACTATCTATCTTTATATGAAAATATTATTTATTTTCAATCTCTATATAATTTAACTTTATCATCTACAATTCTTCATTTTATTAGTAGGAATATATAAAATAGCAAGTTATTTTATTTCATATGTGTTATTTATAATTTCTAAGTTTAATTATATCTTAATAAGATAAACTAATTAAAAATAACAAAGATTTGCTTAGATTCTTTAAATTTAAATAATAGTAATAATTTAACTTTATATGAGAAGGATTTAATTCTAGATATTATAAATTTATATTAGTATAAAAATTAATTAATTTAAATCTGATATTATATATGCAGAAAAATTATTAGATATATTGTAACTTTTAAGTCTTCTATTAAAATCATAAGACTTTGCAAATATAATCTAAATTTTTTTGAAATAAGTTTTGTAATTCAGCAAATCAATGATAGTTAAACAATAATTTTTCTGAGTATCGTTGCTAATAATAAATTAATATATATAATAAATGTTGTCTATTTTATACAAAATTATTTGATTTAAGAGTAAAATAACAATTTATAAAAGCATCATTTAGAAAAAAATTTAAAGTGATACTACAATAATTAGAAAAGATTTGCTTTTTTACTCTTTTAATATATTTATAATACATTTATATTTTAACGTTATAAGTTATAAATCCTACATTCTATTTATAATTGTTTGTATAATATTAATAAAATAATATCATGTTTGCTTTCTTAAATTTTCTATATTAAACTTTAAGTTTTGGGTAATTAATTTTTTATAATATTTTATCTTTAATATAATAGAATATTAACTATTTTATAATGTATGAGTATCGAGTTAATTTAAGTTATCTTTTGTGTGTGAAGAATAAGATTTGACTAGAATTAAAAATGCTAATAATAATAAAGATACTTTATATGAAATAGTATATTACTAATTTAATTATTTATCTATAAATTAATTAAAGCTTTTAGCAATTATAATTTTCAAATACCTTGTATCTGAGAACATTAGTTTTTAATACATAAAGTCATTATAATTTCTAAAATTCTCTATTAATAAGAGAATTATCTTATGATAGCATTTTTGAGATTTGACTATAATTTACGTCAGGCTCTTTAATAGCTAACTATCATTTAATATTAAAAAAATAGATTCATAAAGGAAAAATAAAAATAATTCTCCTTTATGTTGACTGGCTTATTTGGAAAATTATGAAGAATAGGATTAAGCTTGTATATATTAGATTAATAGTTTAAATAATTTAATGATATATATTTTTGGAATTAATAGATATTCAGATAATCAAAATGCTTTAATGAATGTAAGTATAACTAAAACAATAAAGAAAATATCTAAATATTCAGAATTGCTTGAAATAATTTACCCAATTATCAAATGTAATCTCATCATTTTCGTTTTTATCCATTTCGACAATTCTTTTTACAATGAAGTCAGTTTGTAGAGAATTCATTTTCCATGAGAGAATAGTGCTTTTTAAATTGTTGAAATCTAGGCTATTGTTTTAGTTTGGTTGTAGAAGTTGGAAAGCTTCACTAAGCTTAGTCTCTAGAGATTTATTCTTCTTATATTCTTAAAGGAGCTTAAAAGCTTGCTTTGCATGATCTGGAGTCAGACTTTCTACCATTTTTAAAGATTTGGTTAAATTATTTAATAAAGAAATTAATTTAATTTAATTCTTCCAGTCTTTCTTTAGCAAATAGTTAATAACTTTTTACAAGGAAAACCACCTAAATGAAATTAGCTATGAAATAAGTTAGCATAAATAAGTTTAATTTCAATGCTTAAAAGACTATTAATCTGTAAATTTTAGTGCTATTAAATCAACTAAAGATAATTCTTTATTATATCCTATTTTTATTTATATTCTTAATTATATAAACATCCTTTATTGGCTAGATCATTTAAATAAATATAACTAAAAGAATACTTATACTAAAATAATAAAGCATATTTAATTTAGAGTATCTAATTATTAGTATACAAGCATTTACTTAATTTTTAAAAATTATATTCAAAACAATTATAAATAATTTAATGAATTTTTAGTTGTATCTAACTTATTAAAATTTTAAAAATATTTATTAAGAACATGAATCAAGCCTTTTTAATAAGGTTTCTTTGAAAATTATAGAGATAAAAGATATATATTGGTAGAATGATAAATAAAAAATAATTAATTATTTTTAATTTAAATTTAAAGGTATTTTTAAGAAATTATTTTATCTATCACAAGTTAACTTTATATAAAATTTAAATAATTTATCAATAATCAATTTAACTAAATTTTGCTTTAATTTAACTTACTTTTATTTGATTTTATTAACGAAAGTGGTCTAAAAATTCATTAGTTTTAATGAAAAAAATTTCGAAAAAAAAGAGTTATTTAATTTTAATAAATAATAGCATAGTTTTAGTAAATAAGTTATTTAAAATGTTTTTAATTATAAATCTAATTAATTAACTATTTATACAATTATTTTTTATTTATATTTTATAATAGCCTTAGCATTTTATTTTTATTTTTAAAATCTCAATCTGTTAATCGAGTATTCATAATAAAATAACTAATTTTAAGCAATTATTATATTAAGTTGCTTTCTTAATCTAACTTATTATTAATATAATTAAATATTTTTTAATTTTTACACTAATTAACTCTTGATTATGTCTAAAAATGGTATAATATATATGGATTTTTCTCTTCTTCAAATCACTTTAATATATTAATGATAATTCTGACAAATAAAGCTTAAATTAATGTATAAATATAACATTTTTATATATAATGCTTATAAAAAAATAAAAGATATAGCATTTTATAACTTACGATTGTATAAAAGTTTTTAAATAAAATGGCTTAATTTATATCCTTACTATAACTTTTCCTAATTATTAAAAATTGCTATATTATTTCTAAATTTATGATTCTATTGTTCTTTAGCCTATAACTTTATAAAACTATATGCTTTACTTTTCTAATTTAGTAACTTTTATTAATAGATCATTCTTTAAATAATTGTTTTAGGATGAAAAAATAAAGACTAGTTATAAAAATAAGGATATTAACTTTTAAATTCTTAAAAGAAAACTTATTTTCATTCGTATTATTTAAAAGTAAACCAAACTAAACATTATATAGTTGTAGTTGGATTTTTGTTTACAAAAGTTAAAGGAATGTATAATATTAAAAAATAACTAAAAGTCGGTTAATTATTGGCCATTATAATAAATATAGCTACGTTTAAATTAAATTGTATAGTGTAGCTATAAAATTTAGTTCTAGTTATTAAGATTTTCTAAATTTAAGACTTAATTTTAAAAACGTTATCGTTTATTATAGACAACATATTCTTCGTCTAAAATGAAGTGATAATAGTTAGAAACTCTAGCTTTAAAAGTTTTTGCATAAATAGAAGTTTTGCATATAAAGGTGATTTAGAAAGTATTAAATAATAGAAGAATTATGACTAAAAGTAACAACATTAAATTAGAATATCAAGTCTTTTAATTATTTAGTGCTTATATATAATATATATGGGTGACTTTGCTTAAATTAAAAAGTTCCAAAGAAATTTTTAATAAAAAAACCCTCACGAGATGCATTTTAACAGCTGTCCACATACACCTTCAGAGAAAAATAGAGATGGTAAAAGAACAGTTTTTAAAGATTCTAAAACTAAGACGAAGAGAGATTTTAAAGTGCTTAAAATTAGTTAAGCAGTATAGACCCTAAACTCAGAACCTGTTGAAGAAAACTTCCTTGAGTTTAGACCTCTTTCTCCCAATTTTATATCTTCAAGAGAAAGTCCTATTAATTTTTAGGAAAAGCAGATTTAAATGGTGCAATGTCCTTTAAATGATCCGGACTTACCTCCTGTAAGTGAAATAGACCATTAAAGTTCAAGATGCTATTGTGATTTATGTAATTGTGGTTCTCATGTTTGTCCTTATTCTCGTAGAACAAGTTTATATCCTGCTTCTGTGTTTAGAACTCAATATAATAATAACTTCTTAAATAAAGGAACTCCTAAATAAGAAAAAATAAACGTATTATAAGGATATAAACTAACTAATAATTCAAAGCTAGAAGTCCTAACAACTAAAATGCAAGATTTTTAACCTATTTAATTGCCTAAAAATTTTAATCCTTATGCAGAAATGCAATTAAACCGACCTAGCACTACAGTACTTCCATAGAAATTCTGCTGTGCTACTCAATATTAGCATAACTTCCCTAATTGAGGACCAACTAATCCATATTATGAAAAAGAAGCTCATCTTAAAATAAAAACTGATGAGTTACACCTAGAAGGAAAAACAAACTACACTTTAAGCTATAGGAACCCTTTTGAATTATTAAGTCCTTCTTAGAAAAATAGCTAAAAAGAGTTAAAAACTAGCGAAAGCTTTAATACGGCAAAAATTTTTAAAGCCCCTTATGCCATGGTAGGAACTGCTCCGTTCAACAATAAAACAAGCTATAGAAGTGATTTTAAGAATAAATATAGCAAACTTATGCTATCGAAAAGCTTTAAGTTTGAACATGTAAGATTTTATTCAGGAAATTCACGCTAATAAAGTTCCTCCTTAAGTCTATAAAACTACTTATCAATCTATTTTTAAAGATATGAGACCTTTAACCAAGTTTCCAATCAAGGGAGGTAAGAAAAAATTCTTTTGATGATTTATTATTATGATGAATTATTATTAATAACTACTTACTTTTACCAAAATTCTTTAATTACACTATATGTTTCTCATGCATTGCTACCATTAAAAAATTATATCTTTCAGATTAATTTTACTAAATCAAATTCATCTTTAAATTTTATCTAACGAAGCTTAGTTAGTTAGCATAGATAATAAATTAGATATAAAATACCAATATGTTCATAAAATATTGCTAAGCATAACTATAATATTTCAATTACAAATAAAACTAATTTAAAGGTAAATAATTAAAAAAACTAAGATATTCATTAGCTTGAAAATAAGCATATTAAACATACTTACTTACTAAAATCAATTTAATGCTATTTTATTCTTTTAAATTTAGGCCATTATATTCAAAGATTTATAGATTGAATTCAAATATTATTTATTGATTAGGATATAACAAATAAAACACTATTAAAACATAAGTAATACCTCTATCTGGTAAATTTTCAAAAGACAGACTATTTTTTTAGTAAAATAAATTTTTAGCATGAAGTCTGAAAGGTTTAATATTCAAAACATTCAAAAACTCCAAAAATAAAAATTAATTAAAATTTTTAAGTAAAGCAAGTTAATTAATTCTAAATAAAATTGAGATTAAATATGGACTTTTTTTTGTATAAAAAGCTATTAGGAATATTTGAAATAAAAATAAAAGTTTAATTTATTATTTTATTTTTATTAATTATTATTTTTTAATAAATATTAGATAGAAGTTAACTAATTATTCAATATATAGATAAGATTTAAATTATTAAATAAATAAAGCGTCACCGAATATTTGCCTTGAGTTTATTCAAATTTTTTAAGTTCTGCAAAATCTATGAAATGCCCTTTTCCCAGTCTTCAAAATCTTTAAAACTTGTAGCTACAATTTCGATCTTCATTGCTTTTGTAGTAATCAATTAGAATTCATAAAATTCACATAAAAATACTAAAGTTTTATAATTTTCATTTTTTGGATCTACTTTAACCTTCTTAGCTTTTATTTAAGCCAATCACTTGATACTTGTAGATAAATCCCCTGGTTAGTAATTTTGATCTTGAAGCTATTTTTTTAATTTTAAAACTTCTTGTGTTTATGGAGTAATCACTATCTTTGATAAACTTGATACAGATAAAGCTGCATCTCCTCCTTATTTACCAACAAAATTCTATTCAATTTTGTCTAAACCTTTAGTGAGAACAAAATTTCTTTAAGAATATCCACAGGTTTCTAAATTTTATGAGCTTCCAAGTAAAGAATCAAAAATATTTTTTGGTTTCCCTGCTCCTTTTTTAAAGGATTTTACTCCTATAAGTAATCCTGCAATTGCATTGAAGAATGTCTATTCTTTTTCTGTTAAAGACTTGAAATTCTAAATTCCTGCTTAAATTAATTTTTAATTTTCATCCTTTTCTTAAAATATAATCTCTTCTTATAAATTTTTACATTCTTACTATATCTCAGTTTAGGCAATTGGTTGTATTTAAGTTTCAATCTAATTCTTGCTTTCATTATTTTATTCTTATTTAATCTCAATCTCTACTTATTTTTATTATTCAATGTTTTCAGACTATATTTTCTAATTTATTTCCTTCTATTACTCTTGAGCTTTATTTTCTTAAAGTGACTTAGTCAGAATTTCTATTTTATCATATATATCCTAAATTTAATCTTTTGTAACAAATTCTTAATTTTTATCCTTATTTTACTTTCCAGTTTCTAAGTTTTATGTAGTTTAATCTTCTTTAATTCCTTGAATTTAATTACTTGTTTGTTGAAGTAGTTATTAATCATTGCTATTTTAAATGTTCTCTTATTTTAATAAGTCCTAATTTTCTTGCATACTACTTTACTAAAATTATTTGTTACTCTCCTTTATACTCTAAGATTATTGATTCTAGTTCTAGACTTAATGTTGTAAACTTGATAATTACTCCTGTAAAACTTAAATTTAATTGGATAATACCTACTATTAATAATCAGTTTCAGGTTTATTCATATTCACATAGGATCTTTAGTGGCTTGATAATGGGCCGTTCATACTTTTATTTAATAAATTGTTAAACTTATAGTCTATTTTTTATAGCCTCTCGCTTTAATTTCTGAAACCTCCATAAGCTTGATCTGAATTGAATTGTTCAAAGTTGATATCATTCTAAATTTTGATTTCTTTAGAATAAAGTTGCTACTGAGATTTTTGTTAAAGAAAAGAACTTTATGCATTTCTTTAGTTGTTTTAATGCAACTTTTTTAAATAAGTCTATTATTATAGTGGATTAATATCTTTTTATATCTACTCTTAAGTATAATCTCATATTCTTTCAGATGCAGTATAAGATGTTATATTAGGAGTTTTGGATCTCTTTTACAATTATATATTCTATAAGTTTTTAGTGGAAGGAACATTATTCTAGTTAGATTTTAATAACTGGGAAATTAGAATTTTCTTTTAATCCATATCTTATTCTCTCGTTTCTTGTTTCTTATGAAGTAAATTTATTTAATTTTCAATAATTTATGCTTGCTTATCAAAGTTTTAATTGACTAAATTAAGTTCTGACTTAACAAATTTTTCTAATTCTATCTTTTCATTATGAAGTTATTTAAGCCTCTGAAGCTCCTAAGTGTATTCCTTTTTTTATTAATTGAACTTTTCTTCCTCTTCTTAAGTATTTTCTTGATATAATGTCTGTATGTTATTTAATTCTCCTTAGAAAGTTAATTATTTCTCATTTAATTACTTGGTCTGATGTTGGAGCTCTTCAATTTCGTTTTTCAAATAGTTTTGTCTTTATAATAGATCTTTGATTTGTTTTTCAATTGCTTAAGCTTCTGATTCTAAATCAATATTAATAATTTTATCTATTTTACTTACGCTTTAGTTTATAGATTAAAAAAGATGAGTTATATCACTCAACTCAGGAAAATGAATCTGAAGTTCAGATATTTCCTTTTGCTCCTAAATTATTTGATTATATTACTAAGCTAAGAAATTAACTTAGGGATTTAGCGCATATTTTTTATTTGACTAATTCCTACTACCCGGAGTTTTACTTCTATGCTGTGATATTTAAAAATTTATGTCATTCTTATACTTAATTTGAGAAGAGCTATGATCTCTATTTTCAGAGAATTAACTCATATAGCGTTTTGGTGGAGATTAGGAACTTCTAGCACTATTAGTACTTTATTAACTCTTTCCCGTTATACTTTTTCCAAGTAGATCTCTACTTTTTATTGGAGAATCCAAAGATTCCTTTTTTTCAAGGTATATTGTCTTTATTATTTCTTTTCTTACTAAAAAGCATTACTTTTGTATTTCTAAAAACTACTATTCGTATTGATTAAGTTGTGATATAATCTCTTACTCCTTTTTATTTTAACTTATCTAGCTTTTTAAGCTTTACTTTTAAAAAGATTCTATTAAAAATCTATTTTCTACTAAGGTTTCATTTTCCAAGCTGCACATAAATTTATTTATTTTATATTAAATTTCTATAGCCTCAGCTTCTAGTTATTTGAGTTTTTTTTATTCTTATGCTTTTTTGTTTTTGTAGAACTCTTTATTTTATTTAATATTCTCAATATTTCCATCTATATTAAAATAATCTTTAATAGATTCTTGCAAATTAATTAATTTTTACTAAGTACAATCTATGATAGATAACTTTTTTTGAATAATTTACTGTTGATTGCTAAATTTTAAGATTTCATTTTAAGTATCCTGTAGTTATATTTGTAAAGTTGCAAGTTTTTCATCCTTTTAATTAGATTCAATTTCTAGTCAATGAAGCATTTATTGAGTTTATTTTTGCTGAGTGGTTAATTTGTACTAGTTTAGATTTTGCTTTTCTTATATTTTAATTGATTATATTGATTATGCTTTCTACTTTTCTTAGCTTTTTTCAATTTTTTCAAATTCTTTTTGCTTTGCTTGTATTTATACTCCTATTTGCTTAGTCTGCTAAAGTATTTCTTGAATTTGCTTTTAATATATTTGATTCTGTTAATTTCTATTTTTGTTTATTTTATGTTCCTGCATTTTGAGGCTTGTAATATTATCATTCAAATCAAATGATTAGTCATCATTTTCACCATTCATCTTCTTTTTCTCAGATTATTAATTAGAAACATCAAAGGATAAATTAGATTTTTAAAAGGATTAGTTGACTTTATTAGAATTAATTTCTTGCTATTGATAAATAGGAGATACTTCTATTTGGTTTAAGTCATCAATATCTTATGTTTAGATTTAGAGTTCATTTTATTTAGGACTTTAAAGTGTCTATAGCTAAGAATTCTGACTTTATTAAAAGTTCAATTAAAGAGAACTTTCTAAAGAATCTTATAGTTGCAAGTGTTTCTGTTAGAATCCTCCAGAATTGGCCATTAGATTCTTATAAGCTAATTGAGGTAAGTTTTATTATATTAAGAGTTCGTTCTACAGATTTTAGAAATTGCTACTTTTAGTTCTTTTATTTTTCTTTCTTTGCTTCACATTCTAATCTTTGTTTTCTGTATAGTTCTTGATATCTTCTAGTTATTTTTTAATCTATTCAAATCTTAATCTTTAATCCATTCTTAATAGAAATATGTAATTAAGTTAGTTAAAATATCTATAGATATGAAATTAAAGAGTAGCAATAATTAATATTTATTATCAATAGCAATTTACTAACTCATAAATTAAGTTATTTAGCCTTATATATCAATACTCACTTGTATAATTCTAATATATCTTTACTAGATTATAATCCATTTTCTTAGATAGTTTCCCTAAAGCTGCTATTTAACTATAAATATAGTTATATTTTATTATCTTTTTATCTATGCTTTAAATACCTATCCTTAATTTTAAATTTTAGCTATTTTAGCTATTGAAAGTATTAAATGATTATCACTACTATAATGTTGATATGATTTATAAGATATTGATGATAGCTATCTTTGCTAGCTAATAATATTGGCTTTATAAGTGTAATTTAATAGCTAAACTCTATATGTTTAGATAGTCCTACTATTAAGTCTGATATTAATAATAAATGCTTTATATTACTGATATTTAAATATGCTTAAGCTATCTTATTATATATATCTCATTATAGCAATAATAAGCATAATTATGAGGAATTATTCTTCTACATTTAATAAGAAATAAGTTTAAAATTAAATAGTTAACTATAAATAAGTTAGACTAAAGCTAATTATTATAACTAAGCTAAGTTTAATATAATTAATACTATTTGTCTGTTTAGCTTAATATTTTATGGGATTAGGAATTTTAATTTAGCTATATTTCTTTTTTTTGCCTTTTAACAGAAAGTAAAGAGATTTCACAAATATAAATAGTTATATGCAATTATTTAAAATTGAAGATATATATTATTAAGTTGTAGAAATCTCATTCTTTTAATGCTTAAAATCTATTTTGAAAAAAGGAAAGATTATGCAATATTCTATTCTATGTAAAAATAAGAATATTATAAATTAAAGAATTTCTAATTATTATTTTACCTAAATAGATTCAATAAAGTTATTAAGATATAAAGACATTAGCATTTAAATGTTTATTTACTCTAGAATTTTAGGAATGCAAGGACATAGTAGAGGATGTTTCCATCTTTTCTCACAAACTACTTTGTTCTACAGATCTTCTGATGAATACTATTTAACTTATTGTACAAAGCAAGTATCACCTTTTTTGTACATACCTAAATAATTCATATAGTCAACCTTCTCAACAATACACCTAGAACAACCTATTTCTTTTCTTTCCATTAGTATTTCACATCGATAATACAAAAATGGTATAAAGTTGTTGCAAACTAGCTGTTTAGATAAACAAGCCTAACTACAATTTAAATTTTGGGATTCTAAGAAAGTAACAGTATTATATTTAATGTCTTGGTAATAGAAGGTAAAATTTATAGAAATGTTATAATTAAAGGGGATTAAAAGAGGATGCTTGCATACTCCATAATAATATTATGACATATGCTAGCAATATCTATGAAATTCAAGGTCTCTATAAAAAATTTGCTATTTGGACATGTAAATACTAATATCATTATTCTATATTGTTCCATTTAGAACAAATCCAAAATCGCACACTTATTCATCTGATGCCTTTTGAACATAAAAAAGCAAATTTTAGTAAATTCCATTTTATAGATAGAAAGTAGTATTTAAAAACCAAGGGAGCTTTGAAAAGTCTAAATCTTAAGTCTAGTAAAGAGTAGATATTTGGGCATCGTCAAGTCTAAAAAGAGACATTTTATCATATTTGAATTTTAATTTAACTGTTTCTAAATGCTGATTAAATCAATTAAGCTAAAGGATTACTATCGATTATATAATATTGTAATTTCAGTTGTTTAATCGAACATTTAGAAATTATTAGCAATTACAGGCGTAAAACCTAATGTTAGCATCTTTGCATGTTCTACTAGGTGGGATATCTTATTTGATGATATTGTAAAATCTAGTATCGTTTAGTTATGATGCTAGTTCATATAAAGTTTTATGAATATCTAGATGACTAAGCAAATTCATTGTATTTCTTTTAAGTATTTACTTTGATTCTAAAGGTAGAATATTTTGTTGCCAAAGAGATTTATCAGCCATCATAATAAGAACAGGATTAGTTATCTCATTTCTTGCAAGTGAAATTTTTCCTTATCTATGTCCATGATCTGCTGTAATAATAACTATTTTGTTTTCCTATTCTTCAATACTTTACAAGAAATCTCTCAAATCGCTATCAATAGAAGAAATAAAACGAGAATGGAATCCATGTCTGCCTACGTAATGCATGAACATGAATTTGTTTTTGTCTGGATATTATGAGTGTATTTATTTAAAGCCATTCAAAATTCATCATATATCCTACTTAGATCCAATACATCTTTATCCCTTGGTGATATAATTTCACTTTGCAAAGCAAAAAAACTATGCAATTACATGAGTTGTATTTGGAACTTTTCCAATGAATTTTGCAAATCCATCAGAACATCTATCTGAGGCTATTGCAGAAATCCAACCTTTTTAATTAAAATTCTTAATTATAGACTATGGACCAGTATTATCATTTTTAAATTGTTACCTTCCAAAAAGCTTACAAGCATTTTTGTATTTACCTGTGAATGTAGCAAAAATATTAGAAGCTGTTCTAAAAGCTAAAGAGTTGTAAAGTAAAAAATCGAAAACTTCAGCTTAAGTATGCTAGTTAATATATGCAGTTGTAAGAGGTAACATTCTGTAAAAATGCCTTCTTGAAACTGAATCTAAACTTAACATATAAACAGTAATTGGCTTGCTTACTTTTACTCCTTCACTTTTAGCTCTAATCTAATAGAAGATATTTCAATCATCACTATTATTTTGTCTTGCAAACATTCATTCTTTACCAGCAAAATCGACAGTCTGTGATTTCTAAATCTTAAGTAGATGCTGAGATTTCTTTCTAGGTCCTAATTTTTCCTAAGATTAATCTATTCCTAATATAAATTCAACTTCTTTTGGAAATACCATCTTATCATTTTTTAAATCAAATCTAAGACTTTAATTCGCTTCACATCCTTTCAATTCTTCCCAAGGAATCAAACCTTCAGCAATTTAAGAATCAAAGCCAAAATCCATATATTTGCATGCATGGGTTTAATTCTAGAAATTATATTAAAAGGACATAAATTCATATTCGTTCAGATTTTAAATCCTAGTGCTTCTTATTTAGATTGGCTTTTATCCTTTATTTCTAGTTCAAAAAACCAAATTGACAGATAAAAACATCAAAATGACAATGATATAATATCTTTTCATTTTGACACTTATTATTAAATCCCCAAATATCTCTTATTTTAAGCTTGCTTTAAATAAACTTATTTAAATTTCTAACTACTATAGCAATAAATATAGTATTGCTATTAATTTAAGACTATTAATTAATTAAGCTGCAATAGATTTCTTAGTACCATTATCTTATAGATACATATCTATCTAGTAGAAATTATTAGACTCTTTTATTTTAGGAAGTTAGTTAGTTGATAATATATAAACTTAAGCTAAGAGCAACATTATTACTTTAGATAAAGCGATGATTTAATCAATAATCATTAATTTAATTGACAAACTTAAACTTGTCTTAATAGTATAGCTTTATTTAAATGAGATTGCTAATAATAAACTATTTATTTTCATCATTTATATTTAAGAGTTGCTGAAGATTTAAAAGAATCCCTCAAATTAATGTTTAATAATAAAGGGTTATTTATATTTATTGAATAGATAGCTTACCTTTAAAATACTTGTACATATAATAAAATAAGCTTATTAAACTAAATTAAGTAATCAATATCTCTTAATGGACTATTAAATTAATATATATCTATCCAATTATATTAACTTATACTACTTTACACTTATACTTTGAATATCAATTACTATTTACTAAACTAAGTTTAGACCTTTCTAACATTTTGTATGGATTAAATTAAAAATAATTAGTAAGATTAAGAGATATGCTTACCTAATAAAATAAGGAAGGCTTATACCAGTTGAATATGTACTAATTTATATAAGCAATAAATAAATGCATTTAGTATTTAAGAATAACTAAGATATTACAAATTATCATTATATCTACTTATTTAGTTTGGAACTTTTAAAATATGTACAAGATATTTCATTTATTTCATTATCTTATTCCTTTTTTAGTTAATGATCTGCTTATTTCTATAAAAATAAGTAGCAAAAGCTTTTAAATTAGAAGTTCTTAGTTAGATATAATTTAGCATTAATATAACAAATAGATACACAAGAACTGTTTAAAAATAATAATAATAATCTATAATTTATACAATAAATAGAAAATATGTCTGATATTTAGAATAGCCTCTCCTCTTATCTTTACTAAGGAGATATACAAAATAACAAAAAGAATTATATTTAAGATTATCTCCATAGTAATTAAGTTAATAAAGTACTATTTAACACCAAATAATAATAGAAATTTTCTTTCTTTCAACTTCTGTGATAAAATAAAATTTTGAAACAAAAAATAAAAAATAAAGAATTAATATCTTTAGCTTGAATTGTAATAGATTTGGGATGAGATATGAAAGAAAATGTCTAATAGATAAATAAATGTAAATATAACTTAATATTAATAGACATTAAAAATTTTTATATCACTTCACTCAACTTACAAAGTTTCATGATATATGAATCGAATTATTAACCATATGGACAAATTAAATCCTACTCTTCGATCTCCATCTCACAATCCTCTGAATTTTCTGAAGTTTTAAATTAGCATTCTTTATCTTAGATTCATCAAGCAATTAATCCTAATCCGTCTTCATTGCAAGAGCCCTATTTTTAATACTTACTGTTATTTCTAGAAATGTGTTTTGATCCTTTTCTTCGTAAGTAAAAGAATTTACTTTGAACCTAATAAGTTAATCATTGTCATAGAAAAGGTCAGTATCCTGGAAGCGTCAAGTTCATAGCTTTTCATTCTCGTCACTAAAATTAAAAATTACAAAAAAGCAGGATTCATCATCAACTCTTTTGGAATTCAAACATTCACAAACTCTAGGGAAACTTATAATCCTTCTTCAAAGTTATTCACAATTTTTCCTTCTAAAACTTCTCCAATAAAGGGTCCAAACGTAACAAGTCCAATTTCTAAGATTAAAGCTTACTGATTTCATAAATAAAGCCTTATATATTTTCAACTATTTAAATCACTTGAAAGTTTCATATTTCAATCACTAACCCAACGTTTTTCACTATTTTTCCGATATATTTTTCTTGCAAAAACATTTCTAACTCCTCTTGTTCCAGTTGCTTTTAAAATACGAGCAAATCGGAAATTTTAACAAGTTCAAACATTTTATTTATCACTAAAAAAACGATAATTAAATAAAGGTGGCTTATAATTAAAGAAAGCATCAGATTATTCTACAAACAATTTATTAAATTTAGTTAGATTTTATAATCTACTATTCTTTAATTTTATCTAAGATTCATTGCTACTACAATCTTTATAATATAATTTCATCTTAAATCATTCATCCTAAATCTTTAAATTTCTATATTACTGAGCAGATTCAATCATTGCTTTACATATGACAAGTTCATTATATTACTTAAATACTTTAAAAATATAATTCAATCTCAATTTATCAATTCATTTATAAACTAGCAAATGTGAAACAAAAAAAGCTTACTAAAATAAAGTATTATGAGTATTTTTTATATTTCTAAAGTTAGATTTCTCATAAAGAAATTTCTCTCTTACGCTTTTCTAAAAACATTAATGAAATAGAAATAAATTACTAAGCATAACTTAAATCTTTTACTAATATTAGCTTTATTCATTTCATTGCTTATTGTATTTATTATTTATATGGAAATTAGTTACCTTTTATTTAAGATATATATACTCTTTAAATAATATAAGGGATCAATTTTTTATTTTTATTTGCAAATTTTAGAAAATATCTTATAATTTTGCCTAAATGAGATAAAATTATCTGAATAGCTATCATAGAATTATAAGATCAAATAGTGAATCTGAAAAATGAGTAATAATAAATTGAAATTAAATCTTGTCTTTCGCTACTCTTAATATATCAACAAATCTATTAGAATTACATATTTGATCATGCATTTTTAGCCAAATAATTACATTATCAAAATTCTATTTTCTGGTTAATTGTTAATTTAAAATTAAAAGCAAGTAAAAGTGAACTAAAAATAGTTCCTGATTACAAAATTATATATAATACTTAAATAGAGTATCTTCTAGAGGAACTGTATGAAAATGAAAATAATGTTGAATAATCAGAACAAGAAAGAATAAATAACATATTTTAATACTCCTAGACTTTTAATTAATTTTATAGATTTATCTTTAATTTATACTTGATCTATTAAAAGAAACTAGCTATTATAATAAAACTAACTAATAATCTTAACTCTATATGTATTTCACATCTACATTCGCAAAATGAAAAAATCATGATTATTTAGCTATATTATCGTTCGAATTTGCTTTGCATGATTGAATAAGTTTGATAATATAGAGGTAGAACTTTTAAAGGATAGATAGTAGTTAATAATAAGAAAGAACTGATGATTTAAAATTCAAATTAGAATTCTTATACTTTTTGTTTTAAATTATCTTGATAAAGATCAAACACTAAATAAGCGTATGGAAATAAGAGAATTTGGAAGAGAAATTTCAAATCAGGTTTCTCTTGAGACTAAATATCCTTCTAAAAATTAATCCCTAAATGATTTATATAATCTTAAACCTGAAGATCCAATTAATGAGTATTTTAAAGACATGTATCATTGCTGAAAGTTCTACATAAAATAGCCAAGTCATATATATTTCGAAAAATAATCAGAAATCACTGATAAAATGAGAGGAATTTTAATAGATTGGCTTATAGATATTCACTTAAAATACAAACTTTAGCATGAAACTTTGTTCCTTACAGTAAATATATTAGATAGATATTTAAGTGTCAAAAACATCCAGAAAGAGAAGTTATAATTAGTAGGAGTTTCTGCAATGATGATAGCTTGCAAATATGAAGAAATTTATTCCCCTAGTTGTATTTAATTTTCATAAATAACTGCAAATACTTATACGTTATAAGAAATAATGAACTGTGAAATAAATATATTAAATGAATTAAAGTTTAGAATAACAACTACAAGTACTCTCAAGTATTTATTCAAGTTAGTCACATAAATCAAGCCTCATAAAATGCTTGCTAATATTGCACTTTATTTCTTAGATTTAAGTCTTCTAGAGATAGATTTTTATCGTTATTCTCCAGAAAATATCACAAATGCTGCTATGTAACTATCTTCCTGGATATGGAAAAGCTATTCTAAGGCTCCAGTAGTGTTTGAAACTATGGAAAACGAAGATATTGCAATTTAAATAATGTCTGATATGTTAGATAGTTCTAGAAGAAAGAAAGCAACTTGTGCTGTTAAAAGAAAATATTATTAAGCAGTTAAAATCATAAATCATGTTGTAGATTCAGAATTCAAAGAGTCTTGAGATAAGAGTAAGAAACATTGTTATTTAATCAAATAGTAAAGCTATAATCTAAGTCTTAAAATAGTTAATTAAAAGTTCTTTTAATATATTTTTCATAAAAAGGTATAGGTAAGAATCCACATAAGCAAAAAATTAGCGAATGCAGGCCCAAAGCCTTCTGAAAGTAAATCATATTATCCAAAATCTTCATCATCAACACCCAAATATCGAGAATAATACATATAAACGCTAAATGTACTTGCTAAGAAATATCCTATCAAGGTGTAAATTCCTGTTCAATTTAAAATACCTACAAATATTCCAAATACTAAACCTAAAATTTAGCGTAGCCAGTATATTTTTGTTAAAAGATTATCTTTATCTATCTTTTACTCACTTTACACCATTTTAGTTTCTAATCTATCTATATAATTGATTAATTATTCTGTGCATTTAATTAATAAAGCTTATTTGTTTAAAATATTATTGCTCATTCACTTAATTCACTAACTTTTTACCTAAAATTGTTCTGCTAATTTAAAAATAAAAAAGGTTTAAAAAGATTTCAAAAAATCTAATCATTCTATGTAAAATTGCTTTAATTTTATTAGGTTAAGCCAAAATCTAATTATTTGAGAGATTTAAGTAGGCTAAAATATTTTAGTACACTTGAAATGATTTTTGAACATTTCTAATTAAGGCATAAGAATTAGTTAGTAATAAAAAATTAATAGAAGTTATTAGCTAATTATTATTCAAATTAACAATAGTCATAAATAATGTATGATCTCAGAACTATTCATTTCTGCTTAAATATTTTAAAGAAATATTATTTTATCTTTAGTTATTATTAACTTGCTAAATCAGTTGCTAATATAGCTATTCTAATTTCATAATAATTAGTATCTATTAGCTTTATATAAAATAGATAATATTCACTTATTAACATTTGAACAAACATCAGAAAACTAGATAAATAAGTAATAAACTGAAACCGAACTAATTAGATAAAGCTAACCTCTACTTTTACTTATTTATTCCCAAACCTTTAACATAATTAGTTATTATAGATTTAATATAAAACAAGTCTGAAATATGTTTAGTTGAAAGTAAATGATTAGCACAAATCTAACTGCTAAAACTTTAAAATTTGAAAAGTTAAAGTGATATTTAAATTTAAATAATTTAAGAAGCTTAGAATTAATATCGAATTTAAATTATGCACCAAAACTAGAACCAATCTGATCTGCTCCTGTAAAAAATTTAACTAATTTCTCTGTCTATATAATAAAAGCAATGAGAAGCCTTTGATCAAAACTTAGATGACCTTAGTAACCAAATAAAAAATTAGAGTGAAAATGAAAGTTAAGATCTCTAGCAATAAGTTTCTAAATTTATTTTGCCAAAAAGTGAAATACTTTAGTAAACTAAGTCTGATAATTATCAAAGAAAAAATCTTATTAAATTTCAATGCCTCTTATAAATTGCTAAAGAAGAGTGAAAGTTTAAGCAGAATTAGGAATAATAATAAGACTAGAAGAGGAAAGAAATAAATTTATTAATGGAACAATTAGAAAATTTGAGAATTTTAGTAGCTATGGAATCAGAGGATGATAATGTTAAAGAGTTTGAAGCTTTCTTACTTAAAATTTTCGAATTATTACCCTCAGAATTATAGGAAACTTTGAAAGATCGTTTTGATATTGAACAGAATAATGCTTAAAATAAGTAAATTTAAGAATTATCATAGAACATAAAAGCTTTTGACCTACAAAATGCTAAAAAAGTAAAGGGTGATATTGATAATATAGAGCAAGATAATTTAGCAAGTAATTAATTTATCAACAGAAACTAAAAAAGACTTTAGTTTTGTTAACCCTTTAATAACTAAGGTAAACGTTTCAAATTTGAAAGTTAAAAATTTTTAGTCGATAAATAAGCTAATTAAGAGGCTTAAATCTCTTAAATGCTACAAATAAGTTCAAGTCTTCCGGTTGAGATAACTGCAGAAAACGAAAATAAAAATAAAACAAATAGTCGTTAAAAAAGTAAAAATAATTTAATATTTTCGGTACAGCAAAGTAATTTCAAAGAAAGAGACAAGAATCCAGTAAATAAGTGTAACTCATCAGCATAAATTAATTATAAATAAATATTTTAGAATGAAGAACCATTAGACAAAAAAGTATGAATTAATAATTAAGCTGATAAAAACAACTTATTAAGCGTTGAGAAATAAAATAGTGCTAAAGATAAAGAAGACACATTTAAAAATAACGATGATATATTTTCCGCTTCAACTTTATTTTCTTTTAAGTGATTATTTATTTTTATATATTCATTATTTAAAAAGTTTAACTTTATATTATATTAAATAAATTCATTTTATATAAAGACCTAAATATTTCCTTCTCCAGTTGCTTAAAAGGGTTTGATTTTCGATCCCAATAAGTTTCTTAGCTATTTTTTTACTTCCTAATTTACCAGAGTCAATATAGGCTAGAATTTCTATTTTGTATTCAATTTTTTACATTTCGGGAATATTTTAATAAATACCCAAAGCAATTTTTCCTAATTCTGTAGCTCTTAACTTAATTATATTAGGTTCCATCAATCTAATTTGCTTTAAATATTATCTATATAGTTTCATTGCCTAATCTTAGCTTTATTCTTTGTCTTATTTCTATCTATTATCTTTTAAAATAACATTAATCTTCCATTTTGATAGACCTAATAGCTTTTCTCACATTTCCATTCATGGACATCAATTATATAACGCTATGACTTTATTACAAAAATCTGGATTTCTTCTGTTCGCTTTAAAATTAGAAATTTTCCTACATTCTTCTATCAACAATTTAACTTACTATTTAGAGTTTATTTATTTCATTATCACTTTGATAAGCTATTTTAGCAATCAAATTTAATAACTTTAATTTATTTATTTCCTAACTTTATCCTAATTCTACATAGTTGCTACATCATCATTCAAACCAAATTTTTATGAGTAAATTCTTCTTGAGATTTTATCACAGATTCTTTTAGTGCTTAAAAGGATTATAAATGAAAAGATATACATTTAAGCAAAAAACTATAATTCCTAATTATCTTATACTAGTATACTAAAGAAACTAAGATTAGCTACCAATAAAACAATTTATAAATAGTTATTTTCAGAAGAAGCAAAGATATTTAGCATTAATTTATACTTTTATTAAAGTTTAACTTTCAATCATAAGTGTATAATAATAATAAGCTTATAGATTATATTTTAAATATTACTTACTTAAAAGTAAAATTATTAATCTATAATGGAATTGCTTCTAAAGAAATTTTCCGTTTAATATATAATTTGTTATTTAACTACTATATCAATCTAATTTATATCAGTTTAAAAATTTAGCACTTTGATTAGAATAAATAAATAGAATTAATAATTATTAACTATCTTAGATATTAAATATTTATTATCCTATTATATGAAGTAACCATGCAAATCATAAAATAATAGTAAATGGTTAAATAGTGTAATATAATAGTAAAAGGATAAAGCATTTGCTAGATTTATAATTATTATTTTAGATATTATTATGTCTTTATTGCATATTTTTGTTTTCAAAGCTTTAATAAGTCTAATGTAAAATAACTTGATGAAACATAATAATCTTTATGACTATCTTTAATAATTAAAGCTATGGAGTATATTGATTAGTGATAAAATAAACTAATAAGTAAATTTATACATCTATCAGAGAACTTTTAACTAAATTAAATAGATAATAGTAGATGGAAATTACTTTTAATTATAGCAATCAATAAATATCTAACTTTTAAATTTTCCTTTATATTAATTATTAATTTTTAAAATTTATCATTAAGAACAAATTTTATAATCTAATTATAGAATCATTGTATAAAAATGTTAATTTAAACCTATAAAAAGTATTTTAAATTAAGAATAATTAGCTTTTAATATGAGTATCTATTTAGTTTTATTAGCAATTATTTTAGGCTTAATAGTATTTCTTAGTTACGTTTGAATAAATAAAATAGAAATTATTAACATTTACTATTTCTTTAGTTTTAAGATGTACTAGTTAATATAATTGCTTAATTTATTGGTTCCTCTTTATAAGTTTGAAGATTTGCTAATTATTTATAGAAATACATGAACAATCACATTATACTTAAATTTATTTTCTTCTTACTACTAATTAGAGAGCAGGTAAATAAATAGACTTTAATAAAAAAGAAGAAATAAAGCAAAAGCATAAAAATCTAGTTTGATATCTTAAATTATTTAAATAGCTTACATCTGATATGCAGACTTAGTAGTATCAATTGCTAGTATTACTTGCAATAACTTTAGTTTAATTTATAAATTACATAACTTAAATAGTTGATAAATACATCTTATATCATTTTGATTGCTAGCAAGAACCAGAATTAAAGAGTATTTTGAAATGACTGCTAATGATTACCTAATTAAAAGTATAAGTACTTGATTAAATTTATGATGAAGCCACTATTATGAATATATTAAGTGCTTTTTATTAGCCATTTATATTTTAGAAGAACCTTTTTAATTTATTTTTTTAAGTCCTTAAATAATTAAATTGGAAATGGAAAAATATAAAAGAATACATAAGTAATAAAGCGAAGAGTTAAGAGTAGAGACTCCACAGTGAATAAAAAGAATTGAAGGGGATTAAGAAAAACTTTATGAGCACTTGAAAAGTTAAATGAAAACAAGAAGTAAAATTGACAATACAGTAAACAAAGAATTGTCTAAATTATAAAGAAAATTAAGTATTTTAGATAATCCGAAAGTACTAAAAATTAAATACTAAATTGAGGCAAAAAATATTTCCAAAGATCTAAAATTACTCTGAACTAGTGGAATTTATCCACTAACAGATGAAAATCTTTAATGAAATTTTTAAACAGAGAGAAGTAATTAAAGCTCTTAAAAATCATTAAGCAGATGGAATTTAAGGGATTGAAAAAATGTAAATTTTGGTGGATTTGATTAGATGTAATGGAATATTTATTAAGATTAGAAATGAAAAATTAATTAGTGATAAAAGTCTTACAAGAAGCAAGTTAGTAATAATAAGAAAAAAAATAAGTAATAAAATGGCAAAATAAGAAGTTTATAGGGTAAGGAAATTAATATCTTAAACTTGACTAAGACTCCTTTTGGAAAACATAAAACATACAACGAAGAATAAAATTTTGTTAGAAACCATTTTATGAAAAAGAACAATTAAGATTTATAAAAAGAGTAAAAAAAAGATATTAAGCAAAAGGATTAGCAAAGGCCTATTTCAGTTTCTCCAGTCTAAATTCATGATTTCAACAAAATAGATGAAAACTAAAGTGTCTTTACTAAAGGAGCTAGGTTGATTGTTCCAATTTCTGTTTAAGAAAGAGAACAACGAATGAAAATGATTTAATTGATGAAAAAAGCAAAAGAATCAGATGTTTTAGGATTTACAAAAAATAACTTTTCTAATTATCTCTAAGCAATACTTTCTCCACGAGCCTCCTAGCTAGTCGCATACAAATAAGAATATAATTAGCAATAAAAAATAAAGGAATAATAATAAAACGTAAGAAAATAAAAAATAATTAATCTATTAGAAAAAAGATTCACTTTCTAAAGTCAAAAATTGGAAAAGATAAAGGAGCAAGATTTTTGAGAATAAACTTAATAAAAAAGTTAATAAAAACTTTCTACAAATAGTGTAATTTTTTTCTAAATTAACGTTAATATTTAATTTAAAGATAGTCTGATAGTATTACTTAATTAATTACTTCTAAAGCAAATAAGTTAAACAAAATTAAGCATTAAGTTAGAAATAATTGTTAAACCTATAAATAATTATCTTGTTTTTTATTAATTTTAAATTCTAAAAGATTAATGAAGGATTTTAGTATTTTATTTGAATAAATATCTACAATCTTAACTTTAAGTTTAGTAGAAATAATTAGCTAAAAAGTAGCTTATAAAATTGAGAACTTTTAGGCTATTGTTTGATTTAATTGTTTACAGTTATTTTTATATTAAATTAGCTGCTTTTCATATTTTAACTTAATCTATAAGGTAATTTAAGATTTTAAATGGGAAATACATTAGGATGTAATAGTTTGAAATGCAGCAATTTAGGAGGAACCCGCGAATTGAATTTGGAGTAATTAAAAAAAGAAAGTGCGAATGAAATGTTAAGTTACCGTGAAAGTTCCAGAAAATAATCCTTAAATAGTTAGGAAAATTCATAAAAAAATAATTAAGAAGATAATAAAGCTCAACAAAATATAATACAAAATACCTAAAAACCATCTCCTATAGACTAGGAAACTGATTTTCCTAAAAAGGATCATTCTCTAAATAATAACTAAACAAGTGAAGAAAACTTGATGCAAAATGCTAAAAAATTCATGGAAAAAAATAACAAAAAACTTCAATAACTTGAAATTTAGGAAATATAATAAAGTTTTTAAGGTCTTAGTAAGGGAGAAAGTGGAAGAAGAGCTACGTAAAAATGACAAGCTGAAATTAGTTATGAAAATTAAAATGAAAAACTTGATATTTATGAAGATTAGCAGAAAAATTAATCAAATTAGGATCTGGGATTTAGTGATCTCTATGATAAAAGATTTAAAAAAATTGAAAAATAAGAAAACTAAAACTAGTAAAAGCAAAAAGATCATAAGTAAGTATTTTAAGTTGAACAAACCAAGAATTAAATATAAGAAAGGTAAAAGCCGTCATAGCTAAATTTAAACTAATCATAAAGTTCAGATAATTTTGAGTTTGAGGAAGAAGGAGATGTCTCAAGAGATTAGATTCCAGTAATAGATTTAAACGAGCATAAATCTCAAAATCAATAATTGTAGTTAATTGAGATACCTTTACAAAAATAAAAAGATCCTGAGAAAGCAAATTGTGAGATAAATTCGTAATAATTCGAATGAACATTATAAAAATAAGTAACTACGAATGAACAACAGGGTATTGAAAATCCTGAAGTTAAATAACATTAAGTAAACTTTACAAATCATCAAGAAAATGAATAAGATCAAAATTATCCAAATCAAAATCTTTCTTTTTAAAGTATAATATCTTTTAAGCAAGAAAATGAAGACATCAATATGCCAAATAATTCCTAAAGCAAAATTTAGATTATTGAAAGCATTGAAAACTATTTTGAACAAAATGATATTTTTCAAGACGATATGATAGGAAAAGGATTTAAATAAAATATTCCTATAGCAGTGAAGAGCAAAAAAGAAAAGAATTAGAAATAAGATAAAAAGAAAAAGTAGAGTAAAGATAAAAATAAGAATAACTGAAGTATAAATGATCTGCTTTAAGAAAAAAGTAGTGAAATTTAAGAAACTGAAATTTCCAAGGATCAGTAGAGTTAAACTATGTTGACTGAAGGATCTGAAACTTTTCCTTAAAATAGTTCTCCTAAATAAAGCAACAAATTAAAAAATTTAAAAAATCAAAACTTTGAGCAAAATATTTTTTAAAAAGCAAGTCCATTATCAACCAATCGTTCATAAAAATTAGGATCTATTACCAATAATGCAAGCAAAAATACTTAAAAAAAGAAAATTGAAAAGAAGGTGACTAAGTCAAAATCTACTGTATTACTATTGTAGAACTAAAAAAGTCCATTAAACATTTTAAAACAAGAAACTGTTCCTCAAGTTACAAATCAAAAATTGAATCTCAGTAGATAATCTTCTCTTTCTAGTATCAAAAATGGTACATATGATAATAATAATGATAAAGGAAAATCAATGATTAGTTCTTATAGTATAAATAGCTTAAATGCATTAGCTAATGATCCTAAACTTAATTCTAGCTATGATTCTAATATCACTTAAATTAATTCTACAAAGTAAGATATCAAAGGTAAAGGATAGAAAGTACCTCCGAAGGTAACTTAGAAAAAAGTTGCAAGTACTTAATAATAAGCAAAAGGAGTCGCATAAGTAAAAAAATAGGTGAATATTCAGTAATCTAAAGGAACGAAAGAAAAAAAAGTAGGAAGATAAGCTCCTTAGATAAAACTAAGTTAGCCACTGAATTTATCATTAATATCTTAAAGCACATAATCAACAAATCCTAAATCTAAAAAAAATGAACAAAATGCTTCATAGCTTAACTTGTAGATTGCTTAGTTGTAAGAATAAGATAACTCCATTTTTATGACTTCATTTGACTAAAGTAACATTAGTGTGCAAGACTAGGTTTTAGAAGTATCTGATTTTGACTTAAATTTACTTGAAACTAACGGAACTAACGAAAGCTTAAGTAAATAAAATAATTAAAAAAAGAAAGTCGAATAAGCTTTGCCTAAAAGTACAATCACCATTGATAAAATTTTAGGAAAATCATTACCAAAGAATAAAGCAGTTAATAAGAAAAAAGCCAAAAAATGAGAAAACAAAGCTAATTTATATAATTATATTTCTAATCCTTTATAACTATTTTAAAACTTTAAGTAGTTTAGTATAAACCAAATATTCATTTATCTTAATCTAATACATTTACTCATAATAACTAACCAAGAGATCTAACTTTTATTTTATCTAACTATACTAAATCATTTATAAGGCATTTAATTTTAAATATGCTTTTAATTTTAAGTTAGTAATTTACTTTAAAAAATGTCTTATTTTTTATATTTTGCTAAATAATTATCATTAAACTGCTACTTCCTTAATTAATCTATTTTCAACTTTTTTCTAGCTAATATTTACATTAATTTTTTGAGTCTATTAAACTTTAGACATAACAAACTTGCTTTAACAAACACCATATAATGAGAATAAAGCCTGGCAAAGCATAATTTTTTAGACAAAATAAATAAAGAAAATCATAAAATAATGAACTTAAAATTTAAGTAACAGATTGAATGAAATTTAAAGAAAGAGATAGTATTTTAAATCTATAAAGTACCTAATAAATCTTTATCAAAATGAACTAAACTTAATAGTTTCTTGGATTTAATATATTTTATATTTTATTAACTAAAAGAACACTTTAACTTAGTTTCTATTACATTTCTAAAATTTATGCTTTGATCATTATAACAGCTAATTTAAGGCTAACGTTAAGATTTAAACAGCATTAACAAAGTTAAGCAGAAGGAAGAAAAGAGAATAAGTATTGCTATTATAAATATAATTACACGAATAGTATGCTTAAAGGGAATTAGACTAAAACTATTATAATTAAAGAAATATTTCATAATTTAAACCAGCCATTCTTCTAAAATTTATAGCTGTAAAGTTAGCACTTATAATCATAAATAAAAGCATTTATTCCGTAATGAAAAGGTTGTGTAAACACAAATTGCTAGGTAGCACCGGGAAAATCTTTTCCATGAGAATAAAAAACTTTTGAATCAAAGAAATAAGTTTTCTAAAGGCCACTAGGACCGTTTTTTCATATTAAAATACCTTATAATTAATCCATATAAATACATGAGGCTTTACTCTTGCAAGGTAACTCAGAAATATCTTTAAATCACTAGTTTACTTGTGGATTGTATATTTAAATACCTTAAGAACATTCATATTAATTTCCTCCAAATGTATGTACTTATTAATTCATCAAAGTTGCTCCAAAATTTTTAATGCCAATGGGGATTTCTTAAATTAACTAGAATTTACTATTATTAAAAGTATACACTTCACAAGATTTTACATAATCAACAGCATAATTGTATCCTGATATAATATATGTAATCTTTTAAGATGAATCAGTCACTGTTCTATGAAAAGCTCTTTAATAATTCATCATTGACATCTTATTATTCAATATTTAGTTTTCATTGCTAAGTAGAATAAATCTTTTGTCTCTCTCATCTTTAAAAGCACTTCCAGAAACTATTAATTTTTGACAGCATGTATTTTCTATTTAAGTGAAATTTAAATTAGTCTAAGGGAGTCCTGATACTTAAATTTCTGATTTTTATTTTGCTTGGAAGTAGAAATAACTTCTTATATTAGAGCTAGGCTAGAACGTTGAATAAAATATCATATTATAGGCAAAATTAGGACAAATTTCATATTTAATCATTGCAAACCCAAACTTGGCTATCAATTAAGCAGCTAGGTTTTACTCTTATTTCTTCTTAATTAATTTTCTCAAAAGAATTAACTTAACCAGATGCTTCTGCTTGTTGAAAAGCTTAAGTTAGATCAATTATTTAGTTTTATTCATTTAGTTTATAAGATTTTTAGTTCTTAATTTAATTTAAATTAAAGCAGAGTAATCTCAATTTATGCTCTTTAAGTATCTATCAATTAAATCATTTCTACTTACTATATTATCATGCTTTACTATACTACTTATACCATTTCTTTACTCTATCTATATAATCTAATCAAGCCTTTAAACGAATTTTAAGCTTAGCTATATAATTTTTTTTGCAAAAATGAAAGAGAATAAATTAAATATAAGAGAGAGTTTAGAATAGTAATTAAGCCTAAGTAAGAAAGAATAGAAATAAAGAAAAGAACGTGAAGAGTTTAGACTTAAATTGCAAATAGCGATATTTTAAATGATTAATAAGGAAATAGAAATAAGCAATTATATAGTTGCACTTTATTGGATTCCTCAAAATCTATTACTTAGACATTTTGTTTAAATCTAGCACTTATATTTTCTAACCAATCAAAAATGGGAACAAAATGCTGCCAAAAAACTATCAATTACGACGAAATTTACACATCCTTAAAAGAAATAGTGGGTTCAATTGGTGTCTTAAAGCAAAAAGTATAAAACTAGATAAAGTTATTAAACTTTGAGATAATTAATTTGTCTCAAGCCTAAATAGATATTGCTCTTACTAAAGCAGAAAGTATCTTACAATTAGAAAGCAAAGTAGAATTCTATGATTTTATAATTGCCACTACTAACGAAATCCTTTAAGAAACAGGCAAACTTCTGTCTTCAAACTCTAAACTTCCTCTTACACTTAAAAATAATCTTTAGCTTTTAAACATCTGCTCACTTATCGAAAGCAACAGAGAAATGACTTACTTTCTGAAGACAATCAGTAAAAGGTTAAATTGATATCCGCACATTGATTAAAATAATAAAACATATCAAATTCTATCCAAATAATATGAAGTTTAAAATTTAGAAGAGCATAAAAAGCTATAAAAGGTGGAACAAATTTTAACTTAGAAAGAGATCTTTCAAAAAAGTGTAGTTGAAAGTTTGGGGACTGATTGCAGTCAAGATTTGCAAAACGTCATTTTTTTAAAACCCAATTTAACTCATACAAAAGTGGTAAAAGACAATTAAAAAGTTAGTATTTCATGTTATGGAAATAAAGAGGCAAACTTATATCTAGAGATTGGGAAAAATAAGGATGAAACTAAAGAATCAATTCTAGTTAAAAAAAATAGTTCTAGGAGCAGAATTGGTTATGGTGTTGTAAGTTTCACTAGATTTGATAAATCAAATCAAATAAATTCTAGCTTCTTTTGATGTCAATTTTAGTATTGATTACAATAATAATTAAATCTAATTTCATTTAGCATTTTTTAAATATTATATAAGGCTTATTTTATTACTCTAAAGGTACCTTAAAATATGTATAATTACCTCATTAAACATTTTTTATGACTAATATTCTTAATTATTTATAATAATAGAAATTATAGACGAAGATTCTATTGTACTCATTATAAAAATAGTTTAATCATTCTACAATAAATTTCTTTTGTTTTAAAAATAAATAAGTTAGTTATAGTAATATCTAAATTAACTCCTAGAATAAAAACTAGATAATCTTAAAGTTATTCCCTATAATTTTATTAAATATAATCAACTTATTTTTAATCCTTATAGTTTATTTAGTTTAAAAATAAAATCATAATGCTCTTCTCTTAAATAGTTTGATATCTTCACAAAGGCTATTTAAAATTAAAATTATAGATTACTAGTAAAAGTAATATAAAAGATAGCAATATTTTTCCAATTTGTAATATAATAATATGAGATATATCCCTAGATAAGATTAAGGTTGAGTATTATTAATTTTATAGATATATAATCTCAAATACTTAATTAATGGTGCTATTAGATTTTTGCAATTTAAATATATAACTACTTAAAATTATATAGATTTACACTTGAGGATATTTTTAATTCTTTACAGCTATATGTTATTAATTCAAGTTAAAATTACTTAGTCTAGTACTAGGAGAGTAAGGCTTAATATTAAATATAATTAAAAATGAAATGGTTCTATCTAGAGTAATAGAGACATATTATTTTACAGTTAATTAGATTTAAGTATTATTTCTATAATGTAAGCATATTCGTATCTTATAAAGAATAGAAGTTTATTCTTATAGCATACTTTTCTTTCAATGGCTTAATTAATTTATAAAATAAATGTTTCATTGCGTCTTTCATATTAATGCAAAGGAATCCTAAACTTCCAATAAAATTAGAAAAATTTCCTTTTCAGAGGAAAAGCATGCTTCTATTTAGAAATTTGAAGGAACAATGAGATTATTTAGAGAAGATTGCATTTTAAATACTTAAAACACTTGCTTGCAGTCTCTTCCTGTACAAAGATCGAACACAGTAAGTTACTAATTTAGCTTTTGATAGTAGCTATTCCTCAAGAAGTAGACATAAAGGAATTATCTTAAGATTATGAAATAGAGAATATAAGTATACTTTAGCAGACTAACGATGCTAAGTATTCAGCAGTTCTTACTTTTTATAAATAATCAACAGCTGATTAGTTTTATACCAAATATAATGCTGTTAATTTTAAAGATTTATATGAAACCTGCTATATCGCATTCCTTGGAACTTTTGAAGTTCATGGATCTAAAACTAAGCTTCAATATCATTGAAAGGAGCTCCCAACTTGTCCTATATGTCTAGAAAGACTTGATATTTCAGTATCAGGAATGACAGGAGTATTAACGAGCGTTTACTATTCGGATGCTCCTAGTAGATGAGCTGCTGTATAGACTACCTGTAAGGTTTGTACAATTACAAAGCAAAATATTCTAAATAACGAAATATCATGCTTCAGATGCAAAACTTAGCAAAACTTATGAGCTTGTCTTATTTGTGGATATTTGGGATGTGGAAGATATGTTGATTAGCATGCCATTGAACACTGAGAAAATTCTCAGCATAGTTATAGCTTAGAAGTAGGAACTTTGAGAATCTGAGATTATCAAAAAGATGCACATGTACATAGGATGATGAAAACTAACATACTATAAGATATTATCATGCCTGATATTGAGGAATTTAACGTTCCAACCGACAAATTGCCTGAATAACTCGAAGATATCTTTAATGAATATAACTATTTATTAGGAAAATAATTAGACGAATAAAGACAATTTTTTGAAAAGTAAATAGAGGATTTAGAAAATTAGTCTACATGCATTATTGAAGATTTAGAAGGCCAGTTAAATAACATTTCCCTAAAAGAAGGACCTTAGATTTAATAAACAAACGAAGAAATTGAAAAACTAAAGAAGTAATATGAAGATTTAAAAATTATCAACGAGTCAATGAAAGAGTCTCTATTAGAAAAACAACCTGAAGGCTTAATTTTTGCTGACGGAAAAAGTAAAATACAATACAATCAATTGCAAAACTTGAGGAAAAGAGTTTAGTAGTTGATGGAAGCTCTTACATGAAATAGATGTACTAATATTTTAATTATGCTTATAACCTAGATCGCTAAATGCCTTATTAAATTAATTTTAACATACTTCTTATAAAATTGTCGAAATTAGTTAAATCTGATCTATAGTACCTATAGCTATTTCAATTCTTAAGCATTTAATTAACTTTGTAGACTCTAAACAACACTATGAATATATTATTCTTTTAGTATTGTATTTAATCTTACTAGTTTTAGTTTTATTCTTATATAGTTAATAAAAGACAAATACAAATGTAGAATGTTAAAGCAGCTTATTATAATTGCTTTAAAAACTTAGGAAAAGAAATGTAATTATAGATAAAAGTAAATGCATTATAATATGTCTTTAACATAACTAATTCAATATATTATAATTCAACAAAGTCCCTTTCAAAGTGTTACTTTATGAGTACTGTAAATAAAATGATTATTATAATGAAAGTAAGAAAAATGATAATAAGAAATAGTTTAAAAAATATCTTTAGATGCAAATAAGAGACGAGATTGGATTGTATCAATAGATTAGAAAATAAAATTGAATGATAATTTAAATACAAAAAAATAGATTTCAACATAATTTAATTTAAAGCTACTAAATTAGTAAATTTAAGATTTATTATATTATACATTTAAATGAAGTTAAGTGACACTATTAGAAAACTTTAAGACGAATGGATTGAAGAAATTTATTAAGAGATGCAGAGTGGATCGCTTGATTATACTTTTTAATATTGCAAACTACTTCTAAGAGGAACTGGTAAAATTAGACCTTAAGTGTAAAAGGCTATTAAAATTTTGCAGCATAGAGCTAAAATCAGTTCTGAAGCTGCTTGGATGTTGGGAAATATTTTCTACAAAGGTAAATATGTGGAATAGAATTTGGAATTAGCTTGGGTTTATTTTAAAATAGCCTCTTAATTCAAATGCAATTGTGGATAGAACAAGCAGCTAATTCACTCCAAGCAAATATCAACTGTATTTCCTTGTCTTTACTTTGAATCAAGAAAAATGCTTTTTAAGTTTAAGATGGACGAGTATTCCTTGACAAGAGCGAAATCTATTTTAACTTCTATTTTAGAATCATCTTAGCAAAAATATTAATAAAAAGATAATGACACTGAAGAAACTAACATAAGCACATCAACAAATACAAAATTGCCTAATACAAATTTAATTAATGCTGATCCAGTCAAGTGTTCTCTTCTGTTTTGCTGACGAGACTTCTATTTAGTTTATTTATTTAAAAATTAAAAGGAAATTTTCATGTCCAATTGTATTATTAACTATCCCTAGGTAGATAGAGTAGTAAGTTCTGACAAAGTCCTATCTTTAATTAATTATAAAAGAATGAATAAAATTGATCAAGTTCCTTAAAATGCTTTTAAATATTTCAATTAAATGAAAATAAAGCTTACTAAACTAACGTTTAGTTTATATTAACAATAATACTTAAACGCATTAAAAATTATTTGAAGATGTCATTATAATTGATAAAATTTCTATAATATACTGAAATTTAAAATTACTAGATTGTTATAATTAACATTTTCTCTTTATCTATTTTGAAATAGGAGATATATGAGCTTTATTATTTTAAGTTTAATAAATCAAAAAGTCTAATATGTGTAAATTTAATAACTAGTTCAATTTTTATAAAATAGTTTCATTTAATAAAACAATTCATTATTGTATTATTTGCATTATACATTCATTTTTAACGTTATTATTATAAATTAATAAATTTAATTAATATTTACATTCTCTTTCTTTGAATATTGTGTAGAAGTTAGATTTTATATTTATTTTTGAGGAACAAAAGATAAAAATAATTGACTATTACTTTTCCTTGGTTTTAATTTCATGTTAGCTTTATTGATTATTATAATAAAATTTAAAATTTACTAGCAATCTCTTATTTTTATAAGGCATACTTTTAAATAAACAATTATCTTCATTTTATTTCAATGAGAGTTGTAATAATATCGAGTATATATAGCATTTATTAAGACATATTATCTAGTTTTATTAAATATCACTTATTACTCTTCATTAACTATTAAAGATAAAACTATAATAAATTATTCTAAACACTTTAATTGATATAACTTTAAATTAAATTAATAATATAGCTACTAATAGGGTTATGTGCTTAATTGTAAGGCTATTGTATATGATTATTATAGCTATACAATTATTTAAGTTCTTTCTATAATTAGTTAAGAATTTTTAGTTATTAATACTTAATTACTATATTATTCTATTAACATTTAACTATACAACTATAATCTTTCTCATAAGCACTATAACATGTAAGGCTTAAATTATAAATCCTTATTTACTTTACTTTAGGTAGTTTTATATTTGAGGCTTTTAAAAATAAAGAGATTATTAAGCAGAAATTAGATAAATGAATTTTAAGTTATAAGCAGATGTGTAGATTAGGATTAATATTAAAACTATTAAGAAACTTCTATTAAGTTTTTTCAATCATCTTTTGAGTGCTTGGTCTGGAATAGGTTCAGCACCTGCGATTCCTAGATTGCATCTATTGTAAGTAAGTTCTCCCCACCAGAGAGCAACTGAAAAAGTGAAGACAGGTAAGAATAGATGGAATCTTTGTCTAGGAGTAGCTCTCTACCAAACGTGTTTAAATCTTAGGAAAGGCCATTTGTTTTCATAACGGGATTCGTATTCTTTTAAGTAAACCCAGGTAAAAAGAATGGGAAGTCCGGTAGCTAGAGTCTTTTAGAAACAGGTTTGGCAATGCCAATTTTCTAAAAAGTCTTTATCTCTATAACCTATTCTAATTTTTTCGCTTTCTGGCAAGCGATTTATCATCTAGTATGTCTACATAGAATTCGACATTTTTTATTAAGTTTTTTTATTTTCTTTTATATTTATTCACTTAATGATTTTCAGTTAGTTCTAAAATCTTAATTATATTTATAAGGAGTAATATTAAATTAGCAACTGAACTGTATTTACTTGATGGGATATACATGCTTTATTCTAAGAATAACTTAAACAGTTTATTCCCTAATTTTATAGCATTTTTACATAGATTCCTTTAAAAATATTACGCTAAAATGAAATCTTAAAGTTTCAATTTTTCTTTTAATTAATTAATGTTCTTAGATATATTCCAGAGTTATTGGGATAGATAATAAGATAGAATAGCATATAGATGATTTTAAAGGTGCATTATTTATAAAGTTTAAAAGATTTAAAATAAAATGGTAATTATTCTTTCAATTTAGTTTTCTTTCTAGTTTAATTCTTTCAGCATTTAGCTTTTGTAAATCTTTCTTCGCAGCAAATCTTTGTGCCTAAGACAAAGTGTTAAAATCTACCTCAAGTTTTTGGGTTAAGTAATCAATCTTTGCTTTCACTCCTACTAACTCCATCTCCGTTGTGCTAACTTAAGATTTAGTTGTAAGATCATGCACTTATTAAGAGGATAGTGGCTGAGGCATTTTTTATACGAATTGTTCTACGTTTTATGTAACTTCAACTTCTTATCCTTGACTATGTCTATTTCTTAGCACTGCAAGTAATTCTTGAGTTCCTTTTTCAATAGTCCTTTGATTAATGCTTTTCATAGGATTACCTATTACTCTTAAATTTTTTAATTTAGCATGGAATCCTAGGATAGTAGGGAGGGATTTTAAAGAGTTATTTTCCAAGTTTAGATCAAGAAGACCTTGCATTGCATTAATTAAAGCATCAGGTACTTGCACTATATTATTGTTTTCAAGATATAGTTTTTCTAATCGGCAAAAAGCAGGAGAACATAAAGATTCCAGATCCATAATGGAATTATATCCAAGTAGCAAAACTCTCAAATTTAATAAACAGTTTAAGCATTAGGGAACTGTTGAAAAGCGATTGAATGAAAGGTCTAAGTAATATAAATTATCTAGTGTTATATAAGTATCCGTTAAATCATCTAAAAACGTTGATATATAATTCTTTCTTAGTTCTAAAACTTACAAATTTTAAAGACTTGCAATAGCGGCAGATGGAACGAAGTTTAGTTTATTTTCATTTAATTTTAACTCTTTTAAGTCTTGTAAGTTCTTAATTTCTGCAGAAACTTCTTCAATTTTATTACAAGAAAGATCAATAACTAGCAAGTTGTCAACTTTTCACACATCAGGACTAATAAATTCTAACTCCTAAAATATAAAATCTTACTCTTCCTACTATTTTTAGCTATTTCCAAGCATAGGCATCTCTTAGAAATGAAGTTCAGGTTTCATTCCTTAAAGCAGACTGTGATATTAAATTCTCATCTTAGGCTTCTTCTGGAGTTGAATTTCTGTATAATAAATATTTCTTAATAGCTTCTGCACCAGCAGTCCTTACATTGTGCCTTATTTTTCTAAGAGGATTTCCTTCCACTTAAATTCTTACCAACGATTTCATTTATCCAATACAGGAAGGCAAATCACTGATATCATTATTAGATACATCAATAGTCTTTAGCACAGCCAAACTTTCTATGGAATCTGGAATGACCTATATATGATTATTGCTCAATAGCAAAACAGACAAACAAGGAGAGTTCTATAAATTCTAAATTTCAGTCAGCTTATTATAAGATAGATTAATACTATCCAAATTTTATGAAAAAGGAAATTGATCAAAAACTACTATTTGGTTATCTTGTAAATTCAATTAAACTAAGTTAGTCAAAGGTGTCAAAGCGTGCTCTGCTACACTACGAATATGATTTTTTGACATGTTTAAGTGCTGCAATTTAATGCACTAACCTAATGAAGAGGGAATCTAACTCAAGGCGTTGCTATTTATATCAAACTTTTTTAAAAGTCTTAATTAAGAAATTGAATGAGGAATATCTTCTATCTGATTCTAAGAAAAGTCAAGCGACTCAAGAGCCTCCAAATTTCCAATGCTCTCAGGAATCTTTTGTAGTTTGTTACCAGAAAAGTTTACATCAACTAAGGTAGAAGCTTTTACAAAGGATTTAGGCAATTACTCGATATAGTTATTCGAAAAAATAACTTGTTTGAGTAGTTAAAGTTCAAATAATTCTTCAGGTAAAAACGTTAATTCATTATGCATCATATTGATAGAAGTTAAGTGAACATTATTAGCAATTTCCCTAGGAATTTCTCTTATTTAATTATGAGCTAAACTTAATTTATCTAGTTCAAGTAACTCTCACCAATTATTTCCATAATCTAAATCTGTAAACTTGCAAATTTGCATTGGAAAATCCGTCAAAGATCTTTACTCAAGTTTAACTGTACCAGTCTTTCTTCCTTGCTTTAAAGCAGCTTCAACTGATTTATCTTCCGCTAAAACTTTCCCAAAACCATCGACTCGATGACCAGGTCTAGGTCTTTTGGGATCCTATAAATTAATAGGCATCTATCTCATAGTAAATTTATTAAAAAATAGAAGTTTAAAACAGATAATAGAGATTCTGATCTTATCTTATATTCTTTGCTTTCCTTTTAAATAGCCAAATCATATGCACTTAATTAATTAATAAAATATGCTATATTGCTTATTTCATATTGCTACATATCATTAAGCGAGATTATACATTATGACTCAAATAGATTTGCTTATTTTCCAAGAATATAGTAAATAAGGTAGTGTATAGTTTAATGATCCTATCATTTTAAAAACAACTAATTGCTCGTAAGGAGTAAAGCATATAGTTATAAGTATAGTTAAGGCTATTCTTTTATTATAAAGCATTTATTTTAGCAACTAGATATCCTAGTTAACTATATTAATTAATAAGTATTAGCTTCTTACACAAATCTATATAAAAATCCTTCAATTTTTAAAAATTTAGCAGTTTAAAAGCAAAATTAACTTAAAGCTCTTAGTTCTTAATAATTAAAGGTAAATTTAATAAGGTTTTAAGAGACTTGTTTAAATAGTTTTATAGTAAACCTTTAATTATAAATACTTTTAGCTCACTATAATATTATCTTCATTAGCCTTTAATTAGGATTACTTATCTGAATGATAAAGAACCAAATAATTCATAATCATTAAGAAATAATTGAGGAAATAGTAAAAAGAGTTAGCTATTCTTATAAATACATAGTAAAGAAAGCTAAAGATTTAAAGCATATACTAGATAGATAGCTCATATTTTACATAATTATAATAGTTAAATATTTTATTTCTTGGCTTAAATGCATTAAAAGAAATTAGAAAACTCTTATATTATTTTATATCCATTTTAACGCATCAATTAACTTAATGTTTAGGATATAATAAGAAATATCAAAAACAAGCTTAAAAATTAATAAAATAATATTTTCCAAATATATTTTGTTTAAACTTTAGAATTTTAAATACTAAGAATTAATAAAATTGGTATCAATCATAAATATACTCTACGCAATATTTAACAAATAATATACCTTCTAATTTAATAAAATATAGTGGTTTAATTACTTTTATTGGATGTTTTTGGATCGATCTTTTATAGCTTTTTCATAAGCCTAGATATTTATTAATTAATATGATAATGCTTAAAATAAAAAATACCAAAAGAAGGAGTAAGTCTCAAAAGATTAATAGAGTGAAGGTATTCAAATTTATCTTTATAGAGCATAAGCTTTAAAAGGATTTAGATATTTAAAAATGTAATTGTAATTACAAGTAGATACAAAATAGATTAGATAAATAGAAGAAATTTAATGTAATATATTAATTTATTTTATAATATTTTAATTTTTTATTATTTAATGGATAGAAAAAACTTGATTGGATTATACAGGCAAATTTTTAAGAAAGCTGTTAAATATCCTTCTAAAAATAGAGTTCAAATTTTATGTGCTATTCACTAGGAATGGTATTAAAACAAAAAATTAGAAGACCCTGAATTGCTGAAAGAAGCACATAATAGAGCGAAAATGGGACTTAAGCATCTGGAGATGTATGAAGAAAAGATGAAAGAAATAAAAACAAAAATACACATAAATACTAATATAGAATATCATTTTGATGTTGAAGAGAAGAAAGGAGAAAAAAAACAATCTTAACAAATTAATTTTCTTAATGTTTTTGCATTTTATTACTCATAATATAACTCTCTTTATTCTATATATCTTTGAATTATTTTGATAAACGATTCTCCAACTTAATTAGATGCTTTTGCAAAATCAATTTCTCAAAAACTTTCAGCAAATTTTCTATTGATATCATTTTATTTGAAGCTATTAATCCGAAGTTAGGAAATTTTTAAATTAAATAATTTTATATTTAACTACTGATTTAAACTAAAATCAAAGAAATATTTAGATATTCCATAATACTTTAAATTTTCATAAGACTCATTAGAATAAGATTAAAGAACACTTAAAGATAAATGCATAATAATTTACTTTTAAGCTACATAGCTTTGAACATTTTATTTACTGAATTATAAATTAAATAGACTTAAATCTCTAATCTCATTAATATTTTACTTAATAACTGAGAAAATTTATTAAATGCTAAAATAATTAAAATTTAAAATTAATTTTTATGAAAAATATATAAAATTAATGAATTTAGCTTAAATCGAGCATTTTACTACAATTTTTAATTTTGGTGCTAATAAGTGATTATAGATTATACATAAAACAGACTTTTGGTTTGTTTTGATTAATAATAAATAGTTAAATTTATTTTTTATGCTAGTTAATACAAACTATTCTATTTTTAAAGTTATTTAAAAATATTTAAGCTTTCCTTAATATCAGTCTTTAGAGATTTTGTAATAATATTTAAAAAGATAAAAATATCTCAAACTTTATCATTTTAAAATGCTTAAGAAAGTTAAAATAACTAACAAATACTTCTTTACATAATGCTGAGCAAATTATATGAAATAATAAGAGAGACATGAAGAAGGAAAGCAATGTAAATATCCACTTTTAAAATAATAGAGTTAAAAAATTAAAGTCCTAAGTAAACTTTAATTAATACTTTTGCTTTTATAGTTTTAAGATAAATTTAAATAAATCATTAAACTAGTAAAAAATGTATTATCTTTCACTTCCTAAAAGTAATTGATTTAGAGAAAAATATCAGCTTTTCTCAAATCATATTAATTAATGACAATATAAAATTATTGCCCTAAAGAGAATATCTAAATAATTACCTTAATTATCGATATTGCTTAAATCTAAATTTACAATTATATAAATTTAAATAAAAGAAGGAAAATAAATAGTATTATAATTTAACTTAATTATATTCTTTATAATTTTCTAATATTTATAATTTTAATAGAACTTTCCTTAAATTTAAATAAAGAATCAAATAATAATTAAAAGGATTATAAAAACAATCTTTCAAGTACCCAAATTTACTTAAATTTTATATTTAATCCAACAAAAAATATAGAATTAATTAAGGTCTAATTTACCATTTTTACCTAAAATTATTTTTCCTTAATTTTGCACTTCAATAATTCTTTCTATGCTTATTATAGCACATGTCTAATCCCACTAAATATTATTAACTATTGAAATGATTTAATGATACTCCTTTATCATAGTTTTTCTTAATTCTGTTATTATTTTGGAATGAGGTAAATTCTATTTAAACTAGTTACAGTTATTTATAGTAATGCCAAAGTATTTATTTGAAAAATAAAAATACTAAACTTATCTGAAAATAGTTCTGCTTATTTAAAAAAACATATAAAAACTTTATTTGATGTTAGTCCTTTAACTAGCTTTTGTTTGCTAAAAAGACTCTATTTCGTGATTTTTAATTTTACTATTGTATTTAAATTATCTATTTAAATTTGCTTAAATTAATAAATTCTGTTAAAATTTTAGCTAAAATTCAACTATTAAATATCTACAAAAATTAAATTGATATATTTAAAGCAAAAACATGTTTATGCTAGTAAAGACTTACTTTTCAGCGAGAATTAGAAATAAGAATGCATGATGTTCTCTATAAATAAGTATTTTCTACTTATATTAAAAATAGCTAAAATTAAATTTGCTTATAATTTAAATTTATTTAATCAGCAACAAACTAAATTAATTTACTATTTTAATAATTAAACTTTTATTTCATTTAAGCATTCTATATGTTCTATCTATTTTTAATATTTTACTAAATAATTTAATTCACTTTAATAAAAGAATTACAGTATGAAGCTTCTTATTTTATTCAGATACTTCAATTTAATTAAGTTTAAGTTTATCAATGCTAAATTTCTTGTAAGGTAAATTTAATGATTTCAATGAAGCAAAGATGAAGTAGGTATATATACAGCACCAAGCATAAAGCAAATTTTGTTTAAATTACTTATTTGTGTAAAATATCATCAATCGAAACTCTCAGATTTGAAAACTCTTCATATATTTATTACATCAGCAACTAAAATTATAAATTAATATAAAGCGTTAGCATTAATGAATTCATAGAAAAATAGAAAAATAATTTTAAAAATATCTAATAAATTTCTAAATCAATATAATATGTTAAAACTTTATTAAACTAAGTCATAAATTAAATTAACTCTTGTAAGCTTAATTTCTTCTTAAGACTGCTTACAATCCTTACAGTCTTTAATTTATTAATCTTTATATCTCTCCAAACATTTTGTTTCCTTAAATTCCATAATTTTAAATACAATTTCCTAATATTAAGATTGGATTGTTCTAGCCTTAAAATTTAATTTGTTTACAGCATTTTTCAATTATTTACTACTTCTATTCATATTTAAGCAATATACTAATTATTTTTCAATTAGTTTATTATATAATGGGCTAGTAATAAAACGTAATGCTTTAAATTAAATAATTAAGCTAAATTAAATAAAAATAGTGCTTTTATAGACATAATAATAGTTAAATGATATAGTTATACGAAAATTAATAAAAAGACATGAATCTTTAAGCATTTGAATATAAAATATTAAAGATATAGATTAAATTAATTATAATTATTAAGAATATTCATTTAATAACTGAGTAATTTTAAATACTTTACTATCTTATTTAATCAAATATCCTTTATTTTTTAATTCTTAAGCAAAAATTAATACTCAGTAAATGAAAGGAGATAAATAATTAAAATTTAACAATAATAACTTATATTTTTGAAATAATATAAATAAATTAAATTATAGAACATGTAACACCTCATTGGCATTCAGTTCTTAAATGTCAGTACATTTCAATCTCTTACAGAATATCTGTGGGATAAGAAAATCTTTATCAATCTCGTTCAGTTCTTCCTTTCCTTGGTCGACTCTCTCTTTAAAAGTCTCACTTCTACTTATCTTTTTTTATAAGCGTTATCAATTTTATACTTTATCTCATTCTGCTATTCTCCTAAATATATTTTCTCTTTAAGTAGTTTTTATAGACATTCTAATTTAAAAATGATATTAATTTATATTTTTACTTGAGCAATCATAGTTAGATTAAATTATCTAATATATATGCCTCTTGCTTTATAAATAATTGGGCTATAGAAGTTCATAAATTAGCATATAATTTTTTAGTAAAGCACATATTTGTCCCTTTTATGTATAAATTACTTGCTTAAAGTAAATTAAGTTTTATTATAATTATCTATCATTTTTATTAATATACAACAACTAATCTGAATTATATTAAGTTTAGAAAAAGTAAAATTTACTTTTAAGTTATAGAACTTTTAATTTAAATTATTATTATCTTAACCAAAAAGAAAAGTTATTTGTAGAAAATATAAAGAAAGTTTGATAAGTTAATTTATTAAAGTTTAACACTAAACTGATAATCATAGTTGATAGGCTAAAAACTTAGTCTTACTAGATTGAATAAGCTATTTGTATTATAATAAAATATAATCTAAAGTTATTTTTGATAATGCTTTATTTATGCAAATATTTAATTTTAACAAGAAATTAATATAATTCTTCAATCTTGCCTATAATTACTTAATTATATAGCAAATAATTTCTTTAGTTCTATTACTATAATTAATGACTAATTTATTTCCTTTTAGAAGCAAATTTATGGAAGGAATATCCTAATATTATCTTTAATAGTTTTTAGTTTAGAACAGCTATTTATTATACTAACATTTTATTACTTTTTCTCTTTTTAAATTATGTTTTTGCTTTAATTACCAGTCTTATAGCTATTTTAAAAAGTTCAGTGAAACCTAAAAAATAGGCACAGGAATCAAAATTTATATTTAAAGATTTATAGAACTATAAACTGAAATTAATACCATATGATATTCTCTTCAATTGTTTATTTTAAGCTTTAAAAATATATATACCTAGATAGAGAAACTAACTATCCTTTAACCATAAAAGAAATAAGTTCTACTAAGATAATTAGTAAGAAATTTATCAAGTACACAATTAACAAATATAAGTTTGTGTATCTATGAATATATACCATGCTTGCTATTATCTTTATTTATGTATCTTTTTTCTGAAATTCCTAATATTAAAATACGCATATATTCTTGAATAAAATCCTTTAGAATAATATCAAAAAGGAGTATAAACGTAATAATAATTGATTTAAAAAGCTAGCAGCGTAAACTTAAATAATTAATTAAATCTAAGAAGGGATTAAATATAAGTAATAGCATTTATTCTTCATGAAAATAATGCTAATATATTTTTAATAATTTAATTTAAACAAGCATTGCTTATTTTGGTTCTACATTTGTAAATCATTAACAGAGCATTTTATTATATATCTTAAAAGTATTTAGTAATAGAATTATTGATAGCTTTGAAATAGATTAATTTTGATATATCAAATGTAATATTTAAAGTCAAAAGTTTAAAGAACGGTATTTAAGATAATTTGTATTTATTTTAATTGATTTATGAACACATGTTCAGCATGCTTGAATTTATAGTAAAATATGAACTCTTTAATATTATATATAATTAGTAGATTATTTAATTTAGGGAAAATATATGAATAAATGCGATGAATAGAGTGAAGAAACTAAAGGATTATTAGAATTAATACAAATAAAAAGTTTTAATTAATTTTTTAAAGTTTTCATTCCAAGAACTGAGTAATCCAGTTAAATCCTTCGGCATAGCCTACTTTTTTGTACACAGAGCACATAAAAACTTCAATTTATCTACCTTACTAATTATATGAGTAAATCTCAGGCATAGTCAATCCTAAAGCCTACCTGATTTCTTCTTCACTTGCTGCATCTCTCTTATCAATTTTATTTCCCATTACACAAAAAGGAACATTCTTCAGTTCTTCTGTAACCATAAGTTTATCAAGTTCTAACTTGGAAAGTTCGAAACGTGCACGATCAGAGGCATCTACCATGAATACTACACCGTCTACAGTTGCAAGATACTGTGACCATATCCTTCTAGCTAGCTCATGTCCTCCTAAGTCGTAAGTTCTAAATCTTACAGACCCAATAATCAATTCTTCTGAATGAGGATGTATTGTGGGCTCATGTTAAACCATTCTGTCATCCTTAAGACGTTGCAGAAGAGTAGTTTTGCCTGCATTGTCAAGACCTAAAAATATAAGGTTCGCATTCTTCTAGTATAGCCCGAAATATGATAACACACTTTTGATTTTCTTTACAATCCACATTTTATATAAATTATTATTTGAAATAAAATTATAACTCAATTTATACATTACAGTCATTGCCCAATAAACACTGATAGAAACTTCTACTTTTCTTTTATTTTTTAAACCTTTTAAATCGTTAAAGGTTAAATCTACCAAAATTACATCGAAGCTATTATACTTCTCATTATTGACCTAGTCTTTACCACTTAGACAATAGTAGTAAATAATAAAATAGATAATAGAATAAACTTTTTATTATAAGATTAAGTTTACACACTCTTATTTAATTTTAATATTATATCGCTTTATTTAATAGTCAATATATTTAATTTATAGTGAAATATAATAATCTAGTGAATTAGCATCTAATGTTTGCTTAACTTTACTAAATCTAGGAGCTTAATTAGCAATAATTTTGGCTTAACTTTGTTTTCTTTAGTAATTTAGTTTGATTTTAATTAATTTTAATTTATATTTTATTTAAAACTTAATTCTTTCAAAGTTGTTTTTTAGATAACATTCAAATTTTTATTCAAATCTTTGCTAAATAATTAATTTTAAGTATAAGTGAAAGTAATAAAAGAAGCAAAACTATTAATTCTATAAGCATTGTGAGCATTCATATTCTATTTAAATTTAAGCAACTATAATCATTATTAAGAGAATTATTTTAGAAGTAGCACCTATTTTAACTTTATTATTGCAAGTAAATTCTTTAAATCATCATTATCATTAAATGACTAAACTAAATATATTTCCTACTTTTTACTTTTTATTAGTTTTATATATTTCCTAATATTATAGTTAAAGCAACTTAATGAGTTGGCTTTAATGGATTTAAGTTTTATCTTTTGATTATTAATTTATTCTATAAATTCTTTCTAAATTTAAAAATTGTTTGGTTTATATGATAAATACCTATTTTCCTCATTAACTGCTTAATCTTTAAAAATGTAATAAAATCTTGGGATAGGTTCAAATTTAATTTTATCTAATAAGAGTTTTCTAGTAAATGCATAAAATGAAGATCTTTTAGCAAGATATTAGATTAAAATATTTATTTATCAGCATTTTAGACTTAAACTTGCAAAGCTTTAAATCAATAATAGCGCCACTATAAAAAAGGAACTATAATAAGCTTTTGCTCATAATTTTTAGATATCTAATTTTATATTTCTTCCTTACTACTGATAACTAAATCTAGAATCAAAATAGTAAAATTCCATAAAAAGAGATAATAAGTTAGTTAAAGAAAGGTAGAGAATGAGTTGTTATATGAATAAATATAAAAGAAAATAAAAAAACTTAATAAAAAATGTCGAATTCTATGTAGACATACTAGATGATAAATCGCTTGCCAGAAAGCGAAAAAATTAGAATAGGTTATAGAGATAAAGACTTTTTAGAAAATTGGCATTGCCAAACCTGTTTCTAAAAGACTCTAGCTACCGGACTTCCCATTCTTTTTACCTGGGTTTACTTAAAAGAATACGAATCCCGTTATGAAAACAAATGGCCTTTCCTAAGATTTAAACACGTTTGGTAGAGAGCTACTCCTAGACAAAGATTCCATCTATTCTTACCTGTCTTCACTTTTTCAGTTGCTCTCTGGTGGGGAGAACTTACTTACAATAGATGCAATCTAGGAATCGCAGGTGCTGAACCTATTCCAGACCAAGCACTCAAAAGATGATTGAAAAAACTTAATAGAAGTTTCTTAATAGTTTTAATATTAATCCTAATCTACACATCTCAAGCTATCTAATTTAGTAGAGAGTCTTTTTATAAAAACTGGAATAGTTACTTAAGAGTTATTTATCTAATACTTTCTTTCTAAATTAGTATAGCTAATAAAATCAGCAATCTACTATACTATATGCTTTAATGCAATTCATTTATAAGAATATTTTCATATAGTATATGCTATATCTGCATTGGCTTAACGCTTTGATAGTTTTAAATAGTAAAAGTTACTATTATAAGTCTATTGGTTGTTTTATTAAATAATGTAAAGTTAATGCTACATAATGAACGATGTGAATAATATTGAGCTTAGTGTTATTTAGTCAATAAAGATTTGAATGAGATAGAGAAAATAATAAAATGTAATTAATGAGGTAATTAGTCGTAATAGATTTGAAAGGCGTTTTAAAATTCAAAAGTTTAAAGATAAAGACAAGCAAATTAAAGAGTAAAATAAATAACTTAAAGTGCTTATTTTAATTAAAAGGCTGATATTTTTAGAATGTCAAGCTATATCAAGTTTAATCAAATTCTCTGTTCATCCATTTGTATAGTTTTTGTTTCCTTCTTCTTCTATGTTTTTAATTATAAAGAAGAGCAAATGATTGGGATTCAGATCGATTGCGAATAAGCTACAGAACTATAGGAGAAATAACTATTGATGAAGGAGATATAGATTTAGGAATAGAGTTATTTGAAAGAGAGCAATTATTCTCATTAGAACTTTATTAAAATCAATCAAACACGCTTAGATCTATTTTGAAATATGTTAGATATAGAATAGTAGACAGATAAGTTTAATAATAAAATGATGCTCAGTCTTAAAAACTTTCCTTCAGAATAATCTTTATAAGTGAATATGAACGAATTAAAAACGGAACATTATTACATTTTACATAATACTAGCTTAGATTTTAGTGAAATGACTATTGTTGTTTGAATAAAACCTTAAATGTAGTAAACTAATGGAAAGCTGCATATTAATGAATTTACTAAGAGTAATAAAATATAAACTATCTTGAGTAATATGCAATATGGATGCTAAGGAACTTCAGATTTTTGGGGATATAGTTTATTTCTAATCAATAATTAGATATATTTTGTTGCCGGAAATTAATTTGGATGCACCTTTTTAACTTAGAGCAATCAGAATTTTAGTTAATTTGAAGATAGATAGAGTAATATAACTAAAAGATCACAAATAAAGTACAATCACTGGAATCAAATAGTCTTAATATTCAATTCGTTTTCAAGTTCTCTATATAAATATTAATTTGCATATGTTTATGTAAACGGAGTTATGGTTATTAACTCTTTAGACTAAAGCCATTATTTGACATGGGTAACTGATTATTTCTTCAAGAAATAAATTAAAAACATTAGCATGGACATGTACACTTAAAAATATCACAGGCTAAGATAGACAGCTAGATAAGTACATATTGGTGCTACTTTAATAAGCAAAGGAACAATTTAAGAAAAGCATCCTGAATATTATGGATTATTTTTCGAAGGAAAAATAGATAAAATATCTCTTTGGGATTAAATAAGAAGCTATGATTAAATTTTAATATATTCTTTGAATATTCAGAAGAATTAATACCCATAAAGCTAAAATATCTAACCTATTTTAGAATCCCAATTCTCATAAATAAGAATTATTACTGTCTCACAAAAATGAATAGGTAACTGAACCGATCCTACAGGAATTTCAGATAATTATATTGAAACTGAAGGTATAAAGCTCAAAAACATAGATAAAAGATATCATCAAGCTGTAGCACTTTATAGCAATAGTAGTGAATTGCATAATTTTGAATTAAACTTATATGATAAAGAAAATCTAACCTTATGTCCAGAAAAAGGACAATTTCATTGAAATGATGAGAAAGAAGACTAGAAGCAATTTTAAATTGGCTTATAGAAATATAAAAGTTTAAAGTAAAAGCTAATATTATAAGCAAAAAGAAATTAAAATCCATATCAGTAAGTAGTAATTCCTATTGTAATACCAGTTTACAAGAAGTATTAGGAACTGAAATAATGTCTTGATTCTTTATAATTTTCGGATTTTATAAACAGCACTTTTGTTGTAATTTCTTAAGACGGCGATGACCAAAATATTATCCAGCTAATATCATCTTACTAACAAAAATTAAACATTATACACTTATTCCATAAATGACCTTAAATTAGAAGCAAAAAGCTAAATCTTGAAGATCAGAATATAGAGTTGGAAATATATTAAAGATAGATAAAAGAATTAAAGCTAACATATAATAAAATCTTCTTGTTTAGCTTTGCATTTGACATTTTATAATCGCCTGCAGTAATCGCACTAGAAGATGATTTAATTGTTTCGAAGGATTTTTATGCATATAGTCAGTACTTATACCATCAATTTTTAATAAATAAGGAGTGAAGCTATCAAGTTGCTGGCGGATTGCTATTTAATAATATGGCTTTAAGAGGATGAAATGGCAATAATGCTTTTGGATTTTGAACTTTTAGCCATTTTACACCAAATGGCTTTATAATGCAAAGACTTTACTGACCAGATTTCTAAAATATAGTGTATTGCCATTGATCTTTAGCAGTCAGATATTATTTTGGATATAATCTTAGGAAATTATGAATTTCTCCAAATTATAGTAGAACTAAAAATATAGGCTTTGGAAACAAAGAGTCAGTTCATGAAGCCCATAATACATCTATCATAAGACATAAGGAAGTTAAGCTAAAAAACGAAACAGTTAATTATTGAGAGCAAGTAAACTGCACTAAAGCAGCAAGCAATCAATTTAAGGAAGTCTGCAATTATATTCCTAAACATTATGAAGTTCATTTCAAAGGATATGATCCCTGTAGTTTCATAAGAAATTGATAAGTAACTTCTACTTTAATTTAATATAATTTCATATTATCTAAAAATAACCTTACCACTATTATTTAAAACAACTCTAATCACTAGAAGCTTTTATAATTTATATTAATGTAGAAAGCCTTAGAAAATAAAAATAAAGCAAATTTAATGTAAGAATAGATCTTTTATTTGAAATTTTAAGGAATATTAAAATAGCTGAGTATTTAAAAACTAGAATTGTTATATTAAATCGTGCAAAATTTTATAATGATCTTATGAAGTCAGAAAGATAAATAAATAAATATATAATTTAAAGTTAGAAAAATTCCTTTTTACACCTTATAGTGTATCCTACTCTAATATCAAGCAATTTAGGTAATTAAGTTGTGACACGTTGATAAAAAAGAGGCTGGTTACTAGAATTACATACTTAATAAAAAGAAGATTATGATACTATGCTTCTATTGTTTGTAGATAAAAGAGTTTAGGTAAAGAAGGTTATTGCAATATAGTAGAGGTAATTAAAAATAAAAGAAAGAATATTTGTTTGATTTATTTTTTTAAATAAGCAAAAGGTATGGGATAATAAAGAGCAAAGTCTTTTATTATTTTTATAAATATAGCATACTTAATAATAACTTAAAAAATTGATCAATATATACTCTTTAGCTCATTTTAAAGAGCATTATATTTCTTTTGCTGAAATAGTTTTAAATTTCTTTACATGCTACAAAATTTTATTAATCAATAAAACGGAAAAATAAATGGAATTATCAGTATCAAATAATCAAGTTGCGTAGTAAAATGATGTAAAGAGAAGTTTCAGTATTGAAACTTAAGGATTGGAAGGAAAAAAGCGCCAGGTTGACTAAGAAATATATCAAAACATAGGTTCTTCTTAAATAAGCCGATAAAGAATTTGCAAGCAATAAGCTTAAACTAAATGGAGTTAATAAGAGGATCTAGCTTTGCTCTTTTTGAAGAATGAAGCTGAAAAGCAAAATAAAAAGATTTCTTGGAAAGATATCTCTTAAAGGCTAAATCAATAATTTCATAATGGAATACAGATAAGGAATCGTCTCCACACAAGATAGAGATTTTATAATAGACTGGATCCAAATTTAATAAAAGGAGGCTGGAGCCATTCTGAAGACTTAATGATTTTAGAGTTAAAAAAATAGGGAGAAGCTTGGTGTACAATTAAGAATAAATTAAAGGGAAGAAACGATCATCAGGTAAAAAATAGATACTTTCAACTAGTTAAAGAGTTCAGCAAAGAAAATCAGTTTATTAAAAAGCTCTTCGAGACTGTGTTTCAAGTAAACGATTTTGAAGATTATGTCAAAAACTTCGTTATAGAAGAGAGAAATTCCAAAATATCTTAAATATATAAAAAATGATACTTAAGATAATAAAAACTTAATCTCAAGGTACAGTAAAGCTAAATATCGCAAAAGCTTCTAAATGAGTAAATGTAATCTTAAGTAGATAAAAGATTGGAATAATTATTAGCCTTGAAAAAATTCAGGAAAATCCAAAAATAGTAGAAAAATTCATCTTCTAATGAAGAAATTTCAGCATAAGAATTCAAAGCTTTATAATTTTAAAATACGAAATCTGAACATAATTAAAAAAGCAGCTTATAATTAGATTCTTAGAACAATTTATAGGATAATAAATCAAGCTAGAAAACTAAGACAAAAGAATCTTTTCTAAAGAATATACATTGAAAAGTTAGTTTTTACAAAAGTCTAAATTAGTAACTAAAAGAAGTTTACAACTAAATGGATCAATAGAATCATTTTTATTTTTAGGCACATTTAGATACAGCATTGCACTATAAATGAAGAATAAATACTTAACTTAATTACTTTATTATAATTAATTTTTAAAATGAATTTATAAAATAATATTTACTAGTCATTCATTACTACTTTTGAAAGCATATAGTCAAGTCATTTATGCTTGACTAATAACTAAAAGAAGAAAATATTAGATTTAAGTCAAAAATAATTACTTAATTTGAATATAATAGTGGAATATTTCTAAAACTAGTATAAATATTAAAAGTATTAAATTTATAATAATTATACTTATAAATGCTAAAGGCTACGTACTTAATGTAATTAATTCTATAAGCTTAACTTAATCCCGCTAAATACTTTATTTTTGGCTTTGAAATAATTATTTCGTAAGCAATCCCAAGTAATTCTAATGTTTTACTATTTATCTAATTAAGAATGATTATTTTGCTTAGCTTTATTTGTTTAAGGTATAAAAGTATGATAAATTATTGAAGCAAAGAGTAATTAGCATGGAATATAATACAAAGTTTATACAAAAGAGTTAAGCAATAATAAATCCATATACTGTAGATGATGTAATAGAAGCAATAGTATTTATAGAGTATTAAGAAAACTATCATAAAATATCAAAGTATTTATTAGCTTCTTTATACACATGTTACACTAAAGCTGACTCAAGAAAACGACTACATAAAGTATGAAGTAAAACATTACTAATCTTCATACATATAAGGTAAAATGCTTATTTTATACGAGTTTATATAATCTTTAGCTAATGATATTTAAATGTAATTTACTAAAGTAATAAATAGAAATAATTGGATGAAATAATATAAATCAAGCATTAATGCTTTAATATGATTTTCATTTACCATCTATGCTATAATCTAAATACTTTTATAAGTTAAAGTTGAGTAATTTATGATTTGAATGTTAAACTAAATTATGAATTTAAATCTAAAGAGATTTAAACTTTCCTTTCTATATGTGCTATCATAATTAATAATTAGCAAGTTCTTCAATTGTTTACTTTAAAAATGTATATAAACTTCTTTATTTTAAATTTATATATCATTACTAATTATTTAATTTAGACTGCTAGTTAAAATTTAATCAAAAAAATTAAATTAATAGAACTATTTACTTACTTATAAATACTTGCTTAAATACCATTCTAAAATAAGCCAACAAAATTTGTTAGGATGACAAAGGAGATCTTTTATACATTTTCATATTTAAACCTACAAAGAAATTTTAAGCATATTTCATTATAATTAACAAATACTTGATGAAATCTATAAAAATGAAAATATATAAATAAGCTGCTTCAAAATTTATTTTAGCATCAATTTTCTTTGTATAACTTTTAATCTAAAAATGCTAGTATTAGTAAGACTTAATTAAAACGTCTGATGACTTATTTTCTAGTATTTTTATTATTTTTATTCACCTTTAAATTATTCTTAGATAGCTATTTAATAATAAAACTAGATACTTAATATAGTAACCTATTAAAGGTTTACTATAAACATTTTACTTATTTTCAAGTTTATAATATTTTAGCACATACTAAAATATACAAAGACTAAAATTTAAAGCTGAATATATCTAATAATAGCACCGTTAATTTGATGCATAAAAGGCAATAATTTCTTAATATTTATAACTTTTAAATTAGTTAAGAATATTACGATATATATATATATTTATTTGCATTATAGGTAGAATAAACAAATATTATAATTTCATAATAACTGCAAGAGGCTTTAATTTTGTCTACGTTCATTTTATTGCAAAATAGTATTTTAAATTAATATTATAATTAAGGCAGTCTTTTATGCATTTAAGCTGCTTAAAAATTTAAATTTGTAGTATGTTAATTGTTAATTATAATAATTCACTATGAATTACATATGATTTAAATAATGAATGAGAAATATGATTTTATTAGATAATTTACTTTTTATAAACATTTACATTCCTTTTACTTACAAACATATTTAGCTGCTATTATTTACCCTTTTTATTTTAATTTATTCTTTCTTCTTTTTATTATAGAATCTTGGATAGAGTGCATTTAGAATAAATCTTATTATGTAAATAGAAAGTTATTACCTTATCTAAACTATGAAGAAATGTTTAAATAAGTATAAAATGTATATTATAATTTAGCCTTTAAGAATTTCATATAATAACTTAAATTATTAAATTAATAGCAGCTAGCAGCTTTTATACTATTACAGTTTTCTATCAAATGTTTTAAAAACTCAGATATGTTTTATAAAATTTGATTGGCCTTCTAAATCATTTATTTGTCAAGGCATTTTCAATTAATTGATCAAATAGAAAAGAATTGATTTATAATTTTAAAAATTAAAAGGAGAATAATTATAACTAATAGACTTTTGAACTGATAGCTTTTTGAGAGAAATTATTCTTTTTATTAAAATAATTGGAGGATATTATCTAAATAGCCTGAGTCTTATTTAAGGAAATATTGACTGCTATAGTTTACTATATCTTAAGCTTAATAAAATGCTTAAATTTCTTTCAATTATAGAATATAGTAATGATAGTCACTTAATTAGTTTACAGTTAGTTAAAAGGCTTTCTATATAATTATTTATGCAACTATTTAATAGAATCAAACTAGATTCTTTACTAATAGATTAATTGTCATTATTTTATTATTTTCAAAAGAATAAAATAAATCAATAATTTTGTAAGTTGCTTTTATCTAGATTAGATTAGCAAAGTAATAATAAACTGGGTAATATAGATAGAATGCATATAATTCATATAATTCATTTAATATAGAAAGGAATTTGTCCAAATTCTAAGTTGCAAATTATAATTAACCATGTGCCTATTATCTTTTAATCTGCTTATTATAAGATCTTTAAAGATAAGGCACTTAGTGATATGAAATTGCACATTTTAGTTTTAGATAATTTTAGCTAAAATATTAACTTTTTGATTTTAGTAATGCTAGATTTAAATAATTAGCATTTTAATATATTTCCTTGCTACTATTATTAAATTAATTCCCTTTTTAATAATATTCTTAGCCCTCTTTAGCATAAGATCAATTTATTGTTTTAAACTATTTATTTAGAATTTAATTTTAATTCTATTTTATCAGCTAACTAAACTAAGGCTTCAGATAAATATTTCTAAAGAAGACATTTTTATAGTACATAAAGCTAAATAATTAATATAAATATCATTATTTACACATTCAGTCTTAATTGTAAGCATCTATAGATATTTCAAAACTTTGATTTGAACACTAGAAATGAGTAGAACTAAAGAATTAAAAGATTATAAGATTAAAAGATCATAAGACAAGATTAGTTTGACATACAGAAGCATTTTGTCTAGAATTATAATTTAGATTAAATAACTATGAATAATTAACTAATACTACTTATTTTAACTAATAAGCTTATAGTTATTAGCTATATTTAATAATCACTATTATACCATACCTTTAACTAACTTCTAAGCTAGCAAAATTCCTTATTGTTTAATAGTAGAAATTATTATTACTTAGTAAGCTTTGGAAAGCTAAAAAATGAAGAAGAAAGGTGTGAGTGAGATGTAGACATTTAGAAGATAAAATAGAATGAGGAAAGGCTTAGTAATAGAAGTAGGTAAAATAAGATAAAAGGTATTTAAAATTAATTTTTAAGTTTATAGTTGCTTTAAAAATGTCATTTGCGTTTGTTTGTTGAAATTGCGAAGGATTAGTTTGCGATTGTTGTACTGAATAACACGCAGGACATACTCTTTACACTTTAGATGATCCTACTCTCGGAAAAGAAATTGAAAAATAACTGAAAAAAGTAGATTATCTTATAAACTCTAGATATTCTGAAGATAAAGAAAAACTACAAAATCTTGAAGAAATGGAAAAGCAAGTTAAAGCTAGAGAACTACAACTACGTGAGGCAGTAGCTAAAGCTGACTAAGAATAAAAAAGATAAATGCAAGCAAATATAAAAATCATTTTCACATACTTTTAAAAGAATATTTAAGATGCAAAAGCTGCTTTGACTAATAATTTATTAGAAAGGAAAAGTTAACTTTCTCAATTAGAAAATCTAATATCAAGCTTTTATGATGATGACAGAATTCTCATTCTAAATTCAGCTCTCCAACTAAGGTCAAAAACAGATCCATCAGATTATTCCAAAATATTAAAAATAGAGAGAGTTTATAATTTACTATCTGATTGTAAATGGGGACCAGATTTTTAACTAGTATTTAACTCAGGATTAAAAACAATTTAAAGATTTGAAAGAATAAGCACTCATGATAATTATCATTAGGATGGAATTGATGCTTTGACTTTTATGACAAACGTACATGTTAATTTAGAAGGTGTTTCTCTATGTAGAAGTAAAGTTGGTGGTTTCAGAGTTCTTAAAGTAGAATTAAAAATGGGAAATTCAATTATGAGTCCAACTATTTACAATCATGGAATTCTAGAAGCTGTATCTCCTGGTACTAAAGATGAATTGTTTCTACTTATCTTCAATTAGCCCATTTTAATAGAAAAGTAAAGAGCTTATACAATCATTGTCAAAGTTGAAGGGCAAAAAACATTTTAAGGACGACATGCAAGACCCGAAGTAATGGAAAAAAATGTAACTTTTAGATTTTCAACACCTAAAATTGAGGGAGGACAGAAGTTAAATTCACCAGGCGCACAGGGAATAGCTGCTATGCTTTATACAGCAGCATGATAAAATATTTTGACTTGCTTTTAAAAATACTTTATTGATTAGTATTTAATACTTAATTAATTTAACCAGATTTGCTTATATAAGCAAGCATAAAAATAAATGGTCTAAATAAATTATCTTTTTAGCAAGTATATATAAGCTTTAACTTTTACTAATTAATAGCTAAATTATCTTTAATTACTATCTTAGATAAAGTTTGCTTATTTTAATATTAATCTATTTTATAAAAACTTGAGACTTTTTAATTAAAGATGCTTATTTAGTTTAAATGTAGTAATTTGGAGCTTATTACTTAGAGAAAAAAGTCTTTAGAGAATTTAATAAGATAAGTAATGGAATTGTTTTAGTAAAGCATATAAATCACATTAATATAAATATTTTATGCGATCATTTCTTAGCACTTGAAGGCCTGATTCTCTATATATTTTTCTATATAAACATTTACTTTTTCCTTAGACGTTCTATTGCTCATCATGCCTTTAATGTTTCCTCTTGAATTTAATCCAAAATCGAAATTCTATGAATTATATTTTGGAGTAAATTCTTGTGCAAGTACTAAATTAGAGAGAGGAACTCTTTGCAGGTCGTTTTCAGGCTCAGGAGATCTTGAGAAGAAAGCATCTCTGTCATAAGAAGGAGTATATGAAATTTTCTTTTATTATGTTATCTTTTCGAAAACTTATTCTTAATTCTGAAATACATTTTTGTCCATTTAGTACATTTTTCCATCAGAACCTATAATTTTTTAGCCTGAGTTAACTATAGCGTCACCTCTTCCACATGACAAACATTATTAGGGATTTAGTTTTTTTTGACTTAGCAAAGTAGGACTATTCATTCCACTCTGCAAGACTTGCATGGCATTTAATGCTTTCTTTAATAGAATTTGTAGATTTTCTAAGTCTTTATTGTTATTCACAATAGCTCTCTCCAGTGCTTGTATTTTTTATGAATGCTGAGAAAGTTCAGTTTTTTGATCCTTTTAGTCAACTTTTTTTGAAAGCTACTTTAGAATTTGTGTAATGTTAATTTCTTTTAAGTATTTTTATAGTTTCTTTTCAAATTAAGATATTTATTCTTAAATCTTTTACTAAGTCTTTTAAGCATCAAATAATCCTTATTTCTAAACCTATAAATCAAGACCGTGTTCTCCTATTTCATGTTTCTCAATTTAATTTATTACTCATTATTTATCTGCGAATTTTTATAATTACTAAATAAGAAAAGTTACCTAATATATTTCCTATATCTAAGCAGAATCTACTGTTAAGTTTGAAGAATTTTACTAATCCCCACTCAACTTTGTATCATTAATAGTTTAAATTTGCTTATTAATTCTTTAAATTTCATCATCCAGTTGAATGCACTTCTTAGTATATTCATTTTTGCTCTCCTATAATTCTTGCACTGCATTTTACAATAAATTAATTTGTTCTTAGTGAATCTAAGTTTCAATAAACTAATTAAATTACTATTTGATAACCGTTACATTTTCTGCAAAAGCAGTTTAAGAATCCTATAGTACTTCCTATTTATCTTCTAAATTTCCTAAAGCATTTTTAACTATTTCTTTCACTTGAAATTCAAATGTCTTCATATCTCTTTTATAGAAGTCTTCAAATTTTTTTATTTAATCTTTGACAAATTACTCGTTAACTCGTACTCTTAAAAGATCTTCACAATCTTGAAGCTTTCATAAAGTTTTAATTTCCAGATCACCAATTTTTTTATTTAATTCACTAGTTTTTAAATTAAACTGCTATTCCTGATTTTTGATTTCATTCTAAATAGAATCTTTTTAATCTTTCATCTCTTTTCTGACTTTTAACTTGGTCTTTTTTATTTTATCCTTAAACTTATTTTTACCTATTTTTTTACGCACTTTAAGCTCAACATTAGTGAGCCTGGTTTCACAGTTTTTCTTAAATTCTTACAATTCTTTTATATAATCGCAAATTTTGGCAAGTGACTCGCTTGTATGCTAGTTTGCTATTGCTAAACTAGGTATCTTTAAACCCAAAGATTCACTAGTAAAAATGTTGAATTGCTTGTTTATTGTCCTAGATATCTCAATAAGACTCATTGATACTTCATTCGTTTGGCATTTCTCAGTTATTTAATCTTACAATTTTTCAATGAAGTTCGTATTTTACTAGATAATAACGCTCATTTTATTTAGAAATTCTCTAAGAGACTCAAAGTTTAGTTCAAAAGATACAAGAGGAATGGTCGGCAATCTTGAAGGGGATAGCTGTCTGTTTTAAATTTACTTTTGCATTTCGAGTTCTTACGGATTCATTTTTCACAGTTTATTGATAAAATATTTATTTATTTAACTAAGAAAAATAACTTTTTAAATTTAATTATTATTAACCATTACCTTAACACTTAAATATCAAACCATAATAAATCTCTCTTTAAGAGCAAAGAAACTTTATTACCTCATCATCTTAAGTTACTAACTAATTTATTTAAATGGAAGAAAATTATTAAATAATCATACTTAAATAGTAGGGGATTTGCTTCTGATTATTTTAATATAAATATTTTATTTTGATTTAGTTAAAAAGATATTTAAGAATTTTAATATATTTTGTTAGATTTAGATATTCAGTAACTTATAATTCTTTTAGCAAGTTTTGCTTCTAATTTTTAAACTGAAAATCTATTTTTTACTTATAATTTATTTAATTATAATACTTTAATTGTTTAGAGAATTTTTAAGTATTTGAATTAGAAATATATTAATATATCAAAAATTTTGGGTTTCTTTTATGAAAATTCTAGTAAAAAGATGTATCATACGTAATTTAACTTAATTTTCTTAGATTTTAATATATCACAATACAAAATTAAATGTTTGGCGTTCTTGGAAGTATTTCAACCTCTTTGCCGCTAACCTCTATATAACTCTAAGGTTTAATTAAGATTTTTATAAATCGCTATAACTCTTCTCCTTGCTATATATATGATACTTAATAAATTTTCATTCTAAAAAGAGTTTATTTCTTTTTTCTTGTAATGTTTCCGAATTTAATGTAATGTAAGCTTTCTCTTTCTCTTTTTCTTTTTCTTTCTAGTTTTAATCGATGTTTTTACTTCTTTTTGTTTTCCACCTTCTTCTAGTAGTTTCAATACTCATATTTTTAACTGTGAAAATTCTAACATTTTTCTATAGAATTATTCTAGAGTTACAGGAATAGAATCTTTTTGTTTCTCATTTATTTTTAATGTTGAGCTTTTTTCTTTTTAAATTATCATTGGTCGCTTTCTTTTTCTCTTAATTCCTTTTATCATTGAAATTTTTTATGGTTCTCTTTTATTCTTTCTATTTTACTACCCAATTTTTTCTACTTCTAGTGCTAGTTTTACGATTGGCTTATAATTATAAAAAGTTATTTGGCTATAAGCTCTTGATAATAAGGTAACTATCTGTAATATTAATAGTAGATTAGTTTTATTTAAAATATCTGACTTCTATTTTATTTAAACACTTAATTTCAGAAATAAATTATTTTCCTTTTTTGATTTCTATCCGTTAACTTTTAAATTAGCTAAGGATTTATTAAATAAAAATATAAGTAAGTTTTATTTATAAGAAATGAAGAATAAATAGGATATCACTATTATTTTAATAATTACACATTAAAGCTAAAAGCTTATTTGTACTTACAATATATTTATTACATTTCAGAGTAAATTTATCAATCCTGTCTGCCTTTTCCTATAGCTTAATATCTTAATGTTTTGTAATAATTTATTATTTGTAAATTTAGTTCATTTAATAGGTTATACAGTTTCATTAAGCTAAAAAATTAAAAAGCAATAGCAAAGTGACCAAAAAGTTTAGCTAATATTGATATATTCGTAGATGTATAAAAAATAGTTTATGAAAAATCAGCGATTTAATAGCAGCAGCAAACAATTCAATAATTTTATATCTAAGCAAAATATTAAAATAATTAGGTTACTTTTATATAAAAGCTTTAACTTAATAATTAAATATTATTATATTAAAAAATACTTATCTCTTATTATTTTTTATTAAGTCATTCTCTATCTAAAAATTAAATTTATTAACCAGCTAAATAACCTATCAAATTACCCCTTCAAAGCGTTATAGTTTTCCAAAATTAATTTATCTCTCATAAAGAAAATTTTTTTTTTATAGTTTTGAAGCTTTAAAAGCTTTAGTTAAAGTTCAATCAATCCATTACATAAACTTTTAATAGTTTGGTATAATTTTAGTTTTAATGAAGCAAAAACTTAGTTATGTAAACTAAGTGAATTTAGTTAATAATTACAAATCATTCATTTTCAGATGACTATTTCCTCAAAATGATTTTAAATAACTTAATTAAATTTAATAGACCTTAATCATATATAAAGACTTTTTTAGATAGATATAGTTAAAATAAACTGAAATTAGAGTATTAACAAACATTTCTCTTTAAAAGAGGATTTTTTCAAATAGTAGAGAGATGAAATTTGTAGAAAATAAAGGTAAAGTTCCTGTAACTAATTAAAAGATTTATTAAAACAAGACATGCTTTAGATAATTAATGCTATTCCCAATATAAAGAAAATATAAAAACTTATTTGATAAATATTCTTAGTAATGAAAATTATGAAAATTATGAAAATTAGGAATTTTCTTGCTTATGTAACTTCTGTGCAGTAGCAAATAAATACCAATTTTATAATTATTTAATATCTCAAAAATGATATATATCATTAATATGTTAAGAGATTATAAGCAATTAAAATTTAGATTAGAAATAGCTTTAAGAGTAAACATTGATTTATTATTATATACAGAGAATTTAGAAACTGGAAAAAAATGTTTGAGTAACATATGATTATTAAAAATCAGATATTATTGATTTATAATAAGCTAGAGCTATAAAGTAAATTAAGATATAATTATGGATTACAATAACTATTTTTGATTATGTAAATATTCCTAACAAAGATTGCTTTGTAAATTATTTCTTATTTATATAAAAAATTTTCTTTGCTATTTATTTCAGTGCTTGACAACTCATTGTATATAAATTCTTGCCAGTTTAATTGTTAAGTAGGACTTTCAGATTCACTAATTTATCACCCTTCAACGGGACTTGTACATTTAGGACTACTTTCTTAATATTTATCTTCAATGTTATTCTTTAACTAAGTTATTTAAATTTATCCTTTTTATTCTAATTTACGAAAAATCTTTTGTCTAAATAATTTTTTCTTATCATCTGGATGTTTATTCAGCATCAGGTTTTGATTTAAAAAGGAATTATTTTGAATGAATTATTTTATTGTTGCTAGCTATTTCTGTTCCTTATTGTCAATTTCAGCAAATACATTTTTTATTATTTGATAATTGAATTTGTTCTAAAATCCTATTTTCACTAGCTTGGCCTTATAATTCTCGTCTTTACTTTTACTTAATTTATTTTTTTAAGAACTCTTAGAAGTTATTAAGCTTTAATCAGCATAAGTAAAGTAATAATCTTAATTAAAGCTGGAATCTTATGATTTTTGAATAGTTGGCAACTTGGATAATCTTTGGCAAGAGAAAGTTTAATTTTGAACTTACTTCATTCTATTTCACTAGAAATCTTTACTTTTACTTGTTTTTTTAACTCTTGGTAGTTAGTTAGATTTTTGGTAAAAGTTAACTGGAGTGACTTTAAAATCCTCAAACATTTCCTGCTTGGGTTTTAAACTAGACTATAAAACCTAATTAATCATTTTAGATTTTTTAAGGATAGGCTTTGTTTTTTTCAGTGGACTTTACTGGAGGCTTTTTTCTCTGGCGATTTCAGTCTTTTACTTATGGAACTCAAGATTTAAAATACTATTAATCTTACTCATTTATTTTTGCTTTTAGCTGAAAATTTATATTAAACAACTTGACTTTAAAGGATATCTATTTAGTTATGTATAAGGATTAAGTTAAAAACAGCATTATTATATTGCTCGGAATCTCCAAAATATAAAATTTGGATACAACAGATAAAATTTAGAATTACTCTCTACTTGCTTAGACATTCAAATAACATGCATTTGGAGCTTAAAACATTAATTTGAATGAGTTGATATAGATTATTAAAATGACACACTATTATGACATACTATTATTAAATTAATTTCCTATTAAATAAAACTAATTTACTTTTAATCTATTAAGCATCACTTTAGGTTTACTATCTATTTTTACTTTTATTTAATCTACTTAAAAGGCCAAATTATATTTAAAGTTTATTTAATAGTTGATGGGATAAAAGATATCAATTATGCTCTTAAAACTAATGAAATATAGATTAGTTTATGATTAAGTCACCACTTACCATTGCATTAAAATCTAAAGTTTATATCTTATTCTTCTACTATTTAGATTAAATTAATAACTACTAAAAGTCAATCAATAAATTTTGATAAAGACCTGGAAAAATAAGCAGCAATGGTTATTTTTTTAATTGTAGCTTGTATAGTTAAATTATTAATGCAAGAATAGATTAAATTATATAAAACAGATCCAAAGCACTAATTTAATCTAAAGGTACTTAAGTTGCTAGTAATAAGAGAAAACAGTAAATTATTTCATTTTCTGTTAATATATTTTCTTTTATTATTTTGCTATGAAATAAATTTTATCTTTAATATTATAATTTTAACGAAGGCAAGATTAATAAAAGTGCAAAGCTACTAATAAACTAAATAATAAAAATCTTCTAAATCTTATAAATATCGTATTTGTATGCTAACCTAACAAATTAGCAAAATACTGAAAGGAGTTTATTATTTAGGAAAATAGACTCTCTGATTTATGTTCCATCTTAAATAAATGATTATCTAAACTATTATTTTTCAAGATGCCTAATAAACGCTGTTAAAAATATTCTTGCACTTATTCTTAGAATTGTTTATTGGAATCTGAAAGCAAAATTTATAATTTTTTTATCTTGAAATAGTTCAAAAAATGAAAGATTCCATCTAAATAAATTCTTAAACTTGTTAATTAACCAATTAAGTATTTAAAGTTTAATCGATTTTACTTTTTTAATGATGGTAGCTACAATAGAGATACTTTTTCTTTAAGAATATTTTAGGAGTCTTAATAATAATAAATTATTTGTTTTAACTATAGCAATAATCTTTAAATTCTTAGCTTAATATCTTTTTTACTATGTAATCATAATAACTTAATAACTTTAAGTTTATAAGTTTTAGTAAAATAATAAAAATGATTAGCGAAGAGTTATAGCACATATAGTTATTTTATATATGAAATACTTACTTAATTAAAGCTAATTATATTATCCATATAATTCAAATCCTTCGTTCCTTAACCTTTTCTATTTTTAAATTGCGTGAATTACTTAGATCTTCGCTAAACTGGTAACTTGATCTACTATTCAATTTCTTTAATTTAATAGCATAGTAAAACTCATAAAATACTTATAGGTATGATTAAGGAAATTATCCAAAGGAATTTAGAATAGTGATATCAAATGATAAGTAAGAGAATACGAAGATTTAAGGAATAAGTATATAAAAAGAGATTTAATAGATAGATGTTATAATAAGAAGGAGAAATAGATGAAATACTAGTGTGCTATATATAAAATAAACTCTATGATTATAAAGCTTCACTATGATCTAATCTTGCTTATTAGTAAGATTACTATTTTCCATATTCTAGGTAAGTCTTGCTAGATTAGTGTTTTTATAATCTAATTTGAGAAAATGACTGTGCTTAGAACTTGAAAGTAACTATATTAATAAAGAGAAGAAATTAAAGCATTTATGAGTTATATAGTTTAAAGATAGATTCTAAAATTGTCTTAATTAAAATAATGAAGTTCGAGCTCAAACTGATTCTTTCCATTTGATAAAGTATACAGCACGAGAAAAAACTACAATAATAACAATCGAGTTAACTATCAAACTGAGTCAAATTTCAGAAAGGTCTTTACAATTATTCACTTAGAAAGTAGTAAAAAAAGTAATTCCATAGCATAAAAACATAGTAATAGTGACCATTAAATTTTTGTTGGCAGATAGCAATATATTCTAGAGACATTTTTAGAAGCTTATCAAAATTATGTAAATGATAAAATAGAATGTACACCAATTGAAATGCTCTGATTAATTAAATACTTACCTTTATTTTATGGCGTTATGTCCCAGTGAACTAGCTACTTTAAGAAAAATAATAAAATACTGAACCCAAAACTCAAAAATGCAGTAGACTAAAAGGAAAGAGCTAGTTGTTTATCTGCATTTATAAAATCAAAATCGTCTAAGCAGTGTTTTACTGACATCCTGCATTAAAAACCAACTCCACTGATAAAAATCAAATATATCATGTAAATGGAAATTAAATAAGTCTGTAAGGTGATTTAATACTACATATCAGTATTATGTTTCAGTACCATAAAGAATGCAAGCTGCATAGGAGAGATCTCAATAATGTAAATCAAAATTTCTACTAAGCTAGTTCTGATTAAAGTTTTATATCCATATAGCATATCACTTATTAAAGCTCTAGTTCTGAATGAAAAACAGCATTCAAACCCTTCTCATGATCTTTCAAACTGAGTTTTTTTCTTGTTTTAGCAGCATAATAAACTTAAACCAAAAAGCAAGAAATACAATAGTGAAGATTTAATAGCAATATCCTTTGTTGTCTATTAAGAACTCAAAAGGAAAAAGATGCAATAGATGAAGTTAATAAATAGCAATGATGGTAAAGTAGTTAAAGAGAAATCTTAAATACTAAAAAACCTCCTAAAAGTATCAGACAAACCTATAAAAAGCAAACTTATGGGTATTCATAGCATATAAGCTTTAAAACTATTATCTATAAATTCGCTAAAATTAAGCAAATGAATTACTTTATAAAACAGGATTCTAGTCATAATTGAAGAAAAAATTAGAACTATTATAAGTAAAATGCTCCTTTGCAGTCATATTCCTATCATACGAATTTCTCCTCCTCATTTTGCTTTTCCTGATAGCAATTCAAAACCTTAGCCAAATCCTAGAATAAAAGTCAAGAAAAAGACGTAAACAAATGAATTCGCCAATTAAATCGGAATTTTTTAATTGTAAGTATCATAGTAAAATGAGTTTAAAATTAAAGGAAGGAACTACAAAGTTAGAATTATACCTGCAAAAGATGCATTAGCAAGAAATTGCAGAAGTTGCTTTTTATGTTACTTATAGAATCTTGGAGTCATAGAACTACTTTCTTAATTCTAAGTTAAAAGCGAATCATCATTTACTGTCAGTTCTTTTAAAGTGCTATCTTCGCTTATAGCTCTTTCTGTTGAAGAGTCCAGCAAAGGCTATTATAATTAAGGCTATTACGCATCGCTTATACCTCTATCCATCTATAAACTAAATATAAAATAAAAATAATTTATTAATGGATTTTTAATTAAACTTTTCCTTCATGTAAGCAAACCTTTTAAGCCTATTTCATTCCTTTTATTACCAGAAATATTTATCAAGACAATTCCTTTATCACAAGACAAAGGCTTCTTCCAGATTTATGGTTTACTAATTACTTCAAATACTATTCTCACATACTAACATAAGAAAAACTAGTAAAATAAAGCTTATTTTTAACTTATTTCCAAATTATGAACAATACATTTAGCTAATCCTTTACATCTTTAGCATCTAATATAATTAGATATAAGCTATATAATCAATGTCAAGCTTACTTTAAAGCAGATCATAATTTAAATGAAAAGTATAGAGTAAGATAGATTAAAGAGGATATTGTTAGTTTATCTACAAAAGTTTAAATTCTTTAGATTAATGCTACCTGAATCAAATTTAAAGGATGATATTCATACATAAAGTTTAAATGCCAAATAGTTTATAGAATTTAGATTTTAAGATTTAGAAGTTAAGAAATTTCTATATTAAACAAGTTCAAAATGATTATTACATTTTAAAATGCCTAAAAAGACTTTTTAAGCGGCAATTTATTAAGAAGGTAAGAGCAACGAAAAGTAATCCTCTTAATCATGTTTACAGACTTAAACCAACGACATCTGATACAATTAATATGCTCCTTTAGATTTATCGCAGCTAGCTGTTAATAAGCAAAAAATAGAGGAAGTAAAGAATGCTCTTATTAATAAAATTCCAAAAATTATTCTTGAAGGCCCAACTGGAACAGGAAAATCAACAACTTTGGATCTTTTATGCGAAAACCTCGACATAAAGCAGTATAAATGAGTTCCTAAGATAAAAGGGGATTCCGATTAAAAGAATTAATATAAATATGACTATTTAACAGATATGATCAACTTTGTCAAATCCAGAATATGTGACTTTTATTCTTCTCGCTAATAAATTGTTATATAGCTAGAAAACTTATCTTGAATACAAGATCCCGTAGGAGAAGGATTGAAATTTGAAATTCCCTTTGGAGTTACTCTGTGCATTTTATTATATGAGGACTAAACTTATAAGATGGAATTGAACATTCCTTACTTCTTTGAAGAAGCTTAGAAGATTAAGTTCAATCCAGTAGCAAATACTTTCATGAAATAAGCTATTAACAGAATTAGTAACCTATAAAATCTTAATTTGCAGAAGAATGAAATTTCATTAATTTTAGAAGAGGCTCAGGGAGATTTAAGATAAGCTTGCAATATTTTGTAGTTTAATTTTGGAAAAAAAGGAAACAAAAATGCTAAAAAATTTAAGAAAGATTGCAATTAATCAGCCAAAAGCCTTAAAATATCTCAAAGTAATAGCGAAATAAAAAAAGGAAAAGATTAAAAAGTAGCCATTTTTAATGCGATAGGAAAAGTTATTCACTAGAAATTTGTAGATTAGGATACAAAATAATTACAGCTGTATAAAATGATTTCCTCTATAAATAATTTTGCATGCGATTCAAGAACATTTCGTTAGATGCTAATTGAAAATTCAGTAGATTATTTCGGTGAAATTAAGGATTTATCACAATGTTATTAATATTTTTCAGTAGTAGAAATGGTAGAAAATTAGGTAATTAAAAATTTTTATGGAGAATCTGCCAAGCAGCAATTGGATTAAAGTTGTTCAGTGATATTATGTATGGCAGTTTCGATTTTAAATACCAATAAAATTAATTTAGGATTCAGACCTGTTGGCAAAGCTCAGAGTAAGATAATTGCTAGAGAATATAAGCAATCAATTAAATAAGCAAGGCTAGAGTATTGTGGAATTAATTTTGAAAAAGGTGGACAATTTTATTTATAAGGAGGTTCAGAGTTAATGAGCCTATTGCCAAATTTAGTAAATAATTACAAAGAAAAAGAATAATAACTTAGTGTAGAAGATAATACTAATGAAAACGAAATGGATGATCCTGTGGAATAATGAAACTAAACTTTTAAGTTGTAAAGTTTAAATTTAAAATTATCAAAATAAATACTACCAGGTAAATCAATAATTTTTACTAGTTAGTCTTTTATATTGCTTAGCACATAATAAACAAGTTTTATTTAGTTAGATGAGCTTATATCTTTTAAAATATAGAATGAATTTATTCTTATCTTCAGTAATTAAAAATTCTGAAGAACTGTCTGTAAGATAAATAATAACTAAATTACATTATTATAATAAAAGCTTATTTTAGCTTTTTATTAAATGTTTATTAAGTTGACACTTCAAATAAGATAAACTAATAATTGTGAGTATTAGTGAAGAATATTTGCTTAGTCTTAAGAATGTTAAATTTACAAAACAGAGAGTAATAATTAAGCCCTGCAATTACTTATATACTAAACAAGTAAAATCTATACAAAGCATATACAAGATGATGATGAGATAAAATTATTATTTTTTTATTAATAAGCAATTTTACTCTTTAAAATGATATTAGATATTCCTTTAACTAAATACATTTTACACTCTAGTTAGTTATAATTTTATATAAGTCATATTGTCATAATTTAAATAATCTAAATTAAGAAAATCTTAAGAAAATGATGCATAGATATTTAATTTGAATCAAAAGATTTTAGAGGTTTAATAAATCTTGAAATAAAAAATAATTTAGAATTTTAGTAAAATAAAATAATAAAAGATATTATTACTCTTATTTAGCTATTACTAAGCTAAATCTTAACTAACTTAATAATTACTTAATTTGTATCACTTTTAAAGCTATTTCTTCTTAAAGAAATTTCCATTATTTATTCTTTCTCTAATCAATCAAATTTAAGTTATATTGCTTGTTGAGGAAATGGATATTTTAGCAATTTTGATTTAAGATAAATATTAACATAAAGATATAGGGCTCTTTATGAAATTATTATGGTTATAAGAATAATTAGAGAATATAAGCGGAGAATAAATATCTAAGCTTATATTTAAGATAGGTAGACTAATAGATATAGATGAATTATAATAAATAATTTAATTAAATAACTTTTACAGTTTCTCATCCTACGTTTGCTTTCAACTTAGCTATATTCTTTTTCTATTTAATCAATGCTTCAATTCCACTTATCAATTGTTGAGCATATACCACATTATCAGTTAGCATTTCTATTTTTGGTCCTTTCACGCTGATTAAATGTACTTCATAGTATTTGCAATGTAAAACTAGAGTAGAATATTCTTCACTTGACTAATCAGCAGATCCAGCTTAGTATTATGAAGTGGCAGTTTCCAATTCTACTGGATCAAATGAGTTATTAAATAAATTTTCTTTAAGCTAAGCTTGTAGTTGAATAAGCTATTGACTTTAAGGAGCTAGCTAAATGGATTTTATATTCTCAATTGGAATGGCAGGGTCTCCTCCTTTTTTTTCTACAAATAATGGATCTATTTTGTTTAATAATTTTTGGAGTTAAAACTTTCTTTATTCAAAACCTGCTTCTACTGGAGACTTTAAGTGACCTAGTAAAGCATCAAAAGGTTAAGCTTTAGCTGATTTTTTAAAGCATTTTATTCCAAGAAGCAGAGGAGAAATATCTTGGAAAAAACTTAATTCTTCCGGCTTGAGCTTTTTAGGGTTTTTGATTTTTGCCTTTGTAACTAGTTCATCAATATTAACTTTTATCTCTCTTTCATCTAATATTTATTACAATTGCAATCTAAGAGCAGATCTGTCAACTTTAGGTTATTCAGGCACTTTTTATTCTTCAACTATAGGTTATTAAATTTCATTCTATTAAATAACTTAAGTTTAAGGAATTTCTTAAGCTTTCTATTCTTCATTTTAAGGTGGTGGTTATTATTTTTCTTGCTCTTTCTTAGCTAAGGCTTCTTCAAGGTCTTTAATTTTTTGGTTAAGGTTAGCTATTTCTGCTTATTTTGCTTCCTCTGCTGCTTTCTACTCTTTAATTCTATTTTCCTCATTTTAGAGCTAGTTTGCTTTTTCTTGAGATTCTTGCTGAGGGTTTTTTTAAAGTTGTTGAGTTAATTGACAAAGTTGATCCTAAAGTTTAACCATTGACTCTTCTAATTTACTTACTTATTATGACTATTGCGTATTTCCACTCATTTATGGATTTTACATATCAAATTAAGCAAAATTAGGATTTTGCATTTACTAGTTTTATTTAATAAATTCCTATTACATTCTTGGATCTGATTGTCTTAAGAAGTCATTTAAATCATTATTCCCATACTACATACCTTGAAATGACTTCTTTGGGCTCTTTTCATATGGAAACTATTAAGAAAAAGGACCAGATTTATTCATATTGTAACTTTAACTCGAATCATACATTTACTTAAAGCTGGCCAGTTAATTTTCAAGCTACATGATGTTTTATTAGACAAGAGAGTTTGGAATTTCTTAGGTTTAAAATTGTTCTTAAGTCAAAAGGGTTTGAATCTCTTGCAATTTTTAACTTCTCTAAAATTGTTTTATCCTTGAAGGACGATCATTTTCAGCTTTATTAAAAGTCAAGTTTGAGTGAGAAATTTTAATTTATTCAGGCATTTAGCTTGTAAATGATTGAGATCCTTTCATAAAATTCAATTATCTTTTCTTATCAGGTGGACTTGATACTGTGATTTGCATCCTGAAATTTTTAAGTTTGACCTTTTTCTATTCCATTTCTTCCTTTTCTTACTTTGATATTTCAATCTATTTTTCAAGCTAAGAAATACGTAGATCTTGATGATTAATTTATTAGTCATATTAGTCACATACTTATTAAGACTCATCTCTTAAGAGTTTGCACATTTACTCTTTTTCTGAAATGAGTTTGTTTATTTTTTTAATCTCTTGCTTCATTTAGTTTAATTCTTTTTCAGCATTTGAAATATTTTCATACATCATTTTTTGATGCATTTATTTGGTTAATTCAAGTTTTCCTTACAAACTCGACAAATTTTGCTAAGATTCTTGAATTTATGCTTGAAGCAGTTAGATTTGTTCCTATTCCTTCTTGTTATATTAACTTAGCATCTTTTTATCTTCTTTCAACTTTTCAAAGTCTCTTTTTAATTCATTTTCCAATTACCCTATCCTAAAGCTGCTTTCATTTATTTTTTGCAAGAAAAAATGCTAATCCTAAAGCTTTTTTTACTCAATCTTGTGCATTTAAAGGATTTCAACATCCTTAATAATATCATTAAAGCAAAGTATTAAATTAATAAGCTTACTTTGCTAATCTTCCTTTTGTGTAAGTTGCGATTAATGCTGCTAAGTACTGGAGTAGATTTCCTACAAGGATTTTTAAATGTTTTTGTATAATTTTTATTTTTCTTATAAGCATTATAAGAACACTGAGTTAGGATCATTAATAAATGCACTAACTATTTCTTTTCTAACTTGCACTCTCTACCCTTCTAACTAAAAGATCTGATCTTCAAAATCGCTTATTTATTGAAAGATTTCCTGCTAAATGATCTGGAGTATGGATTTTTTGGAATAAGTATATTCATCTAATAAAACTATAATTTCCGAATGATCTAGGATAGAGCCATCTATTACACTTTCCAATATTTTGTTAATTTGTAATTATATTTAGAAAATTTACTGATCTAGCTATTTTAGTTTTTTAGGCATTCTTCTTTTATCAGGAGATTAATTTAGACTTTAAGAAGGAGATATTTTTTACTAAAGAGATGCTTCTATTGATTCAAATGAGTTGATTCCTTCAAGTCTTTGCTTTAGTGCCTAAAGTTCCTTTCTTTTAGAATTTAGAATATCTATTTATTTTTCCTATTCGCTAAGATTCAGTTTACATTACTAAATCTTTGCTTTGGTCTATTCATTACTTGCATAATATTCTTTCAAACTTTATTTCTACTTTTAAAATTCTAACTCGTTAAAATAAACCTATTCCTCAAGCTAGCGTTGCTATTCAAGTTAATCTTTAGTAGAAATTTCTTAAGATTGAGTTTCGAATTACCTTGCTTAAATTGACTGTTCTAATTTAGACTTTTTAGCTTTGAGTTTTTCTTACTACTAGATAGTTTCATTGATTTAATTTTCGTATACTTAAAATTGCTATTACTTTTGCTAGCATAGGCTATACTTCTAGTTTTTAGCTTCATTTAGCTCATCTTCCTGCTGCTATATTTATATCTTAATTTCTTTGTCCAGCTATCTTATTTCGTCTTATAATTTTTAGATTTCTGTGTCTACAGGTGGATTCGTAAAGTTAAAGCTACCCTTTAAACTTTCTCCTGTTGTAAACTCAAACTTCTCATTACTTGGAGAAATGGTGCGCTTAGTCTATGGGAAGTTAGAATCAGAAAAAGTGTCTAAGTCTAATTTGTTAAGAGTGTGTTTGCTTGTAGATGGTCTCATAATTTATTGAGACTATATAGAAGAAGACTGAGATGCAGGTCTTTGCATCTCATTCATCATTATACGAATCTGGTTTATTCTTTATCTCTTTTACTCCATTAAATTATAATCTAAGCCTAGTTAAGATGGAACTTTATTTTAATCATTTTTCATTTACTGCTTGTAGACTCCTACTATATACTAATATAACCTTAACTACTCTTACTGAGGCAAACTATCAATATTAATAAGTGTAGAAATATCTGATGGAAAGTTAATTTAGATAACTAGTTAAACTAGTAATAGTAAAAGGGTAAATAGGAAAGAGGGAATCTCTATTAGTTAAAGCCTATAAAAGGCTGTCTAGTTGTATTTGTAAAATAATTCTAATGTAAAAAGAGAGTTTTATTTAATAGATAGCTAGTTAATTAAGCTATTCTTTAATTTATTTTCCTTTCTTTATTTTATTTAGGCATTATAATCAATATGGATTCAGCCCAACCTATTTTGGCCTAAGTTGAAAAAATTTTGGGGAAAACAGGATCCAGAGGTGGCATAACATAAGTGAGAGTCATAATTGTTGGAGATTAAAAGAACAGAACTCTAGTCAGAAATGTAAAGGGACCAGTTAAAGAGGGAGATATGTTGGCACTTTTGGAAGCAGAGAGAGAAGCTAGAAGATTAAGATGAGAATTGAGTATGAAAATTTAAACATTTAATTTAACTTAAACTCAAAAATCAGAATCAAATACCTAATAAATCCTCTATTTTTAAAAATCTCAAACACGCACACAAATTTGCTTAATTAATTCTTCTTCAAAGCATAATAAATATACAAATAGTATATTATTAAAATACTAAAAGAGTCAAAATATCCTCAATTTTCAAATAGTCACAAAAGACTCTCTATTAAGAGTTTATAAATGAACATAATTAAATTGAAAAAGCTTAGTAAGCATATTAAAATTAAATAATAAGTTTATGTATAAATGGACTAAGTATAATTATAATAAAAACCTTATTTAAATGTATTTAAAATATGACTAAGCTACTTAGACAATTTTAATAAATAACTGAATAAATTAACTATTGATAGATTAATTAAAGATTTAGTATTTGCTTATCTACAATTATGTAGATTATAATAATTAGTGCATTTTGACTACTTTTAATAACTAAATATTAGTCTAAAAAGAATACTTCTTCTATTTATTTAATATATCCTTTATTTTAAGTAGAGCATTTAATATTTCTTTATTAGTCCGTCTTGCTTATAATAAGTATACTTAAAGATAGAGTTGCTTAAATAAAATATTAAAGGAATAAGATAGGAAAAGCACTTAATTACTAATTAAATAAATTAACCAATATATAAGGTTTTATAGTAAAATGAGTAACTAGATAGATATATTTAGTAATTATACAAGCTATTAATATTAGTATCTGGAATCTTTCTTCTATATAAGATATTAAGTCCTAATTATTTAAACTTCACTGCTTAAATCTTTCTTATAATAAGCTAGAATACTTTTAATTATTACCTTTATTATTATCAAATTAATAGGCCAGATTTTAGAGAAAGTTAGCTAAGCATTTCCTAATTATACTATAAATGACTTACTAATGGGTATAAACTTTAAGTCAAGTATACTATTTTTAATTAATTGTGTAATATATGAGTAAAGCTATTTAGAGTGTTATAATTGAAGTTAGATAAAAAGAAAATATAATGTAATAAGTATTGCATAAGCAATATAAGAAATAAAGGAAATTAGAATATTAGATACTTTAATGAGTTGCCAAATCTATAGTCAGAGTATTAGCTATTTAGTTGACTCTTTTTATTATATTATAGTACTTAAATTTCTTATTCTTCTTTAAATCTACCTTATTACTAAACTAGACAAGCTAAATTTTAATTTATAAAAGGCTTATAGTAAAAAGTGAATGTAAGGCTAAAAGTGTTTAAAGAAGTATTAATTGAAAAGACAATTTAATAAACAAAAAAAGAAGATAGTTAGGATAGTAGGTTAGTATTAAATAAATAGAAGGAAAAACAATTAAAATTAATGACTAGTAGTTAAATATCTTAACTAGATTAGAATAATTTCTATTTAATAGAAATATAAATAATATTCTACTTAGCGTCTTAAAGAAAAGTTAATGCAACCATTTTATAAAATTAGTTAAAACTAAACAAATTAAAGGTATTAGCATCTGAATAGTTAGTAATTGAATGTATAATATTTAAAGAATATCAAGCTGATTATACTATTAATGATGAAAAATTACTGAATAGTGCGAAACTAAGAGTAATGCTAATCTAGTTTAAATAACTACCTACAATATACGTTTTCCATTATTTTAATTATCAAATTTGTAATTATTAGTTTATTTAATAAGGCAATTGCTTAAATCTATACTCTTATAAGAGAATGCGCTATATCGTCATTAAAGAGGAAAAAGCACTAAAAGTAAACAGATCTAAAAGAGAAGGTAGATGGGTTAAAGAATAGTGGGCATAGCAAATAAACATAGAGTAATTAAATAGGATATATAGATTAAATAACTATAAGGTTTAACTGTAAGATTTACCTTATAATAAATTTACGTCCTTGTTATTATAAATGGAATAATTAGAAACTTTATTCCAAACTTCAAGATAAAACATTCAAAATAAATATTAAGCTCAAATCTAAGCACATCATGCTAAGTTTGAGTAAGAAAAAATAACCTTCCAGCAGAAATATGCATAATTGCTTTCCTAGAGTGAGCAAGAATTAAAAAAGGAACTAGAAGAGAATGGTAACAATTACGAAAATAGTAAAGTTGAACTTTAAAAATAGATTGAAAAAGAAAATGAATAAACAGTTTCAAAATTTAAAGATGAAAAAGAAAAAGCTAGCTAGTAGTTTGAATATGAAGCTTAGAATCTTAAAACGGATTTCTTACTGAAAAGAGAAGCATAAGAAAAGTAATTCAAAGAAGCAATAGCCTTGATACAACAAAAGTACTAGTAGAAATTTCTTGAGATGACTAACAATATTTAAAAAGAATCAAAAACTAAAATTAAGAAAATAAAGGAAGAAAAAGATGAAAAGCTGAGGTAACTATAGTAAGAGAAGCAAATAAAACTTGGATAATTTTTTGCTTTAAAACAGTAATGCGAATCAATTATAAGAGAAAATGAATATTCTAAAAGCAAATATGATTAGAAGCTGAGTGAAGCAAATGATAAACTTGAAGCCAAAAAATAGGAATACAATTAAATTTTACAGAAAAAAGAAGTGAAAAGTCAAGAATTAGAATAATAAAGGTAAAAAGTGGCAGAATAAAAGTAGTAGCTTGATTTAAAAAAAAAAACAGATCCGCCAGGCTGGTTTGGAATAATGAAAAATTCAACTTGTACATTAACCATTCATTAATGTATTGATTTATATAATCCTGATTATACAGGCTAAGGAGATTCTTATATTTAAGTTGAATGTGAAAGCTAATCTGTACAGACAAAAGTAGGAAATAATTCTAAAGATTAGTCTTTTGAAGAAACTTTTACCTTTTAAATTGTGAAGGGAAATGAAAATTTGATTTTCCGAGCAAAAGCTAAAGATTAGTCCACTGCAGATGTTATCATAGGGATTGCAACTGTTAGCATTTCCGATTTTAAAAATTAGAAATAGACTGATGTTGAGGTAAAATTTACAAACCCTGAAAATTAAAGCGAGGCAAGAGGAATTGCTAAAGTAACAATACAATGAATTTGGAGTACAACTCAAGAGATTTAACAGTAGTATGATTTAGAAAATAAGAAGCTTTTAGAAATAGAATAAAGTTTTAATAAAGATTTACTTTAAGAAAGCACAATTAAAAATAAAATAACTACTTTAGATAGTAAAATAGAAAAAATAAAACTCAAATTTTTAAAATGCAACGAAGAAATTTCCAGTCAGTAGTAAAAACTAGTACAAGTTAAAGAGGATGAACTAAGTGAAGTTAAATAAAAGGAAATTTAAGAAAATCAAATGAAATAAGAACTTGAAACTTAATTAAGCTTGGAAAAATAGGCATTTTAGAATAGAGAGTAGCAAATTTCGATAAAAAATAATCAAGAACTTGCTGAAGAGTAGGAAAATATAAAAAAGTAGCTGGAAAAGGATAATGAACTGATATAGCAAGAGGAATAATCTAAAATTGAAAATCTCTTAATTGAAAAAAATAATAAAATAAACAATATTGAAACATAAGAAAGTGAAAACGAAAACTTAATGAAATAAAAACTTAAAAAAGAATTAGAAAAATAAGAATAAGAAAAAAAATAAAAAGAAGATCAAATTTAAAAGAAACACTAGGATAAAAAATAAAATCTAGAGATACAGTAAACTAATACGCTTTAAGATATAAGTAATTAATTAAAATTGCTTGAAAACGAAGAATTAAATAAATAAGAATCTGAAATAAAAGAGCATTATGAAAAACTCAAGACTCAAACTGAAGAACAAGAACGAGAAAGATAGCGTAAACTTAAGGAAGAATAAGATGAATTAGAAAGGTAACGTAAACTGAAAGAAGAGGAGGATGAACGAGAAAGATAACGAAAACTTAAGGAAGAACAAGACGAGAAAGAAAAATAGCGCAAACTTAAGGAAGAATAAGATGAAAGAGAAAGATAACGTAAACTTAAGGAAGAATAAGATGAATTAGGAAGGTAACGTAAACTGAAAGAAGAGGAGGATGAACGAGAAAGATAACGAAAACTTAAGGAAGAACAAGACGAGAAAGAAAAATAGCGCAAACTTAAGGAAGAATAAGATGAAAGAGAAAGATAACGTAAACTTAAGGAAGAATAAGATGAATTAGAAAGGTAACATAAACTTAAAGAAGAATAAGATGAACGAGAAAGGTAACGTAAACTGAAAGAAGAGTAGGATGAAAGAGAAAGATAAAGAAAACTTAAGGAAGAATAAGATGAATTAGAAAGGTAGCGTAAACTGAAAGAAGAATAAGATGAACGAGAAAGGTAACGTAAACTGAAAGAAGAGTAGGATGAACGAGAAAAATAGCGCAAACTGAAAGAAGAATAAGATGAATTAGAAAGATAACGTAAACTGAAAGAAGAGTAGGATGAACGAGAAAAATAGCTTAAATAGAAAGAGTAATAAGATGAATTAGAAAGGTAACGTAAACTTAAGGAAGAATAAGATGAATTAGAAAGATAGCGTAAACTTAAGGAAGAATAAGATGAATTAGAAAGGTAACGTAAACTGAAAGAAGAGTAGGATGAACGAGAAAAATAGCTTAAATAGAAAGAGTAATAAGATGAATTAGAAAAATAGCGCAAACTGAAAGAAGAATAAGATGAATTAGAAAGATAACGTAAACTGAAAGAAGAGTAGGATGAACGAGAAAAATAGCTTAAATAGAAAGAGTAATAAGATGAATTAGAAAGGTAACGTAAACTTAAGGAAGAATAAGATGAAAGAGAAAGATAACGTAAACTGAAAGAAGAACAAGACGAAAAAGAAAAATAGCTTAAATAGAATGGGCAATAAGATGAATTAGAAAGGTAGCGCAAACTTAAAGAAGAATAAGATGAATTAGAAAGGTAACGTAAACTTAAAGAAGAATAAGATGAATTAGAAAGGTAACGTAAACTTAAAGAAGAATAAGATGAAAGAGAAAGATAACGAAAACTTAAGGAAGAATAAGACGAGAAAGAAAAATAGCTTAAATAGAAAGAGTAATAAGATGAATTAGAAAGGTAACGTAAACTTAAAGAAGAATAAGATGAAAAAGAAAGATAACGAAAACTTAAGGAAGAATAAGACGAGAAAGAAAAATAGCTTAAATAGAAAGAGTAATAAGATGAATTAGAAAGGTAACGTAAACTGAAAGAAGAATAAGACGAATAAGAAAGATAGAAAACACTTAAAGAGGATCAAATAGATCAAGATAAATAACGTAAACTTAAAGAAGAATAAGAGGAAAAAGAAAGCCAATAAAAAATTAAAGAATAAGAAGACCATGAAATAAAATAAAAGCAGATAAAAGAGCAATAGAAATCTTAAGCTTAATCAGAGGAATAAAATAAGTTCTAACAATAGAAAAAAGAAGAAACTATAAATTCATTTGAGATTCCTTAGTAAATAGACTTATAGAACATTATCAAGTAAAAAGAAAATCAAAAAGGTCAAAGCAGTATGAATTAGTCAGTCTAGAGGTAGTGTTGTAATGTATTTTGAGATTTGCTTTTGACTTAATACTTTATCTTTAAATTAATACTTTATGCATATTTTTATTAAAGAGTAGAAAATTTTTATCTAATAATTATCTTATATTCTTCATTTTGATCTTTGAATTTAAATTATATGCGGTAAACTCTTTTTTTGGATGAACTATACTTTAAAAACTTAAATAATATCTATTTCATATTTTTAAAACTCGTATGCTATTTGACTTATATTTAAGCATTTAAAATAAGATTTTTTTATTATACTTTAAAATGAAATATGAATATTACTCTTTTCAAAAATTAATACCTAATAAACTTTAAATAAGGATACTTATTTAAATAATTAAGATAGAGTTTAAATATAGAGGATTAATATACCATACTGTCTACAATAGCCATTTAATACATTCTTCTATTTTCTAAAAGTAATAAAGCTATCTTAATCAATATCTAAAATAAAGAGAATAAACAAAGGCTAGCTTATTATATTAAATAACACTCTATCAAATTTATCTCTAAAGTGCTTTAAACACTTTACACTAATCTTTAGATTAACAAAAAATATAAATATATCAATAAAAATAAGAAAAAGCTTATTTAAAAAATAAATCTAACCAATAAAACACTTAGAAAGAGTCAGCAGTCAGTTAATTTAAAGAAATAAAGCATAAAAACAATATTTGCTATTAAATGAACCTTTATAAATTAAAAAGCTAATACTATATTTCATTTTTATTGCTTACGTATTTATATAGCTAATTAATAAATCATGCTTAAAATTACTCTTTACAATCTTTTATTCACATAGCAAGATTATTTATAAATAGTTTAAATAAATTAATTTTCATTAAAATTATAAATTGTAGTTATAAGAAATTGCCTTATTAGTTTATATTTAGAAAATATTTATTCAACTGATTATATCTTTGATTTGCATTATGATCAACTAAGTTGAAGTTAAAAATTGAAGCTAATAGAAAGTTTTAATAAGGATTTTCTTTTTAAAAATTAAAGAAATGAAGAATTAGAAAAAAGTTGCTTTAAATAATTAAAGGACTAAGTCTTAGTATTTATTAAAAGATGCAATTAGTAATATTTCCTAATTATATTAATTAAGATACTCATATTTATTTGCAACTTACTAAAAGGCTAAATATATATGAAGTATTTTAAAAGATCAATGAAAGAAAATAAGAGAAGAATAAATCAGCTTAACCTAGAAATGTATAAAGAAAAGAAGTTGTAAATAAGTATCTATGAGCATCAATCATAAAAATCTAAATAATTACATTTAGAGAAATCTTATTAATATACTTTATGAATTTTGCTAAAAAAACGAATTTGCCAATTTAATTAATGATGTTGAATACTAAATGTCTTATGTCTTAAAAATAAGTAAATAAAGAATTTAATAGAAATTAACTTATAATTCTTTAAAGTGATTAAATCTACTAGAAACAAATGATTTAAATAATAAACTAGTCTAAACTTCTTTAACTTGATTAAATATAATAATAGAACAATTATATAAATAGTTTTATAGAGAAATGTATTTTAAACCTTGCTGCATATATTTATTGATTGCTTAAATTAAATGTTACAATTAATTTATGGAAATATATCTTTTGCTAGCTTTATTAAGAAATTTAAAATTAATTAGTTAATTTTAATCATATTCTAAAGATTCCAAATTGTCAAATTGGTTTTCGATTAAAGTTTTTTAAGAACATTATAAATAAGGGTATAAATAAATTTAAACTCAATTATAAAGCATCTAACATAAACAGTTAATAAGGATGGCAAAGAGTAAAAGGCAATAGTGATGATAAGAATAAAGCATTAAATAAATGTAACTATAGATATGAATTAAAAGAAGTTGGATAGGTAATTTTTTTGTTTTCTTATATAAATGAACGAAGTACTTGATATTAATAATTACATCAAATGTCTATAGTAGCATCAGGTTATACAACCGCGTACAGAGGCATTTAAAGAAGATGATTACTATATTGATAAAATTGTTAGATAAAAGTTGAAATAGTCTCCTTATTTTGGATTTGATAACTCTTAGTTTAAGTAGATTTAAGACACTTATTTAAATGAGGAAAAACCTATTGAAATTGGGTAAGCACTAATGAAAAAGCTGACTTAATAATAGCAATTAGAAAATCTTATGAAACCACTTATGAAATTAACTTTTGAAGAATGAATTAGGAAAAAAGAAGCAGAAGAAAGGCTAAAATCAAAATTAAAAAGACAAATCTAAGAAGAAAAACTGAATGAGAAAATTAATTGTCACTAAGCTATTTAAACTTAGAAAATTATTTCAAAAAAGTAATACAAATAATGGCTTTAAGATAAAAATAGATATATGAAAAGAGAAAAATTTCAGAAAATGCAGTAAAAGGCTGAAGAAGAATATCAAAGGGTATAAAAATAAAATTAATCGAAGGATGCTTATGAAGATTGATTAAAGAATCATGTTAAGTTTCTAAAGACAAATAAGAAATAAATAAAATAATAATTAAAACAACAGCAAATTTTAAACTTGTAGTAAGAGAAACAAAAAAGGTATTATAAGAATTAATGCGATAAAATTTTCGAACAGTGAAAAAAGTAAAAAAAGAAAATTTCAATAAAAAAATCAACTGGCAGTTCAGCTAAAGTTATTAACGGCAAAAAACCACTTAAGCTAGCTTATTCACCTAATAAGGTAAAACATTCTAAAAGAACTTAATCTAAATTAACTCCATCTGAGCAATCTCCTTAGCTTTCACATTTAAATTATGAATCTGGAGAAGTTAAAATTTCTTAAAAGTATTAGGACTAAAAATAATAATAAAAATCGTACTAAGAAAGCTCTTTTTTTATCGATGAATAAGATGAAGAGGAAAGTGAACTGTCAAATCAATATTAAGAGTAATCAGAAAAATAAAAAGATTTAAAAAAATGAAAAATGAGTGAAAGTAATAATAATAGTGAAAGTGAAAAAAGTAACTTAAAAAAATACGAATTAGAAGATAGTGAAAATTATGATCAATATAACGAAGATGAAGATGAAGATTATCAAAACTACAATTAAGAAGAAGGAGAAAATTAAGAAGGCTAATATGAGGATGAAGAAGGAAGTTTCCAATTATAAAGTGGAGAAGGAGTAGCATATGGATTAGAAGATGATACTACTGAGCAAAGTTTCGAAAATCTTATAAAAGCTTCTGTACATTCGTTTTGATATTTTTATAAAATTATACATTTATATTTTTCTATTTTATCTTAAATTACTAAAATATAATAAAAGCATATTTCTAACATTATTTTCATTTATCAAATAATTAAATAGGATATCTAAATTAAATTTAACCAAAAATAAGACATATTTAATTTAAACTAAGTTAATATTTTTTAGTTTCTATTCTATCTATTTTAATTATTCATATAACTTTAAGCATTTTATTTTCTCTATTTTACTTTATAAGTAGAATGAAATACTTTAAATTTATGACAGAGTTAAATTTTTATACTATAATATTTAATTTTTATTTTAGAATTTTTAATAATTATTAAATAAAAGAACTAAAATTCTCGTGAAAAGATCATTCAGATCATTTAGATAATTAAAATTATTATAATAATAAATTTTATAAAATTCTTTTAAAAATAGTTAAGAACTATATCTATTCAATGATTACTAATCACAATTTTCTTTTTTCATAGCAATAGCATTTGAAAAAGTAAGGTGCTTATGAGGAATTTCGAAATCTTCCCATTTATTTCATGTTTTACCCTGAATTTCAACAATAATTGTAATTTTTAAATGTTTTTTTATTTTTTTTAACATTTTAAGCTCTTTTTTGTGATAATAATTTTGATAATAAAAAATTCTCAAATGTCATTATAATATAAATACATTTGTTCTTTCTTGTAATTTTTAAGTTTTTCAGTTTTTCTTTTTATCTTTTGCTATTTCTTTCTACACTTTTTCTAGATTTACTTTTGAACTGTAGGAATTTCTGTAGTTTTTCTGTCATTTTATTGTTAATATTATTCTTTCTCAGAGCTATTTTTCTAATTAGCTTCTAAATTGAATTACATCAGTTCTTTGAGTCAACGTTACTGCCTTAATTGTAATTTTTGCTAGTATTTTAATTCTATCATCTTTAATCAAATTGCTTTTTTCTTTTACTATAAAATATAGATTATATACTTGGTCTTATTAAAGTTTAAGTTGAAGATTACATTTAAACCTCTTTCTTACAACAAAAATCTTGCCTACTGAAGTGCAACAGATTCTTTTAGTTATCCTTATTTAGATATTTTATTTCTTTTTAAAATTAGCACTATTTTAAGTGTTTAATATATAATTGCGCAAGTGCAGAAAAGCAGAGCCCTCATAATATAGCATAGAATTAACCTATTTAGATAGCTTAACTTCAAAGTTTTAGTCACATTTTAGTGTGCAATTTCAAATAATTTTTCTAAATTTTTGCTGTATTTTCTTTGAGATTTGCAGATTCGTTATTCCAATTCTTTTGAATACTAATTATTTTAATTTAAGTTACTTAAAAAATAAATTCTCTTTAATTGTTTGGTTTATAGATTTTAAGATTAGCAAAGCCTACTTACTACTTCACTAATTAGCTTAGTATATGCATTTATAGTTACTATAATATTGCTGTTCTTTAGTTAGTATAGGTAACTAGAATTTATGTTTATATATAAAAATAGCATATTTTAATAGAGAGACTATCTTTAAATTATTATCAAATTAGTTTAATGATATAAGTGTAGCTCTATTTAATAGCTATACAACTTAGATACATATTATCAAGTTTAATATTTAGAAGCCAAAAGCAAAACAGCAATATTTAACGACTGGCTATAATTTAACCCTATAAGGTATGGCAAAGTCACTTAGACAGTGATAAAATATTTTGATAAATTTGAAGCTATTGGTATCTTTAACATGATCAATTAATAGATTTTTTATTTAAAATATAATAATTTAAAGGATGGTAGAGGCTTAATTTCCTCTTAGAGATACATGAAATATATGGGAATAGTGAAATTAGTAAGATAAGGGTTAATTATTCACTGACAAAATGTAAATAGTAGGTGAATTTGGAGATTTGTATGAGTTTTGAAGGCATTGGAATCATCTTCCTCATGCTGATCCATGTAATTTACTTTATGATCCTGAAACTCAATCAAATAAAAAAGTTCATGATTCTAAATACGGATAGGTTTAAATTGAAGCAATTTGTTTGTTTAAAAAAGGAATATAACCTGCTTGGGAAGATTAAAGGAATGAAAGAGGCGCCGATTACTAATACAAGAAGCAATTGTAAAATGAAACTGTAAAGCAAATTTGAAACGATTTGGTTCTTATTTTAATAGGAGATACTTTGCCACATTCGGATAAAATTACAGGGGCAAGAGTTGTTGATAAGAAGCAAGGAATTTTTAGATTTGAAATTTGGGTTGATTTTGATCGTTCTTAGCTTTAAATTAAGGATGAATTATTGTAAGCTTTGAATAAACAAGTCTTCAAATTCGCTAGTGCAAAAGAAATAACTTTCAATGAGCATTTCACCAAATAGCACTGATCTAGATTTTTAAATTTAATATTATAAAATACATTTTATACTTTCTTTTCTAACCATTAGTGGATTACATTCTACTTTTGAATGAAATAATTAAGAAATAAATTATTTAAGTTTATCTCTTTTATGAAATTATCTCATTAGATAAAGAATACATACTTTCAGTCATTTTAAGAGAGCTAAATCAATAAATTTTAGTTAACATTTATTTATTTCTAAAGGGCTTTAATTTACTTCATCAGATGCTTTAGATTAATCCTGCAAATTTCAATTATTAATTCCCGGCTACATTATCTCATATTAAATACCTCTTTAGTTTCTAAAAATGTTTATTTTTAAATTATATATTTTAAGCCCTTAATTCATTGATTATTTACAGGATTGCTTTAAAATACTAAATCATAATTAAGATTTAGCAAGATGAGTTAATAACTAACTAATAAATTTCCTTTTGCTTCTTTATTAAAAAGGGTTTATAGATTTATAAATATTTAAGCAGGATAGCTGAATTAATGATTTTTAAATGTATAAAGCTAAATTAAATGAAGCCAACATTTTTTTAGGAATATCTAAACATAAAATTAGATAGAGTGGCACTATCTTTGTTTTATATTCTGCGTTTCCTGTTATTTTATAGAGTTACGGTGATTAAACTAGTTTTTAATGAAATTTTAGACTTAAGTTTACTTAGTAAAGACTAGGCTTATATTATAAAAATAAAGCTTAATTTTAATTATTTTAGCTATTTAATATTTCCTTACTAGATCCTTCTAATTTTATCTAAGCTATTTCTACATTGATCTAGCCTTTTACAATTATAACTAAATAGCTAAAGTTACCCAAAATTCTTTTTAAATAGGTTTTTGATTTAAATGAAAATAAGTTAAAATATTACATTAAGTTGAATATTGAAAATCATACTAATAGTTTTATATATAGCATGCACAATCATTAAAATTACAAGATGAGTCAATAAATTAAAAGAGCTAGCTAAGGCTTAAACTGGATTGTGTATTTAATATCAGTCACAATAGAAGCCTTAAAATTAGAGAAACTTATATATTACTATATCTTAAACTTGCTTTGCAAATAGAAAAGTTTTGTTTATAGATATTATTCTAGTTTACTAAGCAAATAGTACAATCTTATGAGTTTCATATAATACTACTTATTATTGCATCATAGATTAATTAATTGCACTGCTAGTTCCTAATTAGAACCTAATTACACTTGCATATCTGAATACATTTAGGAATTATAGTGTGATATTTGCAAAAACTACTCATAAATAAAAAGTGAACAAATAAACTTATTTTATATAAATTATTCTTATGAAGGAGATATTTAATAGAACCATAAAATAATGCAGAAATAATGAAAAATAGCATAGTTCCTTAATACTCATATGAGGAATATTGATATCTATTACTCAAATTAAATGAAAAAAGTTTATGAGATAAATTAATGATTAACTTATCTCATAAATTATATTAGGCTAAATTATTATTTCATACATTTACATAGTTTGTAGATTATTTTGGTACTAGGAAAATTATTTTTGCTTTATAGAAAATAAAGATTTTTTAATTTAATATAAGACTAATATTTTTTAATATTTACATACTTTTAATTTATAAAGTTAAGATTATAGCTACATGATAATTTTAACTTTTATTTGCAAATTAAAAAAATTTAGATCTACATCATAATAAATATATAGTCTATGTTACTTTAACTAGATAAAGGAATATGTAAGTTATTGAAAAAGTAATGATTCCTTTACATTTAACCTCTCTCACTAATTTGTAATTCTTCTTTTTATTCAGCTTTATTTAAATAATTCACTTTAAATAGTGTAGATAAATTTTCTAATATGCAATTGTTTTGCTCCTTTAGGAAATTAAATAAAATGTATCTATGTATTTTGCTTAATTAAAGATATTTATCCATTTAGTTAAAAATCTAAATTAAAAAGCATAAAGTTTATAATGAGATACTAACCTGTTTTTACTTAATCCTATTCTAATAAGCTTACTTTTTAAAATATACCACTAAAGCATTTTAAGCTTAATATGAAGTGTCAAATTAGATGGGTAGCTATGAAAGCTAAACTTATATAAATTTCTAATAGTTTCATATATTGAACTTATATCTAAATAGTGTAGTTAGTAATAAGAAGGGATAGAAAGTGATTGCCATATCTATTATTATTAATAGGATTTCACTAAAAGGGATTACAATATTAATTTTGTCATTTTCACTTTATTTATTTTTTTCAATTCCTCTTTAATTATTATTAGCGAAGCAGGTTCTAAAATAAAGGATATTAACTGAAGAAATACTAAAGCAGCCATATTTAATAAATGACGACACATAAAGAGATGTTTAAGAACCTTTCTCAGCATTACGAAAATTAAAGATTATATAAGTCTAAACCAAAACTACAAGCATTCAATCCTATTTTAGGAGATGTCAAAACTTTTCCTAGCTTAGTCTAGTAATCAGAAGAATCATCTCCTACCTAACTGTTTTACAAACAGTAGAGTTACTGAAATCGAAGTAAAGATATAAATGAAAAACCACGAAGTCCAAAATTTGAATCTCGTTAATATTCTCAACAATAGGCTTTTCAGTGGCCTTAAAAAGAAAACCTTAGCTTCTAAAGGCATTATAGAACATGCAAAAAAGACTTATTTAAAAACATTCTAACTGGAGAGTTAACTGATTATAAAAAAAGCTATTAAAAAGACATTCTCAATAAGAGTTTAGATGAAGTTAATTTATAAGTAAAGTCTGAAAAGGCTAACACAATATCCAATACTCCAGATTATGAAAAAAGAACTTATAATAAAGATTAGAAGTCAACTATATTCTAATAAAATTCAAAGTCTATTTTAAAAAGCAAAGAAATTTAATTTTTAAATAACTAAAGATTCTTGAAAAATAGGAAAAAAAATATTACAAAGGATACTATTTTAGGAACATTTAACAGATATGATTTGCCTACATTTAGTGTGGGATCTTTAAATAATAAAAACAACGATTGAGTGAATTAGACCTTTGACTAAAGTAATTAAATAGCTTATTCGCAATCTTAAAGTTTACTGCTTAACGGAAATGCAGTGAAGCCGAAAGTTTATGAGTAAAGTAAAGGAACAATTTCCTTCAAGAAGCAGCATTGTTAAAAAAGTTAACGTTTTCTTAATTTATAAAGAGGTTAAACTATTTAATTCTCATTATGTTATCTATCAATTTTTATTTATATAAGTATCTTTAAATGATTTTCTCTCCTTTATGCAAAAAAATATAGTGTCTATTTAATTAATTAATAGTACTATAAGAAGCTTTTCCTTTATTAAGTGATATTGAAAAGATAATACGATATTTTAAGCCTAAGAAATTAATGCTGGACATTTATAATAGTTTTAATTGTTTCATTTAATATTGAATAAAAATATATTCACTACATTAAGTTATATGAGAAGTAAGATTATTTCTAAATCTTTATCTAAATACGATTTTTCTAACTGCTTATCAATTTACATCTTTATCAATAGTTAAACATTATCCACATATAAGTAGCAATATAAAGTATATTAATAATCTTTCTTGCTATTTTTTTCTTTAGTCTTATAATTATTAAATACTCAACTTCAAAGATAAAAAATAAAAGATTATCTATTTTCTTTATAATCTTAGCATTTAAAGTAATAAACTAAAATGTTTCATGAAGATCTAATTAGAATGAGTAGTTGCTAATATGGATAATTTAAAACTAAAATAAATTATTTTACAAACTTAGACTTAAATTTAAGATTATATAGGTGTTGCTCATAATTAGTATTGCTTTATATTGGTTAAAGCTATTTTTCTGATCTTATATTTATGTTATTTTAGTAGGAATTTAATCTTATCTATAATTTCTAAATTTAAAAATTGTAGTTATTCAAAAGATAAAATTAGGAAATGTTTTCATATATTAGAACATTATAATCATTATTAACAAAATGTTTATTTATCAAAAAGGAATATAAAAGCATAATTGAATTATTTTAACTTAAAGCAATTGTGCAAAAGTTTAAATTACATTATTTTTATTTAATCCCCCCTTTATATATAAGCTTTCTACTCTTTATTTTTTATAAAAAATCACTATTCAAGTACTATTCTTATTAAATACATCTTTAAATCTTCTAATTAAATACATTAAATTTAATTAAATATCCAAGAAGATTAATTTATCCATCTTCCTTCAGAATAATCTGTTAAAGTCTTAAGATTCTCTACTTTATAACTTCCTTCTCAATAAAGATCATCTTGACTTTAAGAGTTTAAATAATCATATATAAATAAGTATTTGTTTATTTTATCATCAAAATTTTATCTATCCTATTATATCTGTAATTTTATCTTCCTAGCTAAAATAATCTTCTAAATAATAATTATTGGATATATGAAGAATTTCCAACTAAAAGTTTTCCAAACGATTAAATTTGAATTAAGCCTATGCAAATTATTATAACGTTACTTTATATATTTTATGAATATATCTTTCAATAATAAATTTAGATATCAAGTATTATAATGTGAAGTTAGTTCAATGCTGTATATATATTATCATTTGCCATTAGGTATTTGCAATATATTATGTAAAAAGCGACTGACTTATTAGTAATAAGCTTATAGCTTCTATTTAAGCTTTATCATTCTAGTCATTCTGCAATGCTTCTAATTATATAATTATTAAATAATTGATTGAAGTACAAAAAAGGAAAAAATAATTTAGAAAGCTAATATATAGATGAGAGGCACACTTTATGTTATTCTAAAAGTAGTTAGAAATTATGAGATGAATTAAAGTAATTAATATCTATTTATACAATCTAAATGCTATTATCTATTCTAATATTAGACTTATATTTATTGCTAAACAATTCTTCTAAACCATATCAATTGATACAAAATTTATTGGTTTTATATAAGTTTTAACTTATAAAATATTAAGAAATAATTATATAATGGCTAACTTAATAATTTATGTAGGAATACTTTATTGTTGATTCGAGTATTTTGCTGTCGTTGAAGTAGGTTGTAATTTTTCTATTTTTTTAAGGAATGTGTTCTTGGAACTTCCGAAATCAATTTTTTTGAAGTTTCATTTATTTCTGCAGCTAGCTGCATTTTTTTCAATCATTTCCAAAAAATCTTATTGTTCTTTTCGTTTTTCATCTTAAATTTTTTTTCTTTAATCTCTAGCATTTTATTTCATGCCTTCAAGCCTTTCGACTACAAAATCAAGTTATTAGCCTAGAACTTACTAAACTTAATCAGTAAATAAAACGCTCGGTCTCTGCCCATAAAATTTGCTTTATTTTCTTTTATTTTCATTACTAGTGAGTTAATTTACTTGATTAGAAGAGTTTTATAATTGATCTTATTTCTTTTTTAAAGAAATTTATTTTTATGGATATAATTCTTCCATTACTCTTTATTCCTAATTTCAAAGATCTAAATTAGTTTTCTATAGCTGTTCTAATTATTATGAACTATCTTAATTAAGTTTATCGAAATTTTTGGAAATATAGTTAGTTAATTTCATTTCGACTGTTGTCAAGTGCTGTTTATCTTTGTTCCTTTAAATTCACTATCTCAAATTTAAAATTTCAGCTCTTTCTCCTATCATCTCACATAGCTCTTATGAAATTTTATCTTCAACTTTCCTCTTTTATCTGAAAATAGGAATTGGAGGCTTTTTGGCTAAAGGATCTTATGGACCTACCTAAATTTCATTAGGTAAATCATTTTTGGGTTTAGAAGCTGAGTGAGAGCGGTAAGAACGGTTCTCATTGATTAAATTTGGAGTTTGAAGTTTTCTCTTAGGAATAAAGCGTTTTTATTTACCTTCTTGCTCTGTTTAGCGAATCATGCTTTAGCTACTATCTTATTATGGGGAAATGTTTCTTGAAGTATAAGATCTTGTCTTTAAATTGGGAATTCTTGGAGTTCTTCCAGATGAAGTTGCCATTCCAGTTGGAACTCTGGTAGAAATTTCAGAACTAATAACACCTTAAGATTTTTCTTCTGAGAAAAGGTTAAAATCAATATTCAATTTGTTATTTTTTCCTTTGCTATAAGGTCTCTTAAGATCTTTAGTCAAGCTTTAGTCGAACTCCTAAAAAAATTACGATTTTAACTCTGTAAACGAGTTGATTTGAAGAAAATAATAGTTTTTTTCAAGGTCCTGAATGAAATCTACTTCTAAGGTTTCAAGCCTTACCAAGCAGTCTTAATATATAATTCATGCAATCATTTAAACTATTTAATTTACAATTTTATAGTCCTTTGAGTTTGAAGTTTGATATTATTTACAATTTTCACTTACTAAAAATCGTTCATATGGATCTGCATTCATAGTATTTTCTTTTGTGTATTTGAATATTTAAGAAGGGTGCTTATTTTTACTTTCCTAAAAGCTTTCAAGATGATTGTCTCGTTAAATTTTTTTTTGCTTATAATATGGATTCATGCCATATGGAGTTTTTACCTCTCTCAATAGTTCCTTAGGATCTCTTCTCTCACTTAGCTCTATTTAATTTAATATGGATCTTGTTGCTTACGAAGGATCTTAAACAAATCCAAATTCTTATTTACCTTAATGATTATAACAGGATGAAATAACAATGTATTTAGGGGGAAAATTATATCTTCATACTACTCTTAAAACGCTTGCTCTGTTTAGCTAGCAAATATATCTCTAAATCATGAACTGCTATTCTTTAGCTTCCATTAACTCTTTAAAGCACTAGATTCCTTCTTCTTTACTAAATATCAGAATTTTTCGCCCGTTTTCTTTTATCTTTACAACAGCAAGAGGAGCTTCAGGAGGATTAATCTTGCTTAAGAATTCCCATTTCTCCATAAAAATCCCAAAAAAATTTTCATCAAAATCTGAGAACTTAAGGAAACCCTTCTAGGATGAATAAGCGTAAGTAGGAAGTAGAAAACCAAACCCATAGATAATAGTTTCAGGAATTCTCAGAGGAATATTATAAGGCAAACCAGATAGCAGATAGAAGAAGTTAATTTTCTCAGTTGTGTTTTAATGCATTTCCTAATCTTTAAACAATTTATCCGATTCAAAATATATTTTTTCTTACTATTTGATCTGTTCTTCGTTATTAAAATAATCCATTATGTTCTCTATTTAATGATAAAAACAAAATATATTCAACTAATACCTTTTATCTATATTTATTAAACCTATCTAGGGTAAAAATCCTAAAGTTCAAGTTACAAAACTAATATCTCATATTTTAGTTAGTAGGTTCTTGGTAATTTAACTTATATTAGATATGACAGATTTAAGTAGTTATATGTATATTATTAATTAGCTTATCTATTAAATATCATACTAAAAAATAATTTATCTAAGAGGCTACAAACAAAAATAAGTTTATTAAATAGATTTAAAAAAAGCTTGGAAATAATTAAATTGAAAATAAAAACTAGCATTGATATAAACTAGGGTTTATATTAAACTATCATATATTTATAATAGTTATTTAAAATAGTTTAAAATGCTTTATAAATAAAACTCAATTCCTATATACAAATTAATTCGAATCTTAATATTATTAACTAATCTTAAATATTAAAAGGAGTAGATAAAAGTTAACTAATTGGAAGAATTTTATAATAGTTTTAGCAATGTTTTAATATAGCCTTCCTAGTTATAATGTTGTGTCTTAATATTTGAAGGTTTATTCAATAAATAATTTTAAATACTCCATTCTAATTTCACTTTGAAAATTAAAAATGTAATTTCTTCTAAAATAGTTGAATGGAATAATTTGATGGTATTAAATAGTTATAAAGTTAGATTGATTCTAAAATAGAGAATCTTAAATAATAAAATATTAAAATTTAAAGTTTTTCATTATTTATTTGTATTTAAAGCATTATAACTGTTCTTATTGTTGTTATTCTCCTCTTTTTGAAGTATGGATGTTATCTATTGTATTGTCTAAGTAAAATCAGTTTTTGGAATGATCATAGAGAAGGCATTATATTTTTAAAAGCTGTAGAGCAAATTTTAAGTATGTGACTTTTTGTTAAAAATATCTATTTTAACATTTTTTTATTTAAGAAGTTTGTTTCCTATTTATACTTTTGGATTTTAAAACTGGGCTTAGTTTATACTTTATATTTTTTCTCCTAGTTCCTTTGGGGATTCGTATTTTACAATTACATTAAATGTGTCTATTTTTTAAATAATTTTGTTTGCATTATCTATAAAACATTTATTTTCGTTCTATAAATCAAAAAATGGCTTTTCTTAAGACTTGAAATCGTAATTAATCTTAGCGGAACTTTATGACACACTTCTTGTTTGTGATTTAATGTTATTGTCTTTTCCGGTGTTTTCATAGCTAATTTTTTCTTTATTATTTTTAATTGTTGCATATTCATCTATCTCAGTATAGTTTTACTACAGTTATTATCTATAGGATGTACTTGAAACTGTTTGCTTTTTATTCTTAAATTAGTTGGAAAATTTAGCTATTCCCAATCTGGGAACCGGAATTTCTTTAAATTATTTATTTTTAGCTAGCTTTTCCTAAGTAGATTCTTATGGATTATTTTTTTATAGATGAGATGTTTAACCAAACAATATATCTGGCAAAGCATCTTAAGATTCCTTAATCTGACCTGCTGATTATTCGATTTCGTTTTTTTTAATAGAAATCTAATCAACCAGAGATCTTTTGAACTTTTTATTACCTTAAGGTTCTAACAGTACTTCGTTTTTTTTTTCTAGAAATGTATTAGAATCAAAAATTAATTGGTTAGTAGATAGAACTTTCCTTTAGCTTAGTTTTGATGGAAAACTTTCTCCATTCTGGTTAAGCTATGAGAAGTTAATTGAAGTAATTTAAGGAAGTTCATTTTAGTCTTCTTTTTATTGCTGCTATTTGATACTTTAATTCTTTTAATTTGTGGAATTTTGGTTGGAAGCTGCTTAGTTTTATTTTCCAGATTATTGCTTAAAATTAGTTTTGATGCTATTATCTGTTAATGACTTCTCTAGTGTATTCTGTTATGTATTTACGTTCACTTTTTAAAAGCGTTAAAGTCTATCAAAAACATTGAAATTTACATATTCTTAGGCTGATATTTTAGACTATTTAGGCGATAATTTCTACTTTTTAAGTCCAATTAACTCTAATGTAGCGTTCATGATATTTTTAGTTCCTAATTGATTTTTAGTAATTGAGGTATTTACTGCTTCGTTTTAAAGCCTTATTTACTAAGTGATAAAGCCTTAGTCATTCTGAGGAGAAACTATTGTCCACTGCAAAATAGATTTAAGTAAGAATTCTCCTAGCATTTAGTAATCTTTCTTCTAATATTCAATGACTTCCTATTCCTGAAATGATTAATCTTGCTTTTCACTGTTTTATTGATCTTCTCTACTTTAAAAGCTATTTTCAAGTTAAGTGAGTTCTTACTCATTTTTTACTATAAACCCATGAAAACTAGCTTCTAGAGTAAAGCTGTTTATTATTTGGAACTCTTTTCAAGCAACTATTCTTCCTGTACCTTCTCTTGTGTTTTAAACTTTGAAACAGCAATCTTCAAAACTAAAAAGCTATGTAAGATTAGCAAATATTCTTGGCAGTAATCTAACCTTAGATCAAGGGGATGTTGATACTTAATTTGAATAGCATCCATAAATGAAAGCGTTTAGCTTCTTACTATGACCATGAAAGTCACAGAATATCTGTACTTGAGTGTCTGATTATTAATATTTTCTAAGCATTTCTTTGCAATAATAAATGCTTGGATGTAGTGTTTGACTAGGTTCTTTTCACTATCTATTCAAATCAACGCCAACTAACGAGGTTCTATAATTACCACATACTACTCCATCAGGATTTAGCATTGGAATTATTTTAAAAACATAAGTGTCTCTTAAAATTTTAGCGATTTAGTGATCTGATACTAAAAAATTAAGGGCACCTTCAAGCATCCAACTACCTACCGTTTCTCCAGGATGTACTCTAGAAGTAATAACTATAATTTTCTTCTTTTAAGCAGTAACGGGAACGTAGCTATTATTAAATATAAGTTAACTTTGAGCTTAAGATGTTAACTAATTAATAGGTTTTCTGAATAATCCTTTACTAGTAATTGTATATTAAAAAATATCAAGCATACCTTCAGTTTTACATACTTACTCGCATTAGCATTGAAAATCTGCAGATTTTGCAATGTTTTACTAAATTTTAAAGTTTTATTTTAGAAGTCTTGTATATGTATATGGTCTTGAAAATGCAAATCATACAGTGTCTTATTCATATTCGAATTCAAATGCAAATTATAGAGAATAGTAGTAAAAGGTATAAAATTTCATATTAGATTGCTTTTTTGACTACTATTTAGTTTTTTTATATACTTTTTGATTGTATTCTAGTTCTTCTTCTTCGTCATCACTTTCTTCAAGATTCCTTTAAGCCATGCTACCGTTTTTTTAAACTTATACTTTTTTTCTAATTTTGTGTCTTTTGTATCTTAGCAGTAAGCCATCTTTATACCATCCTTAATTTAATTGCTATTTCTTAATTTTACTTTAGACTAATATTCTCATTCCCTATTTAAACAAAGAATAGGGCTTAGTGAAATTGGTTATTCTAAAGTTAATACATTAGCCTTTTATTGTATTTTAGACTTAAAAATAGAATCATTAAGAGTGTCCTCTAGTATTAGTATCAACATTCATTATCAATTCATATTCATTCTAGTTTATATAAAAAGCTTTACTTAAATTTCCAGATTCAAAATTGGAATCAAATTTCAGCAGGCTACTTGTACAATTATTTAACTTTTTCGGATATTCTTTTTAGCCACCAGCCTACTGACTCAATTTAATTTAAGCCTTTTCATATATCTCTTTTTATATTAATAAATGGTCAAAATAGGATTCTGGAGGTTTGCAAATAGAAGGATTAATTAGATATTTCATTCATTACTACATTTCCTTAATAGAATTTGGCTTATAACTCTCATAGACCTAAATTCCATTGTCAGGATCTGGATAATCATTTTTATATTAAATGCTCTAATCTTTTAATTATTCTCCCATTAATTGAAAATTATTACTATAACTACATTAAACTTAAGAACATCCTAGCTTTATAATATTAATCTTTACATATTCCTTTCTATCCTTTATTCTTATTTCACAAATCAGTAACTTTCAAAAGTGGAAAAAATTTAAAAGCTATAATAATTTTAATTAATGCATACTAGCATTAGAAAATAACCTTATTAAGGAAAAATTTATCGCTAAACAATTAATTTATAGACTGCTAGTTTAAGCAAATAGGAAATCAAGTAAATTGGAATCTATCTCATGCAAATACTACGATTAATATAGGAATCCTAATATACAGTTTTGAAATATATTCTATTTAAGATAATGAGTTAGAATCTAATTAATATTTACTATTTCTAAATAAGTTTAAGTAATTATCTTCTATATAAATTAAAAAGGAATACAGCAATTTTAAATAATAATTTAATAAGCTTAAATAGAAAGTAAATTAGAAAGTACTAATACTTTACTATGAAGTATAATTTTAAAATTAGCTTAAATCCTTTAATGGGAGTTTATTTGCAGTTAATTAAATTGTTTTATAAAATTAGAATACTTAAATTATTTATAATTAGTTCCTAATCAAAGGGAAAATATTTTAAAAATAAGCTTATAAAACTTAAAATACACCTAAATGAGTTATTTCTATATTTACAATATCATTTAACTTTGAAAAGCTATTTTATCCAAAACTAGTCATTATGATTAAAATTAATTTTATATAGTTCTTATAAAGAGTTATATAGTTAACTGTAATTAATCCTATTTATAAAATATAGGCATAGCACTAAATAAAACTAAATCTACCCTTTTTAATTATCTAAATTATTTTATAGATTCATTCTTTAAGAAATAGATCTTATTAATAGATTAATCTTTAATAACTAACTTATTTATTTAACAGTTAAATTTAATAGCTTAGAAAGTATAAATAATAAGCTAAGTGCTTGAGCTTAAATTAATTTAGTAGAAATTAAGGTGCTTCTAGAGAATATCATAATCTAAAGTATATATATAAGTGATTATATATTCTAACTATAAGATACAGTGTATAAAGAATTTATCAATTAAGAATATAATTATTCATAGAATACTTTTATAAATTTAAATTGACTTTAACTATTTTCTTTATTAGGATCTACTAAAATTATCTATGCGTAATCTTTTAAATAATATTTAAGTTAGCTTTTCTTATCTATTAATTAATATTAACTTATATAATATGGCAAGATCTGATAGATCTATAGATCTTCTAAAATATCTAGTAATTTTAATTAATAAAAAGGAAAAATTGGAAGAATGTAAGAGATAAATGAAATAAATTGGTAATAAATTAATAGAATAGATTCAATAAAATATTAATTAAAAGTATAGAAAAGTTCGTTATACTAATCATAAGACAGTTTGATTTATTTTATTTTGAAGCAGCCTTTGAAATCTTCTCTTTTCAAGAATCTTTCTATCTAACTCTCAGTATTTTTTTTATGTTTCAAAAGCTTTTGGATTTGTAACTTTTAGTAATTCTCTATCCCTAATGTAATTATCTCCGTTAGTTTAAAATTGCTTCGTATATCTACCTTTCGTTTTTACTTTATTTAAAAGTAGGGAATTTTCTGATTAAGACTCCAATAAGCTCTTTTCTATATTAATTTAATTAAGCATCTAGTAAGCAGTATGTGTCTATGAAAGTTTTTTCTTTAATTTTTCTTCTTCCTTTTATTTCATCTACTTTATCAAACTTTTTAATTTAGGAAGTTTGACTGAATTATCAAAAGAAGCAGTGAAATGTAAGAAAGATGTAGGCTTTACTATTTTTTTAATATCGTTTGGTACTCTTGTTTGATGAATTAACACCTTATTTGACTTTTACTTTGTTAAAAATATTGGCTTAGCAGCTTTGTTATTTATATTGAATAATGCTTCTGATCTTACCCTTGGAAATTAAAAATAACCATCAAATTTTTTATTTTGAGGTGTATAATTAGCTGTCTTTTTATCTAATCAATGAGCAAGACAAGTTTTATCTCCTGCTTTTATTGACAACTAAATTCGATCTTTAAAGTTCATGAAACCTGATCCGAATGGTTGTCACTTTTTAAGTTGTTCTCCTACATAATCACAAGGCTATTGCTTTCCTTCGCTTTCATTAAGAATAAAAAATTGATTGGTATTGGTATCACATCATAATTATGTTGTTTCCATAATAAATTGTTGAATAATTTAGTACTAATTATTGTTTATACATTTAAAAGTGTTTTAAATATATTGCTACTTCTTCTCCTTACTACTCACATCTTATTTCTTTCATTATCTAATTAATATATCATTTTAACTTTTATATTCCTATTTAAAGCAAGCCAAAATGTATACTCTAATTGATATTTAAATATAATTTTAAATTATAAGCGTACATAACACTAAATTGTGCATTATACAAGAATATTTTTCTAAATAGCATATTACTTCTATTACTAAAATAATGGATATGTATTAGTAAGCAGTATGCTTCCTTATAATTATGAATATATTTATAATTACTATTTCATTTTTATATTTTAATTTTCTCTATTTTATTTCAAAACTTTACAAACTTATATCTATTTTTAAATGAAAGCCCAATTTTATGTTTATTTTAATCATATCTTTTCTTTAAGCATCAAAGCTTTGCTCTGTTTAAATAGACATACATTTACTTCTTCAGCCCTTAATATTTAATAATGCTTTTCATTTAGTTTAATAGATTATGAAAAAGGATTTAAATAAGATAAATAAAAGATTAATTTCCAATTAATTAGAAGCATTCTTTATTGAATTATCCTTACTTTTATACTAATCTAAATTTATATTTCAATTATTACTCTCCCTCTATTATTAAAGCATTTCCTTAGTTTTAGATTGTAAATTATTAAGCCTAATTAAGTTTTCCTTGCAGATAATTCAATTATTTTGCTAATCTGATATAATGATGCTATTAAAAAGGTTAATGCATATAAGAGATTTAAAGGTATATTGAGCTAATAATTAGAAGCTTACCTTGATATTGGATAATTAATAAAGAAAAGTATTTGACTATCCTGTAATAATAGAATAAGAAGTGTATTTAATATATAATGAATGGCTAATTAAGAATGAATGAAAATTCTTAGAATATGAAAAAAAGATAGAAATTTATTATGAAATAAGAAGATCTTATAATTCATACCACCTTTTTTCTATCTAAACAAAATGGAAAGCTAGAAAATATCAAGTGGAGTTGATCGCTATTAAAAATTAGAAAAAGTAGGAGAAGGAACTTATGGAGTGGTTTATAAAGCTAGAGATCGAATGACTAATGAAATAATTGCCCTTAAAAAAATAAGATTGGATATGGATGATGAAGGAGTTCCTTCAACTGCTATAAGGGAAATTTCTCTTTTAAAGGAAATTTAAGATCCTAATGTAGTAGATTTGAAAGACATTGTGTATGAAAGTGATAAATTATATCTAATATTTGAATTTGTTGATACTGATCTTAAAAAATTTATGCAATTTACAGGAAAAATGACTGATGAGTAAGTCAAAAGCTATACATATTAAATGATTAGTGGAGTCCATGCTTGTCATGTTAGAAGAATTTTGCATAGAGATCTAAAACCTCAAAATCTTTTGCTTGATAATAAAGGAGTTCTTAAATTGGCTGATTTCGGACTTGCGAGAGCTTTCGGGCTTCCTATAAAGCCTTATACTCACGAAGTTGTTACACTTTGGTATAGAGCACCTGAAATATTACTAGGCACAAAGTAATATAGTACACCTGTAGATGTTTGAAGTATAGGTTGCATTTTTGGAGAAATGGTAAAGCGTAGACCTCTATTTTGCGGAGATAGTGAAATTGATTAAATATTTAAAATATTTAGAACTTTAGGTACTCCTAATGACTTTGATAACAGAGATTTGACATAATTACCAGATTTCAAGCAAACTTTCCCTAAATGAAAAACACAAAGTTGGGATCAGGTTTTGCCTACTATGGAACCTTAAGGTAGAGACTTATTAAGTCGAATGATTTAATTAGATCCAAGAAAAAGAATTAGTTGCAAAGAAGCATTGAATCATCCTTATTTTGCCAATCTTAATAAATAGAAATGAGAAGAATAAATAAAATTAACATGTTTGCTTAAATATTATCTGCCTATTAATTTCAGTTAGCACTATTTTAAAATTTTAATAAATACAATTATTTTAAATAAAATCAAATGCTTCTGTAAGCATTTCCGTTAGAAATAACTTACATCTTTTATCATTTATAGATTTTTAAGTTGTTCATAAAATTGCGAAGAAGTCAGAAATTTGATTGATGATAAATAGAAGCGAATAGGAGCTTTTTTAATCTGGTGATATTTTAAAATAAAATACAATTTTAATCATAAACCTTATTACAAAGATCTTCTCTTTAAATTTATAATTTAAAAAATGTCTCAGGAGCGAAAGATTAAAATTGAGTTAAGCGAAGATGAGAAAGAATAATGTGGTAAGCTTTTCAATATCAAGGCATTTGTCTCAATTCTGTAACTTATCCAGGAAAAATTTCTTCGTGTGGACATTTATTTCATTATCGCTGCATATTTTAATGGGCCAGCTATTCAAATAAATGTCCACTATGCCGTTAAAGCTTCTGCTCAATAATTTATAGAAAAAAAGTAGTAAAAGTAGAGAATCAAGCTTTTCTTGATGCAGATAATTAGGGTATTAACCCTGAAAACTTTAACAATTTTATAATATGTTGAAGATGTGGAAGAGGGGATAATGAAAGTACTTTTTTATTGTGCGATGGATATGAATGCCACGGAGCTTTTCATATGTAATGTCTAGGAATTACAGAAGTGCCTGAAGGAACTTGGTTATGTCCACACTGTGATGAAGAAGAGTATAAAGTAGAAGAAAGTGTTTCTGATGAGGATTATGAAGCTGAAGATGAAAAATTGAGTGATGAAGCAGTTTCAGAACTTGAATATGAATCAGATGAATTTTACGGTTAGGCAGATGAAAGATAATTACCTAAAAGGCAACCAAGTTGGAGAAGAAAGAGAAAGAGAAGAGAGAAATATGATGAAAGTGACAATGATTATGAGGATTTAACTACTGAAATAATTGAACCCGAAATTTAAGATTTTGTAGTAGAAGATGAAGAAAGTGATCAAGAAGGAGATTGGGTACCTCCAAACAAAGAGAACTTAAATGTAGAAAGTAGCTAGGAAGAGGAAAACATTTATGAATAGAAAAGTGAGAAAGAAGAACTATTTTCTTCCAGTGGTAGTGAAGCAATCAGAAGAGCAAAGATAAAATAAAATAAAATATCAAATGCAAAGATAACTAAAAAGACAGGAAAACAAAGATCATATCAGAAAAAAAAATCACAAGATAGTGATAGTGATTATGTGATTCAATCTTAGGAAAGTTTTCAGCATAGTATATGTAGTTCTAAAAGTCAGAAAAAATTATCAAAAGACAGGAAAAAAAAGAAATACTAATTAAGAAAAAAATAAATAGATCTATAATTATAATTTAACTCGCCTAAGCAGAAGTAAAATATTTAAATTGAGTTTTTTGAATCAAATTAGAGTAGTGAGTGCGAATATGATTCCTCTATTGATTTATTTGGAAATAGTAAGAAAGACGAAGTAAAAGGGAGAAGACCTTATAAGTAAATAAAAATTAATAAAATAACCAAAGAAAAGTGAAAATAAAAACCATGACTATTTATTTATAAATTATATATTCTGACCCAAGTTTTCTTCTTAAGATTTCATTTAAAAAACTGATAAGCTTATTAATAAAATTTTTTGCTTCCCAGTAGTTTTAAAACTATTATCTTTTTCTATCTACAGTTTATATTAATAGTAATATTATTTTTAATGCAAATTAAAATACCTAATTATAAGAGAATATATACAAGCATTAATTTTCTTTATAAATTTGTTTATGACAGTAAAAGGAATAATATTTAATATGATATAGTATCTGATTCATGGTTGCTAGCAAAAATAAAAATTATTTCAATAATATTTATAAACGAAAGAGTGTTTGTCTTTTTAACTAAATTTTTTTAAATGTCTTAACTTAAAATAAATAACTCCTATTAAATATTTTAATAAGAATAGGTTACTTTATAAATTCTCTATCTATACTTAATTTTATATTTTTATTTATTCTTATATAACTAAAAATACATTTAAAAAAGCATTTAAATAAATATTAAATTATACATATATCTTAATTAGTCTTTAATACTTAATAGAAATAAATGTTAAGATTCAACCTGAATTAATACTTAAATCAATTTAATAAAATTAGTTATTCCCCTTTATTTAATATAAACTAGTTCTATGAATTCCCTCTACCAAAACGCTTTAAATAACTAAAGTTAAATTATATAATTAAAATATATTAAGAAGGAAGAGAAAATTATTTTTGATTGAATAGAAAAGATTAATATTATGAATAACAAGTAGTCTAAGTAAATTTAATTCTTATATTATAGTACTAGTATTTAAAATAATCTTAGAATATACAAGTTTTCAATAGAATCTATTTTAACTTTGGGTAATAATGTTTAATTATTTAGAAAGTACGTTTAATAGAATTTCAGCTTTAGTACAATTAGCTTATGAAATTAAATTTTAACTAAGCTTAATTTCTCAGAGGAATATAATATAATAAATATAAAATAATAAGTTTCTAGTTAATTTTATAATTATTTCATTTTATTAACAAAAATGCTATTAAAGACTAATAAATGAACAAATAAAATAGAAACAAAAAAATGTAATATGCTGTATAATCATAGAAACCCTTTTAGTTAAAATTTAATAAAGCTTTACAAAAAGTAAAGTATAAGGGAAACATATTATGGTGATTTATCAAAAGATTTAATTCTTATGATAAACAAATTAGTGTATTTTCTCTCAAGTGCATTTAAGCTTAAATTTGTCAATTTAGTTTACTTTATAAATCTAAAAGAAAAAATTAAGAAATAAAGAAATAAATACAAATTATAAATGAAAATAATGTTTAAATAACTAGCAAGCAAATAAAATAAAATAGAAAAATGAACTAAACTTCACTTTATTGATACCAACTAATTAAATAATATCTTTTATTATTAAATAAGCAATATGCTTCTCTTTTTATAATTAGCATTATTTATCAATAGATAAAACTAGTAAAATATGCTAAGATACGAAATATTGTAAAATAGGTTTTATTAAATATTTTAATTATTTTATAACTTATTAATTTAAACTTTTAATTTTATATTAGCAACTTCTTATTATTTTTGTCTATTGGCTATTATTTCAGAGTAATTATGTTTTTATTTAATGGCTTTAGTCTTTCCTATTTACAAGACAGATAAAGATTATTAAGCTGAACTTTAATTTACCTCTTTGAACTAGGAATTTCATTTATACAAAAAAATCGTAATAAATTTGGAAAAGATTAAAGTTATTCTAAAAATTTAAATAAAAGCATTCATTAACGAAAGCGATAAAGACTGATAGAATAGAAAGAAATAGGCTTATAGAATAAGTTAGAATATAAATTGTTTCATTAACTAAAAAAATAAAATCTAATAAGTAAATTTTTGTATGCTAAAGATTCTTTGATAGTTTTATTAGTTTTTAAGAACTTTAATTATAAATAGTTATTGTCACTTATTAGTTAAAATGAAAACTTTTGTTCTGGCTTTGCTAGCTATCTTTATTTAGAATGTAACTTCATATAACTGTCCTGTTGTATAGTGTGACTATTTAATGTAGGCTTATCGTAAGAAACAGAAGCAAAATTGTGGAACTTATGATAAAAAGAATAACTAATGGATATTAAATCCTTGCTTCGAAACGATATGTTCACTTAAAAATACACTAGAATAGATAACGAATATATCAAAAATAGCTTCAAATAATGAGAGTTATTATTCTTTACCTTGCCAATACGGTATGTCTCTTTATTTGGATTTTACTGCTAATGAAAAAGATTATACTAATTACTTGATTTCGGTGAACTTTTATCACGAAGATCCAATAAATAAAAAAAGAAATTGCGAAGATTTAATAAAGGAAGACTGTAAAAATATGAAAAATAGCTTCTCTTCCACGAAGGATTGGCAAGAGAATGATCAAAATGAGCTAGTTAATTGTACTAATGATAATGATTGCAAAAAAGATTAAGTTTATAACGATCAATATTGCTAATGTAACTTCTAGGGGTAAAAATACTGTAGGAGATTAATTGGAGATTATCAATTTTGTCCCTGACTAGAATACCAGTGTTTATTTTATCAAAGTCTAGAATTTGAAATTGATAGATCGTCTATTTTATTCATAAACGCTTTTACTTATCATCAAATGAGCTAAAATGAACCAGAATGCTTTCCTATAGTATTTAGTGATGCTGATGTGTTGGAGCTCAACGATTATAATGAGGAAAATGGCTTAATTTTATTGGGACTTTCATGGATATTTCTTCTGCTTTGAGTTGTACTTGAAATCCTTTAATATAATTAAACATAAGATTTAATATATTATTAATTCTAATATATTAACTGGGTAAACTTTAAATTATTCGTGTGATAAATAATAGTAGATATTATAACTTTATAGCTTTAATACTCATCAGATAAAAGCAAACTATATAGCATTTATCTTTATTAGTATTTTAGTGTTGGAAATGTAGTTAATAGCTATTAATGAGAGTTTAAATTAAAATAAGTTGATTAATTAAATATAAAAGCATTCTTATATACGTCAAGTTAATAAATAAAAGTATAAAATGCAAACTTGCTTTAAACATCTATAATTATTAAAGTTTTGCTTGAGTCTTATATGTTGCTTTTAAATTTTATATGCTATTTATATTTAATTCACATACATTTCTAAAGATAAGAAAAATAAAGAAATTTTTATTCATAAATTAAAAAAATCTAAGTAATAGAAGTCATAAGTTAAAGGTATTTTAAATAACTAAAAAATAGATAAAAAAATCTTACTCGATTGATTGATTTATAACTAATTATTTATTATTTTAACTAATTTTCAGCTTAGTCTATTATTTAAAATTTCTCTATTTTAGTTAATTTTTATATGAAATGATATAATTCCCTTTAATATTTAAATTATTATTACTGAAGCATTTACTTCAATATAAAACTTATTATTATACTGGATGTAATTAGGTTTTATTATAATATCTTCTAGATTAAATCTAATTTAAAGATTTAAGATAATAGCTGAATATATATTTAACTAATTTGAAATTTCTCTTAAGGATCTTTAAATATTAAAAGTTATTTGCATAAACAGATGCTTAATTCAAATAGCGTATCTATACAAATTTTTAATCCCTAAGATAAAAGATTAATTTACAAGTATTTGTTTAATTTATGCCTTCTTTTCTATTTTTTTGCTTTAAATGTTTGAACTCTTTTCAATTCTTAGTTAAATTCTGAAGTCGATCTTTTATAAATAATTCTAAGAATTTATAAATCAATTTGCTAGCTAAAGCCAACATGAATCTTGCTCATCTTTGATAAATTTAGTGAGCTGAAACTGTTGTATTACTTCAGTCTCCTATTAATAAAAAGAAATAAAGATTGAAAATAGATATGAGAGATACTAGCATTTGTTGAATAATTAATAATCAAAGCTTATAAATAATTTAGATAACTATATTATAATCCTAAAACAGAGCATTTGTCTCCTCAAGAAGTTAGGACAATTCTTTTATTTTCTAAAAGCAGTATTCTAAATAATTTCTACTTTAATTCATTAAATCCATAGTTATCATTAATTAAATTTTGCTAGAAATAAAGCACTACAAAGATAGTTAAAAGTAATTAATAAAATTTTCACTTATGAGTATTTTTCTAAGTCAGCTTAATAATTTTCTTTATTACTAAAGAAATTTAAAAAATTAACTTAAAGAAATAAATTTAAAATATTTTATTTGATAAGCTTAGAATTTCTAAACTTCGTGAGATTCTTTAAATTAAAATTAAAAAAATGAACTCTAGAAAATAAATAAAAAATTACTAAGCTTTAACTAATTAAATGGCTATTTACATTTATCTTTATAATTTATTATATTTAAATATTTTAAAATCATATTATGCCCAGGTCGCATTTTCAAATTATGGTAAATTTTGCATTTATTAAAATAAGTTTTAAAAATATTGTAATCTCTAGAACTAATTAAGTTAAATATAATTGAATCAACTTACAATTTTTAAGGATGAAATAGGAAATTTGTCAAAGGATTTTATGGATATAATTATACTAGACTATGATTAAATATACATTAAATCAAAACTATTTTAAAGTTGTATTTATCAGTGTTATTATAAAATTTATGCTTAGATAAATAAAAGATGAAGTTCTAAGTTGCTAGTTATATTGCTTTCAAGAAGTTGTCAATTTTCTCAAAAAAAATAAAATTAGTTATGATCTATTAATACAGATCTAAAGTGGTAAAAACTATATTAAAATTATATTAAAATTATATTAAAATTATATTAGAATTAAAATACTTTTATTTAATTTCTAAACAATTAAGATCAATAAAATTTTAATTTAAGAGTTATTAGCGATACTAAAACCATCTTAGTTAAAAATAAAATTAAGATTGTAATAGTTTAGACAACTCATTTTCTATATCAAACGATAACTTTTAAATAATAAGTAATTGCTTCCCTATATGTTCGTTAATGAGTCTAGAAACTAATAGCTAAACAAATTTTTATAAATGTAATTAAGTTTAAAAACAATTTGGGAACCTTAGTATATTGTTTTTTCAAAAGGTGATTATGCCTGTCGAATTTAATTTCTGTTTAATTAGAATAAACAAAATTAAATTAAAATATTGAAATTTTAATCCTTAAAGATAAAGACTCTTGTCTATAGAAAATCATAAAATAATTATCTATTAAATTTCACACTTTATTGCTTAATCAAAGATATAGTAAAATTATTTGAATTATTAGCTATAAATAAAAATAGTAAAATTCATAATTATGTTAATTTATTCTTTTTTAATTTTACATAAGTTAAAATATAAAGTAGTCGATACTCTATATCTTTACTAATTATTTTTAAAGACTTATAAAAATGAATATGAAAAACGAGAACTCAGAAATTAATAAACTTTTGTATAGCAATAAGAAGTTAGAGAAATGCTTTTTAAACTAAATTTGCAGTTTTTAAACAAAAATGTTAAGAGAGAGAAAAATAGCTATATTAATTTTAAATTTTATTAGAAACCATAAAGCTTATAAGCAAAGATAAAGAAGCTCGGTTTAAATATTTGAAAAATTTAACTAATTTATATAATTTTCTTTAAACAATTCTGTGACATAAAATAAAGAAATTTTGATTTGTAGTAATTCTTTCTTTCATATGAACATAAACTAATATCTTTTACAAGCTTAATCATATTATTAAAATAAATATTAGAATTTATTTCAGAAACATTTTTTATTTCTTCCATCTCTTTAAAATATAATAATTTATCGTGACTCTTATTTAACTTATTTTAAAGCTTTGATTTTATCTTAAAAATTATATTTATAATTTTCATATCTGTCATAACTAACGAATTATAGTTAAAACTTAAAAATAAATCAAACAAGCATGAGGGGAATATATGAAATAAATTTATGTTGTTTTAAAAATCTTTAATGCAAAATATATTTAGGAAAAATTAAGTGAGCGAAGTTTTATGTAAAATAATTGAAATAATTATGTTTATATTAATAATATTTATTTCGAAAAAAAACTATTAAATATTTTAAAGAAATAGAAAGCTAATCAATAATCATTTAGCAATAGAAAATATAAATTGAATCTATTATTGCTTGATCATAAAATAATGCTCTTTACTGAGAAATTATATCAAGTGAGTTGAAAAATATAAGCAATTTGTAGATAGAAATTATTTTTTTAAGAGTATTTTTCAAGCGAAGGTTGATAGAAACTCGCCTATTTGCAAGCCCTTTTTGAATCCTTTGTAAAAAGCTTTACCGTACTCTTTCCAGTTTTTGTTTTCGTCGTATCTAAAAGAACCTTGAGAATTTATAAGGAATTTTGCTCTAAAAGATTTTCCCCAACCTCCTTTTATTGTTAAGTTATAGTAAGGTAAATATTCGGAACCTTCCGACACCAATATGAAATTGACGTTCTATTGCTAATCTTGATTATTATAAATATCAATAAGCTCATTCCATAAGAAAATAACGTATTCAAAGTCATCATAACCTTGAGCACTTATAATTTCTTACTTGAAAGTTCTGTTTATAAAATCAGGAGCATTACTCTTACTAAGTTCTATTACTCTTTGAACTTGCGATGTATATGTACCTCTTGAAGATTCTGCTTATTCTATCTACTCAGCACACATTAATATTAAGTCTTTAATAATCACTTTGAACTCTGAAAAGTCAATTTGACCATTCCCATCCATATCGTAAGTGTCAATTATATTTTTCAGTTGATTCGTATCTGGAGGTTCAATTCCTACTTACTAATAAAAATCTTTCAGTTCCTTTGATAATTCATTGAAATCTAAATAGCCTGAGTTATCCGTATCAGCTTCTCGAAAAGCTTCAATGGCAGTTTATATAAATTCTTAAGAGTTGAAATATTTTCTCAATTAACCTGTATCCATTTATAAAAAATGAAAAGAAAATAGTTTAAATGTTAATAATAATCATAAATTATTTAAAAAAATGCTTTAGATAAATATTTTTCTACTTTATCATAATTTCTCTCATAATTTTCCTTCATTTTTACTTAGTTTAAACCTAAATTTTAAAATGTTAAAAATAAAACAACGAAAACTCAATTTATGAGGCAGCTTATTCATCTATTGAGCATTAGATTTAAATAATAGCTATTTAAGAAGGGAGTCTTTCTATTATATATTTAGTAGAAAACTTATTTCTTTGAGTGATTAACTATAATAATTGAGCAAGTTAAAACTAGCATTATATTTACTAAGATTTAAGTACAAACTGTCAATTTAACTCTTTCAACTATTTGAAAGCTATTAGTGCAGTCATCTCTTTGCAAGTTTTATAAAAACATACATAAAAAATTGTTTTACTCTAAAATACATTGAAAAATCATGTTTTAAGTACAAAATATAAAATAGAAAGGCATTAAATAAAGCTGTTTAAATAAATAGCTGCTATAAGATGGAAACTATTATCAATGAGCTTATAAAAGGATTTATCTAAAAGAGTAGTTATTAATTAATTTTATTCATATTTATCAGCAAATATGTAGTTGCTTATTTTTAGAATTATCCGCTATCATCTTTAAGTTTTAAAAATGAAAAATTTTTCCAAAGTTAAATGGTAGTAATGATGTTTTGCTTTAGATAATTACTGAAATCTGAATAAATCTATAAGAAAGCGAATTGAAGAAAATAATTTAACTATTTATAAATTCTTATGAAATTCCTTTTATTAAATGAATGGTTTTCTTATGAAAAATACTAGTTTATTACGTATAAAAATAAAATTTGTATACATTAGTCAAGAAAAATTATCTATAGTTAATCTTAGTGTTGGGGAATCAAGTAAGCTTTTTGTAATGATAAAAATAACTAGTCGTCTTTGCTCTCTAATTTAAATTAGTTATAAAAATTTTATTGAAACGAATCTTTATTATCAAATCAAAGCTTGAATGAAAAATAAATCAAAGAGTCGTTGAAGGAAAAACTTTATTTAAAAGTTGATCATATAAGATCAAAGAAAGTAATTGATTATGAAATTTCGGCTTAATTATTATTGAAGTTTTAAGCATTAAAATAATTTTAAATGTAATTCGTCAAACTTGAAAATAAGATGGTTTTTGGATTATCTGAAAATAAATTTTTTATTACATGAAATTTAAGATTGAATCTGACATTTTTGCACGCAGCATTCTGAACATAATATAAATGCTTTTGTTTTCCTTGCTATGTAAAGAGTGAACAACTATTTAATAGGAAAGTTATTGATATTAGAGAGAAGAAAGTTATCTTCATAACAATTCAAAAAAGGAAAAGAGGATTCAAGAAGCGAATATTAATTAACTTAATAGTAAATAAATTAAAATATTTAAGATAAAATCAATTATATTTAATATATAAAATTCGAAAATAAAGCAAAAATTGAACTTAAATGTTTTCATAAAATCTAAATGGAATATAATATATTCTATTATATTAAATATTATGTACTGTATGATAGTATTCTTTAATGGGATTTTATGGAAAAATATAATGCAAGATTTATTTTAAATAAATAAAGTTAATTTGTTTTTAACCAATTATATAAAAAAGGCATAACCTAAATAAAAATTAAATGCTTTTTATTCAATTTAGCCTTAATTCTATTTAGAACTTACTGGCTAACTTTTTTTTTAGCATTCTACTATAATAACGAAACAAAAATTTGTTTATTAATTTCTTTCTTTTATTTATTTAAAGACACAGTTCTAAAGCTTTTATTTTAGTAAACCTAAATATAATATTTTATGATTAATATATCTTCTATTAAAAAAAGAAATTATAAAGTTTTGACAATTAAAATAAGCAAAAATTTACAAAAATATTCTATCTTTAATAATAGATTGCTATTTAGAAAGTAATTAGACGTTAATTATTTGTATACAAATATAGTTATTGATTAAATACTTATTTCATTAGTTTATTCCTTTATTAAAAACTAACTTACTATGAAGAATTTGTTTAATTATTTAAATTTTTATTAATCTATTTTCAATGAATGCAATCTTACTAAATTTAAATTTCTAAGCATAATAAGAGTTAAAACGCATTTCTTGATTAAATATTAGAGAAATAAATAGAATATTAATACAAATTAGCTCTATCTGGCTTCTTATTGAGACTAATTAAAAAATACTTAATTTACTAAATAAATTTAATTGTATTTAGTAAGAAGAATTTTATTAATTTTTTCTATTTCAACGATAAAAAACCCTTTTTCACTATATATTTGTATTGTAGATAATACAATAATTAATAAAAATACACAGCTGTACAGATTAAAAATAACTTTATAAAATTAAATATATTAGATAATATTTTAATTATAAAACTTAATTGAGCTATTTATGAAAAGGATTCATTTTATATTTTACATTTTTTAGAAAATTTATATTTAAATAACTGAGCAATGAATCATTGCTTTGAATGAAGAATTTACCTTTAAAGACTAGATATACATTTAATATATGAATAAGCTTACAAAACTAAATTTAATTAAAATTTATATATTTCGAACTAATTTTTTTCCAGTTTCAGTATTTTTTTTAAATTTTTATATGGTAATATTAAAAAAAATTCTCTATAAATACCTTCAGACTTGCAGAATAAGATATTTTTGCCAATTTTAAAGCTAACGTCTATTTAAATATTTTTTTTGTATGTTGCTATATTTATTAAGGGCTTTTTATATTTTAATGTGAATTTTTAATTTGAATTTATTGTATTAAAGTAGAAAAAATATTATTTAACTTAAATATTAAAAAAATTATTTTTGGAAATTATAAATTTAAGTATAATATTATATATTAACTTTTAAATTCTCTCAACTGGGAGATAATTAAATAAAACAATAATAAAATTCAATCTAATAAAATACAGAATATAAAGCACGTTAATATAATAAAAAATGCTTTTTATCTTGCCTTTATATGCATTTAAAGTTTTAAATAGAGACTTGCCTTTTAAGCATTTCGATTTAATCTTTTAAAAATATGTTTATAAGTCAAAACTTACAAATAATGAAATTTTAACTCAAGCGATTTACACTTTGTTTTAATGAATGTTTAATTTATTTGATTTTAAATTAAATACTAAATATTCGCCTCAAAAATAATAGTCTAAATTAAAAAAAATAGCTAAATTTATAAATTTTTCTTCTTTTTAGGAAATAGAATTAAAAAATTTGCTCTTCTATTATGAGATTAAAACCCTTTTCTTCGTTTTCTTCTTTTTCTTCTTCAATTTCTTCTAAAAATTTTCTTTAATAATTATTTCATGAGTGCTAATATTTTCATTTATTGTAAAATAATTTAAATACTTCTATACAAATTTTATAATTATTTAAAGAATGTGTCAATTATGATATAAATAATTTATAAAGCATTTTATTTCTAGACGATACTAACTATTGAGTGGAATATATAGAATTATTTTTATTTTATTATTTTGTTATATAGTCGAGAAAGATAATTATTTAATTATTTTATGGAAAAATAGAAATTTAACTAAAACTTTAAACAAAAATATTCTCTATCTACTTAATTGGTATTTAATAAATTTAAATAAGTTTCAAATTTATTTATTAGAATAATCTATAATTGCATAGAAGATATTAATTTCTATAAATTTTTTGAGTTAATATCAATTAAAAATTATTCTATGGCTTTAATTTAACAAGATTCGTAGAAAAAAATTGTATAAGAAGCTTTTAAATAGGAAAGGAAGAAGATTAAAGAAGTTTCTAATTTAGATACTAAGACTAATTAGTTATCATTATTAATTTAAGTTGATCACAGATTTTCTTAAAAAATTTGATTTCTTAAATTATTTTAAGCTCCTTATATTTATAGAAATTGCATCTTTTGCTATTATTTATTCTCTAAATTTCTTCATAGTTAATAAATATCCTTCTTTCATTTTATTTTTATAAAGTTATTGTTGAATTAATTAAGATGATCCTCATTTAGATAAATAAATTAAGATTGCTATCTATTAATAAGTTATTCTCCATTAAGAATATTGAAATAAAAGTAAAAATCTACCAAAATACTATTTATCTTATTTCCCTAACTATCTACTAAGTTTCTTCTTCTAATAATATTTGTTATACTAATAGGTAATTTATTATCTTTATTTTTAATAGATTATGATAAATAATAAAATCCTTTCCTTTTGTTCATTTTTCTTCTCTGATAAAAAACCTTATTATTTATTCATTTCTTAATAAGCATCAAATTCATTTAACGTCTCAAGAATGTGTATTTTCAAAAAAGATTTATATTGTATCATGAGAATCTTTAATACTAAGATATTAGAAATTTAAAACTTCTATGAATTTTACTTTTTTTAATTTAACCCTTTTATGAAAAATAAAAAATATTCAGCCAAGTAATAAGCATTAAGTCTTAAATTAGTCTTAAATTGATTATTAATATTTTGCTAGTATAAAATAAAAATTTAATAACTTATTTAAACTTTAAACCAAAACATTTTAAGAGATACTAGAAATTAATTAATACTTTCTAGGAGTTGTAAAAGATAGCCACGATAAGTTATAGCAAAAATAAAATGAATAAGTTGAAATTTAGAATTATCAATATTTAAATTATTGAAATCAGGTTAAGGTATATAGTTATATTTATAAGTGTTTATATTTAACTAAAGATAAACAATATATGAGATTCTGTTTTTTAAACTTAATGAAAACTATAATAATACAATTTCTTAAGCATAAAAACCTAAAATTACGTAAATTAATAACGCAAAGTTCTTAAATTAAAGCTAATATTAGACTACCATATATGTTCTATTTATTTAGAATTTTTTGTTTAATATCTTTGATATATCATAAAATTTAATTTATAAACAATCAAGTCTATAAATAAGAACTTTGTAAGAAGCAAAGCTTCTTATTCTATTTAAAATTAAAAAGCTCTGTAATTTACTAATTTTCTCATAAAAGTTATTTTACATATTCTATCTTTTCTATAAATATTCCTAATCATTTTACCTAAAGCTTTTTAATTTTAAAGTTTATAAAATTTTCAAAATTTGATTGAAATCTACATTAAAATTTATAAATATTAATAATAAAGATAAGATATATTAATCTTCCTTTTTTAATAAATTTTTTAAAGCATAATCCTAACCTATCCCTCTAGAAATTTAATAATTCAGTGTTTTATTAGCATACTTTTATAATTTATTTTAATTTTAAAATATTTTTAAATTTATTATTTTTTATTTAGTTTCTATCTTAAAGCACAGCCTTTCTTTAGTTTTTATACTATTAAAAAGTTTTAAATAATAATAGTGATTTATTAATTGGGTTATATCTTAATATTTATATAAATCACTTAGTTATATTTAAATATAGTGGTATTTATTATTAATTTGACTTCATTCTCTTCATAATTTACACATTTTAAATTAAAATAATAATTTAATTTCTTCGAAATAATTGTTGAAATCCTTTTTTCTTGTTACATAGAAGTATCATAAAGCTATCTTAAATATGTTATTACTAAAAATATCATTCCTCTTAAATTTCATAAATTTTTTAAAGGAAATCTAGCTTCAAAGGATAATCTATTACAAGTAAAAGGCATAGTGTAAACCTGAGCAAATATAAGTGAATATTTGATTTAATATCTTAATTTAATAAAATTATATTATTATCAATTAAATTTAAGTGAATATTGATAGATTCATTAAAAGAAAATACTTATATTTAAATTAAAATAATTCCTTTTCTTTTTCAATCTTTATTAAATTTAGCTTATAAAAAATTAAAAATTAAAGGTAATCATTTATTCAACTAAATTTTAGTTTACTAATAATTAGTTTTGCTACTAGAGTTGAAAATCAAATATTAAATTTAATAATAAAAGAAAATCTAAAATAAGTTTTAAAAAATTAAAAATATATTCTGATTTAAAATATCTTTCAATAAAAGCTTCATAAGTTTATATAATTAATTCTATAGTACAATTAAAATTTTAAATATTAATTTTTCATAAAATATAACTAAAGAATAAGTAAAAAACTATTTTAAGACATTTATCGTAAGCTAATAAAATTAAAATAATTTAAAACTATTTTAGTTATTATTTGATTACTAATATAATTTAAAATAATTAAAAATTTACTTTAATTGTGATAATTAAGTTTATTTATCTTTTTAAAATTTAGTATTCTATTTTTTTAATTGAACTACTTAAAAATTATATCTATATATATGGCTTTAGAAAAAAGTTAGATTGAACCACTTTCCTTAAATTTTGGCTATTCTAGCGCTGAAATATAAAATAATTACAACTTAAGCAATTTAAATGTGAATGATTTAATAATTATAGATTGAATTACAGCGTTAATGGTAAATAAAAGATAACTTCAAAGCTACTTATTTTTAGAATTATCTTATTAATGGTAATTTGAAGAAAAAGAACTAAGATAGATAATTCATGACTGTAATAAAAACTTAAAAGAAATAATTCTTTAGGAAATTTAAAGAATAATTCTCGATAACAGTGTATGAATTATTCTGATTGATGTTTGTACGAAGGCGAGTGTCTAGCAGTGTCTGCTAGTTAAAGCATCTTCAATTTATGTTGCTTGCATGTAATAAAACCACAAGCTAAGTTTTGTAATTATAATTATTAAAATGTCAAAAGACTGCTTAAATACCCTGTCTGCCATATTTAAACAATTGTTTTTAAATAATTTAAATATAGGGTTTCGAATAAATTAAATAAAGGTTTTTATTGATTTAACTTAAGTATCTTTTGCATAGCCTTTTAAAAAAGATTAAAAAGATTTGTTAATTTAACTTAATAGATTTAAAAATAAAACAATTAATTAAAAGTTTCAATCTTCTAGCTTCTAATAGCGGTATACTGAAAGTCCACCTACTATCAATCCTATGCAAATAAGAATGTTATAAAATGAAACATATACTATACTTACTTTGAGCAATAGATCAACTATGAAGTATAAATCTTAATCTTTTTCCCAGCAATCGTTTTGAGACCATGCTTAAAAGCAACCAACTATAAGTCATGCAATATTAAAGCAAGTTATCAATCCTGAAATTTTTATGTTCTTACACAAGCATAAGGATAATATTAAGGCATTACCAAACAAAATGTGAATCCAGCTTCATATTTATAATTAGATATTACAAATAAGTTCTTCTTAAAGGATTAACACAAAAAACAGTCAACAGTAAAGAACTAAAAATAACAAAATCGAGCAAGTAACAAAGCAAAACAAGCATATTGCAAAGGGTCCACCACTTTAAACTTAATGATAGACCATATTTATTTTAATAATCTTTTATTTTCATAAATATTAATCAATAAGAAGCTTATTTTTTTATAAAGATATTTCAAAGTTAGTTAATACAACTTATAAATAAACTAAGGATATGCTTATCTTAGCAAATAAGTAAATATTTATAAATAAAAATAATTTCCTGAAGCTTTTGTCATGTAAAATGATGATTCTGAGTATTAGAGAAATGAAATTAATTGAATATTTAAAGTAAATCATATCTCTTGTACATATAAGCCTAATAAGCTGATTTTTATCTCCTTTTATTTATTTAAATTCAAGAAGAACAATTTAATTCATAGAAATTATTAAATATTTTAGTCAAAATTTAAATCTTTTATTTTTTAATTTACAGCCTTCAAAGCAAATTGACAAGATAAATGTTCGCATTGCAAAAGTTTTAATTATTTTATATGCTTTTTTCTTTCAATTATGAAAGAATTGCTAGTTTGAAAGGTGATAGAAATTTTCAATTAGTGTAGATAAACAAATTTTAATAAGCCATAGATTATTAATTTTATTTTTAATGAAATACAATTAATTAAAGAATTTCTATACATAAATGACAAAATAAATAAGGAAATGTTCACACTTCTGTAATTTTATCTTCTAACCTCTTATAATCATGCTATTTCTTATCTATAACCCAGAGAAAGCTTAAAAATATTCCTATTAATAATTTTAGGAAAAACACTATAATAAGTATTTAAACTAGCATTCATGTTTCAAAAGAATTTTCCTTGCAATCATTCGTTGTTCATACCCAAAAGCTGCCTTAAACAATTCACCCAAATACTAGAAAATCTAATATTTTAGTCCAAATTTTAGCTCTAATTTATTAAAAGAAATGTAAGATAAGAACACAAACCAGAAATGCTAAATAAACTAAGAGTCAAAGCCTTAGTTAAGAACTACAAGGTTTATCAAACTTCAAAGCAATTATCATGGAAGCAAGTATTTCGGCGAACAAAATAACTGCTATAAATATGTACAACACTATATAGCACTTAGAAATACTCTTTACAACTTCTCTCTGTTTCATTTATTGATTCCCGCTTTCTCAAAGCTTAAAATTCAAATTCTTAATTTAAATTTGAGCAAATATTTAAATAATATAATTAGGCTTGACAGTAGTAAGTGATATTTAAAGTAAAGTAATAGAATTTAATTAAATTAAATTAAATTAAATTAGAATAGATTAAAGTGAACTAGCTCTGTATCTATTAATTTTATTCATAATTAAAGTTGAAGGTATTTAAATAAGAAAGAATCTTAATAGAAATTTAAGGCTAAAATAATATTTTAATTAGATTAGATAAATTAAAATAAACTATTTAGCTTAATTTAAAAGATAATAAAATTAATATTTTAGTAACCTTAAAAACCATCAATTTAAAATTATATAAAACCTTCTTTCAGAATTTGAATACGATTACTTAAAAGCTGTTATCTATTAAAATCCTTATTAAAGTTATCGAAATAATAAGATTAGTACCTGGCTGCTAGAAGATTATTAAATTATAAACTGATTTTCATAAAATAGTATTTACCAATTTAAAATCAAGCAAATTTAATAAAACCTGGTAGAAAATAGTAAATAGGCTATTTAATGCATTTATATCTATATATTAACTCCATATAATATCTTTCAAACATTTAATAAAAATGAATTATATCAAACAACTAATAGTAGAAAACTAGCTCTAAACATTATAAAGAAAAGCCTAATATATTTAATTATTGCAAGAATATTTTATAAACATTCAAAATGATAGAATAAAAATTTAATAAGTATCAATTTGTTTATTTGGTATTTTTAATAAAATATAATCACATAACTTATAAGGAATTTATAGTTTTAAATAAAAATGATCTACAAGTACTATCTGCAGAACTAGAAGCAGATGTGTGACTTATACCGTAATATTATTGAAAAGAAAAACAAAAAATTGGAAAATTTAGCTAGTGAAGAAGAGAGACTTCGGTATGCAAAGGAGCATTGAATTAAAAATTAAATGGCTTAATAATTTTTAGATGCCAATAGTTATGCTTTTAAGAAGTTTGACATAAATTATGATCTTTTTTACAATATTTTAATGATATGAACTAGAGGAAACTAGTATTTTGCTAAACTTAACTTTTCTCCTGGACTCAAAACTGTCATTTTAAAAAAGTTTGTAGTTGATCCAATTAGAAATGTTATTGACTAAAGGGGAATCAATGCTTTATTTAAAAAAATATTAAGTTAGAAAAAAAAGTTGAAGAGTTTGAATTAGAAAGGAATGGTATATCTTTATAAAATTAGCAAATATGAACCTCTAAAATACGAAAATTTAATATTAGATGTTGTTAGGAAACCTAACTGTGAAATTTAAAGCTTTACTGAAATAAACCGATTTGAAATTATGCCTCAAGGAATGACTTAATCTTAAACTTAAAATAAATATAAAGTATATTTAGGAAAGGGAAGTTATATTAGGAGTGATATCCTTTTTGATGAAAATGAATAAAAAATTTCTCCTAAGTAATGCTAAATTTATTTTTATCAAGGTGTATATTATTTAAAAGATCAAGGAAGTCTTAATGGAACATGTATTATGCTGCAGCAAGGTAAAGTTAATTTACAGCCAGGCCTGGTAATTAATTTATCGGATAAATTCTAATTGATATTCAAAGAAGTTTACAATCAACTTGAAGAAAAAAATTTCCAAAAGTCGATGCTAAGAATGTTTAACTAAGATATAGACGATTATTCCTAAAAATCCAAAGCTAAATAGCATGAATTTGATTATAGATAAAATGTAAAACAGAAAGCTATTAATATGAAATCTTTTTTGAGATGTCACTTAAAAAAATGCATAAATTTTAGAACTTAAAATGAAAAGGACATTGATTCTGAAAATGAAAACTAGCATATGAAAAACTGAGTAAACTTCTGACTTATCTCTATAACTGAGGGTAAGAATTATGTGTAATATAAATAAAATATTTAGATTTATGCAACATAAAAGTAAACGCCAACAGAGAATTTGTTTTAAAACTTTTAAGATTAAAACTCTTCAAATTTTACTTAAAACTAAACATCTTAAGAATTCAAAGATATATTTGTTGAAATACCCTACATTGATAAAGAAAATCATAATGTGGATTTATAAAAATGGTAATCAGCAAAACTTTCTTTTAATGAGTTTGTTGAGAATCTTGAAAGAAGTTTTCAGTTATCAAGTTAAAACAAGTTAGAGCTGATATGGTAATAATCATTTTCAAGTTTCATAAATTACTTCTTTTAAATTTGGTGGTTTGTATTCAAGTAATATTTTACATTTAGTTTCGAATGATAAAACAAGCCATTAAAACCAAAAAAATACTGCAGTATTTCGTTCATATTAAGAAATGTAGATAAGAATAAAACAAGTTAATATTTGTTTTTTAATAATACTAGATAAGAAAAATCTATTACAATTGGTAATAATAAAAGCAACAAAATAATTATAAACGATAAATGCATTTCTTCAGTGCATTGCACGTAAGGAATTTTATATCTAGGATTGTTTATAACCGTAAAATAGGATGAGTTTTAATGGATGGTAATAGTTAAGAAAAGAGAGCTAGTTTAGAAGGTCTCAGTGTTTAGTTGAATAAGTACGAAGACTTAAAGGAAATGCGTAAAAGTTTCGGTTTTCCTTTATACCAAGGTAGTTTATTTAATGTTTGCGGTTATTGGTTTAAGTGTAGCTTGGTGTGATTTTTTACTTCTAATCTTATAATTTTAATTTTAATTTTAATTCAAAATTAAGGTTTTATTATGATATTTACTAAATAGTTTGTCTTTCTTTTCTTTAGGCTTTATAAATCTTATTCTATTTGCATATCATTATTGAAGTAGCTTTTAATAACTAAGTATCATTCATAACAATTAAAAAGAACATTTCTAATTAGTCAAGTTTTATTTTAACCACATTAAATGACAATTGCAAACTTTAGGTTTATTCTTTAAACTCAAAGTTAATTAGTCTTAGATATAATTCAATATTTACTATATATAGAATAGCTACTTGCTTCTAAAAAAGATAGCGAATACTATGTATAATTAGTATAACTTTGGTTTACTTTGAGATAAAAAGTGTTCTTAAAATTAATATTTAAGATGCATATTTATTTGTTTAAGAGTGATTTTCATTTTCATAATCAACTCTAAACAAATAAATTATAGCTTATGCTTTATATGACAGCTTTTTATTATATATTCTAGGTATTTTGATTATTTTACTTGCTTTAAATTTAGATAAAATATCAATCTAGATAATAAAAAGAAGGAGTTTAACTTAAATATCTTTGAATATTGTTTCATTTCAAATATGAAAATAACTATCTAAGTATTTAACTGTAAACTATTTGTTATTCTGTATATTAGAATCATTTCTTACTCTTTATTTACTTAAATTTCTCTTCACCAGATACAGATATTTCCCTGCTTATCCATGAAACAAATTTCGTTTAAATGCTCTCCTTCTTTCGAAATTAAGATAATAATAAATAAACTAAATGCATAAAGTAATAATAAGCAGCTCTTATAAAATATTCCCATTATTACCTATATTTAATAATTAATTCTTTCTAAATTAAACTTACTGTTAGGTATTTTATCGATTTTCTTACTATCTTTGGTTAATAACTTACTTCAAAAAACAGAGATTTAACTCATCTATCGTTATGTAGTTATTATACTCATTAATTAGTTAAATATCTAGATTTTGAATCTTAATAATTTAGTTGAAAGAATAAGCAATAAATATGATATTTTCTTATGATTTTTATTTAATTTATTAGCTATAAGCATTAAGTTAAGAATGTATAGGATTAACTGTAACATATAAAAAGGTATTTACTTATATAAATAAAAATCTAAAAATTAAATAAATAATAAACTAAGTTATAAAGGCTTAGTAAAGATAAATCTAGTGAGTATTCATTTCGAATAAGCATTTCATTTACTAAAATTAGCTTAAGAACTCTTTATAACTAAGTTACTAAAATTAACTATTTAATAGATATAAAATTATCTTTGATTTAGCTTTACTATTATTATTTTATAGTTGTAAGTAAGCTACCTTGAAATGTTTACTTAGACATAATAAAATAAGTGAATTATTATTTAAGTGAATTATAAATAGATAGATTGAAATGAAAGGAATAATACAAAGTTTTTATCTTTAAGTTTTAATCCTAGATCAATAGTAAGTATCTTCCCTTCCAGCTAACAAATTTTCTCCTGAGCCTTCAGCTGCCCAAGGAAATTCTTTTTTTAACTGCTCTTCAATCTCTGGCGTTAAATCTTCTTCAATGCCGAATATTTCTTTTAACTATTCTATAGACAAATCTCGAAAATCAGCAGCTATTTTGACACAAGCTAAGTCCAATAGACTTCTAATATCCATATAATTTACAGCAAGAACAAGTTAATAGAGCTCAACTCGTTAAAACGAGTTAATAAACTCAGCGTCCCATGGATCCTAGCATAACTCGACCATATCACTTGATGGAATTGGTTTAGGAATTTTTGGTACTTCTTCAAAATTATGATGCTATACATACTCCAGAATTTTTAACAAATAATATTTGTCAATTTATTCTAAGGGTATTTCTGGTTAATTATAATCTTCCAATATTTTGCGTATAAAAACAGAAACATGAGCTATTTTGCTTGGAACTTCCACAATATCTCCATCTTTAGTCTTCAATTTCAACGTCTGTGGAAGTTGAGAAAAATCCAATCCTGCCTACTCTCTTGCTTTTTCGTTTTCCTCACTTTCAACCATTGTATAATAGACTATTTAATATATTTAAATTACTCTTTAAATTCAAACTTTGAATTCAATTTTAAGCAGAAATAGCACGTCTTCTTTATTTAAATTTCTAATTTAATTAAATTTTTGAAACTAACCTAACTATGAATTTAATATAATAATGATAATTATCCTCTAATTAGTTAAAAGACTTAAAGCTCTTATCTTTATTTAAAGCCTTCAAATTAGTTAAGTTAACAAAGCACGAAGTTAGTATAAATGAAATCACTAAATAAGCATATTCATTAATCTAGCAAACTCAATTTATCAATTAAAACCTTCTTAAATATTAAAAATCTTTAATTTAATTATTTTAGATGAAATCATAGAAAAAGTGAAGAAGACTATTATTCGATACAAAGCAATCTATTTAATAAAGATATTAAAAATAAGCAAAGCAAGTTATTATTAATTCATAGAAATCAAATTAATAGCCTATCTTAGATAATAATATATTCATTTACTCTTTAAATTAAAATTTTGCTTGATGCTTAATTTAAAATATAAGTAGCTAGAATTTTCATTAAATGAAAGTATTCCATAAATTTAATATTTTCATAACCTTTTATTGATCATTATTAAAATTATAAATTGAAAGAGAAATTAAATTTTAGGTATTTATATAGTCTTCAAATCTTACTAAATATCTCATCTTAAGACTTTTATATTTAATTATAAAATAATCGCTGGAAAAGTTATAATTAAAATTTTAAGAATAATTTAAACAAATACAAAAAATAGATAAAATTAAAGTTAGAAGCTATATGTACTTGTATTAACTTTATAAAATAAATTTACTAAGTTTTAAAATTTATCTATTACTATTTAATAAATATTTTTATATTTAGTAAATAAAATAGCAATAGAAAAGAATAAACTAACCCTTTAAATTTAATGTTAAGAAGTTTAATTATTTTGTTATGTGATTCAATTGCTAAATTTTGTTTAATAAACAATGTTTTAATCTTGATTGACACTTCTCTTTATTTTATTTATATGTTTTCTCTTTTTAAAGTTAAAATTTTAAATTATAAACGTTTGTAGTTTTATATTTAATAAAAAAGTAGAACAATTAATTGATCAATAGCTAAAAATTATTTTAGTCATTAGATTTATGATTATAAAAATAGCAAGAAGCACTTAATTTAATAACTATTTAGCTTTAATAGTTATAATAGTAAAGCTATAATAAAAGTTATATTTATCTTATAATATTTTTATATTTAAGTTCCAAATTTTATCTCTGATATTTTGAGAGCTCTCTGCTAAAAATTAATATGATGTAGCTTTTTAAAGATTATTTGTAATGCAGCAAAATAAAAAAGCCTAATATTGTGGATATAGCAAATCTTCAAAGGCACTTAACATCTTAAAGTATAATATTAAATAAAAAAGGATAAATAAACTAATTATGTGCTTTTTATTTATGTAATTTTAAATAACTTAAAGTTCTAAAATATTTTTTTTTTACACTAATTTAAAAATAAAAAGCATTTAGTTTTTATAATATAATAATAATCTTTTCAATAAACAAATGCCTTTGCTCTTTATAAATAATCCTGCTTAAAATTTAAATCTTATTGACCTAAATATTTTACAGTATCCAAATATATTAAAGTCTGCTTTAAAGATATATCAGTTGCTTTTTATATTGCCAATATAGGTTTAATCATAAATCATAAAAAGAAGATTTATTTATTTTAAATATAATAAAGTGTTTAAATTATTTAGTAGTTATTAAATTTTAAACAGAACTAATTAAAAGTTAAGAATATAGTATTAAATAAATTCAATTTTGTGAATTAATGTGTTCATAAGAAATTAAATTATATAGTCCTATTTTAATTATAATATAATAACTTAAAATTGATAAATTTTTATAATTTAAAGGATTAAGGTAATTGTATATTATGCTTGAAGCAAATTATATAATTTTTTAAATATATTTAGATTATATAAAAAATTGACTTTAGCTAAGAATAATATTTTTAATTCACAAAAAAACAATTTTTATTAGATTTATAAGCATTATTTTAAGTTTTTCTGGTTATAATAAATATATGCTATAATTGTTAACTAAGTGATGATTAATAGACATAAATTTACTTTTTTACGTTAAATTAGATTATGCTTTTATTTCAATTATCTACTTTTTTTCTATAATCAAATCCTCAAAAAATACAGATTTCAGATTTAAATTAAATCAAAAACTTATTTAATTAGACTGATAATTTCAATTATTTAATCTTATTTTCTAAAGATTTAATTTTAATATTTAGTTAAGTATTTAGATTTGACTATTTAAGAGAATATTTAATAATTTTCTTAGATTATATAATATTAATCTGAATTATAAATCAAACATATAAGCAATTGTATTAATGTAAATTAAACACTTTTAAATCTCATTGCCTTTGTTGACTTAACTATAATCATTCTCTTTAGATAACTCTTTCTTAAAGTAGAGCTAAATAAATAGAAAAAATTAATTTAATGAAGCTTAAATTATTATATTGTTAGATAAATATATCAAGCTTAATCATAACACTGTTAGATAAGGCTATTTTCACTTATTTGAAACTAACTTATCAGAATGAATATTAAAACACATAATATTTTTTATTTTTTCTGATTATATGAATTAATTCATCTTTACTAGGCTCTTTAAAAAGGCCAAGTGAAATACAAAAATATAAGATTGGTTTTCAATAAACTTGTACTTAAATATATTTATATAATATCTAATTTCAATAAATTTAGAGCAAAATTAGTAAACTTAATTTTATATTTTATTTTACACTTAATGTATAAAATTTCTATCTATTATAAAATAACTAACAAGATATTTCTGTCTATTTATCTAATAAATCTTAAGATTCATCAATTACAGAAATTAAAAATAAGATTGGAGGAAAAATAGAAAATTAAAATAAAATATTTAAATATCTTAATAGAATTTTAATACTCAAAGTAAAACCCATTTGATTTATATAATAAAGATATTTTAAATTTATTTTAATTATAAAACTAGTAGAAAGGATAAATTTAAAAATAAAATTATTAAAATGTAAATTTAGATAAACTAAGCTTAGAAGAATTAAATTTTAAAATTTAATTATATAAATTGTAATCTTTTCAAATACTATATTATCTATAATAATCAAAATGCAAGATATTAAATCATTTCGAGTTTGCTCAATTCAATTTCCCAATATTTTAGTCGAAAATTATTAAAATAAATAAATTGAATAAAGACTTAGATATATTATAGCTATTTATTAAGTAGTTTGTATATAAATTTTTAAGATTTAAATTGCTTATAAGTAAATTTAGATGCAAACATTAACTATACATATTAGAAGAAGATATTTCAAAAAAATCTTAAACAAAAGAAAAGCTTTTATCCTATTTATGCGTTGATATATTAAAAAAGTTATGAAATAAATAAACCTTCGCTAGAAAACAGAAATGGAGGTAAAATATTTAATTATATCCTTTATTTTTAGCGGCAATGTATTAGAAAAAATTTATTTTTCATTAAATGAAAAAAAAGAAATCTCAAATAAAAAGTATTTTAAAGTGAGTAGCTATATTGATTTATAAAGAATAGCTTCTAGAAAAAACCCAGGCTGATGCTATTATTAAATATAAAAAAATACATAAAATTACTAAATAAATATAAAAATAAAAAAATGAAAAAGTTAGAGGTAAATTTTTATATTATTAATTACAGTTCAATTTGCTTTAAGAGATTAAATTCTTTAAATCTTCGCTTAGCTAGAAAAGAAAAATAAAGAGCTGAAGATTTTTAAAGCAATTAAAGAAATTCTAAGAGTAATCAATTAAAAAAAAAGATATTTTTTTTACATATATTAATGTTTTTAAAATAGTAAATAATAAAATGAATAAAATATGAATTTAAAAGATTTGGCTATATTTGCAAATATTTTATATTTATTTAAAATTTAAAATTATCTTTATTAATTTATTTAAAAATCTTAGCTAAGTTTTGGAATATAAAAAGGTTTTATTTTCTTTAAATTTATAAATAGATAAAACTGGAACATAAATAATAATAAAAATTACTAAGAAATAAGCATCTACAAAGAAAGATAGGCCACGACCAATATTTTTTTGTTAATTAGTAAATCCAATTTGCATCAATAATGTTTTACATTTTTTTTACATAATTTAAGCATATTCTTTTGCCTTTTTTTAACTAAATGTAAATAATAATAATTCATAAGAATAATAAATTATTCTTTAAATATCTTTATATTTAAGAAATTTGCTTGAAAATAAATCATTTAATCATATCTCAACACTGACTATTTATGCAAATTCTTTTTTAACTTGAATATTAATAGAGGAAAACATTCCAAAGGGAAGTAGAGAAATTCACTTAGCTTTTACTAAAAATAAAAAAGAATTGGAAAATGTTAGCTTTTTATTTAAAAAACTTATGCTAAATTATTTTGAATTATCAATTAAAAAAATTTAAATTTTAAGACTCTATTGGCTTATTATTTTAGCTAAGAAATTAAAAACGATTAAGGTGAAATGAATTAGCATATAATATAAAATAAGATTTTGCATCATAATAAGTCTATAAAATATAATGCTAAGTGATTGTCATATTTATAAATCCTAAATTTTTTAAATTCAGTTTGTTCAATTAATTTTGTAATAAAAGTAGGACTATCTTCAATATCTTATTTCTTTTCTTAATTCATAATAAGCAGATTAAAAAATTAATTATATATTTTTTCGTAATTTCGTAAATTAGTAAACGTCTTAAAACAAAAATTTATATTTTTAAATTCAATCAAACAAAAATACCTTTATGATTTTTAGAAAAATTTAACTTTAAGTTGACAAATAAACAAATATTGACTAAAATAAAAATTATTTAATTATCATTTTATGATTTTTTAAAATGATTCTTAATAAAACATTTTAAAATAGCAAAAGCCATTCAGTTCTTAATAATTTTCAAGATTATAATAGTTTAGGTAAAATAATTCCTTACTGTTATTTAAATCTCTACACATCATTATATAATTTGTTAATTATTTTAAAATAAATAGTTTATAAAAAGCATAATTATAAAATATTTCTATCTAAATTAACAATTAACTAGTTAAATTTTTAATCTGGATAATTGTTATAACTTAAACAATTATTTACTAAAATTTCTTTATTCTTTTGTATTACTAAAAACTTAAAGAAATCACTTAAAGCTATATCTTCTATGAATAATCTATTTTAATTTATGTTTATTATCTTAAAATATAAAATTTTGCCTTAAGCAACAACAAAATTTTCTTAAATACAATACTAACTTAGTTTTGTAATATCTAGTTGTGCTTATCTAAATGATTGAATTTATTTGCTTTCTAAATTTATTTACTAAAGCTTTGAATAATCATTTACTTATAGCTAAAATTATTCATTCTATTTCTAAATATAAAAACATTGGCATTTATAAATTAGCTTTCTTTACATAATATTTAAGAGAAAATTTTATAAATTTTGTATTAAAAGAAAGTTTGCTTGCAATTATTATTTTTCAGCTAGCATATTTCTTTCTTAACCTTCGTTTGATTGTATTGAATATATGTATATCAAATACTTATTATTCTTGATTTAACATAATCATAATCAATTTACTTTGACTTAAATTCTTAGATTTTATATTCAGTCATCAAAATTTTAATTACATTTTATTTTATTTATTTAGTTTTATTTTTCATAGTAAAATAAGCCTATTTAAAAATAGAGATTTTATAAATAACTTTTACACTTTCATTATAAATTTTTATTATACTTTAGATAATTTTATGCTATTAGCATCTTATCTTTCCTAAGCTTAGTTTAAAGAGTAATTATATTAATTGCTAAGTATTTATCAAAACTCAAATTTTGTTAATAATTTCTCTTTTAGTTATTTTAAAGTATAGATCTATTTTCTAATTAACAAAATCTAAGCAACAAATTTTATTTAAAATAAAACTTAATTAAATTGATTAGGAAACAATTACCTTCCAAGAATAATTATCTAAAGCTTAGTCTATTTACTAAATTAAAAAATTGCAAGCATTTTAAAAATAATAATCCTTATTTTTGCTCAGATTACATATATAATCAGCCTGATATATTATTTAATTTAGAAAGTTCTTTTGCTATTATTTAAAATATAAAATAGAAACATTTTATCATAAATAATAATTTCTAAATCATTTCTAAAAAAATAAATTTTTATGTTTGCATTAAATGAAAAGCATCATAAAGAGGTTATTGTCAGCATCTTTTAGTAATTTATTAAATCTATAAATATAAAGTGTGCTTAGGAGCAATAAACTAGCATTTAAGAATTACTTTGTAAACTATAATTAATATTTATGCTTTTCTTAAGATCGTTTAGCCTTTTTGAATAGATGATATCATTAAAAAATTGAAATAAAAGAGCTTTGCTTTTGCTTAAAAATATTTAATAATAAATAGTAAAAATTTAACTAAAATTAAAAATAATTGCGATTGATATATTTAAACAAATATTACATTAAAGTTTAAAAATAGTGATAAAAATGTAACCTTTACAGTGAAACTTAGATAAACATATTTAAATAATAATTGATTTTTGTTCAAATTCAAATTATCGAGTAAATTAAATAAGAATAATATTTCTATTTATCATTTCGAAAATAATCGCATGCAATGATTTTTAGAATTTTAGTGATTCTGAAATTTAATAAATTAGTAAATTATATCTTCTTTCTTTTTTGATCTTAGTGGAGATTAAACTTTTGAAGTTAATTTCTTTAAATGTAAAGATTTCCTCACAAAAATAGATTTAAAAAACTATCTACTTTTGATATATTTCATTTAAGCCTCTCTTTTTCCAGTTTCACACTAAAGTTGATATAAAATTTAATAGCTTCAAATAATTGAGTTAAAATTACAAAGGGACTAGATTATCTTGAAACTATTTATATTAAACCGAATATATAATTAAAAAAGCCTCTAAAGTTAAATATTGACATTAAAGATAGTCTATGATGATTTGATTACTCTTTACTTTGGTCTAATAAAATGTAAATGTAAAATAATTTTTTTTCAAATTTGAACTGTATAGAAGATAAAATTAATATTCTTATTAATGTTGCTGGATATACCAATTGAGATTTAAAACTTCTAAAATTAAAAATAATTATTAAATGATGCTTATAATTTTTATAAAGCTTTCTAATTAAAGACATAATTATGTAAATTATCTATATATAATATAAATATTCCTTAACTTGATATTTTTTAAAAGATTAAGAAAGTGAAAAACTTTAAGAGAAGGTAATTATAGAAAATAATGATTAAGGCTAATTATTTGATTGATTATTAATTTGTTAATATATTAAATTTAATGTTTAGTTGAATAATTATTTATTTTAATAACTAAATATTATAAACTTATTTTCATTTGCAAGCGGTTCAAACAACAAATCACAAAAATTTCTTGTTAGAGCATTCCAAAATAAAATAAACATTGACTATTTTTATGCTTTACTCTTGAGAATAAAAAACATATTTTATTGTCAGGATAGTACAATATATAATTGATGTGACTTGATAATCCCTCATTAAAAAATAAAGCAACACAAGGATTTTATATTTATTTATGAGATTTGAATTCAAGTAAGAAATATACATATATATTAGTGTTTATGATAATTAATAAGACTTAGCAAGAATCTTAGTTACCTAGATTAAGTTATTCAATTAACTTTTCTTCCTAAAAATTCTTAATATTTAAAAGTACTAATAGCTTAGGTATTATTATAAGAATTTAGTTTACTAATTAATTGATTAATGAATTCATAAATTAAAAGAAATTTACTTGTATTATTAAAAATAAATCCCTAATATTCAATAATATATATAACTTTATCTTAAAATTAACCATATGAAATTGAAATATTCCCTTAAATTTATTTTAATATCCTTTAAGAATTAAAAATGATAATTAATTAACAATTTTAAAAATTAGATCATTTCAAAATTACTATGATTGCACATAAACATTTTATAAATTTTCTTATTATTTTAAATTAAAAACCTTATAATCGCTTAATATTAATATTTTACTATACAATTAATATCTCAAACTCAAGTTATTTATTTTATTTTAACCTTCAGTGAAATAAAATGTTTGCAAGAAATGCTTATGGTTGCTTCTAAAGAGATTGTATGTTTAAACATTCGATTTTTATTACCATTATTGTAAGAATATTTCACTACATAAGCATCTTTAAGTTAAAATTTATTAATTTTATTTATTATCATTTAATTAAGATTACATACAGTGAGAATAATTAAATTTAACAAATTTACATATTTTTCTTTCTTAATTTGCAATGGCGAGATTTAGAAATAATCAGCTAAAATAATATTTTGCTTTTATATGATAATTTAATTTATATGGTTATAAGATACTTCGAAGTTTAGATAGCATTATTTAAAATCAAAGTTTCATTATTAATACATAGAATCATTATTTGTTAGAAATAATCAAACTCAGATGCTAAAATATAAGAAGAATAGAATGTAATTATCATTTTTTAGATTTAAGTAATTTTTTGCTTTAAAAGCTAAAGGGATTTTTGCTATTGCTTTTAATAAATTTTATTTAGTAAGTAATACCTGTATCTCAACCATTTTATAAACATTTAATTTCATAATTTAGAATATTTATTAAACATGTGCCTATATCATCTTAAAAGAGCGGTTTTCTAACCCTTACTATTACTCTAAAATTAATATTTTATAGATAATTTATTATTTCTAGGGAGTTTGATGTATTATAATTTAAGATGATTTAAAAGCTTTGACTTTAAACTTTTGGATTCTTAGTATTCTAACTACAGCTTGAAATTAGTTGAAAAAATGCTTTTACATTAATTTAATTTCGTTAGATTAGTTTAAATTGGCATTACTTTGCAAGCATTTATAAAATAATGAAGTTAGGATACATCCTAATCCTTACATTATTTTGCCATGCAGCAGCTCGATATATTAATCTTTTAGCTAGCAAACATACTGACTAGGTCTTATTAGAGATGGTAGTTTAACAACTTAAACGAGATTTAGCATTAGAAGCACGCTTAAATTGAGTTGAAAGCTATTTTAAATTATAGGAAGAAATAAAAGATTTAAAAAATAATTATATATCTAACATTATGATTGATATTACTCAGTCTAAAATTATGACCTTTTGAATTTCAAAAAGCTGTCTAGAAAATTAAATTATTCATTTAGTGGTTGGATAGCAAAAATTCTAGACTTATAAGAATTATTCATTCTTTTCAGACCCTGATTAAGAAAATGAAGCAAAAGCTACTTTAATTTTATTAGAATAATTCCAATGGAGAAGAATAGGCATATTTTAAAATTATGATTAAAACAAAATAATAGATCACATTTAAGGATAAGATTCAGTAGAAATCAAGATAAGATATATATTTCCTCAAGAATCAAACATCTAAGGGAGAAATTAATATTTTGGCGATTTAATAAAAACTTAGGGATTAAGTATCTTTTTATTTTACTCTGACAACTAAAATCTATAAAAATTCATCGAAATAACAACTTTTTTAAATGCGAACACTAAAAAGTACTAATGAATCTTTGGGCAAAGATCTTTCATAGAAACATATAAAAGATTATAGCAAGAGTAAACCTTAAATAGTCCTTAAGGGATTATTTTTATATCTTTAGGATATTACAAATCTTTAGAGTAACTTTAGGCAGATTGCTTTGTCTAAACATTTACTTAAATATAGGGGTTCTTAAAATAACAGCATCTTTCTTACTATGTAAGTAATTAAATATAATAATAATATGAATATAAAATTTATAACTTATAAGATAATTAAATCATCTAGGTTGGATAAATACATTTATAGAACCAAACTATTTCATGGACCTAAAATCTAATTTTTTTAGGAGGATTAGAAAATCCTCCTATTGACATGGTTTAAATCGATATTTCTTATTCAAATAACTACACAGAATGAGATGGAATTACGCTATAAACAACAGATTTAGCTTTTGGAGCTTAACTAAGCATTTGAGACATAAACACGAGAAAAGAAATATTATAAAATTTTATTCTGAATGCCTATGGATATAGATTTGGAGTTACTAAATGAGATCAAGATTGAGGGGAAAAACAATATGAAAAGTAGAAAGATTATTTAGGAGTAGGAATGACATCTCCTTATACTTCGTGGGTAACTTGAAATTTAATGAATTTACTTTATTCGAAGAATAATTACATTCCAATCGTAGGAGGCGTAACAACTAATGCAATTTTATCAAATAAAACTGCCTTTCCAAACTTTGTTAGAACTATTCCATCAGATTCTTACATGTCTTTTTTATAAGTCCGCGTTATTCAAATTTACAACTGGAAAAAAATTGCAATACTGTATGGTAATGACATTTGGTCAACAAGTCTTGGTGAAGACATAGTGAAGAAAGCAGAAGATTTGGGTATTGAAGTTGCTAATCCAAAGAATTAAAGACAATATAATATAAATTTAGATAGCTAAGATACTAGGGATTGGTAACCATTAGTTAAGGCATTTAAAGAAAGTGGAGCAAGAATTGGCATATGTGTTTGCTATTAATATGATGCGTATTCATATATATTTCCTTATTTATATGATTTAGGAGTAAGAGCAGGAGATTGAATATGATTAGCTAATGAATGAATTATTTCTGAATGAATTAAAAATGCAAATACAAATTAAAACTGAAAAAAAAGCTTAGAAGTTATTAAAGGAGCACTTTCATACATTCCTACTTCTTTTAATGGAGAATATGGAAATTATGTAAAATAATAATTTTTATAGCATTATGGAACTGATCCTTATTGGTTTATTTGCTATAGTTACGATTCCATTTAAATGTTAGCAACTGCTATAGATTATTAAATTAAATAAGGACTTAATTATGAAGATAATTTGAGTTTAGTAAATGCTCTTAGAACTGTGAAAATTATAGGATGCTAAGGGAGAATTCAGATAGAGAAAAATACGAATGATATTGCTTTAAAAATGTACGACATTATAAATGTAAGAAATGATACTCCTGATTCAACCTGAATAGATGAAAAAATAGGAAAATTTTGTGCCTCATGTTCCATCATAATTTAGCTTGATAAATAAATAATATGAGGAGATGGAACTACGAACATTCCAAAAGATTACATTGAAGACATTGACTGTCCTTTCAGATCAAGAGATATTGAGGACTTCCATAAAGGATAAGCTTTGGTTTTTATAATAAGCTCCTTATGAATTTTTATCACAGCTTTATTTATACTGGCCAGCTATAAAAGATGGAGACAACTAGAAGTTAAAGAATTAACTGTTAGCAGTGAAATGACATTTACAGATGGATTATAATATGTTTTATTTTTAATAACTTAATGCTAGTATATTTCTATTGGAGCAAATTTAGAAGATATCAATGAAGATATTTAGAAATTTTTCGATATTTTCAAGTTGGATTTTTATACTTATAGTTTATAGGATGTAAAATTTACAAAAATTTTTTATTCGATCCTAACAATAGCTCTCTTATGAATCTTATCAATAGTTTTTATTTTTCTTAAGCTAGAAGTGAGATGAAAATGTGCCTTAGGAAGATGAATTACAATTATTTCTTTTTATACAATGCCTGTTATTAGCTAAATGAGCATAGTTCCTATTATTCATAATTTAAGCTTTATTTACAAATGTGTGCATGCCGTTGACTCCAATTTAGATGGTCGCTTAGATTATAAAGAAAGCTTTTTAGAAAAAGATTGCTATACGAGATGTTGAAAGAGTGACCATTAAATATTTATTATAATAGGAACAATAGTTTTGCTTATATATATTCCAAGTATATGCTTTTTAAGACCTTTGAGCTAATAAATTCAAATAGAAACAGTAATAAAGTAACCAATAGCCTTTATAAATGCTCAAACTTTTTTCATTATATTTGCAGTATTTTTTTAGTAATCGTTAAGCTATTTAAATGAAAAGTTGCATGCTATACTCTATACTATAATATTTTTTTTGTTTACAATACTAGTTTTGAAAATAAAGTCCTACAATTATGGAAGAATCCATGTCATCTAAATAGGCTTTTATCTTTTAGTAATTTGGACGTAACTGGTAGCAATTTTGAGTATGAGTATAGGAAGCAAAAGTAATTTAATTTGGGTGCTGCTATTAATCATTGGCATTTTTTGCATTTTGGGATTAACTTTACTAATAATGTTCCGAAATTTTCCTAAGTATTTATACAGGTAAAAGCAAGATAACACACTATGATTTAGATTTGCTTTCAAACCTATGGTAAGCATTAGCATTTTAAACTAAATGTTAACTAGAACTGAATATTAAAAAAAAATTTCTATCAAAAGTTAAAATTTTTTAAGAAGTTAAATTTCATCTATTTAACGTCTTAAAAGCAAAATTAATCTAAATTAAGAAGTTTTAGAAGAAGAAAAATAATAAGATTCTCAAAATAAATAGGTAAAAATGTCTTCTGAAATAATCGAAAAAAGTACTGAAAAATTTTAAGATTAAACCCTGAATAATGACATCACAGTCGATTAAATTACTCCACTAAGTAAACTTAAGTAAGTATTTAAATTATTTAGATTTAAAAACTAAGAGATAGATGAAAATGAATAGAAAGAAAAAGAGTTATCAGATATAGAAGCCTTTAAAGAAAAAAGTTGAAAGGATTGAAGAACAATTTATAACTATATTTGATTCAAATTTATAAAATAATATGCATAACAATTTAAAAACGTTTATAGTATAAATATTTGTAAAATGCTTAATAATAATAAAAGATCAATTTAATATTAATTTAATTGGAAAATGTAAAAAACATTATCTCTAAATTAAGAAATAAAAATAGTCAATTGTTAAAAATAGCAGAGGCAAAAAATTTAATAGTATTTAAAAGAATTAATAAAAAAATTCAAGTTATAAAGATATGCAATTATTTATTTATCTAAAACTTAAATTTTCTTAATTTTTTCTATGTATCATTTACAAAATATTTTACCATTTTTTAGTTTTTTTCAGTTTTACTAAAATCAAAAAATTCTAAATTTTTGAAAAAAAAACTTGCTATTAATTTATCTAAATAATTTTCAAATTTAATTAAACTTTTTTTGCTTATGCTATTTTACAGTTTAAAAATTGTTTATATTAAATAAAAAATAATTAACAAAATAAAGACAATTGTTTAATTATATTTTATTATAATGTAAACACTTTATAGAATGTTTAATTCTTATATTATTTTATTTTATTTTAATATTATATTAAATTATTTTTATTTTTAATATTAAAATCTTATTTATTTAATAATTTTTAGAAAATTTGTTTTTAAATAATAATTATTATATGTTTTAATAAAATAAATTTTTTATTTATTTATTTATTTAATTATTTTTATAATTTCTATATTTATTTTTCATAATAAACCATAGAAAAAAATCTAATTAAAATTTTTTGAATGAAATATCTAAAGCAATTTTTAAGTTAAGTTGTCAAAAAATTATTTTAGTTGTATTTAATTCGAAAATTGTGTAAAGACACATGATTAAAATAGTTTATAATATAAAAATATAAAAAATTAAAGCTAAATCATTAAAAAATCTTACAAAAATCATAAAAAGAAAATTTATCTTTAAATCTGTATATTTTCTTAAAAAATTGTAATTAATAAGAATTTTAATTTTTTAATTTTTAATTTAAATTCAAAACTGTATTTTAATCACCCAAGAATCTATCTATTAAAAATTTTTATATTTTAAAAGTTTATTTTATTCCTATAAATTATTTAAAATTGAATTTCTCTCAAAAAATTTACTTAAAATTCATTTTAATTCGCAATTTTAATTTAATTTAATTTAATTTATTTTGCTATATTATTTTAAAATTAATTTTTTCTGTTAGTTTTCTCTTTTTTCTTTTATGATGAAAATATCTAAAATGATTTTTTGATTGAAAATCATTTTATTTTTCATATTAGTTTTTATTTCAACTGATGAAATCATTAATTTAAAATATTTTATACAAATAATTTTCTTTTTCTTATTTTCTTTTAATTTTTAAATTTTAATTTTAGTTTTTATGGAAATTTTTGATTTTTGATGTACTTATACTTAATTACATGCCATTTTTAAAGAAATTAAATATTTTTCTTTATCTTAGTTTTTCGCTTTTTTCAATTTATTATTGTATATATGAAGGTTAATCAAAAGAATGAATTCCTTAAAGTAAATAATTATTAGTTGCACTCTTACATATTTATATTTAATTTTATGTTTCATTTATCATTTTTTTAAGATTATTTCTTTTTATTTCAAAATTAACTTAAATTTTTATCTTTTATATCTTTAAATTAAATTTATAGCAGATTCATTTTACCTAGCAAGCAAATAATTTAATAGCTATTATTATAAAATATAAAATAAATAATATATAAATTATTAATTTAAAATAATTCATTTATTATATAATTCAGACTATATTTAATAAAGTAAGATTTTTTTATCTATTACTTCTTTAATCAAATTATTTACTTTTAATAGTTATTAGAGATTTAAAAACTTTAGTCCTTGAAACTTAAATACAGATCTTAATTCTTTAAAAAGATAACTAATTTAAAATAATGTCAATTAGATGTTAAGAGGTAATAGTTTTAAGATTTATTATTTATATATTTATATATTTTAGAATTTATTATTAAAGATTTTATTTGATTTTATCATAAATACTTAATTATATCTTAATTAGAGTTTAATTAAAAATTGACCTTTTGATGATATCGCATTACAAGACAGGGATTTTTTTAATCTTATTACGTATTTTATATCTTATAAAGTTTTAAATATTTAAATTTTTAAAAGAAGTTTAATTATTTTTATTTAAGGAACTTCAAATATTATAAAATAATTTTATTTTTAAACAATTTAAAAATCAATTTCTAAGATATCGACTAAAATTTTCCTTAGTTGTATTAATATTATTAAATATGTTTTTATTTATTGCTTAAAACTAAGAATTTAACTAATTTATTAGGATATTATAAAAATATTAATTTTTATTTATAAGCTTTTACTATTGATGAATATGATATAACATTTAAGTTTTTTCTTTTTATCTTTATATTCTTAGATAACTTTCCTCTAGTGTCGAGTTATTTTCTATATTTAAATCTCTTTAACACATAATTATTGAAATTTTCAATTCTAATTATTTTAATTTTTTATTTGTTTAAACTTTATAATTTATAATTAACTATAATATTTTATCTAACTCATATACGAATCTCATTTATATGGTTTTCTTTTCTTATTTAAAGTTGATTATTGATAGTTTTAAGACTTTTTAATTTAAATAGTTCAAGATTCTTTTTCTTTCTAGCCAGATTAAATAATGTTTAAGCTTCCAATCTTTTTTCTTTTCCGATCTGCATAAAGTCAAAATTGCTAATTCCAAAGATGCAAACTAATTATTTAATTAAAATATATTTGCCAATTAATTTTAGCTTTATTAAATAGCAGATTCTTTGCACTCAAAGCGATAATCATACAAAATTTAAAATTAAGAAATTATTAATGTAGTCCTTTATTAATCACTAAAGCTTTTCTTTTAATATCTTTCTTCATCTTCTCTGCTAAATAGCAAATCCATTAATAATGTTGAGGAAATAATATAAATATTCTAATTACTAGATAAAAATAGAAAGGCTAAGTAAATAGATTTAAATAAAGTAATAAGAACTACAATTGTAAAATATTAATAAAGAAGCTACATACGAAGAAATTTTAACCATTTATTTAGAAATGATTAAATCAGATAGTTAATCACCAATTTTACAAAAAAAACGAAGACACTTAAGATTCTAACAAAGTTAGATAAAAAATGTAGTTAAGGATTTATTTCATTTTGTCACTAATTTGTATCGAAAGAGAATATTAGAATTCATTCGTAGAATGTTGCTTCATTACTTAGTTATTCATATAATTCTCCAAATTATAAAATAAAATTTGTATTATTGTAACTGGCATATCCACAAATTTAATAAGATACAAAAAGAATTTACTTTTAAAAGTTATAATGAATCAATTCATTAAATTATATAAAATTATTCTCAAGAGATATATGAAATTGCATATTTTAATCTTTGTTGTATTCTTCAGAATTTAAAATTAAAGAGTTACTATTTTTCATTTTAATTCCATTTTATTTTATATAAATAACCATATATTAACAATTTAGCAAGTCTAATTAAAAATTTATATATTTGGCAAGATTGATAAGAAGATATAAAGCTTACTGAAAAGAATTAATAATTTCAAAATTGATAAAAACTCACTTAAATATTAATTTTACTAAGCTATATTTGAATATTTTGATAGATATTAGCTTATTTAAAAAATTTATAATTTTTAATATTATAATTTTGAATTTATCTTTCATAATAGCAAGGCTATCATTTAGAGTAATATTCAATAAATTTAGATAAAAATTGAAAAATTAAAAATACACTACTGATAACGCTCTATGCAGTGCATTTATAAGTATGCTAGATGCTTTTATAATTTCATTTAATTCTTTTAAATTGTGTAAAGACTCTCTTTAACTCTTCTGATAAAAGGAAAAACTTATCTTCCAGTGGATTTTCAATAAATTTTAATTTATTTGCTTAAAGTTCAATTTCTTGATAAAAAAATAGAATTAAAATGACTTAAGAAATTTTTTCTTACAATTATAATTGCTTCAGTATAGCTTTAAAATGCATTTCTAAAGAAAAAGGCATCGAAAAATTGGATTAAACAAATAAGACAATAAATTAAAACTATGTAGATCTTAGTATTAGATAAATTTATGAATTTACATCTTTATGCAAATGTTTAAAGATTGTATTTCTAATTTTTTTTAAATATTAGATATTAATTTTATATTATTCTATCTTTTATCTTTAATTTAATTTTAAACTTGGAATATTGCTTAATGTGGGAAAAACTTGATATTTAAGCGAAGCAAAATTATAAAAATAATTTTTTCATCATAGTTATCTTTAAATAAAAATGAGTAGATTGTAATATTCTATTTAACTAATTAATTTCATTATATTTAAATAAAACTTTTGATTGACAATTAATAAAAATATTGGAAGTAAACCATGTTATTTTGAATAGAACCTTTATAAAATCCTAAGAAGAGTATAAAGCAAATTTTCTAAGAAGCAGATAAGGATAATTCTGACTTTTAGATTTATAAGAAATCGTACTTATGATGAATAAATTTGGGATAAAATAGAATTATACAAATTCAACTAAAACTGGAATAAGATTATATAAATTTATATGATTTAGATAATAATAATAATGAATTATAATGATTCTGCCTTTCAATCATATTCATCACTGTAAAGTTTATTATTTTTGTTAAATATTTCATTTCCAGTCTTCCTCAGGATCATTTAATTAATACATATCTGGATGTACTACGTTAACCCTTTTTTATTAAAGGTATCTTGCTTCAGTCGAGTTCAATTCCAATCATATTATAATTTCTTCTTTGCTAAGCATGAGCAATGTACATCAAGATTTCACTCCGTTTGCATATTTAATATAAATTACTAAAGTATTATCATAATTTTAAATTTTCTTGTTATTGCTTTCGTTTGAAATATCAGCCGTATTCTTATCGTATGTCCAAATCTCCTGCAATATCAGCTTTGCTTTTTTCTCTTATATACGAAAATTTTTACTAGTTGATCTTTGAGTTCTACATCCATCGGATCATTCATGCAAAATATATTAAAGAGATATATTTTCGGTAAGCTCTGTGAATTGGTTTTAATTTTGTTTCTAATTATTCAATTTTGATCTTTACTGAGTACTTATTTTTAGTTTTTTATTCTTACATGTTAGACATCAGGTATGCGATTTTTCCTTCAAACTCTTATGATCTTCTTAAAAGTTTAGAATTCTCCTATTGCATAATTTTTAGTTCTTAAAGAATATTTTGCTAATCATAATTTGATTTGGATGAATTCTTCTTAGAAGGGACTTTTTGCAAGAAACTTTTACTTCTTTTATTATAATAATGGAAAAATTGATTTATGTGAGTTAACTCATTGCTTAAAAACTAGCAATAATGATTAGTAGCAAAAAAGGTAAAATTAAAATATCCCTAAAACTATTAGCAGAATAGTTATAAAAAGAAAAAATTAATAAATAAAAAGCATTTAGATTATAAAATGCATGCTTTTTTTGAGAAAGTAAAGAATGCAATGAGATATCCTGATTGAGAGTATTATTTATATTATTATAATTATTATAATAATAAATCATTAAGATGATTAATATCACAATGCTGAGATTACTTAGAGATAAAAGGCTGTGAGTAAATACGTGATCTAAATATAAAATAAGAAAAATTAAGGGAATATCATCAAAGAGTTAAATTTCCAATTAATAAAAATAGAGTCAAAAGATAAGAAAATAAATAAATTATATATAAATTTGTGAAAATATATGTTTGGAGTAAAATTAGTGTAAGTCTTAAATGAAGAGTTAAAATTTTAAATGTACTTTAAACAATAGAATAAAATTAACAATATAAATGCTTTTTAATTCAAATAAATTATAAAGTTGCATCTTTTTAACTTTAAATAATTATAATGATTATTTAAAGAATTTCTAAATATAAAATTTAAGATTTAAACAAATGAACAATAAAAAACATATACATAATACAATAATATTTGCAAGAATTTCATTTTTTATATTCAAAATACTTTTGCAAATAATTATAATTTAAATATAATATAAAAAATAAATATTATACAATTATAATATTTCTATAAATTTCCTATAATCAGCACATTTTTTATTCTACCATATAGATTATTTTTAGATAAACACTTTTTTCATGTATATATATTTTTTAAAACGTCAATATTTTAGTTTATAATTCTTATATCGCTAGATAAATTTTGAATAAAGATAATTTATAATAAGTTTTAGAATTCTATAAATAGATAAGAATTTCTTTATAAAAAGTATGAAAATGCTATAAAATATTTGCTTATTTAAAAAATATAAATAATATGATTGAAATACTTTCATAAAAAGCAAAGCTGAGACGTTTAGATTCAATTAAGATATTACAAAATAAATTTCCGAGTTTATTTGCTAAGAATTTGGCTTTAAATTAGCATTTTATAAATAATTTGTAAGATATTATATAAGAAATATAATTAACAAATTCTCTAAATCAATCTCCGTACTAGCAATAAGATACATTGCTTGAGATTTGCTCGTTATCGGCAGAGAATGAAAAACTACAGGATGAAGTTTAGCAACTAATTCAGTAAATAAAAGCCTAAATATAAAATTCAATTAACTCATTAAATAGTAGAAGCTCAAAAAAGAATAAGCAAAAAATGTTAAAAAAAACTAAGTTTAGAATAAAACATTAATTTAAATAAAGGATATATTAGCAGCCAAAGATATGTTGTTCAAGAATACGAATCTTGATAATAAATAAGCTAATTCAAGATTTTTACGATGATTCTTAAGGCTTCATATAAAAAATATGTGACAAGTCAAGAAAAGGCTACATCACATTAATAAATTATGTTATTTTAAAGATAACTAATGCAAAATAATAAAGTTAAGAAATCCATATTTTAATCTGCATATTTTTTATTAAGAAAGGAAGATAGTTGTATGCTTTTTCATTTTTATATGCTGTTATACAATCTGCAGATATATATATTAAATTTATAATAAATTCATACTAGTTTTTTAAATTATATTATTTAATATAATTTAAGAAATAATCATATGTGCCTATGATAAATTTTTATTTGCTTTTAATTTATATTTCGAAGATAAAATTGTATATAAAATGGAATAATGTATCATCTGATATTTAATCTACTAGTATTACTCTAAATAAGCATTAAAAAACACGAATAATAATAGAATAATTTTGATATTCTACTAGTACTTAGTTTAATTTTGTATAGTAGTCGTTCACTAATTACATTAGATGATTGCTTGTTAATATATAAAAATTATTGAGGATTATATTGCTTATTTTAAATATTAATATATAATTCAAATGATTGTCAAGAATAGATTATTCCATTTAAATACTGTTAAAAAGAATGACATCACACCTATACTTTTAGCTTTACTTGGACTAAAGATTTTTTTATTTGATTATAACTGATATTATATTGCAGATCAGATTTCTTATAATAACAATAAATTTTAATTATTATTTACTATAATTTCTACTATTATTTTATTCTAATTATAGTACCCTAAATGTATGCTAAGAATGCCAAAATAAAAAATTGGCTTTATTTCCTTATAATGTTCTTTAACGATTAATTCACTTTGATAACTGATTGATTAATTTTAGAACTTTTTAAATCTTTTAACCATTAATTTATTTTTATAATGGGAGATTATTTTTTAATCTAACTACTTCATATTAGTTATAATTGATGAAAGAAGTTAATCAATTAAAATTTATAAATAAAACTCAAAGACTTTATAATTTTATAAGTAAATGATATTTAACTATTATTTTCTACTGCGCTACGATTATTATAAAGTGAAGCTATTAAATTTTTATTAATATTTGAATTTACCAAAAAGCCACACTCAGAAAATCATTAAATATTTCTATATCAAAAGTATTTAATTAAATTAAAATTAAGGCAATCTTGATTAAAAGCTCTAGAAATCAGCTGAAGTTGTCTAAAGTACACATGAGTAAATTAAATAAGATTGAGTAAAAATAATCAAAAAATTTAAAGTTACATAACTTAAGAATTTAAGTCATACCTTTAACAAGAATTAGAAGAAATAAAGAAAGATATCGAACAAAAAAGTGAGAGAGAGCCTATTCTAAAAGCTAAAACTAAGAAGAAATTTTTTTTATTTAGATAACACTTATAAGAAAAAATACTGGAAATGGAAAAATTTATATTGCTTGCTTTAAGATTATTATGTTATAAAGAAAAATGTACAGAATTTTCCTGAATTGAAAGAAAAACTAAAATCTGGAATTGACAAGAGCAGCAATGCTTTGATATCATTATTAGAAATTGATTGATCTTTATTAATATGTGAACAATTCACAGAAGAATAATGAGTTTAAATAAATATAAAACTAAAAGACATAGAAATCTAAATAATAATTTCAATATTAAGATTCAGATGAAAAAGCTATGCAAGTGATATCAGATTTTAATTTCTAAAGAAAAAATTAATTAAGAATTTATTTCTTAATCATCCTAAACTTAATATAGTATTTTATGTAGTGAAAATCATCCATTGAAAGAATTTTCATGTATGCCTATTATTAAACTATTCATAAAAAAATTCATCCTGGAGCCCTTGTTAAAAATGTGTTTTAAAGCTTGCTAAATTTGAATTTTATTTCAATTGATGCAGTTGCCAATATGGTTTATGTGATTAATATTCTGGAATAGCTCTAAAATATTAAAATAATCATGCTTTGGAGATTTTGTGGATATTTAGTGATTTGCAGAATATTTGAAATTTAAAGTAAGTGGAGCTAGATAAGATATAAGTAAATTTTCATTTCGTTGCAACGATTGTAATTATTATTCCTGTACTAATTGCGCTTCAAGACCGAAGGAAGTTTGTAAAATAAATCCAACTAAAGTTAGTTAAGATGCTCAGCAGAACTGTTTCTTATAAAAGTCAGCATGGAGAAATTTTATACAAAAAACATAGAACCTTAATTTAATATTGATATTGTAGAAATTAAAAAAAGAAGAAACTGGATCTTTCCAACGTTATAGCTTATGTAAGTATGATCTATGTTGCTCCGCAGACTGAGACATATCATAAAATTAAAAAAATATATATTTAACTCAACATAATTTCTATTAATTAAACATTCTAAAAACTAAATTATAATAATAAAGTTTTTTCTAGCTACTTTCAAACTAAATAAGATTTTTGGAATATATTTATATTATGTTAAAATTAAATTTTATTAATCATTTCTCTCTTAAAATTAAAATAAATTTTTTTCTTAGTCTTTTACTGTTTTAATAATTAGATATAATATAGAAATAATTTTCTTGAGTTTAATATCGTTTTTATTCGTGATTCTATTATCTGAACTTAAAAGTATTAAATTTATTTATATATACAAATAAAAGCTTAATTTAATTTTTTTATCAACTATTTTTTTTAATTTTTTAAATTTAACTTAGATTTCTTGTCATTTCGAAGCCTAATGTAAATATTTTCTTAATTGAGTTGATGCTTATTAATTAATAAATTACTATATTAGATTTTATTATCGTTTAAGTTGATTATTTATTTTACATAAGGCTTATGTTATTAAAGCAATTTAAACCAGTTATTTTAAAAACTTAATATATTATTTCATTATAATACACTATCTAAAAAAAAATGGATTAATCTCTTCGACTCTCAAAGAATTAACTTAAAAGCCTAAAGAGAAAAGCGGCAAAAGAAATTTAGAAAAAACAATAACAACGAGAGGAGTCAAGTTCGTCATCAGAAGGTAAAGTGATGGTAGGATCTATAGAGATAAGATAACCTAAGAACGAATCTGATCAAAAACTTTAAATTTAACTAGATCAAATGTAAAAATTAATTTCAAAGTAGGAAGAAATAGCTTATAACTAAGGAGAAAAAATAAGGGAATTAATGAATAGCATAGAGGATTAAAACAACGAATTATTAATACTCAGAAGACAGTTCATTCAAAGCAATATGATAACGGAAGAACAACTCTGAACTTAGTCACAATAAAACTTTAAATATGACACGAAAATGGAAATAGAAACAACAAAGAATTAAAAACAGAATTGAATCCAGAAAAAGAAATGATTGCTACAAGTTTCATTAAAAGATTAGAAAATATAGAAAAATAAATTATCATAAAAAAGAACGAAATAAAGACAATAATACAAACTTTGTTGATGTTGCAAATCAAATCAACATATTTTAAAAAACTGTTGATAATGAAAGAAAATAAACGAATAAGAGCAGAAAAGAACATGGAGACAACTCAATAAACTATGAATAACTCCAACAGGGATCTACAAATAAAAGCTTTTTGCAAGACCACTTGAACGGTTACAGTGGCAACCTTCCACTTAATAAAAAGGTCGTGGATCACGCCCACGTTAAAAAAACTGTCCGCAGGAACTGGTTGCAATTCCAGAGAATGTAAAACTCTACTAACTTTAAGTATATTATTATTATTATTATTATTATTATTATACACTATCTACTCAATTATTAATAAATCCATATTTTATTTATTTTAAAATATTAAATTTATTATATACGATTGCATGTAGATAATAAGATAACCATTAATTTTATGAGATTCTATCTGTTTTGATATAATCTAGGTTCTAAGAATTTTAAGATCAAAGTTTAAACTTTTTATTAATAAAAAGATACTGTTTAATAAAGAAAAGTTTAACAAATAGACTCTGATTATTTATCCTTTTTTATTTATTCTCTACTTTATCTTAAAAATAATTTAGAAATATCTTCTTATCTCTCATATACTTTATTGCTAAAATTTTAGCTGTTTCGAAATTTTTTCTTTAGCGTATAATTTTATTTATTGGTGCTATATTGAAGACTAACTTGATGCATGCTTTATATTCTCAAACAATTATAGTTAAAATTAATTTATAGATATTTAAGTTTATTCTGCTTTTCAGTAAGTTTTAATATTCTAATCTTATGTATATCTCTAATTTAATTAACTATCTTTTCATTTCAATTTGATAGCTTAATTTGCTACACATTATTCTAAAAATACAGGAAAAGACTGACAATTTTTGAACACTACTTGAATCTACTACTAAGCAAGGTTTTGATGTCTAGAAGGGATTTCATTCTACTTGATATAAATACTAATTCACAGAGCTTTGTACAAAAATTAGAAAAATATAATTTAAACTAAATATTTAAGTAAAAAATGGGTTAGAACTAATAAAGTAGCTAGTTATATCTTTAAATATGAATATAAGAGGTATAAGTATATGAAAATAAGGAATATAAAAATGCTTATTCAATATTTCAAACTTTTGTCTGATTTTTTAGCTTTTGGATAGTGCTTTTCATAAATTCAGCTTTATGATCCTTCTGTGCAACTTGCTCTTTCTTCACCTAAAATTCTTAATGAACTTCCTCAAGCTTTCTAGTAGTTTGCAGGATAATACCTTCTAGTAAGTCGTTAATATAAAATCTTAATTCTACATTATCATCAAATATCTGCCATATCTTTGAATAAGTTTCATATGCAGGGTTGTCTTTTGTCACTTTGTGTCTTTGAGCTTCTTACTTAATTTATCTATTATCAATAAAGAACTTACTCTAAATACCATCTGCTTAATTAAATTAGTTCATGGAGACCGTCACACATTACATTTTTACTCAAAATATGAGTGCTTGTTTAAGATAAATTTTAGAAGTAATAATGAATTTAGGAAATATCCTTCTGAATATCATTCCAGTTTGATTACAAGTACTCTCTAGCTATAGATTCTTTTCTGTTTTTAATAAGCATATCAAACATTTGCTTTTTTTAAATTAACTCTGCCTGTTAATCTTTTGCATGACTTAACTAGTTTTAAAAAGAAAGCCTTTCTTTCTCTTTTTCTGTCTATTTTTAGTACATTTAAGATTTAATATTTTCATTAGCTGTTGCAAGCTCTTTATAATTCTTCTTTTGTATATCTATAAGCTATATATCATGCTGATCTTTTTATTCTCTCTAAGCCTTTTGTATTTCATTTTCAAGTTCTTAAATCTTCAACCAAAGGTCTTTATCTTTTTTCTAAAGTTCTTTTTCTTATGTTTAGTAGTTTTTAGCATCTAAATCAACTTGCTTCAAATTTCTTTCAATAGTTCCTATATGCTATTCTAACTTTTATAGTTACACATAAGTTTAATTTTTCATCTATTCAAGCTACTGAATAATATGATCATCACTGAACTTATGAGAGATCATTTGGTTAGATGATTTTTGAGAGAATTTACCTTATAGAACTTTTTCTTATTCTATTTCCTTCTTCTGTTTCTCTACTTCTTTTTCTAGTAAAGCAATTTATTATTTCAAATTAGTTATTTCAACCTAAGAAGCTTAATTGTAAGCATCCATTCCAACATTTCAAAATACACAACCTTATCGTACTTGTATATTTACTATGCTTGCATTTATTTTTTGATCACTTCCTTGTTTTACTCTTCAAGGAACATTTATTAATTCTGTAGGGTTTTGAATTTATCCTTCCTCCATATCTTATCTCAGCATTCCATTTTCATTATCTCCTCAAACATATAGGATTTTTGTTACGGCAAATGAACAATTTCCTCCTGCCCAAATTGCATTGACATTTCCAAGAGCTTCTATTCTCTATGGTGTTGATTAATCTTCTAAATTTCCATTTCCCAATTAACCTTTACTATTACTTCCCCAACTCCATATGTATTTATCTTTATCTAGCGCCAAAATATGATCTTTTCCTGCCACAATATCTACTATTACTATATCTTTTAACTCAGTTAGTTAGGTAGGAATATGAGATTCTTATTTGTTATTTAGCTTTCTGCCTAAACACAACGAAAGATGTCCTCAAGACCAAACTTATCCAGACACTGTTAAGACAATAATAACATTTTAAGTTGTTACAATTTTATTAATCATCTAAGCTGCTTCCTATAGCTCTTTCACATTCTAACTTTAAATTCCATGCTATGAAGAAGAAGATTTGTAAAGCAAGCTTTAATACGCCTGAATGACAATAACTTACTGCTTGTTGTTTTATTGCTTTTTAAGAATTTTAGAAATCCATTTATCAAGAAAATTAAGATTTACATAATTAAATAAGCTTTTAATTTCATAAGATATTTGCTTTATTTCAGTAAATTAAGTCTTAAATACGCTATTATAGTCAATTATTATTATTTATTCTATATTTATTTTTCTCTTAGTCTTTACTTTCTCTCTTATCTTTTATTGCTTATTTGATTATAAATTAATTTGATTAAGAAGAAGTAAACAAATTGATAAATAAGGTAGTATGTATATCATAATAGGAGTGATTATAAATGAATATAGTTAGTTTTAATTATTTCTGTAATTAGATTAAAATTATGAAAGTTAGAGTATAAACCTACAATCCTTCTATTATGTTTAAATTACCTTTCTTACTTTTATCTTCTATTTTTATGCAAGACAGGATTTATCTCAAGTATTCTCGTTTATAATTATTTAACAATTTAATATATAGAAGTTAAGCTTTATGAAGTAGATATCTTTTAAATAAGGAGCAGGAACTAATTGACTACAGTCCTTTAAATATAGTTACTTATTTAGCATATACAGTTTTTATCGTTGTCTTTATAGATTAAGCAATAGAGACCTTTAAAAACTTATCTCTCATTAAATCTTATTTTTTTATTTTTTTAATATTAAACCAATCTTTTATTTCGCTTTCACTAAATTTTTTGGAAAGCGAAACTAAAACTATATTTTTTACTTAATATCATTATACACTTAGCAAATTTATCTATAATGATTAAAAGATACCTAAGTATCATTTAGGAAAGCTAAACTTAACAGTAATTAGATCAATTAATAAGTTATTATGAAGTATTTACAATTGAATGCATACATTTATTAAATAAATTTATAGCAGTCAGCTTAAAGCCAATCCTTATATTGACAGCATTTAACTTTATTATATCTTAAATTTATGAAAATACTATAAAAAAGCAAAGTTAAACAACTGTTTATATTTAAATGGTGTAAAAACTTAGTTTTTAGTCAAAATAATTCTCTTCATATAATTCCAAAGTTCTTCCGTTAAGTTTTATAATACCGTTAACCTCTCCACCAACCCATAAATAAATCCAATCTCCATTTCTTTTGCAGACGCTTTCAAAGTGGTTTATTTAATAAATTTTTTTAATATTCCATTTAAGAATATTTTTATCCCACTGACACAAGAATGAATTATTTTCTTTTTTTTTGAATATTTATATTTATTGTGGAGAAAAGGAATTGCCTCTTACATAAGTTCATTAAGTTAGACTGCTAGTTTTAATATCTACTAGGTTGTCTATTTTTTTAGCAAAAACTATAAAATTTTAGTGAAATATATACCCACACCCAAATACCAGAGAAGGAGTTTACATATTTCATATTTGGTTTCAGAAATCTTTGTTAGGATAATAAACTTCTATATTTTCATCTCCTCCAACTGCGTATATTTAATAACCATTTGTTAAAGCACAGCAATTTCTTCTAGGAAACTTCATAGAACTTCTAAATTTTCATCCATCTAGCTTAAGTAAATCTAAACACTCAATAGAAGTTCCTTCATTTGCTCCTCCTATTGCATATAACCGTTGATGAAGAATTATAAGAGCGAATTCAACATTAGGTTTCTTCATATCAGGCAATTTTTGTCCTTATCCCGTAAAATTAAAGACTATAACTTATGGAATCATATCAACTTTTTCTAAGCCTCCAGCTATATAAACTTTTTATCTATAAATATACGAAACTGCCTAAGCGGGGATAGTTCTATCTGTAGTAATTTAATCCAAGTAATTGAACTGAAAATTATATACACTAAACATTTTTTATCCTCTCGAAACTTTCAGCAAGCTAAACTCTGTTCAAGAGAGCTTAGCATATATTTCATACTTGCTCATTCAGAATGGAAGGGCTAGGAACAATTTCTAAACCTAGTCTAGCTATATTTAGCTTGCTTTTTTTTGCTTAATAAGCTTGCGTAAATAAAGTATCTTAACCAATTATTTCTACTTAGTTGAAAAAACCACTTGCTCATTAGTGAAAATTCTTCTGTTTATCTCCTTTTATGAAAAAACTATGTATATAAAAACTACGATTATTGTGTATAGGAAAAAGACAAAAATCAAAAAAGTGGTCATGCCTCCAAATAAGGATTTCTCAAGCTAACTGGTTCAGACTCAATATCCACAATAAATGAGTTCCGAAGCAATGATAATCAAGACTAATAAAAAAACGATGTAATCTAAAACTCCGTTATTGAGTTATCAATGTTTTATAAAGTCAATATACAAGCAATCGTAATAAATGATACCTAATACAATCATCATGCAAAACAATATAATAAAGAAGTAAAAAACTTTCTTTATAACCTACTTAAGCCTATAAGGTATAATAGGTTTTATTCTCACCATTTTTTATAAATGTTGATAGCTAAATAGTTCAAATAAATTTCCTTCTATTTTTATCCATATTTATAGCTTTAACTATAATTACTACAATTATAGCACTTAAAATTTATGCAAGCACTTATTTAATTATAAGATATATTGCATTGCTAAAATAATTTAATAGCCTTCTTGCTAGTTCTTGGTTATTTCTGCTTTAAAACTATCTAATTTATTATTTTTTATCTTAATTAAACTTATTTATTTACTGAGGTTTTAATAGCATCAAAGGAAACTAGTAAATGCTTTATATTCATAAAAAATACTTTTTTTATTAAAAATTTAGAAAGAAGTTCTTTTAATCTTGCACTAATATTCTAAGACAGACTTAATTCATATTTTGGCTAAAAATAGATTATAATGAACTAAGAAAAGCTAAAAAACTTTAAGATTTGAGTAGAAAACAATGGTTTTATAAAGGGAAACTATCTTAAAGTGGAATTAAAGAACAAGAAAGTAAGATGATTTGACAATATACTAGTTTTAAGTTAGATTTGATGACATAAATATGATAAAAAAGTATATAAAATATAATAAATTAATAGAAATAGAAATAAAGCTTCTAATCAAACATTTTTTTATAAGGTATTTTAACAACATCAGATGCTATTTTTTATGAATTAGTGCTTCCTAGAACAAATTTTAAAAAAGTAAATAAACTTATAATGATGTTATTTTTTAAGCTATAGTTTAAAGAAATTAAATTAAAACTATTTATGTATTTACAGATCTAAATAAAATTCTTTAAAGATAAATAAATTTAAAGAATCTGAAATGTTTAATAAACGAAGACTTAAGATATAAAACATAAAAAGTAAATTAAATATGATAATTAAAATTATAAGGTGATAGATATTAAAATATAGTGTATAACCGTAAAGAGCAAGATTCTTTATTTAAGAAAATTGAAAATTTATAAATTAAATATTATAAGGATTACTAGAAAGTGAAAACAGCAAGCATTTGAAATATTTTAACATTAAGCATAGGAATCTTAAAAAATTGAAATTTTTAATTTTATTTAATAGTCTACAAGCTAGAATAATTAATAAATTATCTTTTAAGAAAATACAAAATTTAAAAGAAATACATCATAGTAAATTTATAAGCTAGTTTAATTATAAATGCATATAATTATTTAAGTTTCTAATATATTAATTTCCAGATTGTAAATAATGGGATTATTTATCAGTATGATTTGGAAAAGAATTAGGTAAAATCCTTTGAAGATTCTAATGATAGGCTTAGATACTGCTGGAAAAACTACTATACTATATAAACTTAGTCTTGGAGAAACTGTATAAACTGTTCCTACAATAGGTTTTAATGTTTAGACTGTGGTTTATAAAAATATTTCATTTGTTGTTTGAGACGTATAAGGAACAGAGAAGATTAGACCTCTTTGGAAACACTATTTTAAAGGTTTGGCTGGACTAATAATTGTAATAGACTCATAAGATATTTATAGATTAGATGAAATTAAGTAGGAGATATTCAAATTACATAATGAAGAATAATTAAAAAATCTTCCTTTTCTCTTCTTTGGCAACAAGCAAGATTTATAAGGTTCATTAACTGCCTAAGAACTAACAGAAAGATTAGAACTTCATATGCTTGAAACAAGAAAATGGTATATTTAAGGGTCAAATGCAAGAAATGGAGATGGTCTTTATGAAGGATTTGATTGGCTGTAATATATAATAAGTGAAAAGAATCCTTCTAATTACAAAAATTTCTTTAGCTTTAATTTAATATGAAAATAAACTAAAATTTAATAGCTTATTTGAGATTAAAAACATTTTATACTCTATTAGAACCTACAAAAATATATATAAAGCCTTTGCCAATATCAGTAACAACTCAATCCTTTAATTTAATTATAATAACATCATTAATAGCAGAATGTATTATCCTTCCAATATTTATTAGCAACTGATTCTTAAACATTAGTTAAATGTATAAATAAAAGTTTAAAGCATTATAGATATTTCTATTATTGAAATAATCGCATTTAAAAACTAAATTGATGTTGAAATAACTTAATAATAAATATTTAAATGAGAATAGGGATATAAATTAAATTTTTACTATTATTAGTTTGTGTTATTTCTTTCAAATAATATAAGGCTTTACTTTATTTAATACTCTAGATGCTTAATTATTAGATATTTAAATTTTACCAATTTAAAAAGAAGTATAATTGTTCAAAATAATTAGGAATTTTAATTAATTTTATCTTTAGTATGCTCTTTGAATAGTTTGAATAGTTATAGATATAACTATTTGTATGATTATTTATACCTAATGACTAAAATGTTTCTATAGCTAATGATTTTAATGATATCTTCTAAATGGGAATGTAGATATAATTAATTGCTAAATAATGTGCTTATTTAATTAAGATTAATCTGATTAATTCTTCCTTTAATCAAATTTGTTATTTTAAGCTTTATAGTATTTATATTTTAAATTACTGAGATCTTTAGGCTCTATTACAATCTACCCACTTACCTACTCAATGTATTATAGATTTAATTATGCTAATTTACGTTAGCTGCTATGACAACAAACTAGAGCTAATATTAATATACATATTAATATTTCTTACTATAAATTAAGGAAGATGTGCTATACCCATATACCTGTGATATAAACGATTATCATATATAATTTTAAATTTGTAGCTGCTTATTTCTTTATATCTAATAATAAAATAGTCCAATTTCTAATTAATCTTATTAACTGTATTCAATGTACCCTTGGCATTAAGAGTAGAATAGCTAGAATGCTTATATATTCCTAAACTAAATTATTTTATAGGTTCTTATAATAGCAATAAAAGAGTTAAAGTTAATATAGCAATGAATGAAAAACATTATGAAAGCATTAAGTGATAATAAAGAATCATATTATGCTTATTGAAGAAAAAGAAGAAGCAAAGAATCTTCAATTTTATGAATTAATAATAATGAAGTAGCAATTATATTAACTTAATTATATAGCAAATGCTTTAAATTTAAAGTATAAGGCATTTATTAGAATAGTTAAAGTAGAGCATTGGCTTAATCTAAATGTTAAGATATAAAGAATATTTTTATTATGCTCTATTTATTCTTAGTTTAAACATGCAAATTATTCTAGTTAGATTGATAAATATTTTAGCAATCTTTTAAAAGAAGTTAAAATACGCATATACTTTATTAAGAGAAATATTAAGCTAAAGTAATGCAAAATTATGCTAAACTTAAGCAAATACAAGTTAAGTCTAAGTGCATTAGTTTAAGCTTAGTAAATGGTACAGTTTGGACTTATTGATTATAGAATATCTTTAGATTCAGAGGAAATTCTGTATAGGGTTAAGTATCTTTTTTAGATCATTTTGCTAAAGTTTGCTTTCTATTTCTTACTTATATAAGCCTTTTTCCATTTATAAATGGGATAATCTTGTTGCCATCCAAAATAACAATAAGATTTTATTGATTCAAATCAAGGATAAAAAAAGCAGATTCCTTCAAGTTAAATGACAGGACCTGTAACAGATATGAATAAGTAGAGTAATAATAAACAATAAGCTTTTGACTTATCTTTTATTTCCTCTGAAAATCCTTAAATTCCATCTGAATTTTAAGAAAGGTATAAATAAATGACAGATGAAATGAATAAAGAAATCTAAGATGATTGGAAGGAGGAAGAAATTACTTAGGCCTTTTAATTTTGGAAGAAAGATCTTCACAGTTGGAAGGCTTTTAAGTGCAATTTTACTGTATAAGGAAAAGAACCTGTACAGGTTGGTGAATGGATAATTGATGTTCATAAGTAAAAATAATGGAAAGAAAACTTAAAATCTCAAGAGGTAGTAGAATAGTTTAATCCTTAAGTAAAAGTCATTAACGAATCCTTAAAAGGTCTTGGACCAGTTAGTGAAAGGTAATTTGTATATCTTTCTGTTTTTTCTAAGTTATCAAATGGATTTTAACTTTTCGAAACCTCTGTCAGTCATTTGAAAGTACCTGAAAAATCGGATCCTGTCAGAGGAGAAGTGTTTTGGAGAATGATTAGAGTTTAGTTAGATGGAAGAGATACAGCTATAGTATTCTAAGGATGCGTGCATCCAAAAGGAAGTATATTTAGTGTGATGTCTGGAAAGATGGTAGATAAAATTAAAAGTTAAATTCATGCTCTTTAAGACTGTATGATAAAAGCTGAATCTTTAGTTCCTAACACTTAAAAAGAAGAAGAGATAAAGAAATAGTAAGGAATATCCGGTGTTCCTTAAGAATATTAGGAACGAATTCAAGTAATGAAAGCTGAGTGTGAGTAAGAAGTAGTTAATGAAAATTGAAATCAAGACGAAATAAAAGAAGATTTTAAGTTCTGGAAAAAGGATTTAAATCAATGGAAGGCTTTTAAATGTTAATTCGTTGTTTAAAATAAGAAAGTTGAAGAAGTCTTCTCTTGGTTCACCGATGTTGATAAGCAATTAAAATGGAGAGACACTCTGAAAACTCAATAGGTCTTATAGTAATATAATCCTCAAATAAAAGCTGTTTTAGAACTTCTTAAAGGTATTGGACCTGTATCAGAACGTGAATTTGTGTTCCTATTTTTGGAAGCACCTATTCCTAATGGTAAATCTATATTCGAAAGTTCTATTGAACATAATGCTAAACCTATCGGTAATGATCCAGTAAGGGGTGAAATGTTCTGGAGATTACTAAACTTAACTCAATAAGACTCTAACACTCTTGTTAATTATGCAGGCTGCGTGCATCCCAGAGGAAGCATTTTTAGTTTTATGTCAGGAAAATTCACTGACAAAGTAAAGGGATAGATAACAACCTTAAGAGACTTACTGAGCAAATGAACGCTATTTTTAATTTAGATTAAAATGAAACTATGACTTATAAAATACTTGCTATCTATTACTTAACTACTATCATATCAATCAAAATTTCAATAATTTCGAGAAGTAACTTACCAGTATAATTACCATAATTCTGAAGAAAAATTAAATTGATAGTTTCTTCTTTTTTTGCATCCAATTTATTGCTAAGTTAGTAGGGAAACAACAAATTTTTCATTACATTATTATTTTTTCTTTAGTTATTATATAAAGATTAGAAAGATATTAAATTACAAGAGTGAAATAAAATATAGCAAGGATTATCAATCAAATATAAATAAGGAAGTAAGTAAACAAATACAAGCATAGATATTTTATTTAATAAGGTTGTTAACTGAACGTTTGATATGAAGAGTTTTAAAGGAATATACATTAGTTTACTGTTAGTTTAGAGGGTTATATTTGAACGACTTTAATATTCTATTTTTTTTCCTACTTAAGAGTCTTATTTTTCCTATGCGTTTGACAATCAAATCTATTTCTTAATAAGCTGCCATTTAACTTTAATCTCATAAGACTACTTTTCCATCTTCTCCTCCAGTAACCAAATGGTTTTAGACTATTGCAGAAGCTCTTATAACTTGAGTGTGCATTTTTTAAGGATTGCTTCACAAATTTTTATACTCAAGTTTTCCTTAGTTATCAGAAAATTCCATACATCTCACATTACCATCATAATCCCCACATACAGCAGTTAATCCTTAGCAACTTACAAAGTAATTAATAGGAGTATTTAAAAATTTGCTATCGAATATGTCTTAATTTAGCAGATGTACATAAGGAATGTTCTCAATAACATTAGGCTACCAATATTATAGTGAACTAATTGTAATAATAGCCAGTAAATTAGAGCTAACAAGTTCAAGCTTTTAAATAGCTTGGTTGCAGTTTATATCTGTGTAAAGTAAATTTACTGAAATAGTCTTCAATGTCAGTAAGGTTTGTAAAACAAATAGTTCCATCTTCTGAACCTGATATTAAAAAAGAATCTAAGAACTTAACTGAAGTTGTTTCTTAATCCTTTGCATGAGCATCTTTTAGTTAAAACACTTTAGCGTTTTTTCTAAGATCTCATATAATAGGTACTTAAGAAGCGATAGCTAGATAATTATCTTTATAATCAATGTCAAAAATTTAAGTTTAAACTACATTAAAGTCTTACCTTAGAAACTTTAACTTTACTGCGCTCTCAAATCAAAAATTTAAAAACTTCCATCCTAAGTAGCTATGATAATTGAGTTTTGATCAAACTTGCACATCGAAGAGATAAAGCCTTAAAACTGACATAATCTACTTATTTGAGAAGTCTATAGATCAAGCAAAGACAATTCTTAATCATGCGCAATAGATAAAAACGGGTCATTGTAGAGTAAATTTTGAACTTATGAGGAGAAGCTGCAAATGTCTCTTGCTTTGATCTATTACATATTAAATATGCAAATATATATTAAATCCTATACATTTAATCTTCACTTTATTTATTAAATTTTAGTTACAGATATTTTCAGTTCTATCTCATTATAAGCTTATTATAGTTGATATAACTTTGCTTCTCAGTATATATAGTCCTGCTTATTAATGAAATAGTCTAAAGCTTTAATATTGATAAATATAATTATTTAAATATAAATAGTCTTAGTTAAATCTCTTCTTTAATCTAATTTCCTTTAGATACTTTTACTATATTAATAATTGATGGGAATAAAGAGCTTTGCTTTTATATTTGTATTACTAGGATCTAAACGCTTACTTTTAATAATCTATTTAGATATCTTAGTCTATAAATTTGCTTATGGGCTTAAAATATTATATAGCTTTGTAAATATAAAGTTATAGCAAAATAAATTAATTAGTTTGATAAAAATAAGCTATTAAATACTCAAAGCTATACAACTTAAAGCATCAGTTTAGAAAGATATAGATAAATACAATACTTTAAGTTAATGGATAAACTCCTTTTATTTAATTAAACGTTAGAGAAAGCAAAATTATATTTTAACTTTAACTTACATAATGTGGATAAAAGCTATAATAAATACACTTTCTAAAGGTAAGATGAAAAGGTATTATCTTAAAGTATGTTATTAAATTTAATTTATTTTAGAAAACAGGTCATTAAACCTTGAATCGTACTGGGCCCACTCTTTTATTTTCTAGTTTAAAGATTCTTTGCTGAATTGCTACTCTTATATTAACTTTTGGATGATAAAGCTAAGAAAGACTAAGTTAATCTCTTTACAACAGATAACGAAAATTTCAGAGTAGATATCCTCAAGGGAGAAAAATCCTACTATGATTTATTCGTTATTCATTAAAGACTAGCTATGTTACAAGCACATCATCTTTAAAAATTTTAAGAGAATAGGATCAAATTTTAGCTTAATTTGTAAAAGACTCCATTGAACAATACTTATTATCCTTTAAGGATCGTTATCATTTTAGCACTATGCAAATATTAAATCTATTAGTGATTATTTCTCGAATGAAGTCATTTGGAGAAATAGGCTTTGAGTTACTTCCAAAATTTTGTTCCCAAAAAACTGATATTTCTATAAAGCTAGATCAGTACAGATCCTCTATATTTGAGAAATTCCAGTTACGTTTAAAATTACTTTAATCAAGTCTTAGTTATCAATACACCAATCTGGATATTATTTAAATATTTTAGGAATTATCCAAAATGCTGAGTCAAAAGAAATATCTTCTAGTGAAAATTCCAAATCTTGAACTAGAGTTTTTGGATTACCATGCTGGTAGTACTGTCCATTCTATTTCTTTAGAGAATGTATTAAACATGTTAGAGAGAAAATTCTTTCTTACTCTATTAGATATCTAACAAGCTTATACTTCTTATAGTAGCAATCTTCCTTAAAAAGGTTTTCTATTAACTAATGAACATCTTAACTATAAGTCAAGAAAGTGTTTCCAATGAACCAAATACCTTCTACACTCTTTATGATATAATTACTGCATCATTATATTAAATCGTTTTCATGAACCTCAATCTTTTCACAGATTTGCACAAATTAATCTATCTTCGTATTCTATGCAAACGAAACTCCAAGTTCACCAAGATGTGTCTATAATGTTTCATTTATTGGAATTTGCATTTCTTCCTCCATCTCGTTTTATTATTAGGCTTCTTGAGGTTTTTAGGTTTTCTTGGATTAGAAATTTTCTTATCCTATAAGGGCTATTAAATTGCTACGAACTTCAGCTTTTATTCTTTTATCAACTAAAAAAATCTCTAGGGAAGGTATTATTTGCTTAACAACTGCTGTCTGAAACACAAACTTCACGTTTTCTTAAATTTGATCGTACTTAAATAGAATGCCAATTTCGTTTTTAGTTAGCAAATAGGATAAAATAGCCTGAGTCATTTCAGGATTGTTACTTAAGCTGCATTACATTAGCACAAAAGCAGGCTCAGTAATGTAAATGTTATCTTACTATTGGTTAAAAAATAGCCAATCAAACAACAAAGCAGTTCAACTAGACTTGGCTAATTCTGAACGACCTAAAAAGCTAATTAGATAGCCTGCCAAAAATCCTCTAGGAATAATGTTTTTCTTTATCAGGCTTTCATCTTAAAAGATAATATGTACGATCACTCTAAGCATGTCTATACAAGTAGTGAGACATTTTTCTTGATTGTCTACTTATATGTGCTGTTTAAGTCAATTAATATGTCTCTATGAAAATTCTAAGGGCACATTCTGTAAAGTAAAAAGGAGTCGTCTTTCCAGTTCAAACGTAATTAAGAATAGATGGTATGAAATAGGAGTATACTAGTTCAGGATTTGATAATATAAAGGTGGATCCCCTTGCATTATTTCTTTTTAAATTGCCAATAATTGCTTATGTTCTCTGCTTAAGAAATTAACTTCATAGAGAAGCCTTATTAAGTCTCTTCCTATTTAAATGCATTCTTGCTTTTTATAACTTCATATGTCGGAAATTAATTTCACTATGTGTGCACACTCTTAAGAATTCGTTTCCTTGATTAGTCTGAGAAGCTTATAAAAAACAAAGGAGCAGAAAGGCTCTTTTTATTCTAATAATCACTAAGGGTTTGAAAGAAAAAGTCCAAGAAGTTTAGCTATTATAGAGATACCTTTTTATGTGTGAACATCTCCTATATTAAAGGACCTTAACAAGTGAAAAACTATTTCAGCGGCATGAGGAACTTAATTTTCTTTTATCAAATTGCTAGTAAGTCAGAAAATCTACTCTTTTGCTTTCTAATTCATTTTGTGGAATTTTCAGATGATAAAGTTCTTTAGCATTTGCATGAAATGCATGAGTCTATCTCTAGATATCATAAACAATCAAGAATAGTACTTTTCCGCGTTTTGCTACTCATTGAGTATGCTGACTAAGAGGAAGTTCATAACCGGGTTATGTTCATTATATGAAAGCTGCTATAGAAGGTGCAATTTTTCTTTTTCTCCTCTAAGGATTTTATATTGTTATTAGTTGGAAATATAGTCATAAGAGTTTTGAAGTTCTGCTACGAAATCTTCATATAAGTCTATATCTTCTTGTTCAAGAATACTTTCCATTATTTTATTTAAATTTTGATCAAATCTATTATAATACTTTAAGGTTAATATTATAGGAAAATTATTTATAATAACAAAGCATTTAATTTTATGAATGTGCATCACTAATCTCTCCAAGGTAAAAACATAACATAATATCTTATGTTTCCATAAAGTTTCCTGTTAAAATCTTTAGGAAAAACCCTATTGAATCCAGTCTCCCATCTATAACCATCCTCAGTTATGCTTACATATTTCAATTCGAACTCAGGAGGACATTAAACATGCTACATTTTCTCCCACCATCCTTCTCCCTTGTATTCCAGATAAATTCCTGCTAAAGGATCCCAATTTCCAAGAAAGTCTGTGCTACCTGTGACAACAATTTATTCATCTTTCTACTTAAAATAGTGCAATTTAAAGCATAAATAGTCTTTTTCAGCTCTATCACTTGCAAATTTATATTCAAGATCTACACACATTTAATATGCTTTTTCAAAAGTCTGGGGATTGACTTGCTTCAATTCCATTAGATACTTATAATTGTATTCTTTATGCTCTAAAGTTTCTTTTATTACTTCCTGTTTGTTTACGAAAGAATTTTGAATAGCAGTATCAGTATATGGAGAGCTTTATTAAGTTCCCATTTTATTTAATCACTAATATATTCACAAATCCTTTAATTTCCATTTAACTACTTTCCCTTTTTATTTTGTTATACTCAATCAGCTTAAACTGATATACTCATCTCTTCATCCAATTTACCTAAATTGATCAAAAGGGAAAATAATGAATATTAATACTTTATTACAAGTGCAACTAAGACATTTAAAGAATTAAATTATAGCAATAATATCTATCTTCTCTCCCTCTATTATCACTATTTCTTTATAATCTAATATCTCTAAGCAGTAATTGATTGACTTTCTATAAATTATTTGATTACTATATTCAACTCAATTTATGTCTTCTTTTAGTATTTTAAATAACTAGTTTAGCTAGATTGCTATTATACTTTTAGCGTGTAGTTAATAATATTAGTTTAAAGATAGTATTTCTGATTTAAAGGATATAGTAGTATTATTTATTTTCCTTTTAATAAGTTATAATTATATTAAGATTTATCTTCATAAGGATATTTACCAAAGATATAAGCATTAAGCTAAATATACTACTTATTGCTGATATTTATAGTATTTTAGTACCTAGATTTTTTAAAGCAATTTTAAGATTAGTTCCTATAAATACCTGATAGCAAAGATATGAAGCTTAGTTAATAGTGATTTGCTTAAAGAAAGAAGTTAAATTAATATAAAGAGATAAAGGTATAAGCTATATAAGATATATTGAAAGGAAGCAGATTTATAATGGAGAAATAAAAATAAGTTACATCCAATCTTCCTTTATCATCTAATTTCGCTCTACAATATATTTCCCTTCTTTATATTTCTAGTCTTATTCATGAGCTCGTTCATATTTCCATCCAACAGGTGAGCCACAGTTAAGACAAAACATATCTTTTACTTCATGTAATCCTGTCATTAACATCCTTTCCTCTAAAGGGCCAAAATATGCATTCCACACTTAATTAAACAAATATGACTTTCCGAACCTTCCTTAGAATGCTTTAGATACTAATTCTTTTTAAATAGTTATATGAGTACTGCAAACTTTACAAGAATATATATTTGATTCTTCAATTCATTAAAGGTGTACCTTTCCCATTTTTATTATGAATATTATATTTGATAATACCACTTAATTAAAATAAATCTTATTCTTCACCTCTTTTTATTTGCTTCTATCTTCTTTTTATTAAATTATAATGAAAAAATTTCTACTAGGATTATTCATTTTTATTGCTTCATTAAATTATTTTGTAAAGTTATTTTCTTAAATTGATAGCTTTGCTATTGCTTAGTAAGTCTTAATATTTATTAAAGTATTATTCTTATATTTTTTCTTATAATACTTACTATATGTTCAATAACTAGGATTTATATCTTCTCATCTTTTAGCGAACTTTTCTACTCCTCCCCTTTGAAAGCTTAAATTTATTTTTCTTTCAAATATTAGAAAATCATTTATAAGGATTAAAAATGCTTTTGGTTCTAATTTCCAAGAATTGTAATAGTTCAACCCTTCAATTTAATAAAATTTATATTTAAATAGTAAAATTCACTATAACTAACTATTAAATACTTACCATTCTCCTTAACTTCCTACTTAATAAATTAAAACCTAAATATTTATTTATGCATAAAGACTCTCAATAACTTGTAATTTACTAAATTGATTTAGAATATTTAAATAGAATACAATAAGTTAAAGACACTTTCATACTCTTTATTTATTTTAAATCTTTCTATTTACTTACTCTTAATAACACTAAAATACTTTTCTTGGTCATTTAGATAGAATTATAAAAAAATAGTCTGGCATTCTTATATTAGGTACAGCTAAATTAAGTATATTTATGTATAATTGTTATTAATAATAAATTAACTAATTAACTATTTAATTTCTGTCAAAACTTATTAAAACATTTGACTTCTCTTAAGTAAAATAGTTAAGATACTATATTTAACTTAGATTTAACATGGTAGAAAGTAAGAAAATGTAATAAGATAAATTAAAATTTAATTATTAAGAACATCAATTAAAGTTATAAGCTTTATTACTACTAAAACCATTGCTTTCTTAATTACTTGTATCTAGAATTCTTATTCTATACTTCTATTGTTATTACACCTTATTCTTATTTACATATCTATGATAAGTATTTTTCTTTTATCTTTCCTTTTGAGCTATAAATTAATTAACATTTTAATTAAAGTTTCTCTATATATTTTAATAAGAAAATTTAACTTTAAAGATTAAACTAACATAAGCTAAGAAATGTGTCTATTCTATTAATTATGTTAATTCTGTGTAACAAAGCTTGAATTTGAATTTGAATTTTCCCTCTATTTAACTTGCAACTTAAAAAGATAATTCAGCTTAGCTATAAGCTTTTCTTCGTGATTAATATTTTTCTTTTTTATCTTTTATTGTTGTGCATTCTTTTATCTCTTAACTTAAAATGTTTGCTCACTCATAAATTAACTTTTATCTTTTTCATTCATGAAAGTTTTATTGACATCAATGGAATTTCTAGCTGTAAAAGGTCTTTATCTATATACTTTCTTAATAGCTTTAGTTTTGGCTTATTGAAATAGTTTTCACTTAGTAGTATCAACTCCAAAATAGCTATCAAAATTTTATTTCTTATTATCCCACAAGCTTTGATTAACAGCTTCTATTTCCCTAAATTTCTTTTTACCATATTAAAAGGAACTATTCTAAGCTCTTTCTTTAATTAAAGGCTTTTAGTTAGCTTTAGTCTAATTTGGCTTTTATTACTTTTATAAATATCTTTGATAAGTTTAAAATTACTCTGGCTTCTTAGGTATTCTCTTTTTGAAGAGTTTGGAATAATAATATCTCAAAAAGTGAGGATTTTTATCAAGTTACTCAAAAAGATTTATAGCATCATACTTTACGCGTTTAAGTAAAGGAGATTTTCATTTCTTAAAATGAATATCCCTTTCATAATCAACTACTTTAAATTCATCGTCTTCATCCTAAATTAGAGGCTTAACATAATCTAGATCTTTGAATATTATATCCTATTTGTTCACTTCTTCAGGGATTATTTAAGTATCGTAGGTAAGTGAGCTGAAGTTTGTAATATTTCTTCTCCTTGTTGTTTAATAATATGAAAATCGCTTATTAATATTACTGCTTTTTGATTCCCTCTCTGTATTATTTTTAAGAGTAGCACTTCTATTAAAGCCATTCATTATATAATATCAAAAGCTATTTTAGTATTTTAAAAGTATTATTTAAACCATTATACTTTTCCAATTAACATATATGTCTTATCTCTTCTAAACATTCAAATTGAAATAGTCTTAGTAAGAATCCAATAGCTTAGACTTTGTTATTAATCATTTAGTAGAAGCTTTTAATATAATCAAGTTAATGGAATGCTACTATAGCTGAAGATACTAATGTACTTTATTTGCATTTATTATTTACTTATTTTATTTGTCTTTAGCTATTTCGCCAAACAAGATCCTATTACTATATGACTATCTATAATTGCAATATGGCCTTTCCTTAGCATTAATATAATAATAAAAGCTATAAAGAAGTTAGATACCTTAATATAAATTAGATTTAAGTAGTCTGCTTATACTTATCGCATATATAGTATTTCAGTGTATTAGTAATATTTCCTTTCTATTACTTTTCTTAATTAAAATCCTTACTTTAATTCGTAATTTGTCTGTATTTCCTTTTATTTACACCTATAATAGACATCCAATTTAATTTTCTCATTGTATTATATTATATTTGATTCAGACTAAATTAGATTGATTAAGGAAATAATTATTAATATAAGAAGTATAAAAGTTTAAAGAAGATTATGAGATAAGAAAGATGGATTTAATAATCCTACAAACTAAGTTACTAGAAAGTATTACTCTAACAGATTAATTAAAAGGGTATTAGTAGAATCTAACTCAATTGTTCCTTTTAATTATCTAGTCTACTAATAGATAAGAATATCTGCTATCTTTCATATCTATTCTACTATCAAATTCTTGCTATATAAGCATCTTAATTTAAATTAAAGAGATTGCTAGAAACTATTATAGTTAATAAATAAAATTGAATATAAAGCAACATTTGAGTTAAAACATACTAGTAAAATAGCAGAATATATAGATTACTAGATAATGATTCTAAGTTTTAAATAATAAAGGTAATATTAAATATCAATTTGATATTATAACTGCTTTATATTTATTATTCTCAAATGTATCTAAACTTTAACTTAATAAAGAAGCATCATTAATATTCTTCATAGAAATATTTAATTTTTAGAGCATGCTAGCATTATTTAAAAGTCAAAAAATTAATTAGTTAATAGTGTATGGAATATCAAAATTAAATTTTAAATAAGATGCTCTAACTTAATTATATGATTAAAGCTTTTATAATTAGCAAATTCTAGCGAATATATAATGTTACCAATATTAGAGTAGTATTATCTTCAGATTAATATATTAGCTAATATAATCTTTACTCATTCATAATCTATTTCTTTTTATGCTCCCTTTGAGCTATTTACATCTTGCAAGATCTTCTTTACACTCCTGTTTCTTTTCTTCATTGTAATTTGCATATTTAACCTTATTAAGTCTCGTTTAAATTTCTTGCATATATAGCTAAAATTCTCATTGCCTTAACTTTAATCAGCTTATTCGATGGATAAAAGAAAACTTACAAGGAATCAATAATGATTAGAGTAAATTCATATGCTTTGACGCATCTCCTTTTTCTCTTGGACAAGCAAATTTTAGTAAGGTATTTTTCTCTTCTTGCCTTATTACTTGACAGTTAAATGACAGGAGATAGAAGCGTTTCTAATAAATGATATGAATAAAAACAGTTAAACGAATGGAAAGCAATAAATAAATAAAGCTACTAATCTAAAAGTTAAAATAGAAAAATGTTTATATCTAATATGCATAACTCTAAAAGGAATGAAGTTCTATAAAATAGACGCAAATTGAAAATTATCATGAACTTGAACTAGAAATTTGGCATTTAATATACTACCTTAATTGAAAAATTTATTGACTAAAATATAGACCTTTTTGATCAAAGCTTAAATTACAACCAAATAGAGGAAAAAATATCATAAATGCTTACTAATTACTTTAAAGAGGTTAACTCAGAAAAGGCTTATAACAAGGATCTTTAGCAGTATATTAATCCAAGTTACAAGTAATAAACTCCTTAGAACTAAAATTTGTAAGCAAGTGATGCAAAAAATATCGAAAGGGATAAGTGAAGTTCCAAGTCTCAATTAAAAGTTGATAAAGTAAATGCTGAGCAAATCTAAAAAACTCCTTCTTCCAATAACTAGTCAGTAGATTTAAAAGTAAGAAAGGAAAATGATAATAACAAAATGGATAATAAGTCAATTTAACATGTACAGACATCTGAAAGGAAATTAAACTCCTAAAGATTTAATTAGATTTAAACTTAAAACTAAAACTAAGGCTCTAGACACTCATAAAGTAGGTTTTCTCCTTAGAATTAACTTTAAGCATAAAGTTGCAAAAATTTCAGCACATAATCTCCTATTAATATAAAGGAAGAAATATAGAGTGTAAATAGAGTACTTAATTAGTAGAATCTTCACGCAAATGCACTAAGATATTAATCATTTGACGACAAGCTCATAAAGCAGCAAAATTAAGATTAGCAGAAAGGGTAAAATTTAGCAAAGTCATATGAATTTTAGAGCATTTTTGATAGAGATAGCTTAAGGATGAAAGCTAGATAGATGGCAAATTAGCAATTAGTAAATTTAAATTAAAAGCAGCAAGAATATAATAAAATAAACTCCTAGCTTTACTTTCAAAACCCTAAATACATGACTGAAAATTTTGTTTCGCATAGAGATGATTAAGAACTAAAAAGAAAGGAATACATTTAATCTTTTGAAAAGCAATAAAACGAATTTCTTAATAAACTCTTAAAAGAAAAGTCCAAAAACTAAGAAGAAATATAAAAAATTTCAAGGGAAAAGTAGAAAAAACTTCAAATTTTGCCGGATGAATTTTATGTTTAAAACTAGGAGAAAAGTTGATAACAAAGAGAATAATATGAACGAGAAAAGAAGTAATTTATATAACAGCAAATGGTTTAAGACTTTAATAGATAAGTGGAAAAGAAAAATGAAGAGAAAATAAGAAGCAAAGTTTTATAACTTATAGAGCAGGATAAACTAAATTCCTTCGAAAAGATAAACAATTTACAGTAAAAAGAATAAAATTATTATTAGAGAACTAAATAAGCATAATAGAAACTCTCTCTTGATTAGTAAGTTATGTTTTAATAGCTATAAACCAAAGAAATGGATAATCAAATAAAATAGAACTAAGAATATGCATAAAGATTTTTAGGGAAAACATATATCCCAGAGATAGATGGATAGCTTCGTCCTTTTCACAAATAGAAGTTATAATTAAAGGAAAATGAACATTAAAAATAAGTGATACTACCGTTTTCGAAATAGGAAGTATGGAACACAGCAAAAAGTATGCGAGGAAGTTCTAATCCAAGAAGTTCTCATGAATCTTAATATTTTTTTTGATTATTTTATCTTTTAAATAAAATGGGTTGTAGTAAGTCCAAACCTCAATAGCAAACAGCAGCTTAATCAGGTTTATATGTGAATAGAGACAAGTCTAAGTATAAAGAAACAAAAGTAGTATTATTAGGAGATGCCTACGTAGGAAAATCTTCAGTAGCTCATAGATATTGTAATAATATATTTTCCGAGGCTTACGAAGTTACTATTGGTGGAGGCTATTTACAATAAACGGTCAGATTGAAGGATAATAGAACATTGAAGTTAGATATTTGGGATACAGGAGGATAAGAAAGAAATAGATCCTTATTACCACTTTATTACAGAGAAGCAGCTGCGGCTCTAATAGTATTTGACATTACTGTAGAAAAAACTTTTGATGCAGTTGAATACTGGGTAAATGAATTGAGCAACCATTTTAAAGAAGATTAATGTGTTCTTGTGTTATGTGGCAATAAATTAGACAAGCAAGCCGAACGAAAAATTTCTTAAGCTCAGGCTAAACAATATGCTGATAGTCATAAAATGTTCTACATTGAAACAAGTGCTAAAACTGGCGACAACGTGGCTAAAGTATTTGAACATGCTGCTACCGAAATCTTAAAGAAAAGAGATCAATAGCCTTGAGATATGAAATTTATACTTTCTTTAATTTTAGATTTTTTATGTTTGATATAAGAAAAATTATAAAAATGAAAATAATAAGATTAAATGAAATGCTTTATCTTATTAATACTCTACTCTCTCTTCTAAATCTTTTTACAGTAAAATTTAGTTCATAGTTTAGTTACTACTATTATCAAAATTTTATTATTTTTTTTATTTTAATTAAGATAGTTCCTTAAAAATAGATCAAGTTGCTAGAACAATATGAGATTTAATCTTGCAGACAAATTTATAGATTAATGAGGCATAAAAAGACAAATGACTCTTTTTTAGCTAAATAATCTAAGAAATAAAGCTTTTACAATTATCTAATAATGGAGATAATTTTAAGCCTTAAATTCCATGCTTATTTTGAAAGCAGTTTTGCAAAGATTTAAATATGTATAATTTAAGGTGTTAATTTAGATTAAATCCCAATAAGTTTGCCATATTTAATAATTTTACATTTTGAAGCTTAAAGTATTTATTATACTCTTTCGATTTAATGATTCATTGTGATTCTCAAATCCAAACTAATTTAAAGCCTTTAGCTTGTATTAAGAACAAGTAATATCGGGATTGTTTCTAAACTTCCTTAAAAGTTGACCACAATTCCTTTTAATATTGCCGGATTATGACTCTTGAAGGTTTCAAGAAACGCGTCAGGCTTTTCTTATATTTATAAAATATATAAATAATTGAGCTTAAATACCTATTTAAACTAGCATATTTAAACTAGCATATTTAAACTAGCATATTTAAACTAGCATATTTAAACTAGCATATTTAAACTAGCATATTTAATAAAAGCTAATTAACTCTTTATATAATAAATAATTTTTCTATTCAGTAAACAAGATAAAGTTAGTTAAAACTATCTTTGCTTTATAGCTTTTATAATAAAAATGAATTAAGAGTATATGAAATATCAAGAATCATAATCTTAAGAATATATAAGGACATAACCAAACTAAGTTAGAGATCTATAAATTTAAAAAGACTTGAATAATTAAAAAATATAGCTATTTGAATAAATTAATTAAATGTAATCTTAATTAGATTAGAAACTTTCTTAAAGCAAGAGATAATTTGATGAGTAAGTGAATCAAGTCAACAGTGAAGAAAATTTATAGCCTTTAATATCAAATATTTTCATTAAAATGACAAAAGAAAAATCCAAATTAATTTAAAAATTTTAGGAACTATATAAAACTTAGTTTGAAGTAGAAATATTAGAATAAAAAATAAATAAACTAAAATAAAATAAAGCAAAATAAATAAACTTAACTTCTTAGCAATTAGATAATGCACAATGCAATCATTAAAATTAATCAAATATTCGTAACGAAATCCCCTAATAAATTCAGCATCAAGAAATTTATTAAAATAACCAAAATTAAGCTTTAAATGAATAAAAAAATTTCCAGAGTTAGCAATAATAAGAAATTTAAAATTAAAAGTTAGTTATTTTAGAAGTTTGAACGCACTTAAATAAAATTTATTAAGGTCAATAAAATATCTTCAATATGTAAGTTTATTTTATTTATAGTCAAATAAAAAATAATGATCCTAGAATGTTAATTGATGATACCTATTAAATAAAATGTGAATAGATATAGCTATCTTAAAACATATCTATTGAATAAGAGCATTCTTAAATAATTATTTCCCATTATCATAAAATTGACTTTCGTGTTGGACGTTTAGAACTTGAATTTTAAATAGTTGAAAATTTAACTAAGAAAGTAGTTCATAGATATTCTTAGTTATGAATTGTTGAATAACCTTTAGAATTTCCAGATTTTAAAATAATTTAATTTAATTGAGAAAGTATGAAAGCATTAACATTTTATGTAGGTTAAAAAATAAAGCTTGAGTGAATTGTATAAAATCTCTCAAATCATATTTGACCTTCTGATTTAAGTATAACTAAAGTATCTCCTTATCCTTTTAGTAATGAACATCAAATTATTAAATAATCATCATAAAATTTTAAGATTGAAATTGATTGTATTCTTCCTTATGTAGAAGGTTAAATTGATCTATTATGAAGATTTTAGACGTAAGAAAATCAATTTGGTCCAGTTCTAAGTTTTTAGTGCAATGTAGTGAAAACATCTAAAGTATTTGAAACATTAAATTAAAAAATTTTAATTATAATTTTTGATTGTTTATTAATATAAAATCAAATTAAAATCTATTTTAATAAAGAATGAAGTCAAAAGAGACCAGTTCGAATTAAGAGTAAAATTGGGTTAGTGTAAAAAAGATTCGATGTGAAAGTAAATGCATGATGATCACTTTGCTTCATTAAAGTTATAATAAAAAAATAAAAAAATTTATACTTTTAGATTCTTTTATAACGAATATTTAAGATAAATGAATAACTTGATAAATATTTAAAATCATTATATATTAAGAAGTTTAAGATATAAATTCATAAGCATGATTTTATATATTTAGAAGAATATAAATTTTAGCAAATAGTTAGTTATAATATAGTAATTTCTATCTAATAATTATGAAGCAAAGTTATGTTATCTATAGTTGTTGAGTGTATTATCTCAATTTTTTTATTTTATTAATTTATCTCTTTTTGCATTATTTTATAATTATTTTAGTCTTTACTAAAATTTGATTTTTATAACTAGAATCAATAATTATTTATATAATTTGCTGAAGCAACTTAATATCACGTTAAAAGGATTGCAACTAATTGTGTTTCTTATTGCTATTACTTTTATTTTTTATAGTAAGGACTTTTTTAAAAGACTTATAATTGTTTTTTTGCTTAAAGATAATATTTTAATTAAAATTGTTTTCATTAAATCTAATTATTAAAATATTGATGATTACTTTTTATAATTTAGTTATAGATATAACTCTATATTAAATTTAGTGACTAAAGATATAACTAAATCTATGATTTTAGCTTAAATAATTTTTTTTAATCATTCTAGATTGTAAAGGACTATCAGTGTTTAATGTAATATTCATTGCTATTTTAAACAGAAAAATAGTTCAAAATTATTACTATGATATCGTTTCCTTCAATTATTGAAATTACAAATTAAATATTTCTTGCTTATGCTGAATAAATTCAGCTGGAATTATATAGAGCAGTCAATTGTCTAAATTTGATTTTAGTGTATAATTAAATAATTCCTTTTTATGTTATAACTCTTATCAACTAAACTTACCAATTTGAGAATCTCTTTAAATTATTATTATTTTATAAAAAAATCAGCTTCTACATTAACAATTTCCAAAATGTTCAATATTTCATCAAATTGAAACTTCCTTTGCAGCAATAAATATTTGATAAGAATGAAACTTCTTCTAGCAATTATTTAAGTTCTAACTTTTACTAGGATTTAGAAATTAAATGGTCTATTATATCATAAAGCTAAATTATTTATACATATTATAATTGCTTGATGATCTATTAAATATATGATTCAATAACTATTAAACAAATTCAGAAATTTGTCATTAAAGCTTATTAAGCAAAGCAGCATTCATTTTTTATTAATTTTATCAGAATGGCCTAGTTTTTTAATCTAAATATTTAATAGATTTACCAAATAAAATAAGTAGAAGGTGAGTAATATAAATTAACTACAGCTATCCCATTTTTAAAGATTAATATGCTTGTCTAAAAATATAGAGTAAAATTACTCATTTTCCTTAAACTAAGAATTGAGTAAAAATAATAGATAAATATGATTTATAGGGATAATGAAAACAAATGTATATCAAAGATTAAAAAAATATTTGTGAGGGATAATTCACTCATATAATACCAGACTCTTCTATTTCTAATTAGTCATCTCTTCTTCAATTACTAAATTGTTATCTTATAAATAAACTCCTTCAAAAGTTTCTTCAATTTTTTGCTATTTCTCTTTATGAATATAAGAAATCACTAAGATAGCTATGCTTGCTATGAAATTTACAAACAAGCCTGAAATACCAAAAGCAAAGCCTTATTCAATTTAAGTATGCTATATCTAGATTACTGAGTCTTTTATGTCTAAATTTTGTTCGAACTAATTAACAGGTTTACAAAGTCCTCCTCAAACGCCAACAGATATAAACTAAAATAAGAAACTAAGGAGTGCTGAAATATATAAAGTAAAATTGACATTCTAATTTCCTTTAACTATAAATGCTTTTAGTAGAATAAGAACAAACGCTGCCATCTGAAATATTAAACTGAATGTTGAGAAAAAAATGTAAACTACACCTGCTTTTTCGAAAGTGTCCCATATTGTGCAAGATATTTTAGGAAAAATTTCCTAATGAGTACTTATTTTATCCTGCTACAACATATTAATGTAATCTGCTTGAATATCTAATACTCTTGACTCTAGTTACTTAAAATCTAAAGTATTAGAAAAGTTATTCATAGGCATCTCTTTATGCTAGCAATCTTCATATGCTGTATGATAGTTGAAGGCATATTCCTACTCTTAGTTTTTCGTAATGTTATCTGTTTTAAAATAGTAAAAAGTTAAAATTCCATAAAGATTGAATTTATCAGTTCCCTCCTCTTAATAATTTCTTAAAACTAGGTTTCATGTAAAGAATGGTTTGGCTGCTAGAGAAGTGACTATAAGAGGAACAGAAACCAAATACAAGCAGGCAGTTATTAATTGCATTATCCTTATTTTTCTGCGAGAAATATCCATTTTAATTAGCCTAACTAATATATGAAGTATTTTTATAAAATATACAAGTAAAATTATTCTTATATCTACTTTAAATAAAAGCTTTATTATTAATATAAAAGCATTATAATAGACTAAAGCAATTTAATTATTAGCCAATAGTTATATTTTTATTATTAAGTAAGTAGAATATTTGTATTCATGTTGTTAGGAATAAAATTTGTATCTAAGAATAAAATTTATATTATAATTCTTAGCTACTAATATATATGAAGATTTTTATAAGTAGTCCATATATCACTATTGTATTTGAGCTAAGTTATTAAGAATTATATAAACTTTAGTTATTAGGATTATCTATTGGGTTTGATAAATTATTGTTAATCAAATTGATGTAAGTTAAAATGTAAAATTTAACTCTTAACTCACTGATGAAGCAGCAATTGTTTCTAGTTCATAATTAATAAAAATCTAAGAATTATTAGTAGAAATCATTTATACAAATGAAAGTATTAAAACGAAAGGTTATAGATAAAGTAAAATTTTATATAAATATCATCCGTTCATTTGATATTGCGACATTAAATTGCTATGATCAGGAGGTAGATCATCTTCGTTCACATACTAGTTTCCATATTGATTACCATATTAGTTTTCTTATTAGTTGTCATACTAACTTTCATTTTATTACTCTTATTAATTTTCTTATTAGTTCTAATATTCCTCTTATTGATTCATCTATACTCCCTCTTTTATCCTTTGTTTCTAAAACTTTTGCTTAGGACTCACATTCTTTTTCATATTATGGAACTCTCCTGATTTAGTGAGACTGCTAGAAAGTTAATTCTCTAAATATAAAAAAAGCATACTTTTTGAAGGTTTTTGCTTTTCGGCCATTTCAATCAAATCTCTTAACTCTGTAATTTCAAGTGGAATGTTTAGACTTTGAACAAAGTAATCAAAAGTTTCAGGCCTACATTATTCAATGTTAATTTGGTCAAGCCTATGAAGATTTCCAGGAATAGGATCTTAAGCTAAAATAAAAAATTACGCATAATATCAGAGTTTGTCATCTAACAGTTTACAAATTCTTATCCATAAACACATATTCTTATAAGAGAATTTGTAAAATCATCATAATTTAATGCTATCACTCCACGATTTTTGTCTTTTGTAACTTGTCTAAAAATCTACACCAGATCGTCAGTAGTAATCATCTTAGGAATTAAACCAAATGTTGAAGCAAATCTATTCAAATCTGCAAATTAAAGCATTTTTATTTTTTCTACTTGAGATATATCAATCTTTTGCTTAGAAGTTTCACAGTAATAATCAAAAATATTCCTGAGTTATTTGTGCCATTTCTATACTATTCATTAACATTCATTGACCACGCCTTCCAATTTTTAAATTTGCTGTGTGTCTTTATCTTTTCTACTATCAGCTTATTTACGCTTTTTCTTTAAGTTTTTCTGTATCTTTTCTTGCTTCTTTTATTATTCTATCTCTTATTCTTACTTCTTCTTTTACTCTTCTTCTCTTTATTTTTTTACCTGTTCAATTTATACTTTTAGTTTTCGGTTTCTTTATTTTTTTTGCGCTGCAGCTCTTTATCTCTTCTATTCTTCCTCTTAAATTTCTCAAATTTTTTTCTCTTCTTCTTCTTGCTTCTTCTTCATCTTGAATTCTTCTAATTACTGAAGTCTCTACATCTTTTACTTTTCTGCTAACTCCTTCATTTTTCTTTTTTTCTCAGCTTCCTTTACTTTTTCTTGCTACTTTATTTCTTCTTCTTCCTATTGTTTTCTAAGTTTTTCTTAAAAGGCCTTTTTAAGTTTATTATCAATAATTTATTTCCTTAGTTTTCTTTTTTTTTCTTGTTCTTCTTGTATTTTTTTTTGCATTTCCTCCTCTTCCTCTTTTTTCTTTAGGGCTTCATTTTTTGCTTAACTTTGCTATTCTCTATATCTATATAAGCGTGGTAATTTCTTAAACCCAGATTCTACTGCTTCTATCATTTCCTCTAAAATTTCGCCAACTTCATAATAAATTTTATCTCCACCTAACACTGCTATTTAGTATTTTAGCTAAGGTCCTAATTACTTTTTCACAGTCTATTTAATAATCTATTATTCCTATTTAAGGAGTTAAGTTCCTTAAGCGCGAAAAACAGAAAATAAATCTATTTGTGGTTAGAAAATATGCATTCTTAGCTAAGAATGAAATAGCATATCGTCTAAAATCTCCAGTGAGACTTTAAAACTCTCTGGTAGCTTTACTTCTTCAGGTATATTGTAGTTTATTACAACATCCTTTTCCAAAACCTTTTTATATCCTGGAGGCATTTACACGTTATTATTAAAATGTAGTTGCTTATTCAATTACCTTATTACATCTGGATCGCCTAAAGGTCCTATATCAGGTTCATCATAAAGTTTAGTATTCAAACCTTAGTAACTAGTAGCATTCCTGAAGTGATCTATTAGCTATTTCAGACTTAAAACAGCAGGCAAATGAGAAAGATTAATAGGTGGTTTACTATATATATGAAGAGCTATCTATAAAAGGACATACTAGAAATTATCAAAATTCACTTAGCCTAACTAAGATTATTTATTTTTAGTGTTATAAAGTTTGATTATTTGATTAGTTTCTTCTTTTGTGATCATTTCATTTGTAATATCATGCTCTTTCAGCATTTTATAGAGTTCACTGTTCTTTAGCATCATATTGTTGTACTAAATTGCATCAAATGTTTTAATATTTTACCCTGAATTATAGTTAGTAGAACAGTATCTTCTAAACAAAAGCTTTAAAACTCTGCCGTATTTTTTTAGGATTATTTATATTGCTTCTTTATCTTTTGCTGATGTTATCTCAAATAAATCTTTTTGCTATTCTGGATGCTAAATTGCATTTAAGAGTAAAGGATTATTCTTATTTTAAGTAGTAATCATTTTCTGTTAGATTATTTGCTTTTTTAGAGTTCTCCTCATTTTAATGTCTTTTTTCTTTTTTTCTTACTCTTATTCCCATTTTTTTTATTCTCTTTCTAGTCTTTTTTCTTTTATTTTTTATATTTACTATTATGCTCTTCCTTTCATAGCAGCCGGCATTGAAATTACTCCAACTGACATTCCATCTTAAGTCAATCCTTTATTCTTTGAAAATTTACTTATTTTACTTCTTGGTCCTATAGGTTTAAGTTTTTTCTATGTGGTTTACTGTTGCTGTTGTTCTTAATCAAGCTTTTAAATATCCTCTTCTTTTAAAGGCTGTTACTACTATTTCTACTATTTAATTATTTCGGTTTAGTGGTCTTCATATAACTTAATAGCATCTTAAATATTTTACCCCCAGTTCTTATTAAGTAAGTACATTATACCGTTACAATTACTTTCTTTAGCTATTTTAATTTCAAAATTAAACTCTATAAGCATATCTCTTATCTAGTTTACAATTGGCTCTGTTCATAGGTCTATTATATTCTGAATCAAATCTAAAGCTATGTTTCTCCTTATTTTGCTAGGAGCTTCTGGATCATTTTGATAAAAGTTAACTGGTTTTAATTGTTAGTTTGGTGGAATCTTTTTTGGTGTGTAAGTTTCAAATTTAAGAACTTACCTTAAGCAGTGTCTCACGTAATGCTCCAAATATTTTTGCAGGCCTTCTGAGTTGATATATCTAACAACTATTTTCATAAATGGAACTAAAGCTGCTTTTGAATATTCCAAGTTATATAGATAAATTTTACCTAGCACATCTAAAATCATGACACTGTGCTTTACTGATAATCTTGGATGCTTAGCTAAAGTAATAAAAAAGTCAAAATCGAAAATTTAATAGATGTAAGTAGTACCTTCGCTTACTTAAATTTGCTTTACCAAAGGTTCAACTAAAATTCCTACAGGTATAGTGTTAATGTTGTTAAAAGTTGTTTCAAAGTTTTTCATTAGGAAGTGCCTTATATCAACTTATTCATGATACTCTACAAGAGAGAAAGTTAGAGTCTTATAAACCATTGGTGCATAAGCATTTCTTTCTTAAGAGAAAGAGTCTAATAATCTGAATAATTATGAAAAAGCATATATTTGAAGCATTCTATTTTTACTTCTACATATTTTTTTATGCTAACGCAAAATGTCAGATGCCAGCTCCTCCTAAGCTTCAACTTTTTGCGAAAACATACACCAAATTTCTGCGAGTAGGCCTAAAGCTGCCGCTTATGAATGTACTGTTGTTTGCTACTGAATCTCTCTTAAGGCTAGGTTTATCCAATAATCCAAAGCACCTCCGTTCATTATCTCATCTCTTGATGTTCTTATTTCAGTAAGAGGAGCTAGAAATTCGTGAATTGTAACCAAATACTAACCATTGTCAGGAATAAAATTTCTAAGATGCATACTAAACATTTCAATAAAGTTGTTTCTAGCAAACTAGACAATTACTGTTATTACGAAATTCTTAATGTCTATTTTGAATCTTTTTCAGCATAGTAGACATCCTTCAATACCTCCATTCTAATCAGAAACAAACCAATCCCAAGCTGGCATTAGTAAATCAGTATCTGCAAAGTGAAGCCCAATTTTAGAAAATAAGCGACAAGTTCATGTTGCAACTTCGAAAGATTTTGATAAAAATCCTGGTCTAAAGCAACCAAGAACAAGAGGCATGCCTCCTGTCACTTCTTCTTGCTGAATTAACTCAACTATCTTCTTACTATGTTAATGATAGTCTTAAAATAAACTTATTATTGGTTCGAATTTTCCTTTCAAACCCTTTACCAAGATATGCGCTAAGTATTTATTATTTTAGGTGAGTAGTCCAGCTGCTTATTTAGGTGTCAGTGAAAAATGTTTGCAGTAGGAAAGAATTAGAAATTCAAGACATGAAATTGCATTATTTAAAGGTTTTTTGGGATTCATAGTCTCTATATTTACTCCTTGCTTTTATTCAACTTCTTATTAATTAGTTTCTTAATTATTTTCTGGAGGAATACTTGGTGTTTCTTTTTTTTCTTCTTCCTATTTTTTAGATTTGCTTCTTTTACTACTTGCTCTAATATTTGAATTGGTACTTTATCTTGCACTTTGGTCTTTTTGTTTTTCTGGAAACAAAACATAGTCTTCTTAGTGATCTGTGCTGTTAAGAGCTATGTTACTTTCCTTCTATTTCATAATTTTTTTAGGAGTTTAATTTTTTGGAGTTTATTAAACTGAAGGTAATTTTTCTTCTGCTTATTTCTTCTGATTTTCTTCATTTTTTTTCTTTTTCTATGGGATTTTTCTTTATATTTTTTGGCTTGATTACGTTTGACTGTTGTGTACACTCATGTCTTGGTCATTTTGGTTTGCTTTCCTCTACATTATAGATATTTCTTTTTTTTCAGCACTATATATTTACTCTAAAACTTCTTTGATCATATCACTGTCTCCTGCAATAATCAAAGCTTTTGTATCTTCGTCTAAGTTTATTCCTAACTAAGACAAGGCAGAAGATATTTTGTTTCAGTTGTAAAGTTTGGCTTAAGCAGTATCAGCATCTTCTAAATTTTCAAGCTTAACGGTTTTCTTATTTTCAGTTTCTTTCTAAATTATCAAATTACCTTTAATTAAGAAAGTCTTCCAATGAGTACACCTAAACTAGCACCATTCTCAAAGGATTTAAGTTCTCTAACTTCTATATAGTTATCTCGATTTCCCTTAATTAAGCCTGATTGTTTAAGTCATTTAAAAGTGTGACTAGATATTTCCATTTTGAAATATTTTAATGGACTATCTAAGTAACTGATACTGTTATACACATTTCTTAATATTAATCTTAATCTAATAGAAATCAAATTACTTTAATTTACCTATTTTCATCCTCTAGCTTCCTTCATTCATTTGTCTAGTATTACTATATTATTTCTCCTTTACCTTTTCCTTTAGCTTTCTATACAGCTTAGACTCTAATTTAGTTAATAATTAATACTGAAAAATTATAGATTTAGTTTAAGTCTCTTTAATAATTAAATGGTGAAGTTGCTGATAACTAAGGGGATGCTAGAAACCTTACCTGAAATTAAAGAAAGATGTAGAAATAAGCAGTATATTGAGTGGAAAGAATTGAAGCAAATATGTCTAAATGCTAGCAAAGCTTCTTAAACATAAGACTACTTCCTACATTAAGATATACTTGCTAACTCTCATTTAAACTTCTCTTCTGAATTTGATGAGTCAATTACACTAAGAAGAGATACTAAATTTAAATAATATTCAGAGAATGATCCATTAAGAGAATTGAGGATAAAAGTAATTAGTAGAGCTAATATAAAGGACTAAGAATAGATAGAAACAAAAAGTTTTTTTCAAAACAGAATAATTAAAATATAAGCAGCTAAAATATTAATTTCTTTAGTTACTTCAGCTTTAATAGGATATTGTCTGGCTAAAATAATAAGAATAGATAGTCTATAAAAAGCTTTGCTTATCATTATAATTATAGTAGGCTTATTATATGTGCAATTAATCTGTTTCATTCTCAGAGATTAAAGAGAAAAAAGAAACTCAACGGCCAAAACGAATTAACGAAATAATGAAGCACAAAATCAAAGCTAGCCATATGATTACGAAATTAGAGAAAAAGATCTTCTTATTAGTAATAATTAAATTTGATAATACTCGTTTCACTATAAAGCCTATTTTATCTTATTATAGTCGATTTAATCATTTAGCTTAATTTTATAGTATCTAAAATAATTGAAATGAATTAAGCAGATTTTTGTTTTTGGTATATTAAAACAATTTACTTAGTTTTCATATAAAAGAATGTATTTTAATTACTAAAACTCCATTATTTATCTTATATGCAATAAGCTTTCTATTAAGCTTAGTCAAACTCTTTTAATCAGAACTAATTTCTTTATAATTATTTTGAAGCTTTTTATAATATAAATCATATGACTTTATCATTTTTTATTAAGAGGAATAAAGAGTATTAAAAGGATGGTCTAATTTAAGTTATTTACTAGAGTTTTGTAAGACTTTTATAAAACATACATTCACTTAACATTAAATAACTCTAAAGAATAAGATTAAAAGCCTTTATTGATTGTGAAAGTTATATCTTAAGGTATAAATATTGCAAGATTAGCAAAGTAAGAATTATTTAAATTAAATTATTATAATTAAATCGTAGTTAGCAATAATTAAGCTACGCTTCAGAAAACTAGACATTTACATATTGAACCACATTTCTAAAATATTAATATTTACTATATTTGTTTGATCTTTTTATTATTTCCCTTTGTCCAAGTTCCTTTAAAAATTCATTTCTGGCTTCTCATAATTTTTGGAGCTGTTTATGGTAGGTTAAGTTTCTCCTTAAAATGGTTCATTATTATTTTGTAGTTATAACTCTTAAATATCATTTTCCTTCATTCCTTATGACTCTTTTAAAAGATTATTAGGTGCACTTTAATAAGGCGAGCTTACTTCTAAGTTATTCACTTTTTCTTTAAGTTGCTAAATTTCTTCTTGCTAGACCTTTTGTATTTACATAAGTAAACTTTCTAGGTGTTCTATTTATTTCTATTATTAGTCTAGCTTCTAATTTGCTTATTTGTTTTGCTTCTTTAAAACTATTATTTTCTAAGCCGCTGTAACTATCCCATTTCGCATAAGTTGCAAATCTTGTGATAGAGATTCTCTTTGCTACATTAAACTTATTTTAGATTAAGTGTCCTATAATTAGTTATAGCTTTCCTATATATGTGATTATCTGCTTGATAAGTTGGAGGAGATTACATTTAATTTTTAGTATATTTAGTTCTCTATAAGCTCATAGCTACTACTTTTATAGTTTCTCGTTTTTGGTTGATTAGTCTCAAAATCCTGCACTTAAGTTTCTTATAGGCTTTCTTCTTCTCCTTCGACTTTCAATTCGTAAATTTGTTAGAGAAGTTATTTTACTTCATTAATGTTCCTCATATCTCTACTTATCTATTTGCTTCTCTATGAATCTTGCTATTAATGAAGTTAAACATCTATAACTTCTTACTATAAGTAGTCATCTATTCCAGAAATCAACGAAATCTACAAATCCTTAGGAGAAACGACTGATGAAGCATAAGTATTTAAAATATTAGATTCCGATAAATTACCTAGAATATTGTTATTTTCTTATACCTTATATGGCTAACTTTATTAGCTTACTTTTATTCTGCTTTTATAAGCTTGAGATCTTTCATTAACTTTTGAATTGCTTTAACTGTATTTAGAAATTTCCAAATGGTTAGTTATAACGTTGTTCATTTTTTAAATTTGCAGCTATTCTGTAATCTAGTCATAAATTTCTATATTTGATTCTTAGTATTCAGATATCTGGTTTTCCTAGTTCAACAACTATGAATCTCCTCTACTTTATAGCTTACCAAAGATTTTATCATACTAACTTTTATTGGGTATTCTTAAATCAATTGGATTCCTTTTTTTTATATCTTAGATGATCTAATAATTTTTGATACTTTAATTACTGCTTTTCATTTCAGATGCTCTTTCTGTATTTAACACCTAAGATTGTTAAACTGATTAATCTAAACTTTAAGATTATCCAACCTCAGAAATTTTAACAGTTGTAGTTATACTGTTAGGGATACAAATTTCCTATCCTTTGTCTGAATTTTTACTTTAGTTTTGAGAAACTCAATTTCTACACTCTATTGTCTTCTTCAATTTTCTTTACTTTGTTACCTACTTTTAATTTTCTTTATCTGTCATTAATTATTTTAAATCATTATTTAAATCCCTTTTTTTAATACTACTAAACTGACTTATAAATCTCTAATCTATTATTTAAAGATACTTTACAAGAGAAATTGATAAGATTATGCAATGGGATTTAAATTACAATTAATGTAAAGTATATAGTAATAAGTCAGAATCTACTTCTTAATCGTTTAATCAATTAATATAAGAATTTAATTAGAAATTAGCTAAATATTGCTTCTTTATGAATGCTAATCAATCTGGAAATAAATTTAGAGGCTGCTACAGTAATTTTATAAATGCAGTTGTATTTTATATTGTTTTTGTCTTTTACTTGAATCAGAGTAAATAAATATAATTATTGCTATTACTTTGTAGATATTGAATGGAGTCATCATCTAGCCAGCTCAAATAATTTTAATTCTGGTATCTTAATTATTGCATATTCCTTCTATAAAGAATATTGAAGTTGTTTTTTGTATATTTTGGTTTATCTCCTTTCATTTTAATAATCTAATTTTTAGAAAAAAGACTTTAATTTAAATGTTTTACTCTTATTATGCTAAATAATTAATAATATACTTAATCCTTTTGTTATAATTAATATTTATATCTATATAAGTATTTCCTCATTCTAATTTGGCTTAGTTAGGATTTTTTTAATTTATTCAATCACATCAAATAACTAAAATCAACATCTGCTCAAATTTTTTCTAGTTTAAATCTTTTAAAAACCTTTTTACAGTTTATTCCAATTCCTATATTTGAACTTATTTAAGTTTTATAAGTTCTAAGTAGTGAAGTTAGTTATAACTAACTATAAATATAGTGAAAAAGGGCTATAATAGTCTTATGAATGGTATTTATTTAATATGAATCTCTTATTAGCACTAATGCTTTTAATTTTATAATACCAGCATTTCATTTTAAATCAGTAGAAACTATGTATAAATTAGAATTTTTAACCTTTATTTAATTAGTTATCTTTCATTAATATTTTAAGTTATTATATTAAAGTAGCAATAAATCTAAGTTTAGATTGAAATACTGAAAACGTTTTGTATGCTTTGAAAATTGAGAATATTAATTAGAAGCTTTATTAAAATATCTGATTAATTAGAATGCTACTAAAACTAAAGACAACAATAATTAGCTTCTATTATAATCACTAGCAATTATTACCTTTTTAGTACTAAGCTTAATGCTATTTCTATTAGAGTAAATAATTAAATAAATAAAATGTTTTAAAATTAATTTAAAAGCTATATATAATAGGAGGCATCAAATCATTCCTTATGATTAAAGTTAATGCAAAATTTTATTTAGAAAGAAGTTTTACTTCTTTTATTGGGGCTTATAATATGATAGCTTAGCATAAGTATAATTAATCACTTACATTTTAATTAATATTATCAAATCTGAAAAAATTAAATTAAAAGCTTTAAAGCTGTACCTTTATTGCAATTTTCTAAATTTCAAGAAATATAAGATTTAATATAACAAATAAAGCTCTAACTTGAAAAAAATTAAGAGCTTAATTCTTTTAACTCTTTAAAAACAACGAAATTGTTCTTTCTGATAGCTTTTAGCAAAAATCTAAAGATCTTTAATATGTGATATAAGTTATTATTTCTAAAGGTTTATCTTAAAATTTGAAATAAGTATCATTATAGAATGGAAAATAGGATTCATAAGTAGTAACTATATTATATACTAAAAGGATTACATAATATATATAGCTTCACTTATTTAAATAGCGTTATTCTGCGAAAGGTGCCTGAATGTATAGATTTTTAATAGTTAGATCATATTAAATTATTTTTTAAAGAATTGAAAATTAAGTTTGAGTATAAAAATGATTGAATAAGTACTAAATATCTGTTTATCTAAGTTTATCTTAGTTATTTAATAGAATTAGGCCAGTTTTATATGATATTCAGTAATTTACCAATTTACTCTTATTTTATAAAATTTTCAGCTAAAATATAACTAAATAGTGACTAAATGTATTTAAGTATTTTAACATTTAAAAGCAAAGGCATTAATATTTATCTTATTATGATTTAGAGTTATAAATTTAGCTCTCATTCTTATAATTAGTTTAATATACACTAATAAAAAGAATGAGGTAAAATGATTTAAAAGATAAGTTTAAGAAAGAATAGACTGAGAAGGATAATAATAGGATATAATTAAAAAATTAGTTATTTTCTATTTTGAATTAGAACTCTATTCGTAATTCATTAGGCATTTAATCTAATACACGAACAACTTAATCTTCTAAAAATTTCAGAGATTCAGCATCTATATAATCTTAGAAATATTAGAGGTAAAATGACTAACTTGCAAAGAATTCTCAGAATGTAATACAAGAAAAATTGGAAAAAGTAGGTACACATTCATTAAATAATTAGTAGTGGATTGATTTTAGGACATAATAAAGTTAAAAATCATTAAAGACCTAAAGTAGAAATTAAACTCCTAAATATCTAAGACTATCTAAGGAAAATAATTAACCAAGTTTGTCCAATATAATAGATATTTAAAGCGAAGATTCTTTTAAAAATGAACTGCAAAAATATAAAATTTAAATCTAATCCCCTAACTTTCACTTCAAAAAAGCAACTTCTGATTTAAAGTCTTATATGACTTAGCTAAAAATTTCCAAAAATTAGCCAAAAGAATAGAAGTAGGATAAGTGAAAAAGTCTCTTACTTCAATCTCCAAAAAATAACTCATAGCAATCTTTAAAGAATCAGAGATCAGCAGATTTTGGGTAATAAGAATAAATGAATTAAAAATATTTATCAGTAGAAATAATACAAAGAGTGAATAACATGCTGCAAAGCATGACAAGGACTGAATACGACAATCTCCCTTCAAAGTAATATTTTATTTCAGGTATCATAGTGTATTTAAGAGTTTATATGGAAATTTAAATAATAAAATAAATACATGACTCATTAAATCATATGCTTTCTTTTATTCTTCTATCAATATTTCGTTAATCATTATAATAATTTCCTTATATTACTAGATTTATCAAAATTACAAATCTTGATTTTTAAACTTTATAAGTTTTAAATAAATTGATATCTATTTGATTTTTAAAGTATAACAGTATGTACTTTCTCACATTAATTAAGCTAAAATGAAAAATGCTTACTAATTATTTAAAATGTATAAATGATTTTTAGAGTTTTTATCTCTAAATTATCAAAATAATATTATTAATATCTAACTTCTAAATTTAATCTTCATACTTTAATGATTTATCAACATTAATTAAAAAAATGCTAGATATTATTTTAATCTTCTGGAAAGTATTAAGTATAGTAAATAATCTTATTAAGCAATCTTTTATTATTATCTATAAGCTTGAAAGTATATATTAGTAATACTTAATTTTATATAATACTAAAAACTGAAAGTGAACTTATTATTTTTAAGAGTTGCAGATATTATCTTATACACTTGCTTAAGTATTTATGATTTATGAAATTTAAAAATTTAAGCTTTTTAGCAACTTTTCAAAATCAACAAGTTCTAGAAGTTATGTTTTCTTATTCTTAACATTTTCAATTATTCTTCTTTATTTTTCTCTCTATAATTCACTATGTAATGAAGTATTTGGGATTAGAAAGGTTTTTAATTTTGAAATATTCTAGCTATAATAGTTACTTGATATTAATTAAGCTTAGCAAGAAAATTATCTAAGGAGTTAAAGAAAAAAGTAAAGATTTGGTTATTATTTTTATATATTGACTACATAATTTAATTACTAGTTTATTTTATTAGTTTATACTCTATAATTTTTATTCTTTTTATCATCCTAAAGCATTTAGCTTATTATATTTATAATGCATGTATAACGCTATTTTTCTATATCATGTCTTTTAGTCTTTAAATAAAAAATAAATTCCAACCTTTCTTTTACTTTTTACTGAAAAACAAAATTTAATTCTTAAGTTATTTTTTTGAAATACTTAATATTAGTATTTGCTAAATAATTTTTAATTATGTATGGCAAATTTAAATAATATAGTTAGAACTAATAAATAATTAAAAGTTTGTAGTAAGTTTTTAAGGTTATAAGATAAATTAAATGAAGAAAGTTAAATATTTAAATTTTCACTATGAAAAGTAACTTTGATTCAGCAATTGTTCCTTTTATTTCTTTATCAAGTTTTTAATATTTTACGAGTAGCTTTCATAAGCAATAATAGTGAATCAATATACTAAAAACTTATTATTGGCTTAAATCTAAATGGATAAAAATGATTAGTCTATTGCATTATTTCATCTTTCTCTTATATTAAGATTACATAGCTTTTATTAGTTAGAATCATGAATTATTTAGTAATTTTATATTCTTTATAATGCTTATAGAAAGCAACTGATTTAATAATATGTTTTTAATTTAGATCTTACTATTTTTTTATAGTAGTTTAACTTTGTGGATATACTTATCTAAGTATAAGAAGATGCATTGTCTAATAATTTTTATCTTTCTTTGCATATAAGACTGTAATACCTTATTAAGATTATTTAAAATAAGATAATTAAACTTTAATAATGATATTCTATCAAAGGGTATAAGAAAGGCTATTTTATATCTCTATAGAGAATTTTATTTGGTAGTGAATTATAATAGAGATAAATCATAATATTTCGAAATAAATTGGATTAATGTCTTCAATCATAATTTCTGAAGTTTTCATAGATAAAATTATAAATAATTTGGTCAGCATTAGTTAAATATTTAATTTAGTCTTCACTAAAGTATACTAAATTACAAAGCTAGATGGATTTACTAGGATATACAAGCAATTAAGTTTCTTTCGGTACAATTTTTGTAAATATAAGAATAAAAGATGAAATGAGATCCTTAATTTATTTATATTTAATTAACTTTAGTCAAATTTTAGCCTAAAAAAGTATAAATTAAGGAAGAATTATAAATAATTGTTTATTCAACTATTATTTAAGATATATAAATTAAGAGAAAACTATGCTAATGCTAATAATTAGTCTTAGTAACATAAATCATAAAATCTAACTAAAATATGTCTATGGTATCAAATAATGGAAATATCATAGATGCAAAAAGATTATTTAGCATATATTAAATGGAATTAATTTTTAAGAGATACCAAGATAAAATCTCCTCAGATATTTAGCTTTTTTAAAATTTAAAATTTAAAATATGAAACCATATATGAAAGGAAAAACTTCAATTAAACAGATCAACTGATTTATGATAATATCTTAAGTTTTTATTTCTTACTGTTTGGGGAGTATATTTAGGTTTGAAATCGTAGGATCTTACTATCTAGTTCTCGAATGTATTTGCTAGAAAATCATTTGCATTTATTTTTGGGGAACAAAAACCATTAGACATTTCTACTGTCTTTTTAGTAATATTATTAGGATTGCCGTAATAACTAGTTCTCGTATTTTGTCAGTGTTTAGCAGTTTCATTCCTCATTTACTTAAGTCATTTTTTGAAATCCTAGACATGTACGTCGTTATCATAATTTCTAGCGTATTTGAATTATTATTCATTGGTAACTTTGCTTTTAATTAGAAATTAGTGATTCTTTTGCTAGTAGTTGTTTTTTAAGTTACTCATTGACATTAATTGATGTGAGATTATTTAAGGTAAGTAAATACTATCTTTCTTATGTAGCACCATTAATTCCACTTAACTACTATATACGCTTATTTCGTATTTACAATCTTAATTTTCAAAAATACTTTCTTCACCAAAAAAACTGCCAACACCCATAATAGTTTTACTAAAAATTCTTCTACAAATGAGTTGCTTCCTTAAACATTCTCCTTCAATAATAAAATATAAGCCCTTGGAGTTTGAATTTTCCTTTATAAGAACTTAATTTTTCTTTAAAGTTTGAATAGAGAATAAATGAATTAGCTTTTCCTTTTGCTATTTATTCAGCTACTATGAATTGGGTAAATATTTGTCAATGAATTATATTTTCTTAGTCTCTAGGATGTTAAATTTAGAAGCTAAAGATTACATAAAGCTTTATTTGTTTATCTAAATGAGCTGACATCAGGTAGTAGTTCTAGCAGATAAAGTTCTTATACCCTGAACCTAGCTAAAGGCTTTATTTCCAAAACATCTTCCTTGAAGTAATCTATTATGTACTACGATTTCCTCCTAACCATTAATAATTTCAACGTCATAGAATTCAACAGTACCTTTCAAAATTACATAGAAAGCATCTGCTTTATCTCTTTTTTTAAATATCACATGCCCACTTGGTATTTCAACTATTTTACAGCTTTTTATTAGTTACTACATTTTATCATTTTCCACATCTTGAATAATAGCTTGCAAATCAACTATTCCTCTTAAAAACTATATAACATCTTAAATTTGCCCCTCGTTAAGCTTTTTCTTTTTCAAATAAGATACTATTTTTAGTCTCTAGAAATCAAAAGCAGAGATTCCTTTTCTTAAGGTTAATTAAGATTTAAAGAACTATTATAAGAGGTTTGCTGAATATTCTACCATTTACTTTTTATTGATATTCTTTATTCTTATTTTGAAACAATTTAATAAAAACAACTAATCAAATTTATTTTCATAAGGATACTTTAAATAACTATTACCATCGAGATCTTAGTATTTACTTTCTTTAATTAAATAAATGTATTAATAAGTTGCTTTATCAGAATTTGCTACCTTACATCTATGCATTCTACACGTTTTCCAAAATTCTTCTTCTATCAAATCCTTCAGCGAAACTGTATCTTTTTATTTAAGGACTTAATTAGCAGTAATGTTGTGATAGTAATATATTGTTTCCTGTGTTTATAGTTCTATTTTTGCTAGATTCGTTTCTATTTTTATTGAGCTAATTCTAATAGAGATTTCTTAATTATTAATCTCCTTATTATCTCTAAGTTTTATTCTACGATTTGTAGTTATCTTGCTTCTTATCTTTGTTCGAAGCACTTTGAGGTCTTGATTGCAAAGAAATCTCTCGCCTACTTTGATTCTAGTTAATAGGACTTTGATTTCCTGGTCGTGAAGATCTATAGCTTAAGGATGAAGCATTAGATTATTACATTTATTAAAAGGTCCCTTTATCTTATTTCTTTTAGTATAACTGATTCAGCATCTAAACTCTGCTCTAAATAGGTTTTGCTGGAAGATATGCTTTTAAACTTTGATTTTAGTACTTAGAAGCCTGCTTTGGCTTACATGATTAAGAACTTTATCTAACTAATGAATCACTGTAGCTTCTATTTAAAGATTTTTAACCTGGAGATTTCTATAAAATTTAATAATTCTATGGACTGAAATGTTCCTTACTCATTCTATTAACAAAAGGAGAAAGTTAAGGCTTGAAAGTACAATGCTAATCAACCATTTGCTCCTAAATTTACTTTTATTTCTAAAGTTGACTATTTTTTTGTTCTAACCATTTATTATTTCTCTCAGCTACCCTCAAAGCATAGTCATTTTCACTATGTTTATTCTTTCCGTGACATTGATGTTGATGAGAATGCTGTTGTTCTGGACATTGTTGCTGTTCATACTGATACTAAAGAGTTTATCTGTTTTCAACAGCCTTTTTTAAAGCTTCTTAACTAAGCTTACCATTTATGCTTAAGGGAGGATTTCTTGAAAATTATATTTTTCCTTAATCTGATTTAGTAAACTTATCTACTACTGCTGGTGGAACACTAAGATTTTACTTAAGATTGACATAGCAAAGAGGAATTTCTTAATTTTCCTGAGAATATGAAGGCATTAAAGCTCCGGGATAGTGAAGTTGAAGAGCTTTTAAGTAGACTTACTAAGGTTACTAAAAATCAGGTTAATCATTTCTTGGAGATTAATATTATGACTAAGATTTCAATTATGATCTCACACCTATCATTCTCTGATTTTGTGGAGAAGAATTTTGCATTTGTAAAGAATTGTTGAAAGAAGATCCTGTCATGTTAAAATAGATATCCTCATTTTTTTTGTCTGATTGTATTGGAGTCTGCGCATCGTCTTACTTTTCCATTCTCTAATTTTCATAAATAAAATTTTAAGCACTCTACTCAATCCTTTGAGTGTCAATAATTTGGTAATTTCTTTATCTTGGTAAGTTTTATTAACTATCTTTATTATATTGTTTACTTAGCATTTTTAGTTCATATTCTCTAGCTTTCATTTATTCTATTTTCTCTACTATTTTTCTGCTTCTTTCATTTATTTGAGGCGTGAAGTTAAAATTTTATTTTTTTCTTAGTTCTTATTCAAGTCTTTGCTACTTTTTGAGTTTAATTTCCGAACAGTAGCTTATTCCTTATTGAATTAAACGTTATTCTACTATCTTTTTAGAGTTCTCTAGAATTGTAGGTTGCTGCTGCATTTAATTAAACATTTTCTCTTCTTTTTCTTATCTAAGCTTATTAATCATTTCTTATGCCTCTCTATGTCTTCTAATAATATGGCCATCTAATCTCTAAGCATCATAAGCACTTAAGTTATGCTTCTTTTATTCTTACAAGGCTTTATTAGGATTGTATTGGTTTAAAGATTCCTTCTAAATTTTTCTTAAACCACTTTCTTAGAACAGCCTATTAAACACATTACTTTAAGGTTCTTAAGCTTATATCTGTTTATATACTTTCTTATCAATTGAGGAATATAAATTTCTAAACAGTTCTTACTCCGAATTTTCTTTCTTAATAATATAACTTCGATCATAGTTTCGCTAAGATGAAGAATGACCAAAATTATCTTTAAAAGAAGACTAGCTTTACTGCATTTGCTTAGAGTTATTAGTTGTCAGAAGCTTTTATTATATAAGACTTTATTAGTTAGGAGGATAAAATTAATATTACTGTCTTTGAACTTATCTGCTGCCATATCCTGATTCTTAATTTTAGTTTATTTACTCTTCCTAAGTTACTTGTGCATGAATTTAATTCTCCATTCTTTCTAATTAATTTTACAATAAATAATTTTGAGATGCTGGTAGATTTATACAATTATATATCTTTTAAACTAAAAATGGAACTTAATTTATGGCTCTATGCTTATAATATCCAAATAGTTACAGTTATAGTCATTAAGGCTTTAATATTTATCTTTATTCTTCTTTTATATAAGGTGATGTTTAAGCTTTAAATATAAAGCTTTTTTTAATATATTTGGTTTCCTTTGTGATTAGCCAATGATTAGTTTCTAATTTACATTTGCAAAATAATTAAACGGTCTCAAATTTAAACATAATGATATGAAATATAATGATATTATTCCTAAGATTATAACTATATTAGCATTAACTAATTGTCTCTATCCTGTAAATCTTTATTTATTACTAATTTGTTTATTACTTCTTGCTATTATTATTTTAAACACTTCTACCTTTCTAAAGTTAAGCTTTTATAGCAAATATAATATTTGCTTCCTTTTGCTAAACAAGAGTATATTAAATTAGTGTCTTAATATATACAAGGCTTTAAAATAGAGCTTATTAGTTGAAGTATTACTTAAAGTCAAAGCTTTAGGCTTAATATCCTAACAACTTTAGTAAAAGCTAATTTAACAAAAGTTAGACTTTTTGTTGAGCTATTTATTTTTGATGCATTTTAATATTTTTTAACTATTTAAAGGAAAATAAACTTATAAATAAGTTAGAAAGGCAAAAAAAATGAATAGTGTAAAATTGGAATGAAGATAAGCTTCTAAATGTTTATATGTATACAAAAATAGAAAACTGGTAGCAAAATAACAAAAGCAAAATTTAAAATACACTATAAGGTTATTTAGTCCTTTATTATTGTAAAATATTAGAATTTATAGCTGAGTTTAATATAACTAACCTATATGAGCTAATACTATTTTTATCAATAAGTTGATAATCCTTACTATGCTAATTTATTAAATATAATGTGATTATAATTCTGAACTACCTTATTATTATTTAATTGATAATGCTGCTTTATAGTAACTTCTAATCCTAATTAATATTTAAGATTCTCTAGTTAGTCTATTTATTATGCATGAACTATATTAATTACTATTTGAAAAAGGGTATTCAATCATTAAAAACTTTTAAAATATCCAAAAGTAGCACTTTTATAATTATACTGATTAAGCTACAGGTATACTAATAGTTTGAATATTAGTTAATATCATTTAAAATAACTAAAGCTATAAAGAGCAAATGCTTCTATTGAGATGATTCATGAAGATTTAAAATCACTTTATAGTAAAACTCCTTTAATATAATGAAATCTGAATACAATAATTTAAGAATAACAACAGCTAGCTAAATACTTATAAACTTAGAAACTAAAATAAAATAAATATGAAAACAACTTGCTTATCATTAAACTAAATCAAGCTTAGAAAATTCGAAAATAATAATCCTTTCAAATTAAAATATTTCAAATTTATATAATGCTGAAGTACCTAAAGAAAAGGTATCAAATAATCAAAAGAACGCTAAATAAAAATAGCAAAAAGATTTAAAGCTGATAAAGTTAATATGATTAAAATATTACTAAAAAACTAAAAAGATCTAAATTTTATTGTAAGTAAAATATTAAAAATGCACATTTACTAAATTAGATAAATAAAGGAATCTACTATAATTAATAATTATATCAAATAAAGCTGCTTTTTTATCTTTAAGAAATCATATTCGTTTCTTTATTTTTCTAAGAATTTGAAAGGGCTTTACTATGATTAAGTGATATTACATTTAAAAAAAAGTATTAACTAATTATTATAAATGACAATCCTTCTTTACCTAAGATAAATTTTCTATTTGTTTTGTCAATTAATATAATTGAATCATTAATTTATAACACTTTTTTTTGTTCTGTATCTTATTATTAATTATTCCTTATTAAAGTTGTATTTTATTTATTTAGCATATCAATTACAACATTTTAAACTTTTTTCTCTATTTATCTCTAAATATATAAAAAAATTAATTTTCCTATTAAAAATATCTAGAAGTTAATAAGCAAAATATTGTTAGATGACTATGAAAAACTTTTGAAGTTAATATTTGCTAAGTTAGATTGCTAATTATTTTACTAATTTCCATAAATAAAGTTAGTTTAAGAAATAGATAATTCAGATATTGTAATATCAAGATAAAAGTAATCAAAGCAGTGCTTATTACTACCATATATTTTTGCAAATTGAACTTAATAATTAAATGAATAGTGGTATTAAGATATTAATATAGCTATCTAATTTAAATTAGTAATAAAGTTTATTATTTATCTTTTCCTAGTACTTCTACTTGTATAATTAAGTTATTATTATAGATGCTTTTTATTTCTTAATTAAGTCTAAATTAAATTAAGCTTGAAAGAGTTTAAATACTTTATTTTTGGTTTTTACTAAATGAAAGATTAGAATGGATAATAATAAAGTACTAGTTATATGATTAAAGCTAGATAACGAATATTTTAGAATTAGTTTATAATGCTTGCTTATAAGAGATTAATTAAAGCAAGAGATATAATTTTATCATTCTGACTAATTAAAGTATAATTAAAAAGCTAATTAAAGGAATTTTTTAATTTTAATGTTTGTTTTCTTTGAAATGGTAAGCAATATATGAGTCTATTAATATCTATATAGCATTTAATTATATAAAGATTTAATTGATTTATTATTGAATAGACTTACTTAAAGATTTAGAAAAGTGCTTGATTTATCAGCTAGCTTTATAAAATAATATGCTGACTGTATTCATAAATATCTAATTCTTGTTCTAACTTTTATGAATTATTATTTCATTCAGTTTTAGTTAATAAAAATAAAAACCCTTTAAAATTATTATATTAGTCTGAATCTTAACTTCATAGTCACATTTATTAAAATTGTTAAATTAAAAAAAATCAAACTTGAAAAAGACTTTGATACCATAAATGATGAGAATTGAATTAAATATTCTAAAATTATGGAATGAATATTATTGAGCATTTGTTTTAAAGCAAACACATAAGTAATAAAGAAAGTTACTAAATTAATTTACTATGCTCAATTATTAAAATTATTACTAAGGCAAAACAAAAGACAATAATAATGTACTTAAGAATAATTAAAACTTAGGTAAAGTTTTAAAAGATAAGAAAGTCATTTTATGCTTTAGGTTCTTTCTATGGACACGAAAATAAGATATTTTTATAACTTATATCAAATCTATGGACTATAAATAGTTTGATGAATGAAAAGTAAGAAAGATAGTTTTTCCGCTCTCATATTTTGCTAATAAAAAAATTTAATCCTAAACTATATTGATATAGTGCTTTAATTTGAGCTATTATTAAACATAATTATTCTTACTAGCTGATTTAAGCTTAAAAAATAAATGTTCCTTATTTCTTTTAGAATTTATATTTAACCTTGAATGAATTTTCCTTATAATTTGAAAGTTTTTACATACAAAAAGTAGTTATTGTTTGAACTAGACTGCGCATAACTGAATACACCTTCTATTTACTATTAAATATGGTTGAAATTATTTCTATTCTATTGAATGATTAATGCTTACTTTAAACTTATTTTTAGCTATTTTAGCTATTTTAGCTTTTGGACTATAAATATTAATTTCATTCTAGTCTTTCTTACTTTCGCTCTTTTATAAAACTCTAATTTTGATAGAAATTTAATTTCATGAGTAAATTTTCTCTAAAAAATGAAAAAGCAACTAATTTAAGCTGATTAATTAGATGACAGAATTACATTAGTTATATGAAAAATTCTTAATAAGGAGTGTAAATAGTGAATAGTATTATAAAGATAAATATAAATAGATATAACTATTAAAATATAAGACTATTAGGATTAAATAGTTATTAATCATTTACATTTGCTACTAAGCATCTACCTTACTCTGTATATATCCAAGTACTATTCTACATTTAAGACTATTAATTAATATAAAGAACTTACGAGTTATTTTCATCTTTTGCTTTTTTATTACTAGACTAAGTTATATTTTTAATTTATATATCTTGCTCTATCTAATGAAGATAATTTAAATTAGAGCCTTAATTAAAAATAAGAAGATAGTTATTTATTTAATTTTTCTATTATGAAATTCTTTTTCCTTATGTTACGCTGAAAGTTAATTAGAAATAGAAGATTATTAGATAAAGTGATAGCAGTTTTTAAAATAAATAGTATCATTTGACTAATACAGTCTAAGTTTATTTATTTTTCTGCTATAAAGGTATTACAGTTGGAGTAAACTTCACTATTTTAACTTATTTCATTTTTTTCTTCTCACACATTCTTAATGCCTCTATTTCTGAGATAATTAAGTAATAGTTCTTTACGATATGATATCTTCATATTTAAGCTCTAATTTCTAATTTAGAAAGTTATCTAAAACTATACTATAAAGGTTAAAAGGATTTTCTGGGGAAACTGATAAGATTTTAGAGTATTGAAGGAAAATGATAATCTAAATAATAAATAGAATTGCAGTTTAAAAGTAATTCTATAAGCTTTGTAGAGTTATCGCTCATTAAACTATTTAATTTCATTATTTTAAAGTTACATTACTTTAGCTTATTCCACTGGCTATTAATATTTCCTTAGCTTTAATCTCTAAAAGTTAGGCTAATTTAAAATAAAGGTCTTAATAGAATGTCTATCTAATATTTTGTTAGTTAAAGCTAAATATGTCCTTTTGGATTAAATAAATATTTTAGCTTTAAGTAGCACTTAACGTGTAATTATTAAATTACACATTAAAAAAAATGAAATTGTAGATTGTTTTGTGGAGAGCATTAGTAACAACAGTCATTGAGTTATACTAAGAAAGATATTCCTTTATATGAGTAGCTGATATATCATTGATTTGCCTTTTGATATTTTAGTCTTATAAACTATGCGATCAAAAATATTGGAGATTGCTTTTAGTTCCAAGCAATTTAATAAATTACCACCAACTGTACGAATTTTCATTATTTAAGGCTAGCAACCATTTTACTTTACTATGTACAATATTTGCCTGCTATGACTTAGATAAAAATGTTCTAGGAGTTTTAATATCGTGTATAGAAATAATAGCAGTTAGCTTTATTTTTAAACTCCCTTGGTGCTGGATGATAGTTCTTCCCTTCTTAACTTTAATATATAATTTAGAGTAAATTTTGAATATGTTTGGGTTGTATACTTTAGACTAGTTAGAAAGAGAAAGATTTAGAAACTTCATTTTAGGTGACAAGCAATACATGATAATAGACAATACAGATAAGATTATACAGAACTCGATATCTCTGAAGTATAACAACAAGTAGCTTCAAGATGTTGTAGTAATTAGATAACAATCAAATGAACAGTCTATTTCTTGATTTAACGAAAACCCTCCTGGATATTGGACATTCAAAACTTACTCTTTCTATTGAAAAAACAAGCCAGCCAGTTTGTTAATATTCGAAAATTATTAAGCTAAAGAAAAATTAAAAATGATTAACAACAAAATTTCCAACTTATTAAAGACTTCTTAAGATCCAACTGCTAAATATTTAATAAGTCAATGCATGCTTATAGGACAGAAAAAAAACCATAAAAGCAATTAGGAGTTGTTGAGTTTGAGTGGTATATTGTAAAACATTTTGAGTTATGACAACAGACTAGAAAGCTAGCAGGTTCAAATACAATACGCATAAGCTATTCCTAATTTAGTAATAGGAGATTAGATTTTCACTGAGCTACTTTTAAACACTTTAATTTCGTGTGCTGAGTATTACTCAACAAATAACAGTTAGATCTTGATGAGTGTTCTTATCGAATCTTTACACCATGATTCTATAGTTATCCTTTACAAAATTAACTTCATACTAGGAACTCCCTAATTATTCGGTACAATAAAGAGATTTATGCAAAGTCAGTCCAATAAAGAAAACTTGTAAGGTATCATATACAGATAATAGTTTATAATTCTAAAGCATCTGCTTAAATACTAAAACTTGTAACTGAATAATATAAGCTTAAAAGGAGATTAAACTAGTATATATATCTCATAAATTTTCAAACTCGATTTATCTTCACACAAATAGGAGCAATCTACTTAAACCGAATAAATGCATTTTTAAGAGATTGAAAGAAAGAGTAAATAAGAAATTTTATTGCAAGAAAAAAAGTTTGCAGAAGCTTATAACTAGACTTATTTGAGCCCAGAGCTAAATTAAAATAAAAAAAGTGAATAATAAAACATGGAAAGCTAATAAGGCTATAGCAAAGATAATGATTAAAAAGATAATGTATATAAAGTTAAAAGAAAACAACTTGCAGGAAAATGCTCTCTTAAGGATTTAAAAACATAAAAAATTTAACAAAAGTTAAAGACATTGGCACAGTAAGAAAATTTACCGAAAATGGATGCAAACTAAGAAAAAAATTCTAAATAAGTAAATGGAAAGTAAAGTTTAAATGAAAAAGTCTCTGTCTTGTGTATGCAAGAGTAAACTTAGAACAAATATGAATCATCAGTTAATACGAGTCTCTCTGAACCTGTTCCAGAAATATAAGAAACTCCAAATTAGCAATCAGTTAAGAGAAAAGTAGAAGAATTGAAGAGTACATGTATTACTGCAAAATCCAAAAAGAATTTAGAAACAAATACTCCAAAAGAGAGTGATTCTTTATTAAAACCTAAATTTGAAATACAGCTAGAAAATACTAAAAATAAACATAAAATGCTTAAGCATCCAAATTAAATTAAAATATAAAGGACGGAGCAATAAGACGACAGAGATTAAGAGTAAACTCCTACTAGCGTAAAAAATTGCCATTTCTCTTCAAGCTCTCCCTAGTTTTTTTCCATAACAAATTCGGAACCGGTTAAAGCAACTCCATAATTTAATGAAAATTTTTTATTCCGTAGACGTAAAATACGAAATTCCTATTTTGATAAACTGCTTAATAGCTAAGTATCTAAAACCTTGAATATTATGATAATAGACAAGAACCCCTCCATTTAGATTGATTACTTCATGTAGAAGAATATTCGTGTAAAATAGTACAAAAACTAGTAGTTAGCATTATAAAAAATTAATACTTTGTAATATGATTTTGTTTTTGTTCACAAGTCAATGCTGATATCTGATTTCAAAAGATTGAATATAATAGAATATTCCACAGTAGTCCAGCTTGAGAAATCTCTGAAGAAAATAATTAAGGAAAATCTATCAAACTGCAGCTTAGATTAGTTGCTATTCTTAATTAAAGAAAAAGGAAGCATAGTTAGATCTTCTACTTTTGAGCTTTGAAGATTGAAAGAAATTTAATTAGTTAAAATTAATTTAGTATTTACTTATTCCTTTTAAAACACTTTAAATTATCTTATTTTATCTAAAATACTCTTATCTTAGATATAAATCTTTCTAAGGAGACACTAACTTAAAACTAGGTAGTCTTAATATTATAAAAACATTTAAAAATACATAAAAAGGTTTTGAGTATTGATAAAGAATGAAACATAAATTATAGGATTTTTTTCCTAGGCATAGCTAGAAGATTATTAGACAGATAAAAAATTATGAAATTTCATATAAAATTAAGTGTAATTGACTTAGCATTAAACAACAAATATACCAATATTATAATAAAGGCTAGGTATTCTGTTTTTCTAAAAGCTCATATATATTTAAAGTAAATTATTTTCGCAAATTTCAAATAGATATTAAATAGAATTTTTATTAAGTTAGAATAAAAAGGTATAATAAGGTTAGTATGATATATTCCATTAAAACTTTTATTTTTTCCTTAGTTCCTTAGTTCCTTAGTTTATTTATCCCTTCTCTTCTCATATATGGAGAACTATAAATTTTTATTATCTTAACTTTATATTTAAATTTTATTTAGCATTTAGCATTTAAGTTTGAAAATAACTAGGTATTTATTTTATAGAAGAAGGAACTGTGCAATCTATAAGTAAAGAAGCAAAATGTTAGCTAGCAAATAGAATTAAATAATTAAATGATTAATGAGGTATCTCTATACACTAAGCTAATAGCCATAATTAAGAATCTTCTATCCCTTTTTCATATTTAGAATGTTAAAACAGTTTATAGATATAAAATATTAAATAAAGGATTTTACAATAATTACTTAATCATTCTTCAGACTGAACATAAGATATCATTAAAATTAAGTAAAGGCACTGCTCAAAGAAGTATTAGACAAAGGTTAGTTTAATAAAGGAACTTAGAATTCTAACTTTATATTTTTATTTAATTAGGTAGAGAAGAATGATTATAATCAAGGATTTTATAATCAAATAAATTCTTTCTTTACTAATTGATAAAGTTGAAGATACTAAATAGCTCATGGAAGAAGTTAAATGTAATTATCATTTTTTATTGATTTTAAATAAATAGAATGCTATATACTAATAGATTTATCTTTAAGACTTTAATCTACTTCAATCGTTATGAAAAGTTTAAATGTAAAAGCAACTAATTAATCTTAAATTAGTTTTAATTATGGCATCATAAAATAAAGAGTTGAATGTGGGATATGAAATAAAGGGGAATCATTATAAAAATAAATTTAAATCTAAGAAAATATAGATATTTTCAAAAGCATTTATAGCTTAATATCTAAACAAATAAAATAAATTATAGAAAAGGGGTAAATGATGTATATTAGGACTTCGTAAAGTTAAGCTTTATAAGGTTTTTTATTAAAATAACTTTCAAAAGTTGATAATTAAATAAAATTACAACTTTTTAATATATTATAATAACTTAAAACGATTAAGAATATCACTTTTTCTTTTAGCATTTAAAAAGAACGAAAGCGGCAGGTAATTGATTAGATTTAATTATATATATTTTAAATTAAAATTAAAAAGTAAATACAAATTTGATTATTAAAAGATGACTAGATACTTTAATAGAACACTAAAGATTTATTTGTTTCTGATTTTGTTATACTAAATAGCTTTAAACCATTAATTTAAAGTTTAATATAATAATAACTCAATAAAGTCTAAAATTTTATAAGTTCAACTAGCTGAAAAAGGTAAACTAAAGTGGGTGTTTTTTAGTAAATTGGAGGTATTTTATAACTAATATAATTAGGATTATTAAAATACCTTATTTTTAAAAATCTCATTGGGACTTTGAATAATGCTAATGCTATACTCCTATTATAGAAAAAAGAAAATTGAGAGACTAAAAGATTGAAATATAAATTTGATATAAAGTATGAAAATTTCTACTATTATATATATATTTCCTAAATTATTTCTATTTATATTTCTTAACCTCAAAACACTAAATTAAGAAGCATTCTTCGTCTAAGTAAATGGTAGTTTATTATATGCATAAAAGGGTAATTACAATATACATAGAATTAAGGAAGATAATTGTAAAAATGAAGATAGGAGAGAATAGAAATTAGATATTTATTTAATATTTCATCGAATTGATAAACTTTTACTACCTCATTGGAAATTTAATATTTGGCATTTAAAGAATTAATTACTATACCTGAAAACTCTAACTGATTTATTTATCAGCCTATATAATTAAAGGACAAATAAGTAAATTTGGTTAGAGTATAATTAAAACTTTGAAGTATTTATTTAGCTATATTAGGTGAATATATCTTGTCCAAAGAGTATAAAGCAGATAAGAAATTAAAAAATTAAAAGAAATACTTTAGTGATTTGTTTAATTAATAATAAAGCTTGTAAAGAGAATGGAGATCTATCTTAATATTATTTTAATTATTCTTTTAGTTCTTATAGCTGGAGTTATGTCAGGTCTTACTGTCGGTTTGATGTCAATTGACGATCTAGAAATGGAAATGAAGCTGATTTGCGGTACTGAATAAAGTAAAAAACAAGCATAAAAGGTCTTGACAGTCATTTCGAATCACCATTTGCTTCTAGTAACTCTCTTATTAACTAATGCAGCAGCTATGGAGGCTCTGCCATTAGTTTTGGATGAATAGTTTCCAGCTTGGGCTGTAATTATAATTTCAGTTACCTTAGTTCTGATTTTTGGAGAGATCTTGCCGCAGGCTTTTTGTACAGGTCCTGACTAAATAAAAATAGCAGCTTGTATGGTTCCCATTGTAAAAGTTACAATTTTTATATTATGGCCTATTTCTAAGCCAATTTCCTTGATACTTGATAAAGTTTTCGTAAGTTAAAGTAAGAAAAGATTCACATTAGATAAAATCAAAGCATTAATACAGATTCATACGAAAAGAATTGAACATACCGTACATGAGTATAAGCATTCTTTATCAACTCCTAAGAATAGTGATTAAAAAAGCTAAAGAATAGTTTAAGATGCTATAATTGCTCATAATAAAAGGCATAGCAAAATTTCCAAAGATGATTAAAAATCAGATTTCTAAAAATAACCACTATTAGAGGAATAAGAAAAACCACTATTTGAGCATGAGTCCAGGTTGATATACGGAGCTTTAGAGTTAAAGGAAAATAAAATTTAATAAATAATGAAATCCTTAGATAAAGTACTAATGCTTGATATCAATGAAATTCTAACTCCTTAAATAATTTCTTAAATACTTGAATCTGGATATTGGAGAATTCCCATCTACAAAGGAATAAAGGACAATATTATAGGAATTCTTAATGTAAATCAATTGCTTTTAGTTGATGTAAATTAGAATCCATATGTGAAAGACTGCAACTTTAAACTTGATCTTCCTTTAGTTTTACATCCTGACAGTTAACTATGTAATGTGATATCCTAATTCAAATAGTAGAACAATGACTTTGCAATAGTGACTTAAACAGTAATATTTTCATATAGGAGGAAAAATTTATTTATTGCTAAATTAATAAATTAGATTTTGATGGATGCGTTCTTGGAATTTGCACTTTGAAAGATGTTGTCAATATATATTTAAAATCATCTATTTTCGATGAAAACCAAGATCTCCATAAACCTTCACAGCAGCAGTAAATTCACACTTTCACAAAAAATAAGATTCAGCAATCCAGATTGAGAGCATGTAGCTCATTTAGTTATAAGTCTATGGGAGTAAGCAAAGCTAAATCTTAACATCCTTTAGCTTAAATTAATTTAACTTAATATGTTATTGACTATCATTAAAAAAGTGTTTAGTGCTCTCTAATTCTCATCTTAAACGTTAAAGACTATAAAACTTAAAGATGTATCCTTTTCATCTAATTAGCTTTATTAAAATCAATAAATTGAGTCAATTCTTATATAACTAATTAATAACTAAAAGAAAGGAACTAAGCTCTGATTCTTGTTTAAAAACTTCAAATCCTTTTAATTAGTCAAAGTTTAAAAGTCAAATTATCAAAAATTAGTTAAAAAGAGTCCAGATAAGTGATCTGTGGTTAAAAATGTTAAATTTAGTATTATTGCCATTAAGAAAATACTTGAAGTTTTTATAAAAGATAAGCATTATGGAAGTAAAACATATAAATAGCTTATAGTATGTATTCCTTAGTTTAAAATTAAAATATTATTGCAAAAATCGATTAATTACATTTAAGCCTATTTATTAACTTCTATTCCTCTAACGACTTTGAAATTAAATTATAGTAATTGGCTTTTATGAGTATAGTTGATCAATTAAAAGTTATAAATCACAGAAGTAAAGTAAGAAAAGAAGGAACAAGTAATAATTAGATCCAAATACTTTAAATGCTTTTTTATTGTTTTGTTAGTTTGATAAAACTTGCATTAGAAAATTATCCTAGAAACATCCTCTTTCTTTTAATAATTATTAGATCTCCTTTAACCAAGCTAATGCAAGTAGCAATAAAAGTAAACTATGAATCTAAATTGTATTAAATAAAGTAAATAATTTATGATATATAAGGGTGTATTAGTAGATACTGACTTCAATCAATAAATAAAAGATTTAATCTCAAAGCATATTTTGATTCAATAATTTACAAAATTACTACTAAAAGTTAGTTTTCTTTAGATTAATAATAACCTATCAAAATCTTAATTCACTAGTTAAAAGGAAGACTTAATAGCAATCTGGAAAAATCTGCTAAAAATATAGAAATGAGATATAATACTACTATATAGTAATAGTAATTTGATTTAATTGGAAAACTAATATATATTTAATTATTAATTAATAGAAACTAACTTAAAAATAAGCTATAAGGAATTATATCAAAACATATAATAAAAGGATTTAGTATTATCAAAGGAGATATTATTTAATTAACCTTTTCTCGGAAGGAAAAATAAATATTTAAATCATAGAAGCTGTAATTTTAAAGGATTTTTTAGAAGAGCGTTTTTAAGCGACTCATAAGATCGTAGTATAAATAGTTAGTTTGAGAAAGATTAAGAAAAAGAAAAGAAACAATTATTTTTAGGCTAAAGTTAATTTATTACAGTAAATCTCTAATAATCCTTTTCTAAATTTCCGCGTCTCCATCTTAATTGTAGCCTTTGAAGATTTTCGAGAAAGATAATTTAGTATTATAATAGAATAATTTATATACTTTAGAAATGTTTCCAATTTTAATGCATATATAGAAGCATTTCATCGCTTTTTAAACAAAGTACTATAAGACTACAATTTAAATTAGATTCTTGAAACAAAAACTTATTTCAGTTTAAAATCCTACTTGTTAGTTATTTGCCCTTTAATAATATAATTTAACTCTACCTTAATAATTGAAGGGGTTATAATCTAAAATTATAAAGCTATAAATATTGTTTTTAAACTTAGATAATTATTATTTTAAAGTGAGTTTAATAGTTAAAGTGTTTAAGCCCAAATGCTAAATCAGTGAAGTTTATTATTTAGTTAAAGCTTCATCCTTAAAATTTACCTTACTAAGTTCCATAGTATAGATAATTTCAGATAACGTTTATAAAGCTAAAGTAACTTAAACTTTTTCACTTTAAACTACGAGCACAAGCTAAGAATTAGTGGTATCTTCAGTGAAATGTGAAGGAGTTGAAATTGAATATGAAGGAATAAAATGGTTAACTTTAAATATATTATAAAGTTAGAAAATTAAATTGAAAACTATTAAATTGAACTACTTCATAACCAGTAAACAAACTTTAAACTATAATGTAATACAAATAAATGAAGCCTTGCTCTAAGAATAAAGGTTTGCCAGCAAACTTTTATAATATTTGCAATGATTTGCTAGAAGAAACAAGTCAGGAGAGTTCAATATACTTAAGAAGTAGCTAGGAAAGATAACTAAATTTAAACCAAAACTTGTTTAGTGCTTTTAAAAGACTGCAATAGCAAATGGAGTAAATTCGTATTTAGAGATCCTAATCATAATAAATGTTTATAACTAAAGTTAGTTTAAATAATGACAAGGATTCAGATTGTGGTGACTCATAATTTTCAGAAACTCCAAACACTGCATTTTCTAATATTTAAGTCAATCTTGGTAACAAACTGAGTGAAACTCTTATAGAAAAAGGGATAGATAATAGAATGAAAGACGAAGCTTTGAATAAAAGAGTGAATAATGATTATAAGTAAATGAATAAAATCTAACTACAAAGTTTTTGGATTTCGATGATGATAATTATGCTTCTGTTTGCAATTTAATACTGTTTTATTCAGTTTATGATAGAGCCAAGAAATGAATGAATAGAATAGCTATAATTTTAATTGAATATATTTTCATTATTTAAGAATAAAACTTCTGTTTTAATTAAATTATACTTCTATTACTGAAGCAAGCAAAGCTGAATGTAATATTGCTTGTATAAGTAAATTAATAGAATTAGATAATTGTAAAGCACTATAGGGTAATTACTAAAAGAACTAAATAAGCATAATTTTTAACTATAATTTTATCAAACCATTTCTAAAGTTTAAAATCCTCCTCAACACTCTATTAATTAAGTATTTTTATTTATTTATATAAATCTTGTGAAAATATTCAAATCAAGCAGATAAGCTAGTTTAATAATACTAGTGCATTACAATTTTTAAAATAGTCAACTAAACTATCAATTTATTTTATTATATTTTACCAATCTCATTAAAATTCTTTTATTTTTAATAATTAAAAGTATATAATAACTGTATTTGTACTATGTTTCTTTAACATTACTTTTTTAGAGATGTTCCTTATTAATATTAAACTTAATCTTTTTTATTTATAATAATTATAGAAGCAAAATGATATTAAATGTAATTTACTTTAGATACTTGAAATATAGAAAACACTTAGATTTATAAATAAAATTTATCTCTCTATTTTGCTTAGAAGCTATGGCTAGCAAGGTATTCTAATATTATTTTAAGCATGGTATTTTATAAAGCAATATCTTATACTTTTTAAGGATCCTATTAATGATTTTTATTCAAATAAGGAAATAATTTTAGAACAGTTAAATCTAACATAATAATCGGTGATCAAGGTATTAATTTATAAAATCCATAGTATTTCTTATAACTCTGAATTAAATTGCATTGTTCCTTCTTCAAAAGGCTATATTAAGTTTAAATAATTGACAAGGTATAATAAATAATTATTAAACTATACTTAATGCTTTGTAGAAATTGTTTACTTATAAATAGAAAATAGCAGTCTTATACTATAGCAACTATATATCTATAATCCAATTACTTAAATTCTACTAGCATACATCTGAATAACGTAATATAGATATCATATCAGTTTAGTTAAGTATTTATATTAAAATTATTACAAATGCTTAAGATAAACTTAAATAGACTATAATTAATGGTAAAATTATTGCTAATCTATCTATTTTATTTCTAAGTGCATAAGTATAATGGATTATTTTTAAATCCTTATAGATAAAAGCTTAAGATATAATTAATATTTTACAATTTTACGCTTATTAACTGTCTCAAATAATTTAGCATAAATTATCACAATTTGAGCCTATTTTAGTAATAAATTTAATTTATAAGTATTACTTTAGCAATATCTGCAAATGTAAGAGATAGCTGATTTTTTTTAATTTAAGCAATTATTGTGCTTTTTAATTAGACTTATCTATTTTATTAATTATAGCTTTTCTTTCTTTTTATTTTTCTTCAATTTTTTAATCTTCCTTCTCCTAAATATTGTACTATAGCTAGATATTTTCTAAAGCAATTAACCAACTTTCAATGTAGTTAGAGTATATTTAAATAATCCCTCTACTAGAGTACTTTATTCAAAAATCTGGATTTAAGTATAATATTTTTATTCTAGTTGAAAGATTTGCCTCTTTGCTATTATTTTAGATATTTTAATAGATAAGAAATATTTAAAACTAATGAAAAAACAGAATAATAAGATAGAGGAAAAAGAGTTAAACTAGTAAAAAATATTTTATACGACTTAAGAAGATGATCAAGTTGTCCCTGTAGATTAATTCAATGCTGCTTATTTTATTTTTATTTTCCTTGGTGTAGGTAACCTTATTGCATTCAACTCTTTTATTACTGCCCTTGATTTTTTCAATTACATGGTAAGTTTTTTAAAGTTTAGTTCCCTGATTACCCAGTTACCTTCATATTTCCGTTAGTTTACTAAGGATTTACATTAGCTACTACATTTTTAAGCCTTAAAATTCTAAAGAAAATTTCTTTGACTTGAAGAATGATTTCTAGTTTTATATCCTGTGGAGTTGCTCTTGCTATAATGCCTTTTATAGCTATTTATTTTGAATAGTTTCAAGCGTTCTATATTATGATAACAGTGATGGCTTTCTTAGGTGTTAGTACTGCTGTAATGCAAGCTTCAATTTTCGGTCTAGCAGGTATTTTCCCTTAAAGATTTACATAAGGAGTTATGTTTGGGCAGGGATTTGCAGCAATCTTAATTATTATGGCTAGAATTTTTTGTGTACTTGCCTTCTAGCAAAACATTTAGGGCTTGAAAATATCTACGATGATTTACTTTTCCATTTCAGGATTAATACTAATATCCTGTGTGTTAGCAACACTATTATTGATGCGATTACAATTCACAAGATACTATTTATAAATGCCTCAAACTAAAAATTTAAATACTTCAGGAAATCCTCAAGAAATATCCCTAAGCAAAGATCTGATTACTGATAATTAACTTTTATAGTCCCCTAAGGCAATTTCAATGACATATAATATATATAACCTTTCTTATGAGACTATAAAAGACAAATCTTATAATACAGAAGTAATTTTTTTATTCAGGCTGAGTAACACCATTTTGCTTAAAAATATCAAGAATAAATATCTCAAAACTACAGTCTCTAGTAGTAGAAATTATCTGACATATGAGAAAAAATTAAAGTTTAAGCTCTTACTAACTTTTTTGTCTTTACAATAACCTTTGTGTGTTTTCCTAGCTTAGCTTTATTAAAGAACAACACTAGCTTAAGCAATACTTGGTATGTAATTTTGATGCTAAGTTCTTTCAATATATTTGATACAATTGGAAGGTGATTACCTGGCATCTGTGATATCTTTAGCAATGATACTTTACCTTTTCTTATGGCTTCTCGCATATTATTCGTATTCACTTTCTCATCAATAGCCTTCGATTTCTATCCTCTCTTTTTTCAAAACATTTATTTCCAAGTAGGTAACATGGCATTATTCGCATTATCAAATGGATATGCTAGCACATTGTGTATGATGAGAGGGCCAAACTAGGTAGAGTAAAACGAGAAAGAGCTAGCAGGAGTGATGATGTTCATAATGTTGATCTCAGGAATATTTTTTGGAATATTATTATCCAACATCTGGCTAATTTTTCTATGAAAGAAAGCAAGTTTTAAGTAAATTATTTCATAATTATTTGCTTAATAAATAAAAAAGTATAGCTACTATGAAATCTGTCTGCTCAAATGTCTTTTAATTTTTTAAGCAAAGGCTTCTCTTTATTATTCATATAAGAAGCACCTATTTTGCTGTCTGAAATAGAAAATCTTACTGTTATTTGCTAGTATAGAGTCTGTAATCCAGTACTATATTGCGTTCAAAATGATAGGGAAAATAATCATTACAAAAATAAGCATTAGCTTGGGATAATTCATCAAAGGATATAAAATAAGCTCACCTATATAATTAAATTACCAAATCAGTTTAGCTAAATATCAAAAATTAGCATTATTCCAATTAAAGTCATTTTGGCTAAAAATACTACAATCAACCATATTAAAGTCTAAGAAAACCACATTCCGCATGATATTGGTTTTCCATAATATCCATTTCTGAATTAATATCTTGAGCTTTTTTGGCAATAGCATTCAATGCCATTTAGATATATTCAACAAAAGAAGGGACCAACCAAAGAATCTACTAGCAGCTATAAGAAGATTCACGCACAGGAGTTAGGAGAGTCTATCCTTGAGTGATGTATTATAATATACGCATATCATAGATTAAAGAATTACATAGAGCTACTACTAATTACTTATTTAGATACATCCATAAATCATACAATCCATGATCTTTTATTACTATCCAGAAACTTTTTAGGGAAAAGAGAAGTAAAAGCTATAGCACTCAGAAACATTTTTAAAATTCAAGTATAAGACTAATTTCCCAGCAAATCACATTACTCCCAAGTTGCAGTTTGAATTAACAGAGGAATTATATAAGAAATTTCAGCGATGCTTAAATTGCTCGCACTCTCCATTAATTTGTATTATATTAAATAATATAACATTATGATAGAAACAAGTAACATGCTAATAATATATATAGTTAGAAAAAATAGGCTTCTTTCTTTTTCTAGACAGCTAAGCATGCCTAATTTTGCTGTTGCTTATCTATTTATTTACTAACTAATTTGGTATAAATTAAGGAGGTATTAGAATAAAGATTCAACATCTCAGTGATTATTTATAAAACTTATAGTTTTTCTAAAAGGGTATTTAAAGATAATTAGTTGAGCATATCAAATAGTATTTAAATTTAGGTGCTTGCTTTAATTAAATTAAAAAGAATCAAGCATTTACCTTATACATTTAATCTTTAGTATTTGGTTTAAGAGTAACTTGATATGCCAAAGAATCTTATTAGGATAATAAATAAACATTAATTTTAGAGAAAATATCAGAAAATTTCCTTAAAACAAATCTGGATAAACGAGTAATAATACTGTTTGATTACACATCTATAGGAAGGCATAAAACTTTTTGATTTTATAACTTTAAATTGGCTAGCTAAATTAATTAGTTAAAGTAGAGAATCAATATAAATTCATTATTTAATTTTTGAGCTAATAATCAAATTTAATATACATAAATGATATTCGTTGAAGTGGATTAGATATTTAAAAACAAGATTAATTCTTTAATTTCTTACACTGCTAAAAAATATTTTTTGCTTACTCTATTACAAATAAACTCTGTTACGAATATCATAAAAAATAAAATTTTAGTTAACTTAATGTGTAATCAGCAGAATATCAGTCTACGCTTAATATAAATTTACTATTCATTGCTTGCTCAGCTGAAAAGCGCTATCCAGGCTAAAACTAAAGAAGTCCTTCTAAAAATACTTTAGTATCTTAAGTTAAATCTTAAATTCTGCTTTGAATCTCTTTTGTTGGATCTTTCTATAAGAATTATTTAAGTTCATAATGGGATTAACATTGTTGAAAAGGATATTGTAGGTTTAACATTTCCAAAACGACAATTCCTAAACTTCAAAGATCTATTTTCATATTATTTTGAGATTTCTTTTACTCTCAATTATCTTCAAAAAATTCAGGTGCTCAGTATTTAGAATTTTTAATATTTAAGTCTTTGTATTTTACGTGTTTATGTATTAGATAGTTAGAAGGATGTTGGATTTTAATTTCAGATAAATCCTATTTAGTTGCTAGAATGATATTAGATGGATTTATAGTACCATGAATAAAACCTCTAGAGTGAAGTTGAAAAAGCGATACAAGAATTTGTCTGCATAAACTTCGAATTTCTTAAATTTTAAACGGTGCTAAATTCGTCTAATTCTGCTGAATCTGCTCTTATAAACTCCAACCTGGAACTAATTCATAAATTAAAATGAAGCTATGAAGAGACTCAAAATATTCAAGAGCACTGATTATCCTAGGATGAAATGTGCTTTCCATTTGATTAATTTCTTTTTTAAATTAACTTTCAGATTATAGCCTATGCTTTAAAACCTGCTTAGCAAGGAAAAAGATATCCATCTGCCTACCTTTAAATTTATAAATTTTCACATTAATTTTATTAAATAAAGTTTCTGACTCTTCATATCAATCTTCCCATCTACCATAGTTCTATTTGATTGTTTCTATATATTTGCTATAAGAATTCCTAGGAACTTCAGTTTCAATATTTTATTAATTATTCTATGGATTAAATGATTCTTCATCAAACTTCTGTCTTCTTTCAGCACATTCACAGTTTCCCATTCTGATATTTAAATATTACGTTAAAATTAAATCTACAAGCAAGCCTTTATTTTTAATTGAAAGGCTATTAGTTAATAGAGAACTTTAATAATCTAGAAGTTATAACTATAAGAGAATTAAGTAATATATGTTAATATTACTAAATTACCTTCAGAATTATTAAGAAACCTGTTTAGTTCTAATTAAATGTAAATCACTCTTAATGCTTTTATTTTAATTTTCCCTGCTGTTTTGGATAATGCTAAAAATTATGTTTCTCTATTTTGTTAAAAGCATAATATTTCATATAAGCTTGGATTATAAAGTTATATGACTATACCGTTAATATTTAATAGCTAAAAATATATTTAGAATATTGATAGTCTGATTATTGATTTAAAGGAAGGATACACTTAAGCAAATAGGTATTTGATATTAGAATTTTAATAAAAATATAGCTTTAAGTTCACTCTTTTTCACTCTAATCTTTATATGCAGTGCAAATTCCATTTACTTCTGCTATTCTATCTAACCCAAGCTGATAAAGATCCATATCTTAAAAAAAATAGGGAAAAACACATTTATCTAAACGCATGAGAGCTTGAATTTCCATTCTTGTGGAATCATGTAGATTCATTTTTCCTCCATACATACAGAAAAAATTTAAGCTTTTGCGATTTTGGAGTATTTCTAAGCCCCCTGTTAAATAAACTTTATCCTTGTAAAATCCACCTATTTAGCTTGTATCAGTTAATCCTCTTTTACCTCTCAAAGCCTATCTGAATCTTTTAGCGGGATCTTCTATAAAAGGCTCTAAACCTTTGAACGTATCCACAAAAGATCCTTTAGATGCTAAATAAGAAGTATAATAATGCAATGCAGGGACTCACAAAAAAGGCATTTTCTTAGGATCCCATGCAGAATCTAGCTATTAATTAATACTTGCAAGACCTTCTTCATGATCTAAATGATTCTTCAGGTTTCATTTAGACCTTGCTTTGTATCAAATCTGCTTTTTGTCGTTAAACTTTCTTAAAAAGTGAGTTCCTACTTCATGGTTCATCACTCCATTTATTTAATTTATCCTGTATTGTACAGGTAAAGATATAGTAATCGTGAATTTTCCTGTTTGTGGGTTGTACTTACAACTTGTTCTCGCTACAGCTTTTTCACTAAATTTCAGAGAAACTAAATGTTCAATTCTAAGGTTCAATAAATATTCATTAAAGTAGAAAACTGTTTCTTCATATGTCATTAACCTTCCACCATCTATTTCAGTTTAAGTCTACTCACCACCTCCATAATATTCTACTGCTTTATTTAAAATATACAGAGCATTCTATACATATCTTTCTTAAGGAGGCTTATATTATGCTAGTATATCTGGAATTGCATCAGGATCCTTATATTTGAATTGAGGGTTATATGTAAATCCACTTTCGAAGAACTTTTATTACTCTTCCGGTAAATTTCTAGGAACTAAGATTGAAACAGGCGATTTTTTCGGCTTTTTCTCTTATGATTCTTCTAAATTAATTTATGCCCCATTATCTTTTGAAGGTGCTGCCTTCTTTTTACTTGAAAATGCGGAAAATGAAGAAGCTGTTGAAGCATTTGATCTAGTCTTAAGTTTCGAAGGAGTTAATTAGAGTTTATCTGTCTTGAGATTAGCTTTCACTTTCTCTCTTGCAGAAGTTGGTCTTGTTTCTTTCCAAGATGCTTTCGAAGATCTAGCATCTGACATTTTTACTGATTTAAAAATAATGTCATTCGAATAAAATAAAAAGCACTCACATAAAGCTCTTAAATAATCAAGTTTTCATTCTTCTTGATCTTTTTAAAGTTATTATTTCACTTACACTCCCATTTAACTTTCATATCATTCAAAATATTATTTTATGCTGAACGGAAAACTGAGGTAGTTGCTTTTATTGAATTTTATGAGAATTTTAATAAACACAGTTGATAATTAAGAATGACAATATAATAGCGTAATGATTTAAAATTTGTGTTAATAGTATTATCACATAGAGAGATATAGAAAATGCTTAAAGGAATAACAAATCAAAATTAGACTAGTATTGCATAAAGTTAATATTAAGTAATAAAATGCTCTTACTAACAAAATAGAATTCAATTTTATTATTGTGATATATATTTCTGCTATTGTACTTTTATTAAACTATACTTCATAATATACTCTGGAAGTATTACATTTATTTATTATCTTGAGTGATGTAAGCAAATATACCTTCAATAGTATGTTTATTAGATAAAATTATATTAATTAATTTGTACCTAATCTATGACTTCTATCATTAAACCTATGTAGCTGCTCAGAAATTAGTGCCCTCATGATATTTTTTAATGGCTATGAAATTTCATAGGATTTATATAATAAATAAATGAGAAAATTATAATTTCAGAATGCAAATACTATATTCTAAAAATAGCTTCCTTAATATTTTTTATTTAAGCATCAATAGAGCATTCAATTGATTTGAACTACTAAAATATTAATAATTTAAATTTGATATTATATTCTAATTATTCCATTTATTTAAACTTCTAATTTCTTAGCAAACTTTACTTTTTCCTTTTAAATAAGGTTTAGATACTTGATGAAGAAAATTTAAGTTAATTTATTTATAATTTTATTTAAACTATTCATTTTTATAATATGCTATTCAATGTATCAGCTGACTTATTCAAAGTTAATTTTTATAAAATATTTACTCAAAAGAAGTAATAAATTATAAATGTGAACCCAATCTGTTTTTTAAAGCAAGTATAGCTATTATACTTCCTAATTTCATTATTTTATATATTCAACTTTCTTTTTTCTCTTTTATTAACTAATTAATCTATTATCTTATGCTCTTCAAATTTTAGATAGCATGACTAACTTTAATTTTTTGTCTTTAGTAAATGTCTTTGAAAACTTTGACTTTTAATACTTAATTTTTCTACTAAAGTTTAAAAAGAGAAATAACTTTCTTGAGATAGGAATAATTAGCAAAAATGAGATTTACATTAAATACTAAATTTTTGCAATAGACTCATATAAAATACTATATAGATACTAACTATATTAAGATTAAGTATTGAGATGGTTATATACAGGTGAGAGATTCAGCAGCAAGAAGCCTTTGATAATAATCTTGTTTAATATCTTATTTTAATTAAATGGCATGCTTTAAATTTATAATAAAGCTTAAGATTAATAGCTATTGATAGTTATAATACACTACTATTTTACTTAAGCTAAATTCTTATTTTTTATTATCTTTAAACTTCTTATGATTACCTTTAGAGTTAGCAATACCATATAGTTTATATTAGAGTGATCTGCTTACTAAGCAATTATTATCATTTATGCTTTAGTAAATTAATTAAATTAAAAGTGATATAATTAATAGAAATCAAAGTATCAATATCTACTTCCGTCATTAAATCTAGATAGAACTAAGATAAAGATAACCTTAGTGTTGCTAATCGATGTCATCCAATGATAATGCTTAGTAAATCTACTAGTACAAGTAACTAAAAATAACTTATATAACCAAATCTTAAGTTATTAATAGGATTTACTAGTTAATAGATAATCTATAATCAATATAATCTGTCTAATCTATGAAAGATAAGCTAATTTCTCTATTTAAATATCTTATATATAAGCAATAAAGATAATTACTATAAGCCTATAATTATAATATATATCAATGTAAAATATAGAAGTTAATCATTAATTAGCTACTAAAATATAAGAAGCTATAATTATTTTAATCATTATGATGATATTACTACAGCTTTCTATATGTATATACATTTCCATATTTCCTAATAGCTCTTATCTTTTAAATATAATGAATTAACATTTATGCACCAGAGAGAATAACTTTACTACTATTAGCAAAATACTTTTATTAAGCTAAGAATATAGATATGTTATATAACTATTCAATTAATAGAATTAGAGTTAAAGTAATAAAAAGGAAATTAAAAGATTAGTTTTAAAAGAAGTATTTATTAAAGTTTATAAAGCAAAATATTTAATTAATACTCTTAATTTATTTACAGATATAAACTAATATCATCGACTATATAAAACTTAATAGTTCCAATTTTATATGCTAAGCAAAGATTATACAACCTAATATTTAAATAAGGCAAAATAATTTGTAACTAGCTTAGTAGTCTTTTAAGTGAATCCTTTTTGAAAAATATACTGTTCATTATACTAAATAAGGTAATAGAAGGATTATCATTTTGGTATTTTCATCAAACTTTTCTAGTATACAGAAATATAAAATTAAAAGTAATGGTAGCTAAAAAATTTAAATGCACTGCATTTGATAAAGACTTAGAGTTTCCCTGATGGTTTGAATTTTTAAACTTAAAGTATTTGATTTAAAGATAATTTTCAAAACTTATTGATAAAATTCTCTTGAGCAGGGTTTTAAAATAAGGTAATTGTTTAGTTTTAATATTCCTAGACTACTTATTATTTTAGTATAATATGGTTGTTATACTTTTATTAAGTCTCTTATTGTAAGGTTAATCTGAGCTATGCTCAGGACCATATGTAGATTCAAATGGATCAGCTCCAGAGCCTCCTCGTTGCATAGAATTTATAGATGGAGTGAATTATGTAACTCCATGCAGTAGTGAATAGTACTGTAACTATAACTAAAAGATGTGTGCATGAATTAAATTATATCCTGGCAGCATATGTAGTTAAAATGAATAATGCTACAGCACTTCATGTCAAAAAAATGCTTGTAAGGGATCTACTGGAAGATGCAATAGTCATATTGATTGTGGTGTAGGAATGTACTGCGATAGATAAGATCCAAATTATGATGGAGCCTGCACATCTTAAAAAAAGAAGGGAGAGAAGTGTACTACAATGGAAGAGTGCTAGAATTAGTATACATGTAATGGCTAAACATGTGTTGATTATTTTTCAGGGTAAGATGGCTCTCCCTGTATCAAATACCAAAATAGTAACTGGGGATGAATGTGTGCTTCTTCATTCTGTAACGACAACAATTTATGCGAAACTTCTACTGTAAAGAATATAAATAAATAATGCAATTCAGATTCAGATTGCAAATTGTCCAAAGAAGAGTAAACAGGTAATTGTAATTGTGCCTTCACAAAAAATGGTGATAATTATTGTTCTCTACAGCCAGGTGACAAAGAATGAAATTAAGTTTAAACTTATTATAAGTTTTACATAATTCCTTACTTGCAATGGACTACAGGAATTTGCCATACAAGTTCAAGATTTGATTATTAATGTTGGCGTAAATTTTACGACGATCGAATTTCAAAAGCTTGGCAAACTACAGACTTAGAATGGTTCAAACAATTCTAGATTTCAAGAGTAATTTTTAATTTTAGGCTGATTGGAAGGACATTTCATAAAAAACTTTTCAAGGTCTTTTTCCCACACAGTATAAGGAATACTAGTAAGTAAGCATAGATTTTTGCTATAACTATGCCTGCATAAACAAATCATTTAAAAAGAGCTGGTAGTGTATTTTCTATTATAATGATACTTTTTGGATTAATACAGAAAAATGCGACGACCATAGTGATACATACTGTCCAAAATGAGAGTAAGAGGAGAATGTAACTTGCTATTAATATAAAACTTATCCGCATTCAAGATATCCTGGAGAATACTGCGAAAGTACAACTGATTGCTTAGAAAATAATGAATGCAAAAATAATGAATGTGTAGGATTATAGGAGAATGAGCCTTGCTCTGATCCTTTAGATCCAAAGTGTGATGTAAGCTTAGCTTGCATTAAAATTAATGACAAATATTCTTGCCAAAAGCAATCAACTAAATAATGTGAGTAAAATTATTAGTGCGCTAATTCAATGCTCTGTGTTGGAACTACTTGCATTGATTATTTTAGTTTAGAAAACAATGTTGAATATTAAGGTAAATGCCCTGCTTCATATGAGCTTTTAGCTTGCAAATCAGGTTAATGTTGGCCAATAAGTAATACAACTTTCAAATGTATTGACTAGCTACAATCAACTACAACTGAAATTATCGAAGCTAAAGTTTCAACAGAATGCGTAAGCTAAATGAAAGATGGAGCTTTTTCATTTTCAGACCTAAAATGTCATCATGGCAATAAAGGAGGAACATACTGTGGAGCTTTCCTTGGTGATTATTCTGGAACTAATTACACAAGCAGTTTTCAAAAAGTTATTGGAAAAAGCAATGATATTTGTCACAGTTAGAAACGTTATGATCCTTTCTGTTGGTATGATAAAGTAAAAAGCCATTGAAAGGATTTTAAAACATACTATGCTTATTACTAAGAGTACAAAAATTATCCTTAGGTAATTATTTAATTAAATAGCTTGAATTTGCAGATAAGTGTACTTAGCATGTTTACTTTCCTGACTACTACGCTATTAAACACGATGATCATTATTTCTCGTACAAACATGATGAAGGAAATATAGTGGCAATGATTAGTTTAGTGCTATTACTATTTCTCTGATTTGGAAATAATTACTTTAGCATTAATTTTAACTTTACCCATTATAAAAATCTATTTAAATTATAAATATGCAAATTAATTTCAAACTGTTGTTTAATAAATTGTTTCTTATATTGTCTCAGTCTAAAATCAAATCCGCTATTGGCCAATCTTCATAACTACCATCTGGTAAATACCTTCTAATTATAAAGGGAATTTTCTTTTCTCTTAATTCTTTTTCTGCAATCTGTAATGGATCTGTTTCATTGTGATTTAGTTCTACCATGACAGGAGCATTTCTGCTTATTTACAAAGCTCTCGTTCCTAAAATTCTAGCCTTTTCATATTTAGTCATATAAGGAGATGTAATTCTGAATTATTCTTTCTTTTTCTTAAGTTCTTATTAACCTTCTTAATCTGGATCTATGTTTGCTTCTTCGTCTGATGATTTTTCTTTTTATTCCTTTTCTTGATTTCCTTATTCTTCATTCTCTTCTCCATCTTCAGAAAGTTCAGGTTCATCTTAAACATCTTCCTCTTCTATATTTTATCCTTCTTCGTCTGACATTTTTGATATTATAATGAAAGAGCGCAAAAAAGTAAATAATTTGATTTAAATTTAAAAATTTAGTCTAAAAAGACTAAATTATAGCAAAATCAAATCTTCCAAAATTATTTACAATATAATCAGAACTTTTTTAAGTATATAAGTCTTCCTTACTATTGTAGACCTAATTTATAAAGGAAAATTACTTAATGCAATTGTTTTTGGTCTTAAATAAGAGTTTTTTTAATGAAACTGATGTATCTTGCTACTAAACTTTGAACGATTCTATCAAAAATTTTAAAATTATAAATTTAATTTTTATTTATAGCTTAGCTTTTTCCTTTAATCATAATAAAGAAAAGATTATTTGATTTTGCTATAAATACACAATTAAACTCTTAATGGTTAATTAATTAATTAGATAGAAGTAATTTTCAAATCCACTTTCTAACATTCCCTTTATTTTTTATTCCCATTTTCTCCTAAAATTATTCTACGTTGATAAGTCCTTTTTTTAGCTTCTTTACGAGTCTTTCTTCCATACTGAACTCTTCCCAATCGTTTTCTTTTAAATGCTTTCTGTTTCTTGGTCTCTTTTTATTTTGCATTTGCATTTGTTTGCTTTTTTATTGATCCTCTTTCATTTACTGCTTTTGCTTTTAGGTTTCTTCAAATTATGATTGCCTTATCTTTTCTTTGCTGGAATCTTTATAAGGAATTAAGTCGGTATCAATATCAGATTAAGTAAATGAACTTATAGTTTTTCCCAGTATTTCTTTAATTCTTGGTAATCTAAATAATGCGAAACTATTCGCAAGTTATCCCAAGTCTAAATGCTTGAACTGGAAAATGTAATTCAACTGAATATAAAATCTTACGTATTATTCTTTATAAGCTCTAACACAAGCAACAAAGGCTTTTTAAGCTTGTTCCATTAATTCTCTATCTTTAGCCATTCATTCCTTAATTTTGTCGAAAACATCAGTTTGTTCATTCTTTTAATATTTGTTTTTGAGCTTCTTAGAGAAACATACTTATTTTAACTCCATAAATTCTATAAACTTCCATTCACTTTTAAGCAAAAATACGATTGCTCTACCCTTTGCTCCTGCACGTGCTGTTCGGCCTATTCTATGTATAAAAAAATCAGGATTTTAAGGTGCATCAAACTGGATAATCAAATCAATATCTGGAATGTCAATTCCTCTTGCTAGCAAATCAGTGGTTAGCATAATTCCATTTTAAGACTAAGAAAAAGTCTAAAATATTCTGTCTCTTTTAGTCTATTTCATCTATCCATTAACTCTAAAGATTTGTCTCTCTTGATCGTTATAAACTTTATGCATGAACTTTTTAATAATAGATAAGTAGAAATTAGTTGATGCACATGTACAGAAAAAAACTATCATTTTCTTATTTTTGTACTTTTGTATTAAATCGAGCAAGCAAGGTAATTTCTAAGCTGAATGCTAGAATCTTCAAACGTTATTTTCTAGTTGGTCTGGAATTGCGAAACCTTTCTATTTTACTGAAATAAACGAAGTGTTTCTTAGTTAGGCTTTTTCTATTAACTGTTCGACATTTTTTGACATAGTTGCTGAAAATAGTCCTGTTCTTCTCTATCTTGGCAAGCAATTAAATATTTCAGTCACTTCTTTTTCAAAACCAAGAGAAAGTAATCTATCTGCTTCATCAAGAATTAACATTTCTACTTGCTTTAGTTTTTTTCTAACAGTATCTGAATGATTAATCAGTTCAAACAATCTTCCAGGAGTTGCAATCAAAATATGAAATTATTCTGATTCAATCTTTTAAATCTCTGCTTTGAGTTTTTCACCACCTACATACTTAGCAACCAGTATTTGATGGTCTTTTATTTTCTTGATAAGAGATTCAGTGACCTAATATATTTAAGCAGTAAGTTCTCTTGTAGGTGATACTATCAGGGCATAATTTAGTGCATTCTGCTAGTTATCAAGATTAACCAAAATCTTATGTATTATAGGAATTAAAAAGCCCAGAGTTTTTCCACTTCCTGTTATAGCCTCAACACACACATCTTTATTTTGTATGAACAAAGGAATAGTAGCTTCTTAAACTGGAGTTAGGTATTTGAAATTAAGCACTTTCTTAATACTTTTCTTTATACTAGGATGAAGATCTAAAGACTCGAATTCTGTCATTGAATAGATTTGATTTAAAAATTTAAAGTTTAATATTAAATACAATGCTACAGTCAGCTATTCTACCACTTATTTATCACTCTGTTTCTTATTTGTATTCCCTAATACTCTATTTATTCACCTATTAATCATATTCTCTTAGTTTAAAATTAAATCTTTGTTTATACTTAAAGCTGAATCATTGATTGCGAAAACTAATTAATTTAAAAAGTAGAAGTCTAAGGAATGACTAAAATACCCGGTATATCTAATACAATAACTTAATAGATAGTAAGGGTAGCAAGTATCAATATGTTTTAATAGAAGCTAATAACTTTAAGGATAATCTTATAATTTAAGTTATACTTTCTACAAACTTAATCACTTTCATTAATTTGGTACTTCCTTGCTACTAAAGTTAATCCTTCTTATATTCATTTATATGAACAATCCTTTTATTATTTTTAGCAAATTTCAATAATTATTATTTTTGAAGGAAAAATAATCAAAAAGCTTTTTTTCAAAAAGTAAATAATAGCATTAAATAAAGGAAAGAAGATGCATCAATAGATTAAATTACTATTTATTTATAGCTTGAGAAGCGAGGGATTTTGATGTAAATAGTATTTTTTGATGCTAATTAAATCCTTTAAATACCAAAAATTCAATATGTCGAATATTTTAGTCACTGAAGCCTTTTTCTACTTTCCACTATTGTATTAAATTAAACTACTTTTATCTCTTATGAAGTGACTTTAATTTAGCTTTAAGTATAAAAATAATACATCAATAAAATGGTTGAACCATCAAGGTCTGTTCCCACTTCTATTGTAGACTTTAGTTAGAAATAGGTAAGTCGATTAATTCAGGCTTTTGTGATGTTTGAAGGATAGGCAATAAAATATGGTTAGAGTTAAAGTTTAAACGTCTAGTTCTTTTGTAATTAAAATGTGTTGCTTAGATTTTTAATAGCAAGGAACTTTGATGTTAATAAAGCAGTAGAAATGTGGAAAAGTTGGATTGTAATTAACTAATATAGACATGGTGGAATTAGTTTTAGCCATAGAATATTCCTCCTTAATCTATTGAAAAAGAAATGAAATCTGGAATGGGTTATGTTTATGGAAAAGATAAATTAGGGAATATTTGCCTGATAATTAAACCAAGATTGAGACCAAAAGATTCTACTATAGAAACTGTAATCAGATTCACTGTTCATTTAACAGAATAGGCATGTGAAATCTCTGACAGGTATTTCTTTAATATATAGAGAAGGGACAGGATAAATATGTGTTATTTATGATAGAACAGGAGTGGAAAGCAAAGACGCTATTCGCAAACAACTAGCAAGAACTATGCCTAAATTTATGTCTGACTACTATCCAGAAAGATTACATTGCTTCTACGTTCTTAATGTAAACTGGCTTTTTAAGCTCATGTTTGTGATAGCCAAAGCATTTATGGACGCTAAAACAGCTGCAAAGGTTAGAACTGTTGGTGAATACACTGAACTATCTTAATTCTTTAATTTGGATGTCTTGCAAAAAGAATACGGAGGTACAAATGAATTTGAATATAAGTATTTGGAAGCAGCTAATTGAGAACTTAAAGAAATTTAAGAACATATATATATATAATTTTACATTTCAAACTAAACTAGTTGTATATATATCTAGATTTATCTAGAAATAGTAAGATGCGCATCAAAACTTAAAATCTTCAAAAAGCTTTAAATTTAAACTAATGATAAAAGCAACATCCCAAAATTATAATTACTCTGAAATAAAAAATCACAAATGGGTATTTCATCATAGTATATATTTAGTTGTAGTAAACTTTAATAAATCAATTTAATTTTTATATCTTTGAAGGTAAAGGCATTTAAATAAGGTACTTACTTATATATCTTATATAATGTTCATAATGTTGATAGGATTTAGTATAGATAAAAATGAATTATAGTAAGGGTTAAGTTTAAAATCAAGTAATCAATAATCAATCAAATGCACATAAACCATTACTCCAATGAAAAATACTTCGCATCCTACTACTAGCTAGGTTCGAGTAACTCTTCTCATTCTTGGTAACAAAGTGGGCATCTTATATCCTGTATTTGCCAAAACTCGGTCCCATAGCGACTTCATTTTAAATAATTTTAATTTATTTAATATTTTAAAGGACTATAAATCATAGGCACTAGGAAATAAAGGAAATGTATGCAATAACTATTATAAAATAGCTATTTCTTTTTAGTCTTATTCTATAATAAGACTAAAAGAACTTTTAGTATACAACGTTTTCAACTTTAAATTAAGTACTTCATTTATCTCCCTTTTAAGAAGAATTATTATACAAAAAGGTTAATAGCTCTTTGTCATTAAGATTGAACGAGACTAGTTTTATCTCTAATTTCTCAATTTATATTTATAGAAAAAGAAAGTTAAAATAATCACAATGCAAATCTTTTATTATTTGTAGATTCCACTTTACTGTTTCAAAAGATAGTGATAAGTCAAGGAAGAAAAAAACTTATTTTAATTTAATAAAAAAGCATAAAACTACATTTCTGTCCTTAAATTTCATTAAAAAAAGAGCTGGCTAACAACTCATTCGCTTATCTAATTGATTTAAAATATATAAGAGTCTATGCTAATTAAAAGCTTTGATATTTATAAAAAATAACTTTCTTAAATTATCTTCTTGAGATAGCATAATAATTAGAATGATAAATTTTAGCAAAAATAAAATAGAAATTAATAAAATATTATAATATTATAATATTATAATATTATAATATCATGAAATATGATCTAACTATATAAAAAATAGTAGTTAGGAAGATAAATTGATTAGAGAATTTCAAATATTAAAAAAATTATAGACAAAAGTAATATTCTATATCATCAGATTGAGAAAGGCTATATGCTAGAATTTTTAAAAAGAATTAGCTCCAATAATTTAAAAATAAATTTCAGCTCATTTAACTTCTATTATATTCGAAGCTTATAATAGTAACTTGATGAAAACATTTAAATATAAATCTGATTAAAGATGTTTAAATTATATTTAGACATCTCTATACTTTAAGTATTTAATTGTAAATAATTAAAATACTATGCAGCTTATTATTAAATATCATATAGCTATTTAAAAAACTATTATATTGTATATAAATTAAAGTAACTGATTTATCTATTTTAGACATTCCTAAGATTATACTAGAAGCATCTAAGTTATTATTAGTTAAAGTAATGAATCAAAAACATAAAAAGAGAGCAATATTTGAAATTTAGAAATGGATAAGTATTATTCTTATTTGATTAAGAAAGCAGGAATTTTCATAAATAACTATAACTTTATGCATAATCTACTAATACTTATATGATTATTAGCTATCTATCTTTTCATTCTTATTGCATATTAAACCGTTAACTAATCAGCATTTCAAGAATATCATTTTTATGCAGCTAAATTAGATTACTATTATTATCTGCTTATTCTCTCTCCCTTTCTGTGTCGATATTAATAGTATGGCTGCTTATATCCATGCTATTGTGTTTATTAAATAAGCATCTGGGATATAAATTAGTAACTAGATTCTTCTAAATTGGTAGATATTTACGAATTACTGAAAAATAGTATCTCAAATAGTTAATTTTAAAGATGTACAACTGTAGAGATGATATTACTGAAAGCCTCAGAGTTTCTTAAACTCTTTTCTAGCCAAGAAAATAGAAAATTAAGACTTAAATAATAAATTTATTTCATACTCCTAGAGAGAGAGTCAGAATCTCTTAATCCAAAAATATAGAGTAAAGCTTAAAAAAGGATAATAGTTAATCCGATAAGAAGGAGATTTTTATGGAAATACCTAATTAAAATGTCTAGCTTTAAAGAGGATAATAAAAGCCTGAATAGGTTTCATAAAAAAAGATTATTCAAATTTATAATTCTGAACTATCAAAAGCTAGCGTTTTTTCACGAAGTAAAGCAAGAAAAGATAAGGACGAAATATAATAAGTAACTGATAAAATAAAGGAGTAATCAAGTCAATTTCACAAAAAAATAATGCTTTATGCTTTAAGCATTGAGTCACATATTGATTCAATACTGTAAAAGAAAGAAAACGAACTTAAGGTAGCTCTAAAAGATCATGGTTTGTGTATAAAGAATTAATTGAAACTACTAAAAAATTAAATTTTAGAAAGTTAAAATTAATACAAGGAAAGCTACTTAGATCAAGATTAAGACTAAGAAAAGGAAAACCTTGATACATAGCAAAATGAGACTTTCAATTATTCTGCATTAATGAAAGAGTTAAGGAAATAAAATGATGAACTTAAGACTAAAGCAGATAAAATCACACAAGAAAACGAATTCTTGGAGTGAAGTTTGAAATCTGTAATGGATGAAAATCGTTAACTATAGCAAAACTTGGTAGAATTATAAAACGTAGACTTATTAAATTCCTCAAGTAAGATTATGATATCTCCTAAGAACTTAAAATATATGCAAATGCCTTACTAACCTTCTGCTATTGATCAATCAACTCAGAGGTAAACTGATGAGTCTGAAAATCTGGAGAAAAAAGTATCAAACTTAGCTGAATAAAAAAGGCCTCGATCTGTTGATTAAAGAAATTCAAGAATATATTAAAGTTAGCAAAGATAGTTTGGAATATTATAAAATAAATATAAAGCCTTGCTTAATTCAAGAACTCAAGTGATGATGCAAAAAACAGATTTAGAAAATATATTCATGGAGAGTATAAATGAAGTAAGAAAAGTTATAGCTAAAAGAAAAAAAGCAAAAACTTATGAAGTACACTTTAGAGATTTTAAAAACATTGATAAGTAGATATTAATAGAACTGTTCCTCACTAATGACTAAGTAGTCACCCAAATTTATGAAATTTTGTTTCCTCATAAAGCTTCTTAAGTTTCTTAAGAATTGCCCACTAATCTAGACAAGAATCAAAGCAAATTTGCTAATTCTTAATCTAGCAAAGCAATTAGATAAAGGATTATTGATCCTAAGCCTCCTTTTGATAAAGTAAAGTCGATAAATGGTATAAAGATGACGAGCCCTAGAGTAGAAAAAGGCATTTTTCACAAAAGCAACTTTAATTGAGTTTTTGATTTTTAAATATTTGAACTAAAGTAAAAAATTTGAATTCATACAGTTAGATATCTTAAACATTTCTAATTATTTCTATTAACTTTATCTTTAAGCAGCACTTTACTATAAGCTTTTCTTCCATTTTTTAAATAAATTTTATTTTTAATTTAGTGTAACTTTTTAAAATAACTAGCATCACCATATTTTAAAAGGTATTCAGCAAATTCCTTTTTATATTCGATTTTATAAAAACTACTAAATGCTTCCCATAATAGAACTATATTTCTTAAGAGACTTTATCCAAATATACACTACTTACTATAGTTAAACCTTAGAAGCATATAGATTCTTTTAAATTATATCTTTAAGTATCATTTTACTCATTTACTTAGTTGAAATAAGTTAAATTTTAAATTAAAATTTAGCTTAATAAAGGAGTTTCATGTTTAGAAAGTATCGCCAATTTAATAATTGAAAATTGTCATTATAATTTTAAATAATCACACTTTTAGTATGATAAATGTTAACTTTTCCTTATATATGGTACTAATATTTTCCTAGAGTATTATGATTAATCTGAGTAAATAAAATAAACTGAATATTTATTATAATAATTTATAATATAGACTAATTTATATGGAAATTATTAAATTTAAGATATATAGGTATTTAATAGCCATGCTAGTTAATTATGTATTTAAATTGCTTATATTTAAGTAAAGAAATATCTTACATGGATAATATAATATATCTATTTTATTTAAAAGAACTTAAGTCAGATCATTTTTAAATAAATTACTATGATTATCTAAAGCTAATTAAAAAGTCATACTTTTTACTATTGCAACTATCCTATTAAAAAAGTAACTATTTCTATATAGTTTAGCTTTGCTATAAAGGAGATAAATAGTTATATTTATTTTCCTTTCTTTTCTTAATTCTCCTTTTATTATAAATTTTATTTTAAAACCGCCATAGTTGTTCGAAGGTGAACAACAAGGTCATCTTCATCAGAGGTTGCGGAAGTTAAGTACCCATAATCGACTTTATGTCTTCCTTTGCTTTGGTTTGGCCTCGAGACATAAGATTCTTAGACCTTCGGCACTGGCTTAATTTGGACTTAATTCTGGAACTAAAAAGAAATAATATTGCGAGCTTCATCAGAGGTGGGGAATTTAAGTACCCATAATTGACACATGTCGTCCTCTGCTTTGGTGATGCAATGAGACACAATCCTGCCATGTCCTTGGACCTCCAACAAGTAGATAAGATTACGAGTATTCTAAAATTATATCAGTATTGAACATTTTTATCAGTACTGAATAATTATACCAGTATTGAACAAGGTCTACCAGTATCTGATAATTTTATCAGTAACAAACATTCTTGTCAGTATGAAACATTTTTTTGTAAAGAGCTGCGCACCAATGAGAGTGCTACGCGCTCTATAATCAAATTTATTTATTTATTTATTATTTTGCCTCATCTTGTTTGATGAGATAAATTTGAATTTTAAGAGCAATTATGCGTATTTATGAAATAGTAAGTTTAGCAAAACTACTTAATGAAAAAGAATAGCAGTTGTTATGATTATAATTTATCCATTGAAGCTTACAAAGGGAAGTAATTAGTAAATATATGACAGAGCGACTATCAAATATCTTCAATTATATATTTAGATAATATTCTTATTATTCCTAACTTATTACCTGCTTTCTAAATATTTGATATATGTATTGCTAAATTAAAGTAAATTATATATACTTATTGCTTATCTTAATGTAATATGTATAGCTACTCTAAATAATTTAACCATTGCTATAGATTTATATCATATAGTAAATATACTACATATCACTCCAAAAAAGTCATACAAAACGCTCTTTATTTAGTTAAGCATAAGTTCTCTAGCCTAGCTTAAGTGATTATAATATTTCTAATTAGCAAATAAGTAATACATAAGAAAGCCTTTATGCAAAAGAGATTAACTTTGAGTTTAGTCACTTTCAGTAAAATTATCTAACCTAGCATTAGCCATTAAAAATATATCTAATAGATAATTTCCTACTTTTTACTAAAAAGCGAAAGATACTAAAATCCATTTGAATACCTTTATAAATAATATTTTATATCTACTTAAGTTAACTTAAAGTTACTTATTTAAAATCAAGAAATAGCTTAAACTAATTATCTTCTAATTAGGAATTATCATATAACTAGTAAGCTTTCTTTATAAATATTTAAAGTAGCTTATTGAATAGACTGTCTAATTTTAATCTTAAGTTAAGTACTATTTATAACAAATTACACAGGATATCTTAATAGAGTGCTATAAGCTTCTTTTCAAGATTTTTGATAGAATAATTTTAATAGTTATTTAGGTGATTTCAATTTCCAGGAATTCTTTAAGTTAGAGAAATTAAATTAAAATGTTTCTATTTTCAAGTATCATCGCTATTCTACAATCCTTCAACATCTAATATTCCTTTGCTGCATAGAAATCTTACTTTAAACAGCTTTACATCCTAAAGATTTCTGAAAATTCTAAATTTTCTAGTGAGGAAATGTGTTTTTTAACAAATTTGATGCATTTAATTAATTCCGTGACTATCCTTTTTTATCTTTAGTAGCTTGTATTCTTCTTAAGCTTATCATTGGAATTCTTTTTTATTTCTATCTTTATTTTCTTCATTAATGTACTTATTTTCTTAAGCCTTTCAACAGTCAAATTGCATATTCCATCTGCAGTTTCTGTTTATTTCATTTTTAATTATAGCATTTCGCCGTAAATATTAATTACAGGTAACTTGTTTAAGGCATAAAAAAATTAAAACGCTTAGATTAATATAACTTCAAGATGGAGTAAGCTATTTAATCTATAAAGCTCTTATTATGCTTTGGCTACTTAAGTTTTATTTTACTAAGTTAATTCAAAAAATACATTAAATAATAGTTCTAGAAATTAGTATTACATTCAAGGAATCAGTAGTAGTCTTTTCAGATACTATTCACTCATGAAAAGGATAAAGGGAATATTTAGAATATTGATATGATAATAACTTAGCTAAAGTGCTGGTGACTATAATAGAGAATATTTATTTAGAAAGTAAATTCATAATAGAGATAGTTATAAAAAGGTAACAATATATGTCATTATTCAAACTTTATTCTTTCAATTATCTTCCTATTTAAAAGAGTCATCAATAATGATTGAAATTGATAACAAAAGAATAAGATTATGTAATAATAAGTAAAGGATATAATAGAGAGACTAGGAAATAGATATTAATAAGCAAATAGTTTTAAACTAATAATATTAGAATTACTATTACTTTTATATCTCTAGCTTATTATTTCCTACATGCCACTATTTTCTAACTTAAATCAGTTTCATATGGCTATTTAGTATATTTCTAGTTTAATCTTACTATTAAGTATAGTTGTCTATCATAATAAACCAAGGGTTTGGCTTTAGATAAAAATATGAACAAAATAGAATTTAGAAGATAGATTTGGCAGTGAATGGTATTAAAGGGTGATAAATAGATAGATTAATACTAGTTATAGAAGCTTAATTATTAAGCTTCTTTTATTAATCATTCATTGGCTAATCAGCCAGTCTTTGCTTTTTATAACTTTGATCTTTTCATAGAGCAAAAGGGTAAAAAATAATCCCTTAATTTGTATCATTTTGATAATTAATTTATTTCAAAATACGTGTTTATAATCAATGTCTGAAGACTTCAAATAACGATTCAATGGTAGATTAGGATCTATAGATAAAGATGGGAATCTAACGCTATCTAATCCTATAAATAATAAATTATCAGCTTAAATGAGTGGAAAAGCTATAATCCAGAATAACAGTCAATTTTAGGGAAATAACGCTATTGGGCTTTCTCCATATGGGTAATAGCAGTTTCAGAATTAGAAAGAGTAATAAAGCGTGTATTAAAGCAATCCTTTCATTTAGGTAAATACTTATTAACCCTATCAATAGCCTATGCAAAGTGATAGTTAGTACTAATTAAGTTAGCTGAATAAAGAACAATCTTATTCTAGTATTAGCGTATAGCAACAAATGACAACTTCTCATTCTAATGATAATGTAGGGTAAAGTAGTAATGCTTATTTGTAATAAAATAAATACTAGCTTGCCTAGCCTTATGGTAGTCCTAGTGCATATAACTAAAACTCCTAAGCTAGCAACTAATTTATGTAAATTTAAAATCCACAGAGTTATTAGGCGAGTTAGTAGACAGGAAAATTTGGATATAACTAGTATAATTAGAATATTATTTAATAGTAGCAGCGTCCTCCAAGTAATAATCCAACTATTTAGTAGATATAGTCAAATATTTATCAGCCTTACCAACAGATTCCTTAAGAGTTTTAGCAGTTAGTTAATTAAATGTAGCAAATGATGATGGCTTAGCAGTAGCAAATAGCATTGCTTACTAAAAAATAATTAGAAGAGAATCAAAGAGTCGAATAAAAAGCAGGGGAACCTTTGAAAAATTCAAATTTAAGAAAACCGATTCAAGCAAAACAACCTGTTGTAGTTATGAACAGCGATAAACTGTAGCCAATTATAGCAAAAAAAGAAAGAAACGAAGGAGAATAAAAGCAAAATGGAACAAAAACGCAAACTAAAGGAAACTTGAATATTTCTAAATAATCTCTAGAAATAGATTAAAAGTCTAATGCAACTCAATATTAAGATCTAAATGAATCAGTTCATGCTAAATCTACAAACGACCCTTAGCAATATAAAGAAGATATTTAGTTATATAATTCTAGGAAACCTCGTTAAGTATAATACAAACCTTACAGTTTAAAAGAATATCAAAACAATAGTCAAGGCTACTAGAAGTTAGGTGGTCTAGGTGCTTATAATATAGGAACATAAGAATGAGAATAGGCTAAAATAGTTTAGATAAAATAAAAAGAATATGGAAATAATATAAGAATCGTTAACTCCACTAAACTACCACCTGCACATCTTAGAAGACCCGAAGCTAAAAGAGAAAATTCAGCTGTAGTTAACACCAGGTAAAGAGCACTTGAATATGCAAATAATATCCCAAAGCCCAGAGTTAGGACAGTTCCTAATTCTGCTCTGCCCAGTAGTCGTGAAAATTAAAACGAAAACCAAATTTCCAAAATTTAAGAAATTGAATAATAGAGAGATAAACTTGCTAACGAAGTTCAGAATATCAAGAACAAGTATGGATAATTTTGATTATATACCAACAGCTTTATCTTCATATATGCTTATTTAATTTGCTTATAATGTTTTTATGCAAATCACTATACAAGTAAATCAATTATTATATGGTAACTTCATTTAACATAAAATTCAATAAATAGAAAAATAATAGCGTCAAGTTTGAATATAAAGGAAAATAGGTATCATCCTCTATTAATTGATTTATTACTTTCAGTACTATTCATCAATTTATAGCTCAGGCAGTTGTGTAAATAAAAATAAGGCATAAGATCTTTTTGAAAGTTAGATATAAAATGACTGAATTATACTATTTAAAAAACTTAAATAATTAAGCAAAATCAATGACATTAATGAATGCTATAATATGTTTTTATATCAAAAGTGGATTTCCTTTGCTTGCTTAGCTTGCTATTCCTAGGGACAATAAGGGCATTTAAATTTATATGCTCTATTCCCTCCTATTTAATCTAAGGCTCTTTTTGAAATTACATGTCCGCAAATCAGAACATAAGGTGGATTGTCATTAGTTGTTGCTTCTTTTAGAACTGGGCATACAAAAACAGAATGATATTAGAATTTTGGCCCAAGCTAGATTTCAAAAGTAGGCTGGGTAAATAAACTATTGTCTAAAATATTTTATATTTTGGCAAGTTACGGAAGGGCAAGTGTTCCAGCGCTAGTAAGAACTTCCAAAGGTGCTTAAGGGGTTAATTTATTAACCTGACAAAAACTTTTGCTGAACTAGTCAGCAATTTTTTCAATATCAGTTTATTCAAGTAAATAAGCATATGGAGAGTTTTCTAGATTATCGCTATAAAGAGTCATTCCCATTAATTTTTCAATTTACTTATTGTATTTATCTTTGAATTATTAAAAATGTTGCTTTGCATATTATAGTGCTTATTAAACACCTTAAGTCTGTCTCATTAGTTTTACATATTAAAACTGATGTAGTAGAAAGTGCAAATCACTATTTATTTACTGCAAGTTTGAATTGTTTTCTGCTGCTCAATCTAAAGCATATGCAACATTTCCTTCTCTAATCTATTAAAGCGTGCAATGAAGTACGGACATTTGCCCTTTGATAGATAGAGAGTTATTTCCGGCTAGTGCTTCAGCAGCATCAAACAATCCTTCTCTACACAAATGCTCAATAATGCACTGATTAATTATGTTTTCATCAAGTTTCTGATTCAAGTCTTTAGGCAATTCTGGAGGGATGTAGGGGAAATGCTTGTCCAAATCTTTGCCAAATTTAGAGATATAAGCGAAATAATCTTTATGTTCCTCTTTTATTTCTTGCAAAGGATTTTTATTTTTATTCTCTTAGTAGAGATTTTCCAATGCATCATCTATGTTACTTTCAGATTCAAGGAAGTTTTGAATATCCTCAATCATATTGTCTACTACATCATTTATCCTCTCGTTTGTCTTCTTCTACTTCTTAATGATCCTTTCTAGGTCTTTTATTAGGACTTCTTCAGATTACATTCTTTATATTATAAATTATTAATGAACGAAATTGAAACCTAGTACAATTCCTAGATTGATTAATTGAACGAAAAAATCAAAACTTCGCACGCTGATAAAAATAAGCAGGACATGTAGTTTTAAAACTTACTAGTCGAAGCTGGAAAATAGCAAAGTATTTGTGACTAAGAAAACTTAAAATTCAAGGAGACATAAAAGTAACTTTCAATGGTTAAAGCAAATACCTAAGAAGTAAAGAAATAACTTGAAAACTAGAGAGAAATAGATTAACCTAATGAACATGGAATTATGAAGAACTCTTAGATTAGCATTGTCATTACTGAGGGAAAAAACTTAAGGACATTTGACAAGTTTGGGAAAGGAGATCCTTATTTGATAATAGGATTCGAAGAGTAAAAACTAAAGACAAAAGTGGCAAAAGAAAGATTGAAAGCTGAATTTTATTAGAATTTTATGCTAGATGTAGCTTACGGAAAAGATCATATATGTATAAGGTCCTTTGATTATAATTAGATGGGTAAAGATGATTTAACTGGACAAGGAAGTGTTGATTTAGAATAGTTAAGGGATTAAATGGCACATGATATTACTGTTAATCTTACAGATGCGGAAATGACTGGAAAAGATTGTGGATCAGTATAAATGAGACTCAAGTGATAATGATCTAATTGTGTAGAGCTTGAATAAAAGTATAAAGAAGCACAGAATTAGTAAGATCTAAAACAAAAAGAATATGACTAGCTTTTAAATCAACTTGAAATGGAAGAAAAAAAGTATAATGCATTTATCGATTAGAAAAAGCTAAATGAAAATGAAATTACTAGGATTAACAAGGAAATTTAAGAAATTCATTCTAAAATTCAAACTCTTTAAATGGAAAAAGCTTAGAAAATAGAATAATTTAAAGTAGAAGAAGAAAGAAAAAAACAAGAAGATATTAGAAAAAAGGAGGAAGAAGAAAAATTAAGAAATAAAAATTAAAATATTTCAAAAGAAAAAAATTAGGAGAAATCTAGTAATAAAGACAGTTCTCAAAAATAAATCTAATAGGAAAATAAAAATTCATAATCCCATAATGCATCATTACAATCTTAGATAGAAAACGAGCCAATTAACATCCAGAAGTAAGAAAAAGAAAGAGATAATTCTCAGCATGAAAAATAAAGCCAATAATAAAATATGTAAAGTATATAAATTTAATAGGATTAGGATAAAGAAAAAAGTGGAGAAAGAAGTACAAGAAAAACATAGGACAGTACATCCTAGAATAAGTGCTCATGCTATATTTACTGATTACTTATTTTTACCTCAACTAAAAATAATATTACTTTATTTTTCTAAATAAATAATCTAACTATTATAATAAGTATAACTATATTAACTTTAATTTATGAGAGTGAAAAATAAATTTTAAGTTCATTATTCAACATAAAATCTCATTAATCTTTTATTTCAATGTATAAATTGCTACCTTCATTTGATTACTAATTACTTACTTAATTCGCATCAGCATCGTTTTCTCTTTTTAGCAAAGTCTCATTGGTAAGGTAACTATTTTCAATTAAGTTATAAGAAAGGTTCTTCTTTGTTACTTCTACCTTCTTTACATTTATTTTCACTGCTATTTCTTTCAATTTTTCAGCATTAGAATCATTTAAATTTTTTAAATTGTTTATCTTGAAGTGAGGTTTCTAGCAATAATTATTTCTAAGATCTTCCGTCATAGGCGTAAATTATAAGCCCATATTTCTAACTCTAAAAAATAGAAAAGCTTACAGGAACATTACACCATCTTTAGAAAGATATCAAACATTATTTAAATGATCTAAGTGTTCCAATCCTTTAAGTGTTATTCAGTTTTCTTTCTACAAATCCTCTAAGCAGTAAAATGTTTGTGTACTTGTGATTCTTAGGACTCCAATTGAATATTAGTCAATATTAAAAATATTTTGCAGTTACTCGAAAAGCTCTCTAAATGTTCCCTTTATTCTTACAGATAGTTGCTCTATTCTGCTCATAAACCAATTAGAGGGATCTATTGTTCTAGCATAGCATAAAATGTATTCCATTTTACTACTCAAATCCTCTTATTCTAACTATTCAAAGGCTAATTATATTGTTTCCCCTTAATAGATATTTTTTAGAGTCATATCGCTTTTAAAAACGCTACCTACTTCATCACTATGAATAACTCTTAGTCTAATGTATACTTTTTATACCTAATTTGGATTCTAATCTTAATTATAAATTTCTAGTTCTTAACACAATTACTTGGCTAAATCGCCAGAACTTGTATTTATATTTTTTATAGTAGAGTTGTATATTTAAAGCTTCATTTTAGGATACAAATTCTTCTACGTAGCGTTAAATTATGAAATGTATATATCTACTTTGCAAGCCTCTTCAGTTGTATTATTCTCTAAAGCTATGTAAATCATGAAACTGGGAGCATTAAATGTCAGACTCTAGATTGTTTCATTGTCATTTTTAATTTCTTATCCTATTTTTGAAAATTTCCTCATAGTAAATTATTTAGGAGGTTTTTTTATTTTTTTAGCAATTTATTGCCTCAAATCTCCCACTAGCTTACATTTATTTTCCTTGATTACAGTGTAAGATTGTCTAATATCTTCAATTAGTTCATAATTAGGATCATTGAACGTAATTTTTATTATATTCGTTTTATTTTGTAAATAGTTTTCCCAGAATCTATCTTAATTTTCTATATTTTCAATATAAATTTTACTTCCTTCAAATATTTTTGATTTCCCTAACTAAAGATTGAGATCTGCTTCTTTATCATTTAAAGCCTCTATTTTGAGAAAAGTCATTTATCTAAATACCTTTAGAAGTTTTATATTATGAATTGGGATTTTATAGTCCTATTCGATTATTTAGAGAAGTTGCCCCATTGTTTTCTCCTTACTTATCGCTCTTTCTCTGGTCTGAAAAGTGATTTTATTTTTATCAATGTATTTAGATTTCTCATAGTAATGCAAATCATTCTTATTTCAAGGTTGGAACTGTTCTTTAGAATTTTTTATTTCGATGGTGAAAGTTTTTTGATTTTAGATGTTATATCGTTGCAAAGATTAATCTTCGTCATCATAAGTTTCTTCGCAAATTTTAGTGAAAGTATTAAACCCTCTCAATCTTACATTTATAGGGTCAATTCTTTATTGGAAAAATTCAATACATTTATACTTCAAGTTTTTGATAGTGTCAAGTTAGTTAAACTTAAACTTTATATTTTTCTTATTTTTTCAAAAATTAAGCTTCAAGGAATTCTTCCTTATGATCTCAGCTTCTCTGTTCCTTTGAATTTGCAGCATTTCTTATTATAAAATACAGGAAACTTCTTAAGGAACCAATTCATCTTCAACATCGTTTATACTATCACTGCTTACTCTTCTATACATGAGTAAATATGCATTTGAATTGCTTATATATTTATTACCTCCTCGTTATCCACCAAAAGCATATTAGAGTTACTTTACATCTATATTTGAGACTTAAGAGTCGTTGAAGTTAAATCATTCATTGTATTTGAAATCTTTTATAAAAGCGTAGTAATGTCCTCCTAAAGCTGAACCGCTGTGTATCATCACGGAGAATAGCTCATAAACGTTATTTCCTTCCTGCAAACATTTTAATATCTCCTTTTATCTTAGTTCCTCTTAACTCTAGTCATAATGAAAGATTCTTACATTTGACACTTACTATTCTTATTGGCTACCCTAATACAACTAGCCTTAACAAATATTATTTGTATTTTATTAGTAGAAACTAGAGTTGTTTTGGTCTCCCTTTTAATTTTGGGCTTCTTAAGTTTAAGAATTCTTGTTATCCTTTACGTATTTATTCATATTCAAAATTTCAGGAAAGCTTACATAGTCATTTAATTTCCTTCTGTTCATTGTTGAGTAATCAATATCAAATCTTTTTAGTTAAAGACACAATATTGGAGGTAGAGTTTGTAAATTAAGGCTTTTTCAAGCAGCTACTTTCTTATTGCACTTTTCACAAAAGTATTTATTTTAATCATCAAGCTTTTCTTGCTTCACATAATTAGCCAAAGCTTGCTCAATGCTCTGATTATAAATATTGTCAAAGTCGTTTCTAACTGTAAGACTTATATCTAAGAACTTATCCTATCTGGTAGATTCGAACTTACACTCTAAGCATTATACATAGTCAACATATGTTCCTTAATACAAGTTGTTTATTAAATTAGCTTGCTAAGTTCCTTCTACTGTCTTCTCTATCGCATCAAACAGCACTCTACAAAACTCTTAGACGTCATGCTACTAGAACGAATCTTATCTATCTCATCCAAAGGATTTTGTTAAAGAATCTGTTTCCACGTAGTTATATTTAGAAATTTGAAGTTTCCCAAATAGCATTTGAAGTTGATAAGCAATGTTTTCAAACCTATCCTAATCATTACAATCGAACTTAATCATATAAATCTCCTTTCTAAATACTTTTGTCATAAACAGTGTTTATAACAAAGAATTCATATAGCATGTAGCTCCTTAGTTAGAAAGCCCTGTAAACTTTCTCTGCATGATAATCTCAGTTTATTAAGAGTTTTTATCTTCAATAGTGAGAATTCCTTCATCACGTGCCATTTAGATATTTACAATAAAATAAAAAAAATCAATTTCGTTGTAAATTTATTTAACTGCTTCTTTACTTAGAAATTGTATAAACATTTCTGGTCCTTATAATACTAGAGTCTTGAGTCAAGAATCTAGGCTTTTCAGAACTTTATAATCCACTTACTCTTTATTACTCTATATTTTACCCACTAAACTGTTGATAAAAAGATAAACTGAAATATTTAAAGCTAAATGATTGCAACCCGTTAACATTCAGTTAATTGTTCTTGTTCTCTTTAATTTCCTTCTAAATAAAATCTTATTTTGATATATTTAATCTTCTCTGCTCAGAGTTCAATTAAATGATGATATTATTTAGCTTATCAAATTATTTTACAAGTTTCCTATATTCCTATACAAGGAACATGAGAAATGCTTATCTATTTTAGAAATACTAAATATGTAGTGATGATTATTCTGTTAATGTATATCTATTGGGTACAATTTTATTTTATAAGCTGGTTCTCTTTTATTCTTTGAGGAAAAAAATGTATTACTACCTTTAAGCTATCATCTGAGTAATAATCTTATGTGATTTAAGTTATATTTTACTTTTTTGATAGCATTGGAGTACAAACCTAGGTTTAGACTCTTTATCTTCTGTTAATAAGATTTGTTTCTGTTATATACAACTTTAAACTTATTGATAATTTTCTATTTAGATACCTAAGAATCTAAGCATAGGATTATAAAATTAGACCCTAATCTTCCTTTCCTTGCTTGTATCATCTTTTATCTTGATTATTATACCATTCTAATTGTAAGAAATAATAATGGTTTTGCTTAGCCTTAAATAGAGCTAAACTTGAATTATTTTAATTAAGATTAAAATAACTAATTACAGAACGATTTTCTCAGAAAGTATTTAATTAAATATTGCTTTTGAAGAACTAGCTCAAAAACTTTCACTGCCATATCCTTCCTCCTCATTTGCTTGGCGATTGTTTTTCTTCCTTAGTCTCTTTTAACCGAGAGCTATAGTTATTTTGGTACCAGAGCCACCTGCCGAATTCTAAAATTCTTCCTCCTTTTTATCTTCTTATTCAAAACTTGTATCTTGTTTGCTACTTCCCTTGTTTTTTGTTTGCTGCTTCTATTTCCCTTTATTGTTGTTACCTTTGTTCTTTTTAGTGTTGTTATTTTTAGGAATATTAGACTTTTTGTTGATTACTTATGGAGGTTCTTTTTCTTTTTCTACGTAATCTTCGCGTATTTAACCCTCTTCCCAATCGGATCCATTTCCCTATGATGAAGGTATTGATGTATGAGTGCTGTTTACAGTTTCAACGATTTTGTTGCTTTACTTTTCAATAATGCTTTCTTCGAAATCACTTAGATCTGAATTTTCATTGTAATTTACATCTTTTCTATTTCTCTTAAACTTTCCTGTTTAGTCTATCTTATTTATTTCTTCTTCCGTCATTCTCACCCACTAAGGAACTTCATCCTCTCTAAGTAGTCTATAGTTTCCGTTAACTCCATGTTCTTTAGCTAAACGGATAAGTTCAGCTTCTTTCTCATATCTTTACTAATCCATTTCGTTAAAAAATGATAGTTCTTCTTCACTTCTTGCTATCATTTAGTTAATCTCTTCATCACCATGTGCAGTTTCTTCCTCTAGCTCATCCTAAAATTCTTATCTGTCCAAAATTTCTTTAAGCTTTTCTCTTCTATCAAAATCAGTAGCTTTATTATTGAACAGTCCTGCTTGAATAATGGTGCCCTCTAGTTTTATCTTCTCATTTGCTCTTTGTAAAATTTGTTCTTCAACTCCAGTAGGAGTGATTAGTCTCAACACTTTAACGTCTCTTTTTTAACCAATTCTATGTGCTCTATCTTATGCTTATAGATCAGCAGCAGGATTTCAATCACTGTCAAATAGAATTACAGTATCAGCAGTTTATAAGTTTAATCCCAATCCTCCAGCTCTAGTTGAGAGTAAGAATATGTCATAGGGAGAGTTTTCTACGTTAAACCTCTACAGAATAGCCATTCTATCTTCAGATTTTGTAGTACCATCTAGTCTCAAATACTAGAATTAGCGATAATCAAGAAAAATCTGCAAAATATCTAAAAGCTAAGTCATTTGGCTAAAAATAAGACATCTATGTCTTTTTTTAATCAGCTTTATTAGGATTTTATCTAGCAGTTCAAATTTTCCAGAACTTCTCCATATTTCATCTTTAGGTCTTTAGTAGATTTCGTTAATAGGTAGGAACATATAAGGATGGTTACATACCTTTCTCAGTTGCATTACTGAGTTATTTAGATTTATTCTCCCAATTTTTCCTGTGTATGGATCCTTGCTGGTGAAGCCTCTTTCTTGAATATCTTTGTAAAGGATTTTCTACCATGGGCTGACTTCTACTTTTAATACATACTCTGTCTTTTCTGGTAATTCAGATTCAACTTCTCTTTTGACTCGTCTTAAGAGAAATGGTCTAAGGACTTGATGAAGTCTATTTATAACAAGAAGTGTTTCTTCCTCTGACAAGGCCATATTTTCTCCAGTTACATTTTTAAAAGGTTAAGAAAACCATTTTTCGAAATCTTCCAATGAGCTAAATATCTTAGGAAGCAAGAAGTTAAGAAGAGCCCATAATTCTTATAAGTTATTTTAGAGAGGAGTTCCAGTTAGAAGTAACCTGTGACTAGATTAAAAGGTTAGTCCTAAGATTTAAGCAAACTTAGATTTAGCATTTTTCATTCTATGGCCTTCATCAACAATAATATACTCCCAGAAAATTTTTCCTAGTTAATTTTTATCTTTCATTATATACTCGTAAGTTGTTACTAGCACATTAAACTTCCTTGCTGATAACTCTTAGGTTACTATCTATTTTCTATAACTAGGTGGTCCTTTGTAAACCAAAACCTTTATGGAAGGAGCCCATTTCTCAAATTCAACAGTTCAGTTTGATATAGTTGAGAGAGGAGCTACAACTAAGAAAGGACCCATATTTTTCTTTTTCTCTATAATGTATGCGAATAATGATATTGTCTAGATAGTTTTGCCAAGACCCATTTCGTCTGCCAGAATTCCATGAAGATTATTATTATACAGTGAAACTAACCATTGGAGACCTGATAATTAGTAACTTTTAAGTGAACCTCCTTCTAGCATATTAGGCTACTCTTTGATATCTTCTTAAATGCTATGAGTGATAGAATAATACATTTTGGTGCTTTACTTTATAGTTTCAGCTACATCTTCATTTTGGGAATCAAAAATCTCTTATCCTGTTTCACCTTTCTAAAGTAGTACTTTAGCACCTAATTATCTGAGAAAAGTATCAGTCTACTTCAAAATTTCGATTAACCTTTTGTTTTTGGTATTTTTCAAGTATTTGATATACGAATCTATATCATTTGCTTTTAATGCCTTCATTCTTTCTTTCTCTGCTTTGTCTTTAGCAGCTTACTCTCTTCTTTCTAACCATTCTAAGTAAGCTTTAGCATTGCATGCTTTTTTACGCAGAATTCCATATTTTCTTTTGTGAAATTCTTAAAATTTCCTATGATAGTCTACTAGTTCCTCCAAGAATGCTTTATGCTTTCTCTTTTTACGTAGCTCATGACCCATAAGCATGGCCATTTCAAATCTCTCTTATATATATTTTTCCTTTTTTAACTAGGAAGCTAGATTTTAACTAGATCTTTAGTAGAATTCTCTAGAAAGAAGACAGTACTCAAGCTCATGCTAAAGAGGAGGATGCTACTTTTTCCTTAGCTTTTGCTGTATTTTGAGTGCTTTAAGAATTGCTAGTTTTAGCTCATAATTGCTTTATATTTACTTAGGAAGCAGAGGAATCATATTCTACAATGAGGTAGAAACTGCATTTTATTCCTTTTCTCTTTACTGTTAGAGTGCAAGATACTACTACGCGCTAAATTTTAGCTGGTTGTTAAGAGCTTCAGGTTTGCTATTTTTTTTAGTATAAGAAATAAGTTCAGAACAAGGAAGAATTCCTCTAATAAGAAGTTTAAAGGCTGATAATTAATGAGCAAGCTGGAACTGCTAGTCCAAAGTAGGACGGTAGTTTGCCAAAAGCTAGCCAACAGCGGAATTCTAGGTGTTGAATAAATTAACAAGATGTGGTTTACACTAATTTAATTAATAAATAAACTTACCTAATTCATGTTGTTTCCTGCGAGCATTATACACAAATATGGAACTTCTAATTTACTCTTTAATTCTGTTAATTCTATTTATTCTCTTCACTTCTCATTCTTCTTCATACCTTACTCTCTCTCACTCTCTTTAAGCCCCCTATGTTTACTTATTATTTTAGAGATGCATAACTTAGAAATGCTCTTATGGTTTCGAATGTAGTCAGTGTAACGCTCAAAGAGTATAAGAAAAATATTGATGCATATAAATAAACTTAGTATCTAATACCTTTGAACACATCTATCTTAACTAAAAAAGAGAGAATTAATACCAAAATAAGCAAAAAGCTATGTATACTAATAAGAGATATATTAGCAAGATTTATACTTAAAGATATTACTCAATTGAAGTGCTTAATTAGTTTTGGAGCATTTATATTATAAATTTATCAGTCAATTAAATTAAACCTACATCTTTTAATCTTTAAACTTTAAAATTTCTAGAATTCATAACTAGTAAGCATATGATATGCATAGCAAAAATAAAAATAAGCTGCCATTTCTAAAATAATTGAGAAGTAACTTTGATTTAAATTTAAAAGATACTCTATAGTAAAGTTTAATTAAGGAAGCAAAATCTAATTAGATATAAATATTTAAAGAATGTATAATTAATCAATGGAAAAATTAATCTTTAACTATACTAATGCTTCTATATTAGTCTAAATATAGTATATTCTAATAGACATATACAAAAGCATTAAATTTCTTATACTTCTTTTGCTATTGCTTGTAGTTTATTCTCTTATAACTGTTTATAAAATACCCCTTTTCAAGTTTAACTTGGTAAGAACACTTTTATATCAATCAATATCATTTAACTTTATAGGCAGTTTGGTGCTTGACTACTAGTATGCAAGCGAAGCTTTTTATCAAAGTATCTATAATAGCTAAATGAAATTATCTTGCTTACTGAAGGTAACCCTAAATACTAGCGATAGAATCTAATTGTACTTAGCTAATCTCAAGTAATAAGAAGAGCTTATTTATTCCATAAAGTCATGCATATTTGATTAAAAGATGATTTCTTTATTCTTAAATAATAATGTCTCAAAGATCTAACAGAAGAAACTAAAAATTTTACTATGAAGATAGGAGTCAGAGAGGTGGGTATTAGAAATACCAGTAATAAACTTACTATCAGTAATATAAGGGATAAAACTTCAGATGGTAAAACTCTCAAGATACATAATGGAAGAAAACGGATAACTTTGTACAAGATTTTGATTAAGAAAAAGATTATAATAAAGAGGGAGAGTAGAATAATAGAATCTCTTATGATATTTAGTTTATCATGCAGCAGAACAATTAATAATAAGCAAATCAGTTTATTGAGAAAATCAAAAGAAGGAAGACTTTGCATTTAATAGGTAATTGAATAACTGAAGACGAATAACACTATAAATCTTAAGATGTTTAGAGCTAGTCTTATGTCGGAAAACCCATAATTTAAAACTTTCAAGGAGACCCTTTAAAAGTAAAAACTTGGAGTATGCAACATTTAAACTATGAAAAATAAATATAGGAACATTCCACAGAGCAAGTTTAAATATAGAACGAGAATAATCCTTGAAGAGATTTTGATTTAGTTTAGAATCAGAGATAAGGAGGTAGTAACAACTAAAATAAAGAGTAAATAAAAAAATAAGTATGGAATTCTTATTAAACTGAAGGATATAAATGATAGCCGAAAAACAGCCAACGAGAAGATAATAATAATTAATATCAGAATCCAAAAGATATCTAAAGATGGAAATATTCAAATTACTAAGAAAAACATGATGATAACTAAATCCAAAACAAGTGAGATCCTTAAGACTTTAATTCCTAGCAAATGTTTTAATAAAGAACTGAGTCAAAAAATATATGGGAGGATGCATTCATTATATAATATGAACCAAAATTTCTTGCATAATAGAAATAAAATACTTAGGATAATTGAACTTAAAATTAAGTAGAGGGAAATTGGAAGCAAAACTAATTCATTGATAATTCTTGGAAATAAATAGAAGAGTAATAGAAAATATAAAATATTGAAGCTTTAAAGTTTTAAGAGGTTCCTAATATTCAGCAGAAACTGGCTGAATATAATAACGAATAAATTTCACAAGCTGTGAGAGATCCCTTTGCTTTAAAAGAAAAATAAGATTAAGAGCAAGTTAATTTGCTTTAGAATTAGAAGAATTATTGACAACAGGTAGAAGCACAGAAATTTTAAGCATCATCTGATAAAAGTTGGATATAAAAACCATAAAAAGAATAAAATTAGCAATGACTAAAAAAAGATAGTATAGCCTAATAAGCAAACTAAACAGATCTACATCCTCATTTACAAAAAAAAGAGTTAGAGTAAATGATTTAAGCGGGACTAGCATATTAAGGAACTATATAATTTACGTAAGGTAATTTCTAGTTAGCATATCTGAAAATTCCATAGTTTGAAAATTAATTTAGACTTGAAGGTTATTATTACATAAACAGATGCTTTAATGAAGATTAAGTAGTTGTCAAGTTTGTCAGATATTAACAGTTTGTAAAGTACAGTAACGTTATTGACCTTTATTCAAAAGACTATGATAATGAATTGAGTAATCTGAAGTTAGGGATAAAGAACACATTTTTAAACTGAAGGTAAAAATCAGAAAGTACATAATTTAAATCTTAGAATCAATGGCTTTAATATTAAATAAATGAAGCAAAAGAATTTTCTTAAGTTAATTCTCAATAAGAGAATATATTAGAAGCAACTGCAGGTGTAGAGATTTAAAATTATTTAGAATAAATGAAAGATGAAAAATTTGTAAATGACATATAAGGAAAAGTTCCTTTGGTAATAGGAGTTCTAGAAAGCAAAGTGCTAAAATCCTTTCACCTTGGAACTTTACATATTAAAAACGAAATTAATTTTGGAGTCATAATTCAACCACTTCACGATAAGCTATAGCCTGCTTTTCTATTACAAAAGGATTTGCCTTTTGAATTTATATAGGATCAAAAAAATAGCGTTAATCCTTCAATGAAGATTTACGAATTTAGTTACATCAAATGAACGCAGGGAGCTTCTCCACTAGCCAAGGTACATAGATATTTTGGATAAGGTGGAGATCCTTAAGTAGAAACCTAAGCTTTACTTTAAGAGTACTAGCTATATACGCGAGATTATGATCCAGAAGCTCTAAAATGGGCTTAAGACAAATATGCAGAGTTTGAAATTCCAGCTGAAGAGTATTAAAAAAGATTGGACATTAGATAAAATAGAAATGTTTTTACAATTGATCCTGAAACTGCGAGAGATTTAGACGATGCAATTAGTATTTTTAAACTAGAAGATGGTACATGGGAACTTGGAGTTCATATTGCTGATGTGTCCTATTTTTTAGAGCAAGCCTCGCCACTTGATAATGAAGCAATCTTGAGATCTACTACTATCTATTTAGTAGATGCAGTTTATCCGATGCTACCTAGGGTCTTGTGTGATAATTTATGTTCCCTCAATTAAAATGGAGATAAGCTGACATTCTCCATATTTTTCTACGTCAATGATGAAGGAAATTTTGTAAAGGATCCCTAAATTTTCAAAACAGTAATGAAAAACAACGCAAGATTGTGCTATCCTTAAGTAATGAAAGTTATATAAGGTGATAAAGTAAATGAAAGCGAAATTCCATTAGAAGTTTAGCAGGACATACTACAAATATTGAAGTTTACAAGGATTTTTAGAAAAAAAAGACTTGCAAATGGAGCTTTCATTCTAAAAAATCTAAAGATGCATTTTAACTTTCCTGAAGACAGCAAATTACCAACTAGTTATGAAATATATGAAAATGATGAATCACATTAATTGATTGAAGAGTTAATGCTGCTTGCTAATTAGAAGGTAGCTGAAATTTTATTGTAGAGATGTAAGAAATAAGCAGTGGTTAGAATTCATCCACCCCCTAAAAGTTATTTGATTAACACTTTACAAATGATAATAGCACGTTTAAATGGCTGCTCTTTTGATATGGCTAATTTTAACATAAGGAATTTGCTAGATTTGGTAAATCACTTAGATAATCAATTTGGATCAGAAATTGGAATTGTAATAGATTGTGTAATCAGAAAAGCTTAAAAAGCAGCTCAATATATCATAGCAGGTGACAAAGACAACTTCCTGCATTATGCACTGAGCTTCGATTCTTACACTCATTTTACTTCACCAATAAGGAGATATCCAGATGTAATAGTACACAGGTAATTGGCTTCTATACTAAATAATTAGAAGGTTTACGAAACAAACTAAGAAGTAATAGATAACTGCAACAGAGCTAAGTTCGATAATAGAATAGTTTCTAGAAAATCAGACAACATGTATTTTGCTCTCTTTCTAGGATCTAGAGAAATTAAAACTAAAGCCTATGTTGTTTTCTTTGATAAGAAAGAAATTTAATTAGTAATTCCAGAGTTTGGAATATTAAAGTCTCTTGAATACGATTAACTATAAGGATTTCTTGAAAAAACTATTACAAACGAATTAAAACTTGAAGAAAAGTTAAATTAAGAGAAACTTCAAAAAGACTAGCAAATGGAAGCATAAGTAGAAAAATAGAATTAATCGTTAGACTAAAGGAATCAGGAAAAGTAGAGTGGATTAAATACATTAGAGTCAGTAGAAGAAATAAAAGATAACAGCAAAAATGAAAGTGAAAAGGAACAAGCACGAGTAATTCCTTAACCTATCTTGTTTATTACTTGGAAAATAGAAGAAAAGCTAGAAATTTAGAAAATTTAGTTTATGGATGTTTTAGACATTACTCTTTCAAAGGCTGAGAAAGTTCCTACAACCTATTAAATAAAGATCTTACATTCTTCACCCAATAATTAGTAAGAACTAAAAGAATAGCATGAACCTGTTGAAAAAAATAAGATAAAGAGTGAAACATGAAATATTTTATAAATTAGTTTTGCTTAATTAATAATGCACTAAAATAATTGACCCTGCTCTCTAAATATCCTATTTTAATTAATTTGCTTAAAGTTAAAAGGATAATTAAGAATTTAAATGCTTCATATTCAATGAAATTAAAAAATTACTTTAAGCTTTAGAACTATTAATTTAATCATAGAGCAAAAGAAAAATTCTGACCAAGCAAAGAAATTAAACTTATATTAAATGTAAACTATTTATTTAGTCTCTTTATAGATAAATAGTAAATTTCTTTAGAGTATAATCAATATTTACTAAAAAGAGATATATTCTTATACTGGCAAATATTATTTTAGAACTAATTACTGTGCTTCATTTTACTAAGTTTAATGCAATCTAATTTTATATAGCACTTAAATAAAGGTGTCTAACTACCAAACTTTATCTCATTATATAAAATAATTTGCATATATTAAGTATCAATATAACTCCATAAATAGTTATATTTGTAATCAGTTTCTCCATTTAAGTAAAATAACTACAATATTAAACAAACAATACTAAGCATTAGCATAGTTATGGTTTATTCAAACGTTTTTAGGAAGTAAAAAATATTTAAACTCCTTAGGCATTTTCATGTAGGATGTAATCTGAAATGATAATGCATATACTTATGAAGTATAATTACAGTTAATTAAAAATATTCGTTTTTAATAAGAAACTTTTGCTCGTTACTCTGTAACCAATTTAACCCTCATTACTTAAAAGTTTTTGTACTATTAAGTATGAATTTTCTTATTCTTTGTTTTTAATTGCAAAGTCATAATGGGAAATAACAAGTCTCAAAATTGAAATAATGTAGACTACTTCAGAGAATCAATTTCAGATCTTACTACTAGACCAACTGTTTCTCCTAATATTCTTGCTGGTTTTGCTTAGTAAAGCAAATTTGAATGCGGAATCTGTGAGGAAAACTTTGACGATGCAGAAAGAGTAGCAAAGGTGCTAGATTGTGGACATACTTTTTGTTTAATATGCATAAATGGATTATACAAGAGAGAAAACTACACTAATATAACTTGTCCATTTGATAGAATGTAAACATTTAAGCATCCAGATGAAATTCAAAAAAACCTAATAATTATGATGAACCAGTATTCTGGATCAGAATGTAGCGAAATTTATGATTAGAATGAAAATGAGAAAGAGGCCTATTATGGTCTATCATAGAAATGCTAAGAACATAACAAAGAAATCGAATTTTTCTGCAAAGATTGCTCGTAATTTGGATGTGCTAATTGCATGATTTTTGGAGGTCATAAAGGGCATAATACTGAGGATTATAATTAAGCTAGTGAGTAGATAATTCAAAAATACAGAGAAATGAAGCAGTAAATTGAAGATTTTTAATCTTCCCTAATTAACAAATCTTCATAGTTATGCGAATAATTAAACTTTAGCTAGCGTACTTACAATTATTGCTTATGAAAACTTGACATGCTATGTGATGAACTCAAAAATTCTGTATCTCAAAGCTCAGGACAATTTGAAAAGTAAATAAACGAACATTTCAATTATAACTTTCTTCCATCGCATGATAATTTAAAAGATTTAGAAGAGATCATAAGTGCTGTCGAAAATTTTTAGTATCCTGAGGAAATTACAATAGAAGAAGTTCTGCAATGAATAATTTACTCTTAAGAATTCATTGATGAGTCTAATATATTAATTAGACAATACCTAGAAAAAAACTATAAAGGATTTTTATACTAATTTAAGGCACAAGCTTTAGAAGCTCTAATGGATTAGATTGAAGATGTTTCTTCAGTTAATTAAAGGTTTGTGAGCAAAAACACTTTTCCATTCTTTTTGAATTTTAGTGAAAAGTGTATTGTTCATTTTTAACAGAATAAAATGACTAAATAAGATTGCTTGCTGTTTTAAAAATAGAGTAATCCTTCTTATGGATGTAATTAAATCTTCTTATCATTACTCAATGTAGTTGTCCTTACAGGAGGATGTGGATCTATAAATTAGGAGAAAACATCAAAATAAGCTTGCATAGTTACTCAAGATTTATAGCTTTTTTACCTGCCAAACATGCTATTTTAGCACATCTCACATGCTAGCCTTTATGTATAAGCTTTTACAGCTTATCCTGGACAAATTTTTGTACTGTCTGGATGAAGTCAAATTAAGAGCATTTCAGGACAATTTTAAAGCAATTTTTTAACTAAGAAGTGCGAATGCTTTGACTTTAATAACTGGAAATGAAAGGAAATAAGTGATATTCATATACCAGTTGCTTTTGGATCTGCCTGTTATGTAAAAGGCGATTAGTAAGGAATTTATCTATTTGGAGGGTTTAACGTGTCATGAAGAAGTACAATACAAAGCTATAATATTAACCAAGATTTGTGGAATGTTATTTAAATAAGTTTAAAAGAGTACACAGATAACAAACTTCCTATCCTTAGTCTTCACGATACAGAGCAAATATTAATCTTTTCTAAAGATTTTGTATACTAACTAAATGTTTCCTCTAGTCAGACAGCATAGGAAATAAAAGAAGATCAAATTTCTACGTTTGGAAATGGGTAAGAAATACCATCCTTTACTTTATGTAATGTGGTCTTAAAATAACATAAAGCAATTATCTTTGATGGAGAAAAAGGATTCTACATTTTTGATATTAAAGACAAAAATTGGGAGACTACAAAATATTAAAGATCTACATTGTTTTATAATTAATTTAATATCTATATATTTTATATTGCTTTATCAATATCTATTCCCTTTCTAATTAGCATAAGGAATATATATAAGATTTTTTATTATATTATATTGAATTTACTTACCTCTATATGATGAAATATGCTTCGCACAATTTTAAAAAGATTAATAAATTAGATTTAGTTTAATAAAATAGCTTTAACTACTCTCATTCACATTTGTTTTTATCTAAGTCGTAATCTAGCCAAAAAGGATTCCAGAAGTAGATTTAGCTTTCTTCAACAAAGCAGTTAACCATTTTGTTTGTTTTGTCCTAGTTTAAAACATGTGTAAAGTCAATGTAAGCTAGGCCAAAGTTATGTATGCTAGATACAATTTAGCCTATTTTAATTTTGTCTTTTAAGATACTTTTTCCTTTCAAATTTAGTTTATATCTTTCATTAAGAAAATCAATTGGAATAATTAATCCTTTTTACTCTGCCTTAAGAAATTAACTCAGCATACTACTTGGAGGATCTACCACGAAAGGAAGAATCGTTTTTCTGATATTTCCTTGTCTGTAAGTCCGATTAATCAACTCTTATCCTACATAGCAGCCTTTACTGAGGGAAATATGAGCCGACTTATGTAAATTAAATGATAATGGAATCCTTCCTTTAGTTTCAGGATATTCAGCAACTCCGTAGAACATCCTCAATAAGTGATATATAGTTATAGGAACAATCTATGTTTTATCATTACTTTGCTCCACCTCAATAGAGTCAGATGGAGCTATAATTCTTATACCTAAATTAGAAACTCTTGGATCGTATATTGCAGTACATTTGTCAAGAGGATCAAAATTTTATTCTTCATTCTCTTAAATAAAAGGAACTTGCTATCCTCTTTCAGTTATGTCACTAAACAAAAAAAACTTCTGATAAACATCCATTGCCTTAGTTATATCAGTTATGTCAACTTTCATTTTAAGTCGGAATTTTTTCAAAGTGCTTATCACTTCTTCAGCAGCTTCTTTATGAACGTCCAAATACAATTTCTAATTATCTTCAAAATCAAATCCAGGACACTTTGTTAATATGAAATCAGCTATAATTCTGCCTTATGAGTTAAGCATTAAATTAGGTATTCCATGTCATTTTTTTAGAAGTCTTAAATCATTTGTCGTCATATTTTGCAAATATTTGATTGTATTCTAACCTTCAATGAGGAAGATGGCTCTATCAAGTTTGCAGAGATAGCTCAATGATTTATTAAATATTTATTACATTTTAAATTTATTATTAAACCTTCATTTCAAGACTGTTAATATAGAATCCTTTTATTTAGAATTTCTATTTAATCTTTTATTTCTTCAACTAATCCAAAATATCTATCTCCATTACTGGTATCTGATTCTTTATCCTTTCACTTAATAATAATATTTTCTATTTTAATAGCTATAAAATGTCCTATATTTTATAAAGAGTTATAGAGCTTTAACCTGAGTCATTTAGCATCTCTCAAATTAATATCCCTTTATTTAAGGAATAATCAATACTTTTAAACAAGGGCTTATTTAATTAATAGCATTAGCACACTTTAGATATTTAAACACTTAGATTACATTTCAATAAGCAAATTAGAAGTATAATGCTATATAATGCTATAAGATTGAAAGTTTAGCTTCTGTTATTATAATTTAAGTCTTTTTTGTTTATTTCTTAATCTCTTAACTTTTTTCATGTAGATTAAACTACCTTTATAAATAAAAAGGCTATCAAGTTCTTTAAGCTAATTTATGCTAATTTGCTAATAAAAGCTCCAAACAATTATTAATTTTGATATTCTAAAAAACTATTTTATTTCTCTAATTCAAGTGTTCCTAGTATAAAAATCATCGATAGAAGGACTATAATAGCACTTATCTTATAGCAAATGAATTTATACAATTTAGATTTTTACAGATTAGTTTCTTTTAAGGAGAATATAGTAAAGAAGGAAGTATAAAAATTAACAGAAAGATAGTAAAGACATATGATAAGCAGGTGTAAGTTTGATATAAACTTATAAATAAAAATTTCAATTAAGCTCATACTTTTACAATTCATTTATTTTTTTTACTAGCTTATCTTTTTTGAATTATCCTTCTAAATGCTTTCCGTTCGCGAAAATAATGTAGCCAAAACCATGCTTCATCCCTTCTTTAAAATCTCCATGGTATGTATACTTCTTACCTTTTAAAATTCCTCTTCCATCGTACAAGTTGTTCTTAAAATTACCTGAATATTCTTCACCTTAATTACTTAGAAAATAACCCTAACCTTATAAAAATCCATTCACAAAGTTACCTCTTATTTCTGATCCATTTTTTAGTTTCAAAGACCCATGTCCTTTTGGTATATTAGAAAGGCTGGAATTTGCTCCATTTTTGAAAATTTGTATAGTAGGATATTCAATATAATCAGATGAAGGTACTTTACTTCGATTTGGACCTTGAGATCTTACACTTCTGGAAGTAGAAAATGATAAATCTTCAATTTCATTACCATTTGCTTTGGACTAATTCAAAGAGGAAAATTGGTAATTTTGCCCTTCTTTGTCTAATTTTATCTCATCTATATTCTAACTTCCATTTCTCTATGAACTTTTTTAATAGGACTATGAGTCTTCCTCTCTAAACACTAAATATGATAATTAAGCGCAATTAACTCTTTGTTCAGGATAGAATTATAAAGTATAGTTTAGCACATTGATAGTTCGTACATTGTAAAACTTCTTAATTGAGTTTATTACTTTTGTCAGTTTTTACTCATTCTTCACTGTATTTAAATCAGTCAAAGCCTACAACGTCGCTGCCTATAACAAAGTCATTCCTATGCTATATATTAAGCTTTTTTCTGGTGCAATTATTTGAATATTCTTATTAGGCTTGAGCGCTTGCTCTCTTGACTACGGACATAATAAGTAACAACACTCTTAAAACATTTCATCCTAAACTCTTTTATTCTCCTAGTAGAAAAAGCTTAAGTTTGAAAAGCCTACATCTGCTAAGGATATCTGCATTTGATCTACAAAAATAAGAGCAGGAATAACTTCATTAATAAGTATTTTATTCTAATGCAGGTACATTATTACTTAAGTTAGAAAATTTATAAATACATCTAGCATTTCTTGCTAAATCCTTCAATTCTGATTTATATAGAGTTAAAATAACTAGCTCAAGCTTTGGCCTTAGTTTTGGTAAATTAAGATATAATGATACAATTACTGATTGTCATCTGTTTTCTAGAAATACTCTTTGAGCTTCAGGAATAAATTTGAAGCTGGTTGCTTTAGATGTAAGTGGATAGATTCATCTATACTTTACTTTAGTACATTTCAATTTTACTTCAACTTCGTTTCATACTATTGAATGACTATATTTTCGTTTGAGCTTTCATATTTTCCTATGTGTCAGGTCACTGTATAGTTCTAAGTAGACTTCTTGTGGATAAGATCAAAAACTTTATACTAGTTTTATACTTTGTTGCAATTACAATTTAATTATTAGCCCATTATATTCTATAAAATTATATATGCTTATTTCTATTATCTTTTAAAAAGATATATTTCATTCTTCAGTATTGGAATTTAGAATACTAGTGTTTATTTAATCATATAACCAATATGATTAATAGCAGAAACTGTAAGTTTAACTAGAATATTAGCTGTAAATATCATATTAAATTAATAACTTTAACTTTATTCATTTTTCAATCATTAAACCCTAAGAAATGTCTTTCAGTATCCCCTACATTTATAATTTCTACTTTTTCTTTTTCTCTAAATGTATCTATTTTCTTTCTAACTTATTTAACGTTTCCCATTGAATGCAGAAGCAAAAGTTGTTTTTATAGTTAAACTTAATTAACCTTTTGGCTGATAGTATTCATAACTTTGCATTCAATATTCTTTCCTGCTGTATAAATCACTCTCTATTCTTTTTTTAGTGTCTTGTCACTTGCATTTTTTAGTAAATAGTCATGATATTCTTTCACAACTGCTTTCTAGTCCCTTTTATCTCATTTTTTTTATTCCCTCTACTTTTTGACTCTATTTTTATACTAATCTTGAATTTGCTTGACGGGATTAATCATGCTTCCTTACTTAGATTGATGAAATTAGATTTGGTTGCTTCATAGTCTTAGTTTTGATTACATCTTTTTGATTTTTTTAAATCTCTAATTTAGTTTTTGGTACTTTTCTTGATTATCGCATAAGTTCTAGAATTTTTAAAGATAGAAGCTAACTTTTTTGCTTTTTTTTGTATCATTCGATTGCTACAAATCATGGTTACTTTACTGTCTCGACATTGTTTGACTTAGTTGACCTTGCTGATTGTTTCTTGTGCAACTTTTACTTGTTTTTGCTCGTTCTGTTTCACAGTGATAATTAGAATCTTACTCTTATAAAGCTTATTTAGATTTTATTATTCTTGTTTATAATATTCTACTTGATTTGCTTGTTAATGGCCTAAAACTTTAATGCAAGGAACAGGAACACTCTACTAAACCACACACGATACAAAGATGGAATGATGGCTTGGTAGTGCTAGTTCAAGGCCTGAAAGATTTGCTTTAATCATTTTTATTTTTGTCTTTGACTTAATAAAAATTGTTTATTTAGCTCTTTACTTTTTTCATCAAAACTTACTTTTTTTCTTTTTCCTGTTATTCCCTGCTTTATTTTTTCTGCTTTTCCATGTCTTAAGTTTCTTTTTCCATTTGCTTTTGAATAACTTCACTAGTTACAATTTTTGAGGCTCTTTTTCTTATGTTCTTTAAGGCTTTTTAAATGAAATCAAATTTTCTCTTTTCAGGTTTTTTTTCTTGCTGCTTTTCTGTAAAAATAGTGTATTTTAGTTTTTATTGCAAATCTTCTGTTTCATCTTCCTTAATCAGATCTCTTTAAGATTTAACAGCTGCTTAAAGAATCAAGGTAGATAGCTTAGGACTTTAAATCCTTATTTCTTCTAATTTTTTTCTTCATGATGTCAGCTAATTTCCCTACTTTTTCTCATTATAGTACTAGTTAATGGATTTAAAAAGATTAGACATTTGCTTAGCATACTCTCTATCTTGCTTTATTTCATTCAACTCTATTTTTTCTAAATTTCTTAGAAGAAATCGTTCTGTATTTGCTACCTTCTTTATCATGTGTTGACTTTTCTCACTTGCTATTGTTGTGAATCTTCTCATTTATTCCCCAGTGTATCCAGCCTCTATTTATTCTTGCAGCATGCAGTTTTTTATAGTTGATCTTAATGGTGATTTTAAACTACTTTTGTAAACTCTATAGTCTCATAAAACATTTCCAGCCATTTTAATAATCTTGCAAGTTATTCAGATTAAAACTTTTTTTATTATAATAACTCTACCTTAATATTTAATACCCTGCTTATTTAATACACATTCTCTACAAAGGTATCTAAGGTTTACATTCATACTTATGAACTAATTCGCTGAACTTTCTTATCTAACGATTAGCCATGAGATTTATAAGAAAAAGCAGATAATAAGGATTAAAATTTACTTCTTTGACTTAATTTTCATTATTAATTAAATTTCATAACTTTAAATCATAAAGCTGCCTCTCCTTTGATACTAGTACATGTCATCACTACACTCTACTTTCTTTATTTTTTATCACAGATTCATTTTTCCTTAGATTACTGATAATATTTTAACCTTCTAGCAGTAAATTGAGTTTCTTTGTAGTAAGTAGTAAATGAATTATAATATTTAGCTAGATTAAAGCAAAAGAAACAGTAATTAGCTAGTTTTAATATATCCCTACAATAGTAAAGCAGTAAACTATATTTCTATATCATCTAATTAACTTATTAAGCTTTATCCAACTTATACCAACCTTTTATCTTTCCTACCTCATTCAGTAATTTCTACAGTTCTGTAATTATGAGAAAGTTAAACTAAGAGACTTGGCTAGTTAAGTTATAAATGAAAATTATTGGAATTAGTGGCTAATTTTTATAAAAGGATAGTTTCAAGTAAAATAAGTTTAGCTAGCTTACTAACTATTCTATGCTAGTTATAGTATGCTAATCAACCATTAATGCCTTTAGTTTCCATTAATTACCTAACTTCCATTATCTCTGCTATAATTGCTTTTACTCCTTTCTCAGTTTATTATCTACTTCCTTACTAAATTTATAACCCTCTTAATACTAGACTAGAATTTCTAAGGAATAATGAGAAAGCGTAAGTAAATGTAGTGAAATATAGATGGGAAGAAAGGACTAAGAAGTAAGGTAAGATAAAGTAGAAGAAAGGAAAATTATAAAGAGCGTTCGATTAAATAAGGAGCGGAGCATTTTATAGCTAACTATTTATTAAATAATATATCACTCTAGCTATAAAACTTACATTTACTTATCATATTCAATATGTAGGAAACTAAAAGTTATTTCCATGCTTACTAAAATTTACAAATGGATTAGCAAGAACAAAGTCATAATTATAATACCCCATTGAGTGCTGTTCGTACCAAATAGCTATTTAGCATGGAATAAAAGAAAGAACTTTTGTAGTAAAAAGTTATAAAGAAGGATTAGGATAGAAAATAAAGGTAAATAGATAATTAATAAAAATATCAAATATAAGCTAACAATCAAATTAGGAAGGATAGAAAATAGGAAATTATTTTAGCTGAGAATCTGGAAAAAGAGCAAACTTAATATGAAAAAGAGGAAAAAACTTAATATTAAAGTTTCAATTAAATGGCCATTATTTTTAATCAAAAGACTGATAATCTTATAGGTCAAGACACATTAAATGATTTTTATTAATCTTTAGAGGAATCAGAAAGTAATAGCGAAAAGAATAAGAATTAAGCTGGAATAAAGTAGAAATATAGCAAAATGAGATTAATATTGCCTTAGTTCTAGAAGCATTAAACTGAGAAAGATAAACACTAGAAGATAATTGAAATATACTAAAAGTTTATGGAAACTAAAAAGAAACAAATAAACAAAGTTCTTGCTGATTTAGATAAGAAGATAGATAAGAGGATGCAGAATAGTTTCAATGACTTTTAGAATGTTATACAAATTTCTCTCAATGAAAGTAAGAAGGAAAAAGAAGAATTAATTAAAGCAATCTAGGAATTAGAATATGAGAATTAGCATGATTCTTTGGCTTAGCGATACAAGCAAAAGTCTAAGATGTTTAAAAAATTAGCTTTGCAGTATTAAAAAATTGTGAAACATCTATAAGAAGAAAATTTATAATTAAGGAGATAAAAAGAATTGATTAAGTCTGAAATTAAATTTTCGGATGAATTGGAAAAGTAGAAAATTAGAGAAAAACTAAGATTGAGCAAAAGCAATGAAGCCTTATATTAGCAATAGAAGCTATAAAACCTCATCTAATAATAAGATTAAACTTCCTTTATTTCTACTAATGTCAGTTCACTTAAACATGCTAGTAATTAGAATAAAGGAAGTATGTATACTGATACTCCATCAGCATCAAGAAATGATATCAATTTAAAGTTAGAAAGAAATTGCACATCAATATCTCCATTAATAGAATTAAACAAGTTAATTTCAGAAGAGCATACTCCTCAAAAGCAACATAAGTAGATGGAAAAGGGAATTATCTATAAAAGAAAATACCAAAAATTACTTAATCAAGTTAATTAAAGATTTTATGAAAGGTCTGAGCTAGAAAATATTTGGCATAATTGTGTTTAAGATTTACGAGAGACTATTAAAAAAAGGAAGCATTGAATAAGTTAAGTATAAGTAACTGCTAAAGATTTAAAACTGAAAGATAAAGAAGACTTGTTGCTTACCTTCTTATCAAATGAGCAAGTTATATCTTATATATAAAATTAAATGTTTCCAGATAATAGTCAACATATAAAATATTTAGATCTATTATAAGCCAAATAAATCTCAATTAAGGAAGAAAGTTATGAAGGAAAAGAAAGTGAGGAAGACAAGGAGACAAAGAAACAAATTTTAAGTCCAAGGATCTAGAGAGCAAAGTATAACAATAAGTTTCAATCTGTAACGTGAAATAATTTATTCATTTTTTTCTATTTTGTATCATTTAAATATTCTTCTTTACTGAGTTCCCTCAATTAATAGTAAACTAGTTTAAATAAAAGGTAAAATAATTCTTCATAGCAGCTAGTATACTTAACCTTTAAAAGGTGTAGATGAATATTTTGATTTGTTTTAAATACTAATTAAGCTTTATTTTTTTATTCATTTTAAATTTCTTAAAGTAGCGGGATATGAAGAAAAGAATCAATGCAGGAAGAAGAATGTAGAGGAAGAATTTAACTCCTCCTTACGAGTAAAAGGAACAAGATGAAAGTTCTATTCAGACGAGTTATTCTGAGGAAGATAAATGTGTTTTTTGCATGTCTAACATAAAGAAGAGAACTTAGATATCTAATTGCAACCATGACTAGTTCTGCTACTAATGTATTAATAACTGAGCCTAAAACGCAGCGAATAAATGTCCCTTGTGTAAGCAAAAGTTTAACGAGATAATAGATGATAAGAAATAAATACATGAAATTGAGGACAAAAGCTAGAAAAATACTAACTACAATCCATAGGAATTGGCAGCTTATGAAGATACAAGATGCGAAATTTGTGCTTCGAATTTAGGAGAAGAACGTCTACTATTATGTGACGAATGTGATAAAGGATATCATACAGATTGTATAGGTCTACAAGGTATTCCAGCACTTGAAAAATGATATTGTGTTTAATGCCTTCCTACTAAAACTTTAGATATTATAGAGATTCAAAGGAGAGAAGAAGAAATCTTGAGAGATGATCAGCTTAATTTCTTAAAGTAGCTTCGTAAAAGTTCGGTTTTTGTTATGGAACAGCAAAGAAAGGAGATAGAATTTTATTGCCAGATAGAATCATGGCTAGGAGTATAGAATGCTTGAATATTTTGCTTATTTATATTTACTCTAAAAGATCTCTATAGTCTATAAAAACAATTCTGTATATCTAACAATTAAATCTTATTCAATTATTAAGAAGCATAATAGAAATCCTATAATTTATATTCAGCACAAAGTCTCTAATCACTTAACTTCATCTAAAGATGCTTCTTTTAATATAAAATTTGCATAAAAAAGGTAAAATAACAACATTAAACTAAAGAAGATAAGAAGTTGATATATGTGAAGGATAATACTCATTACTTTAAAAGCAAAGCTTGCATAGTATTATTTAAACTAACCACAAGCTTTATTAATTACAATACATTAAAATCTTAACTATGAAATAGTCTGCTTAAAATAGTTATTTTGTGCCAAATTTGAACGATCTTAAACGCACTGATCTAGGAAGCTCTACTAAGAGAAAGATTAGTTCAGAAGAGCTTAGAGTTAAATTTGTTAAAAGAGCACTCTTTTACATTGGAACACCTTACTCTTAGAAATATCATGATCCCTTGTCTGATGAATTCAATTCTAGCTTTTTTTTAGATTGCTGCGCTCTTATTAGAAGAGTTGTTTCAGATCTCTAGGATGACTTTGGTTTTACGTTAGGAAGGTGAAATTAAGCATATCAATATGACTTTTGTCCAGAGAATATTTTAGAAAAAGATCTTCAGGAAGGAGACCTAATATTTTATGAGGGACTTTACTTCGATAAAAAAAGAAAACCTTAAATACATAACATAGTTCATGTAGAAATCTCATTAGGAGGAAAATAAACTGTAGCTGCGAGACATGCAGCAGGCTTCGTATAAGTATTTGATTCATATAAATTCGAATCCAAAAACTACGAGATCAAGAAATATCATTTCAAATCTCTTGAGCCCTGATTAAAGGGAAAGCTAGTTTCTTTGTGCAATTTAAAGCATCCTTGAAATCCTTTAGGACAAACTCAATCTTTTGTACAAGCTATGTAGTCAACCTATATGCCAGATATAATAAGCCTCAATAATTCTATCAGCAACTTTCATTTTTTCATAATTGATAAAGGAAGTACTTCAATATTAGCAGGAAACTGCCTTAAGTAGAAAAAAGGGTGGAAGGTTAATCCAAAACCCTCAAATAATAATTTCAAAATAAAATGAATTTCCAAGCCTAAAGAGGAAGATTTTGACCTTCTTTAAGAGGGCCAGTTTTATAATCACATACCACATATATCCAAAATTTTAGCCTCAAAAAATAGTATATGAAACATAGCAAAAAGCATGAAAGGAAAATATATAACTCCTAAGACATTTGACTTAGAAAATCTAGAAGATAAATTTTCATTTGTTTACAACTAAAGCAAAGGACTTTGAATTTTGAAGAACTGTAAATAAGTTAATGGAGTAATGATTTTTAATGATTTAAACATGCTTCAGTAGTTAATCACTGATGAAATAATCACAAAAGGAATAATCTAACTTTATATAGATAAACCCTTTCTTACTTACGGATATAAAGCTGTTCTTAGAGGTTTTCTGCTTCTAGTTTCTGATAGGAGCTAGTTTTTCTATTATGATGACTATTATATATGTAGATGCTTACAGCCCTTTGCTAATTCAAGCATCACTTGTAAATTTGCTTAGATAACTTCATTTAGACTTCAAAAACTACATCCATTATTCCCTAATTTTAAGAATGAAACCACATGAAATAAGAATCAGTGAATTTAATGTATTGGCAAGCAATATGCATAAAGGATATGGAATGTTATCATTTCAATATGTGAGAACATTCTTTCTAGCATTAGTCGGTATTTGCTCTAGAAAAAAGGATGCTTTGAACTTATCAGTTTTGACTTTCTGATAGATGAGTAGTATAAAGTGAGTTTGTTAGATCTAAGCATTAACCCTTATCTTCCAACTGAAACAGAACTCTAAAAAGAGTTATTTCCTAAACTAATTTCAGATACAATAGATTTAGTGCTTAGTGACTGTATAATAAAAGAGGATAGTAAATGGAAAAAATTAATATGAAGCAGTAATATTTCATTAGTTTTATTTATTCTATTTCAGAATACATTTCTATGCCTTATATTTTGCTTCTATGCTTAAGATTACTATATCTATATCAAATCCCTTTTTTACTTATTAGCTTATTACCATGAAAATGCATGTTTTAAATGGCCTTTCATTCTACTATATGACTATAAGATAACTACTAAAGCGAAATTAAATAAAAGCAGCTGAGATTGAATCCTTTAATTTTATTTTTGAATGATTGCTAAATTTTTATCTCAGTAATAAAGTAAAAAAAGTAAAGAAAGTAAATTCCAAAGTTAAATAACTTATTTATTATATAAAGCCTTTAACTTTATATATAAGCATATATTACAATCTATCCAGAGAGTAACTGCAATGATTCTTATATTGTAATAATCAATAATATAATAAAAATACAAGATTATCTGATACTGTAATGTAAATTGGTCTTATTTAAACCTATTTTTATGGTTATTAATATTTTGCTATTCAATTTTGTATTTCATTAAGCATTACTTGAAGTTTTGAAAGCATTTGATCAGCTAAGCAGTATTTAAATTAAATAGCGCATATTTTCCTTCTCTAAATTATAAGCTGTAATATGGAATTTTATTTTCTTCCTTAATTCAAATATTATCATTCTGTATTACCATACACTAAGATTAACCTTTTTCTGTACTTAATAAATAGCCTTTCATTACCTAAATTACTTTTATCCACTTGTAATAAATCTTTAGCAAACTAAAATAAATCTAAGATTGATAATCTTAAGTATTTAAAGAAAAGCAGTTGAAGCAACAATTAAATAGGTAATTAGAGTATCTAATGTATAAGCAATAATAAATCTAATGATGCTAAATGCTTATTTAGTTTAGCCCTATAAAGCATAGTTAAGAATATACTTACTAAATTAAATGTATCAAACTATATAAATGAAAGCTAGTAGCTTTAACTAGCTTATATAGAGATATAATTAGACTTATAGCTAAAGTTAATGAATATTCTTAATATTTACTTTATTTTTATTATTTCTAAATTTACTCTCATTAAAAAGTATAGCAGTAGCATTTTTGAAGTATCTCTACTAGTATTGAATAAGTATATAACTGAGCGGTAAATATAATTTTGATTAAAAGGATAAGAAAGCTATTAATTTAAATTTAGCTATATTAAAAAATGGAATTAAAGGTCAAAGATTTAGTGGAACATTTTGAAAATTATATCGCTTAGATCAAATAACATCCTGCGTTAATGAACTCAACAGATAATCGATTTTTCCTGAATCACGTTTTAACGATATATAATAGCAACATAGAATTAAAGCAGTTCAATTTAATGAAACTGCCTAGAGAATTAATCATTCATTTAACTTCTTACTTTACAGCTCTCGAGCTGTTGAAGTTACAATAAGCAAGTTAATAGATGTATAAGCTTGTGAAGAGAGTGCCAACGTGGTATACTCATTGCTTGAGAGAATTCCCAGTTTCTTTCAACACTAAACAAAATTATAAGTTTACTTTTATAAGAATGATTCGATAGCCTAATAAAGTGGTTTGCATTAGTGACAAAATTAAGTTCTGCAAGAACAATGAGTAAGTTCTAAAATTGAAAGAGGATGCTACTAATGGAGTGTTGATTTAATCTAATAAACCTTGAAATTTCAAACTTTTTAACGAAATTCAAAGCAGCGGCCAAATGTAAAAAATAAAGTTACAATTCTTCTTTGAAGTGTAAATTCTTAAGAATCCATAAGACACTAAAATTTCAATAGGAGTTGCTCCTAAGAATTACTAGAAAGACTATCTAGGGTTTCGCTAGTCTTATTGCTTTTCTACAGAGGGAAATGTATGTCATCAGGACTATGAATAATGCTTCGTAAATACCAAATAGAACATGTATGGTAATTAAGGTATATAGTAGCAAAAAATAGTAAGGATTAAGGAGAATGACACTATAGGTTGTGGATATTTGCCATTATCTAGTAAACTTTTCTTTACTCACAATAAGGAACTTTTAGGCCTTCCATTTATAATTCAATAGAACGAAGAAATGATTCCTTCAGTGTCATTGCAGAAAGCAGGTTAAAAGATAAAAATAGAATTTGGTCAGAACTTAAATGGCTTTAACTTCAAACTAGAAAATATTGCTTTCGTTACACCATTAAACCAAAAATGTTTCAATCTAATAAATTACGAAACCATTTAAGTTGAAGAAACTGACAGTGAGCATTGATCAATGAACACTTTCAACTCATCACAAAATGAGATCTATGATAATAGCTATGAAATAAATAATCATATTCAGTAGAACAACTTCGAAGAAAACTTTGCCCTCAATTATTTCAATCAATTCGCTAATAATATTCAGGAAATTGATAACTTGTAGAATTCACTAACTGCGTGTAGAATAAGATAATAATAGCTAATTGAAAATCAGTATCTTAGAAATAATTATTATGATGAGGACTAAAGTGTTAGCGTTTCTAGTGATGAAAGCTTCACATAAGAACAGAAATTTTTATGATAACAGGAGTAGTAAATCGAGCTACAGTAGCAATAGCAACAATAAGAGACTTAAGAAGTTAGAAGATATGAAAATAGTCAATCAGACCTGTCTTAAGATAATATATGAAATTAGGAAAATTAGAATGGATTTAATTTACATTAGCAAGACAATTATTTGATAAGCAGACAAAATTTGCAAGAAAATTAGAGTTACTCAGGTATTTTTATAATTTAGATGAAGAAATTGACCCTGAAGTTTATCATGACATTTATGAATGATTTAACCTGGTTTCTAACTTTAATTTCTTTATCATTTTAAATTTTCGCTTAACTATATTAAAATAACAAATTAAAACTCCAAAGCTTCACAATATTATAGCTTATATAACGAAATGTAATCTAAAACTAAGGTAGGCTTTGCTTTTTTCACTTATGAAATACACATCCTAACTATATCCCTAATAGCCATACTTTGCAAATTATTTTTCTTTGATAGTTAAAAAAGTTTAGTTTTATTAATTTTTCTCTAATTAATGCACTAAACTATAAAATAAGCATTAATAATAAAAAATAAAGTTGATATCTATATTTAAATTGGGGTAAAAACTTAATAGCTTAATCTTTATTTAAGCAGAAAACTAGATTCATATATTTAGATAGTGGATATTTAAATAACTAATGTAAGCTTTTAAAAGTTTCTTACAGCTTTTTAGTAGCTCTTAGTTCTTTTGTATATTATAGATGAGTAAGAAGCTAATTTAATACTAATAGACATATATGATAGTGATTAGACTTGTAATAATTTTATTTATTTACCTTTACAAATTCCTTATTAGAGCGTGCTTTTTATCATTTAAGATAGGATAAAAGATATATTTATTTAATTTAGCAATAGTGTTGGATTTAGTTATATTGCGCTATTAGAGTAAATTAAAAATATCTTAAGGTAAGTATTAGTATGGATAAGAAGCAACTGAATGTAAGAATAATTAGCGCTAGAGCCTTGCATATAATTAATACTTAATATGCCAATTAGAATTTAAGGAATTCTCTTATTCAGAAAGTTTTGACTAGAATATAAGTTATTAATATATGTAAAAAGCAAATAGCTAATTAGCATATCAGCTACTTTATATTTATTAAGTAAGTTGAGAACTATCTAAATATTTTGAACTCTATTTTAATTAGAAGATACAAAAGTTCTAAAAGCTTTAATAATAAGAAGAACATTAAATAGTTTTAGATTCTAGTAATAGGGAATTAATAAATGATATCTAAATGAAAATGCCTATTACAGGAAAAGTCTGAATATTGATATAGTAACTATTTAGTAATATTATACCTAAAGACCATTAACTCTTTAAAGATAGTTATGATAATTCTTAGATAGTTTTCTAATTTGACTAAGAGATGAGCAACAGATAAAATAACAATAGTAAAAACAAGTCTTTGGTTGCAGATAAAGTTAAGAATTTAAGATATTAAGCAATCTTTGAGATGTATTGATTTAGATGATAGATAATAAAGAAAGAATTAAAATATTTAAATAAAAGGAAAGTCTCAAAAAGAATTTCTCTAAGTTTCTAGAAACTTAAGATGCTCCATTACCGTTGAATGCACTATTTTATTCATAGCATCTTTTAATGCTTCTGATAATCTTTCCTATATTAAAAATTACATGATGGCTCTTAACAAAAGTAAGCTCTCTGTTAGCTTTAAGTAATTACTTTTCCAACTAACTAAGTTTATACAACTACTATTCTTTTATCGCTTCTCCAGCTTTTTTATCTTTCAAATGAGTATTTTATAATTTTTCTAGCTATTCTTAGTGTATTTGCTACCTCTACTGCAAATTCTTCTAAATTACTATTTTATTTAGTTCTCCCTTTTCTATTTAACTCTCAATTAAGTGAATTTCATTTGTGAGTTGTTCAGAAGTTGTTAAGAATTCATTAATTTACATTTATATATCATTTTTCTGGCTAATGGCATCATTAATTTCATTTTATAACTAAATCTAATGATCGGCAGCCGTTTTCTAACTTTTTACTAATTTTCTCTAAAGCTCTATATTGTTTTTTGCTTAAGTATCTCTTACTTCCTCTAAATTTTTTATTTTTTGCTCTAAGGCTCGAAAAGCTGAATTAAATTTTTTTTCTTCATCGTCTCTTAACTCTGATTCTATCTTTTACGCACTCTCTTCATGTTGTATTTTGTAACTTAATACTTGAGTTCTCAGTTCTTTTGCTTAAGCTTCTGCATCTTCCAAAACTCTTTTAGCAGTTCGGTTTGCTTCTTCTGCAATCATGAATTTCTTTTCCCATTCTTTGACATTTTCATTTCTTTCTTATATCTTTTCTTGAGCCAATTTTCTTAACTGTATTTATTTTTGTTCTTCAAGGTTTGAATGATTCTTTTACTAAGTTAATAACTTTTCTTCTAGCGTATTAATTTTATCATTTTCATTTATTTTACTCCTTTCGAATTGCTCTTTGAGCCTGTTTATCTCAATTTATAAAGAAGATTTTTCATGCATTTCATTGTTTATTTTAAGTTCTAATTCTTGAATAATTTTGTTACCCTCAAGTTCATGCTTCATAATATCTTCCTTTAGCTATAATAGAGATTCTTCAGCATGAGATCGCATCATTTTTTCTTTGTCCAACTCATTTATAAGATCATTCTTCATATCTCTAGCTCTTCCCTTTTCTCTTTATAATAAAATATCTATTTCTCCTATTTTTGCTTCTACTCTGGTATGCTATAGAATCTATTACTCAAATTTCTATAGAATGTCTTATGAAAACTCCTTTTCCTTTTTAAAAACTTAGTATGGTTCTCTATAGGACATTGCATAGGATTAAGTAACAGGAGGTTCAAGAGGTGATTCATTAATTTATTCCCTTATCTGTATGCTTTCTAAAACCTTTTATTTTAAAAACGATTATTCTGGTTCCCTTTAAGATTCAAAGGTCTGAAGAGGTTAGAATTTGCTAGAATATGAAGACTAAGCTCCAGCTCCTTTCTTAAGAACTAAATCTATTTCTTCCTAAATATCTTCAGGCACTTTGTTTCCTGCAAGGTCGAGCTAAGTTAATGTTTTGTTACTCTGGAAAGCTTATAGAAAAGCTCTACCTCCCATAGGACCAATTTCATTTCATCTCAAATCTAACTTTTGCAAAGTAGTATTTGTCTTTAGCATCCTAGCCAAAGCTTCTGCTCCTTTTGGTCCTATTCTATTATTCCTTAAGTCTAAAGAAGTAACATTATTATTAAGAGCTAATGAATCAGCTAACGCTTCTACTCCACTATCAAGCATACCAATGTTATTCCACTCTAAGTTGATTGACTTTATTTAACTAATAGTCTTAAAAGCTTAAGCTAGTATTTTAACCCCTTCTGCACATATATTGTTGCCTCTTAGTTCCAATACTGTTACTTAAGGATTATCTTACAAGTACTATATTATCAGGGGACATCCTTCATCTCCTACAAAGCAATCTGCTAAATTCAAATTAGAGCTTCCCCTCTGACTATCTAATTTCAAATTTAAACGAGAGGTTGTTGTGTTTTTTATTGGGGAAGAATACGTAGGAGTTTGGGGAAATTATGTTGTTCTTTAAGGTGAAGCTGTATAAGACATTTTTAACAATTAATTAACTCAAAACAAACTAGTTACGATAATAAGTTTACACCCTCTTTCTTTTAAATCAGCAAGTCTACTTTGCTAACTTCTTAATGCTTATTATGCTACTTAGTCTAATATTTTGGATTGCTTTAATTAAGGTTTGAGATCTATGAATATATAGTTGCTGTGCAGCGAAAGATGAAAGAGCGCTTTTTTTCTAAGGATATTTTTAAATTTTAAATAAGAGAAAATGAAGAAACTGATTAAATAATAAAATAGCAAAGGCTTTAATTTTTATATTAACTAGAGGTAGAAAACTACCTATTAATAAAGGAAACAAACCTATATCTATAACTTTTTACGTTATAATGTAAATCACATATCATAAATATTAAAAAAGACTATTAAGCAAACTATCAATGCTTGAATCTAGCTATCACTTAATGAAACTGTTCTTGAACTATAATAAGAATGCTTCTATACGATTAGTAAGTCTAAATAATAAAGAACATTAGTCTGAAAAAATAAGAAAAATAGATTTAGCGTAAAGTAGTTAGCAATGCTTTATATTAAGATAATATGCAAATAATTTATAGAAGCAACAAATCTTTAAATAATAGATTTATGTAGATAATATAAATACATTTTCATCAGTATAAATTTAAAAGTATATATCTCTTCATTATCTTTTATACAACTTGTAATTCTTTTTAATTCTTAAATCTCCTTTCTATATAAAATAAGCCTCTTATCTAAGATAAGGATAAAGATCTTTTATATAAAGAATAACTGAAATATAAGAAACTTGTATATAATATAAAATGGATGGCATCTACAAATACTTTTTGTCACCTCCACAAAGCAGAAGAGAAAACCAGAAGCATCTTCTCTTACTGTATCTAAGCTTTAACTAACACAATCTTCTTAAGACCAACAATTGACCAGCAAGAAGGATGCTTAAAGAGTTAAGAAATGTCATCCTCAATAATAAAAAATGTAAAGAGGTTTTCTTCTTTCTATGGAAAAATAGTTGTTGGAGAACAATTTTCGGAAAAAGGTAATATAGATCTCAACGCTTCCACTAAAAACTGAAAAAAGAGATCACTCTATTGAATCTCTGAAAGAAATAATTAATAATAAAAAAAATTAAAAAAAAGGAAAATTACAATAATTCAATATAGACTCTGAAACTTCTAATTAGATAATATTGAAATAGATTAAATGGACTCTTAATAAATGATACAGTTAATGCATCACTTATAAAAAATATAAACCTGAAGAGGACTTTAACTCAAAGTAGTAAGAAATGTTCGAAATAAGTCAAACCTCATTAGGCATGAATATGATGAAGAGATCCATATGATAGATCAAAGAGCTAAAGACGGAGTCTATGAAAAAATGACAGGGTTAGAGAATGATATTTGAATAATGAGAGAGCAAGATGAGAAAAAATGAGTAAAATTAGATTCAAGATTCCAATAAATTGAAGAAAATTTGTAGAAATCTTCAAAAAGAATATCCATGAAAATAGAAAAATCAAAAAGAAAATTTCATTGAGCAAGAAAAGATGCTACATTTGCAACAGTACTTGGCACTAGTGATGGAAATGTCCAATACATAAGAGAATACGAAGTAACATCTGTTGAAATATTAACTTCTAAGAATTGAAGAAAAGGGCTACTGAATTTTATCTTCAATAGTTGGAAAATATTAGAGAAAAAATTTGAATATAAGAAAAAATAACAAATAACTAGAGATTAAATGCAAGACAAGGAAAAAATAGGAGAGAAAATTATTTTACTAACAAATCATTTTTGCTTTAGTGACGAACGGTGAATTATATAAATGATGAATGATTAGAATATATATAATAAGGCTATATATAATATATAAGAATTTTATATTAAGTAGTGTAAAGTAACATTATTATATCAAGTTATGATATTTAGTCCTCATTATTTAAGTATTTATTATGCGACTTTAATAAATTCCATAAAAACTGAATATCTCCATTATCATTCCTATTTTCAAGAAAGGTAGTAAGAATGATTGGAAAAATTGAAGACCAATTTCCCTTATGAATACTATATTGAAGATCTACGAAAAGGCTTTAACAGAAAGGACTTACAAAATTCTTTAAGATCGAAACCTCATACATCCTGCATAAATGGGATTTCTCAAGAAGAGACAAACAGCCCACTAAATATGATAATTATAGCAGATAATTGACTTCTATTAGAGTGAAGGGAAAGGTTAAACAAGGATGCTTGCTACTCTTATTGATGTTGAGAAGATGTTTGATAGTATTGAGAGAAGAACACTTTTTCAACATCTTAGGAGAATAAAACTACCTCTGAGATTAATACTGGCACTAGAGTCTTTCTATAGTAACCTGAATTCCTCTTTTCTAATCAATGGGTAAATAACTTACCAACTTCATTATAACAATGGAGTTATGCAAGGGAGTTCACATGGTTCCGTACTCTCCCTCCTATATTATGATATAGTAATCAGACATCTATAGGAAAGAAATAAACATCTAGGTATCAACCTGCACAATATGAACTTTGTATGCAGAACGTGGGCAGATGACCTTATACTCCTTTCTTGTTCTGCTTAAAGGATATAATAACTTATAGATTAATGCAACAGAGTTTTTCAGTGAATTTTTCTGTAAATTAACACTAGTAAATGTGAAACAATACAATTAAAAAAAAAAAAGAGCTAAAAAAATTGAATTAAACTTGAAACTGGAAGGTTAACATATCAAATAGAAGAATCAAGTGACATACCTTGGAGTCATAATACAAGAAAATGGTCTTTTGATTAATCATTGTAAATAGAGAATTTAAATATATTTAGAATCGGTAAAGAAATACATTTATACTCTCAGCCGATACAAGAATGCTACTCCTTGAAACTTTAAAATGCTTTGTCGCATGTTTGCGTTGCCTAAGGCTGAATATGGTGGAGAATTGGTTCCTTGAACTATAATGAGAGGCTCATAGTATATGAAAGAGAAGATAAACAAAAGTATGCGTATAATTGCGAGGAAGGCTTTACAGTCGCCTATCTCTGTCTTTAATGAGTCCTGTTACATAGACTTTAACTGACTCCCTTTTGAGCATATTATGGCTAGTCGCTTTTTCCGTTTCTACTTTAAAATACGGAAAGAAGCTAGGAGTTATCCGGAATCCGATATAGGAAGATTCTTTGAATGTAATTGAAACTAAAAATCTTTGTACTTTTAGTAAGCTAAAAGGATGTTTTAATATTACTGAATTAACAATGACGATCAAACCATGATTTCTAATTAACTTTCTTTTGAGAATCTTATCGAAGAAAAAATAAGAAACAAATTCTATTAAGAAGTAACTACATGATATAGAGACATGCCCACTACACAGCTATTTAGAGAGCAACTTGGAGGACTTTTGAAATTTCCTGAAATAAATTATACTAAACTAAACAAAGAATATAAAAAAGAAATCATCTCAATCTTTAAATTAAGAACTAATTCTTACAGTTTTCAATATGACTTATATATGCGACATTATCCTGTAAAAAATTACTTAAGATAAAAATTTTTCATAAGAATTTACGAAAAAAAAGAATTGAAATTGTAGAACAAAGCGCAGATAATTGATTGGAGCCTAAAGAAGAACAATAAGAAAGCACAAGAAACAACGGAGAAAAGTTGGAAGATGGAAAGAGCGATGCTTGAACTTTTTGAACATAATTAAAATAAAGTATCTGATTTATATCAGTAACTTAATTTCATTAACATTTTTATTAAAGTGATTTCTTCTCCTTAAGTATTTATTATATTTTATAATAGACAGCTAGTATGTCTTACTTTCTTGGTATTTTGCAGATATAGGTATGTTACTAAAAAAATATATGCTTTCTTAGAATGCTATAGTTACATTTAAATCGAACTTAATGTCTCTTTAAGTTTTAGAAAACAATTATTCAAATTTTTAAAAGAATAATCATGTTTAGTGTTAATTTCTTAGCTCTTACTGATTTAAACTTTTGTAATGTTTCAGACACTAAAATAAGCATCCAAAAGAAAAATCTGAACCCAGCTTTATATTATAAATTCTTAATAATTGATATAATTAAAATTGCTTAGAATCATATTGTATTCTAGTTAATCTAAAGTTTTACCTACAATTTTAAGGTTAAAATTAGGTAACGAATGATAATGACTTTGCTTTATTTTTAATATAAAATATTAGATTTATATTCCTAAAGTAAGCTATTACTTTCTTCTATTTTATTAAATAAAATAGTTACATTACTAAATAAAATCAGCTTCTCATAGAAATAGTACTGTAATTACTAAGTTGTAGGTTAAATAACAAGGCATATAGAGTTATATAGTAGAATACATCTTTAATTAATTACTTAAGATTAAAACTAAGATCTACTATAGGTGACTTATAGCTAGCATTGCTAGCTAATTTTATAATTAAACTTATTATTTTAATGCTCATATAGTCCTTTATAGGATTACCAGATCATTAATGTTGATATTATTTTGCTATATGTGATTAAGATAAAAATTAGGGTAATATTAGCCTTATCTTTTTATAATAATTCTTAATATTGACAAAAAGAGCAAATTTGGTTACTTATATAATAATAATGACTTTAGTTAGATAAGAAGCTATCTACATTATTAAGTAGCAAATAGTTATTATTTACTTATTTAATGTTTGCTCTATTTTGGTATATCAAAGAGGTAATTGTTTAGACTTAGCTTCTGTCATTATTTTGTTTACTATAAGCTATATTTAAAGCATATTCTTTATTAAATCCCTAATCATTTAATTAAGTAAATGTGCAAATAAATATAAGCCTAAATCAAGATTAAACTACCTATTTTGGTCAGCTGGATAAAGATAAAGCATATATTTGATTAAATGTTCTTAGCATAGTTTGGTATTTCTAGGTACACTTTAGATATAGTTAATATTAAGTTAAATACTTATAGAAATATTTTGACTTCAAATTTCTTTGATTAACTTGTTAAAGTGTACCTAAATGAAAAAGGATGATTATATTAGTTTTTGATTATTAGTTAAACTTTCTTGAAGATATATAAAATGGAATAATCAAATTAAGTTATGAACATTACAAGCTTATTCTCTCTATTTTTCTCATACTCTTTTTAAAGTAAGGACTCTCTACAAACTTATCTAAAATTATCTTATTCTCATTAAATTCAAACTATTCAGAAGTGAATTTTTTTACATACCCCTAATGTGCTCTTGTTCTGTTAAGCTTGCCAAACATTAATTGTGCCTTCAAATTTGATCAATTAAGAGTAGTATTGCATTATATAGCTGCCAGTCTTCTAGGTTTCCGAGTTATTTCCTTAAAAAGATTTTATTTTTGGTTTTTCTCTCATAAGTTTTAACTTTTATAAATTCCTTAGGAAGAATTTTCAGAGTAAAGCTTATTTAGTTTTGCCATAATGCTCTACGTTCTGTTTTTAACTAATTTTTTCTTTTAAGTATTAGTTCTTTAAATAATTGGAAGATTCATTTTCTGCTTAGAAATTTTCTCCTAAGAAATTTTTTCTCGCGTAGTCAGTAACTTGTAAGGATTTTCCTTACTAAGCTATTAATTAGGATCTAGCTTATTCTTTAGCATAATTTTCTATTTAGGTATTATACTTTTATAACCTTGAGCATAGGGGGAGTCTGTTATTTTATAATTTTGATGAGTAAGTATATCATAAGCTATTTCTTTTGGCTGGTTGATTGACTAATTGGTAATAAATCTTTAGTGTTCCTTCTATCTTCTTTTTATGATATCAAAGTCTATTTCATTTTACCCCGATAGTTTAGCGTTTTCCGTTCAGTTGTTCATTAATGACATCCTGATTGCTTTTATGTTCTTTAGTTAGGACATTTTGATTATAGAAAAGATTAAAAATCAGTAAATTAAATAATATAGTTGTTTATTTTAATTACTGAATCTACCTATTTGAGTTTAGTGATTAGTTCAAACAGATTTATTAGTCTGGTCATGCTAATTTAAACTTATTTTAATTAAAGTTTAACTTATTATTTATTCCTTCTTGCTCTTCTCAACATTTAGTCCTTTAATAGAATTTGAAAGATAGATAGGATAATTCTTAACGATTACCATATTTAATACTTTTTATTCTCCTAGGCTTCTTTCTTAATGGCTAAGATATTTATAAAGTATAGATAATTGCCATTAATGCTAAAATTAAAATTAAGATAAGCGTATTTAATGGTTTTGATTAATTAAACAAAATAGGTTCATAATAAAGTTTTGTTTAAAAACATTTAATGGTATCTTAAATCACTTAAAAAATGATATAGATATGCTCATTTTATATTATTTAACATTTAATTACCTATGAATCAAGATTTTAAGTTTATTATCTATTTTTGTGGTGATTAAGAGATTTAATGATTATTGATAAACATTTAAATGGTATCTTATAAATAGAGAATAACTAATTTAAAGTTAATCCTGATTTTACAGAATTATCTATTCAGCTGACGATCTAATTTTGCCGCTGGTTGTAAAGTCTTTTTCAAAGTTTTGGATGTTGGTTATATCATTTTATCTGATTAGATATTTTTTATCTTCCTCATGCTTATTCTTCTTTTTTTTGCTTTAGCTTTTAATTTTCTCCCTTTTGTGCTATTTTATTTTTTGAAGTTAATATATTTCATTTTCCTCATTGCTAAGAAACTTTTCACTTCCATTCTATTAATTTTGGCTAATATAATTTTAAACGCTTTTTTTTGCATGACTTCGCTTTTTTGAACTATATTTAATCTTTTTTCGCTAATTATTATTTAGGAATTGCTCAAAACTTTTGGATTTTAAGGTTTGGGTAATAATTTCCCGATTGGCAAAATTCTTTTCCTCCATTGATTGAAATCTTTTTAATATGTGCTATTTATGATGTTTAGGCCTCAATTTCTCTTAGCAAGCATCTAAATTATTTAGATCTTCTTATTCTTTGTAATTTTTCTATCTTCCAATAAATTTAAAACTGATATCTTACTGTTTTATGCCCTATTTTGCATGATTTAGTTACTCTTTTTTTAAAGATTAGAGCTGCTCTGCTTCTTCTTAATTCCAATACTATTATTCTAAAGGGCTATTTTAAATGTCTGGTATATTTTAGTACTTATCGTTCTAAGATTATGCTTCTATGTTTTCCTTCTCAAGTCAATCTTCTTCATTTTCCTAGATTCTTTCTAGATTAGCTTAGACATACTATTATTAAATGTTTATCTAAGAATTTCTCTTAACATGCTTCAAGAAATCAGCAAATTATTACTCTTATTCCTCTTCAGCTTTAACTATTTCGTCTTCTAAGCTCTCTTTTAAGACGTTCTCAGCTTCTGCTATAATTTCCTTAGCAAATATAATGATTTCTTCATTAACTTGTATCTACTTTTCTTCACAGAATTTCCTAAGGTATTTTTCTACAAAATCGATATTACTCAGAATTAGGGAAAATTTAGAATCTAGATTAAGCTACTTTTTATGCTTATCTTTATCTTTCTTTTTATTTTTCTTTTCTGAATGCTAAGTTTTTTTAGTTACTACTGTATAACCTAAATTCTCAAGTTAGGTCTTCTTTTTTTACCTTAACAAATTTTTGAATACCTTATACGCTAATTTTTCGTTCTTTTGCTCTATTAATTTATATTACATTTCAGCTAGGTTTGAAACTGAAAATTCTGTACCTTATCTTCTGATATCGAAATCAACCAAGTTTTACTTCTAATTAACCAATAAAGGATTAGAAAATGTTTCTTCATCTTTTTGTTCTCCTTATTTTAAGATTTCATTTTGTCTATTTCTATTAGAATAAGTGAATCTATATAAGCGTGTAAGCATTGAAGATCTTCTACTTCTACCACAAAATGATCTCCTTATCTTATTAAAGCCTTTTCTTTAAAGCATTACTCAGATATTATTAAGCGTTTTAATTCCTGCACTTATCTGCTAAAGAAGGATAATTTTATTTTAATCTTTACTTGCATAATTTAATAATATTCTATCAGTAATTCTCTTTACATATTTCTTAGCTTGCTTTGTAGTAAAAGTTAATTGCTTTCATATAGAGAGTTTTCTTTTAGCATTTGATTAGGAATATCACTAGAATATCTATCTTATCTTAGATACAACTATATTGTTTTTAATCTCTTCTAATTTTTAAATCCTTATGACAAATTTCCATTTCTACATTTAAGTCCTTTTTAAAGTATTATTAGTCGCTCCGATTATCTTTTGCATTTGTAGTACGCTCATCTTTTTCAGTTATCATGGTTTATGAGCTTAGAAAATGAATTTTATTAACTTTTTGCAAATTATAAATCTTAATTCATGCGCCAATCTTTTAATTTCTTTACTTGAGTCCAATTAAAAAAGCTGTAGTTCCTATTTTTTCTTTTGTTCTATTCATTTTATTTTTTAGTTTATAACATATTAACTATGGTCTTTAAAAGCTCGAAATCCTTTTCTTTTTAGTACCATTTAATTATTTTTTTCCATTAAATTTTTCATATTAACTATAAACTTAACTTTTACTAAACTGCTAGCGAAACCTAATTTTAATTATTTTCATCTGCTAAATCAATATTATAACTATTTCTTCATAGTTCTTCTGAAAGTATTCTGAATTTTACAAACTTACCTTAATTATCATAGAAATATGTTACTTTTCTTTAAAAAGATTTGCGTGTCTTACTAATATAACGAAAGCATCTCTTTTTTACTTCTACTTCTGATAATCAAAGATAGAGGTAACTAATTAAAGGCTTCTCTTTTTTTAGTTTAAAATAGTCTTCATATAATATTTGTTTCTAATTGCATTCTACTTTATAATTTTCCAGTAATGCATTAACCTTTTCTTTAATAATTTCTATATTTAGTTACTTGACAGTCAAATGCATTTATAGTATACTGAAATTTCCAGATTCCTCTTTAAAATCTTGATTCCTAGTTTCTTATTATATTTATTATAAAGAGATATTAGGTTTTCAAAACCTTTTATATCAGAGCTTTACTTCTAGGATTATAGCTAAATTTTTTAAAACGCTTAAAAAAGTTTTACCTTCCATCCAAAATACTCTATATTTGATAATAATTTAGTTTTTTTCTCTTTTGACTTAGAAAATAATGAAATGAGATTTAAAACTTGCTTATAAGATATATTTATCAATATAAGAAGTCCTTTTTAAAATTACTATTTCTTAGCATTTGGCTATTAAGATTTTAATTGCTTCATGGATTTTTAGTTTCTTATTTAGTTTTATTCATCGAAATCTTTAGTGAATATCAGATTACTTCTTACTTAAAAGATTTAGTCTGGAATAACTGTTTATTTTTCATTTGGACTATGACAAACCTTATTTATCTGGATTTATCCCACTTCCGACATTTTCTTTATTCTTTGTTCTTCTGCTGCTTGAAGCGATTCAAAATTGTTACAATATTCAAAAGGCGAATTTGAATTAAGCTGTTATGATTTTTTGGTAGGCAAAAATTGATCAATTTAAGTATCTTTTTAATAATTTTATGTATTTTCCTCATTTTCTTCTAACTTTTAAGTAAAATTAGATTTATTCCTTTCATAATTAAACTATCTGCTCTAAGGTTATAAATATCCAGTCTATATACTCTAAGCTTGATTTTCTTTATCTTATCTTCCTTAATTAAATTGCTTAGTTCTACTTGCTTCTATGTCTTAAGTAAAAATAGAATTATCTCTACCTTAGAGAAGATAATTAGAAGGAGATAAATATTCGTTAGAAAGTTAGTTTAAAGCTTAGTTATTTCAATATTATTTCTCTTAATTTTATCTATTTTTTCTGCTTTCTTGTAGAAGTTTAGAAGTAATTTATATTTAATCTTCTTCATTAAATTAATTAGAGCTTAGCATTCCTTCATTCGTCGGTTTACCCTAAGCTGTGCTTATTTAAACTTCTCTTCCTTTACTTCAATTTTTTATCCTACTTTCTTCTAATCTTTAAGTGAAGTTAGAAATATCTTTATCTTAATAAAGCTAATCTTAGTATATTATTTCTTAGTTTGGTTGCATGCTTTATGTTTGGTTTACTTTCAATCTGCTTTGGTATCTTTAAAGAGACTCTAATTTCTTTTAGTCTTTTTATATTTCATTTTTTTTGTCCTCTAATTTAAGTTTTAAACCTGTAATCTATACATCCAAGTCTAAAACTTCTGCTGAAGGGTTTTACAATTCTTGGTTATAATCAATATCTTCTATTTACGTTTCAATGTGAAAATGTCTCAATCTTTCAATGCCATTCAGAATTGAAGAATTTAAGTTAATGCCTAAAGATTTATTTTCTTCGACATTCCTAAAATTTATATTACCATCTTCACTTATTAGAGGCATATTATCAGAATCACTATCTTAGTTACAATTTTCATCCAGAAATTTGTTAGTTGAAGTGCTACTATCATTTAGTAATCTCCTATTACTATCTCCTTATTATTAAATACTCTCTTAGTGTGAATCTGTTCCTTAAATCTCATTTATTTCTTCCTCGCTATCTTAAATATCCTATTAGCTCTCACCTTCTAATTCTCATCCTTAACTTCAATTCTAAAGACTTGTTATGAGAAGATTCTCTTCTTGACTAGTTTACTGCTATAACTATTGTTAGTGACTTTCTCAAGGAATTTGCTCATTCTATTCCTCTCTTTAGTCAGTTCTTGATTAAAAGTTAGTTTAAATTTCTTTAATTAGCTTATCTTTATAGAAGGATCTTTCACTAAAGCTCTTAAGAAACTAGAGTTTTCCACTTTCGAGCATAAAAAGTTACTCCAGATACTTTTATCTCATTTCATGCTTAATCTTCCTTAGTCTTAAGTTTATTTCTTAGTATGAAATTTCCATTTTCAATTCAATTTTATAGCTTTTCTTCTTATTTATTTGCATTCATATTCATACCACACTTAAAACCTTAAAATTGAGAAAACCAAATTATGCTAACTATTTTAATTGCATGAAGCAGTTTCTTTAGTTATAAGTAGCTTGGGTCTATTTGTTATAAGCCACAGTGATTTAGCACTAATTTGGAGTAAGTATTAAAATAAGAAAGCTAATAAACTACTACTAGTGGCTATAGATAGAGAGCTATTAGTAAGTTAAAAATAAGTGGGATTATATATTTCAATAGCTTATAATGTATGGGATATTCAGAAATTACCTAATTAGATATAGTTAATACATAAATTAGTCATTATTAGTCATAATTATCACTTAAAGAAACTCTATTAAAGTATAACACTAAAGATTTAAAGGCTACAAAATGAAGGCTAAGGAAATATCCAGTTAAATGAAAAGAGAATTTATAATCAAAAAAAAGAAAATTATCCTTACATGAAACAACTAATAGTTTAAAAGTAAGAAATACATATTTTAGCATTAGAGCGACAGTTAGAAGAAATCTAAGTGTTATAAGATGTAGCTTTATAATTATAAGTAAATTTAATAGTTCATCTATTTTGGTCTATTTGTTGTTCATTAAATAAGAATAGGATAGAGGAATATTATAATAAAGACTTATATTGAGTATAGATATAAATTAGAATATTAAAGGCTTTGCATCAATATCTACTTATTAACTATAACAAATTATATACTTACATGATATATAAATAACCTATTAATATGTTGATTCTTAAGTTTTATATCTCTTATAGTTGCTTAAGGCATAAAGATATTGGAGTTATTTAAATATATAGTATGCTAGTAGTAATTAGATATACACTTAATAGTTTAAATAATTTAAAATTTACTTTTCTTTTAATCTTAAGAGTCTAAATATTTATGTTCAAGAAAGGCATTTCCTGTACAAACTAAAGACTAATCAGTGCTAAAGATCGTAAGAAGCTTTTCCAACATTTTTAGTTTCCTCCTGAGTAGCAAGAGTATTTTTAATCTCTGGAAGTTTAAGTCTCAAAGCCTTAAGGAAAGAAATTCCTTGTTTACTTTGCTAAACTGGATGGTAGTGAGTGGATTCCTTTTCTCTTCTCAAATAATGAGGGTTAGATATTCCCTACATGTAAGATATAATTCAGTGTTTCTTCTCTGAAAATTCCCTAACTTGTTGTTTACATATGTTACACACTCTGACGTTTCTTCTTATATACTTAATGGTGCAGATTTAATGTGGGCAGGAGTTTTAAACAAGCAAATATGCTAATAGGATCAACCAGTTTCAATCATATTATACAACAACCCTTTTCCTTTCGCAGTTGGCATTAGTTTATCTTCAGAAATTCAGACTTAAGGAAAAGCAGTATAAGTTCTGCATTTTTATGGAGATCAACTTTGCTCTATAAACAAAGCTGCCCCTCCAGGATTTTAAATCAAGTAAATTTATGAATATTAACCAATTGAGTAGCCTGCACCTGTCCCTGAAGCTCCAGCACCTGAAAAGAGTGTAATGGAAGAAGTTACAGAAGTTTTAAACGAAATAATTTAGATGATTTCAGCTGATGAAATACTGACTGATGCTTTGAAAAGCACTCTTAAATATGAACATTTTGAGTCATTTCCCTTAGAAACTTCAGTACTTTAGTAACTTATTTTCTTGTGACTTCCAGAAAACGCCAATTTTCATGATTTATTGAAGTAAAGCACTTTCAAAAAAATGGGAAAACTACTTTAGTGAGCTCACAACGAAGGTATAATAGAGTTTGCTAAAACTAAGGCAAAAGATCATAAAGTAATAATAAACATCATTAATTCTAAGCTTATCAATCATATTCCTTAAACTAAAAAGCAAAAGAAGCAGAAGCAAACCTAAGAAGAAGAAAAGCAAACAACTTCTAGTTTTAAAATAATTAAGAAGCTAAAGCCAAACAAAGCAGCTACTTAGTTCTTGAAGGCAATAGATGCTTATTAAAAGTTATTCAAATACGAGGAGGTTAAAAACATTCTATAAGAATATCTAAAAAATGCGGATATAAAAAATGACCAAAATCTGTTATCTCTTTGTAATAATGAAATAACAAGCAAGTAGTAGATTTTTAGGCATTGAATGACTTAATTTGAAGAATAATTGGAAATAGCAAATGAATAGGGCTAAACCTAGTTAATCAATTAGAAGTTTATTATAAAAATAGTTATTTAGCAGATTATGGGAAAGAAGAAAGTAACTAAAGTAAAAGGACTTGAATCACTTTATGTTGATCTTGATAAATTTAGTCAGCATATGCGAACAAAGGTAGCCGCTCAAGCAAGTGTGCAAAAGGATTAAGTGTTAATATAAGGAAAACAAGCAGATGCGGTTATTGAAGCTTTGCAATAGCTATATGGATTAGACAAAAAATATGTGTCTGTTGAAGACAAAGTAAAGAAGAAATGATTACTTAAAACACTAAATACTTTTAATTGGAATAAACTATTAACTACAATAGCAACCATATTATTTAATTAACTTGGACTAATCACTTTTATAGCATAAATAATCAATAAGATTAGCAAAATTTTTTTATTCATTTATTTGAAATTCAATTCTGTCTTGTAATAGCTTTCTTCGTTTCTGCATCGAATATTTAATAAGTATTAATTTTTTAAACTTAAAACAGGACTATTTCTATTTCTAAATTCAGATTTAGGTCTTTAAGCTTTTTTATTATATAATTGCAGTTTTTATTATTTTCTCTCTGTTTAAATTTACTCTTAATCAGAATATTTTTTCTTGCCTTATTTTTATTCTTCTTTGTTTATTTAAGTTTAGCCTTAAGATCTTTTATTAAAGTTTTCGAGTTAAATTAACTTGATTAATTCCTAATTTTAAATCTAAATTCGCCTTTATTAGGATTTAATGTCGTTCATCTTATCCAGAAGCTCTTTCTGAGTTCCTTTGATTTATTTCATTTGATAGCTAAGAAATTAATTTTATCACTATACTTTAGAAATAATTTTATCTGCATAGAAGATTACCTATTTGTCGCAAATCTTTAGTTTAGGATTTTTCTTTAATTTCTGATTTGCTTTCCTTACTTGAATGATAATTTTATTCACATTAATTTAATTAATAATCATAACTGTCTGCAGCATTTTCCTAATTTAATCTTCTTGTTATTAATCCTTTCATTTATAAACTCTTCTTGCCACACTAGTTTTAAGAGCTCTAAAAAAATAAATCCATCTATAAAGGTTATTCTTCATTTAGCCTGAATATTCCACTTTAAGATTAAGTAATTTGACTTTGTTCCTAAGGTAATTAAAGAAAAGTAATAATTTTTATAAAATTTAGTATTCTTTTTTCAGACATTTCAAACATCTAGCTCAACTTGTCTTTCTTCTCTAATACCTTATTGTACTTTAAAACTGAAGCTTGCAATTTAAATCTCATAATCTTATTCTAAGCACTTGCTATTATAATTTTTAGCTGTTAGTAAGCCTCTTCTATTTTTAGCTTGGTATCTTGTTTAATATCTCTACTTTACATTATCTTATCTTTACCTTTCTTTACTTTTTTTAGGTTAAGAATCAAATATTATTCTCGCTTAAGCACTTCCTTAATAGAAGAAGCATTAAAACTCATTTAATAAAGGAAACGTGTAAATTGATTAAAATTAAGGTAAAAATACTTTCCATAAGAAGTAAACCAACTCTTATGTAGGAAATTAACTAGATTAAAGATGGCTTCTATAGCTTAAGACTATAAAAAGAGTTTATTATCTTAAACTGTATTGTTTACCTATTATTATAAAAATAGAATTTTAAGTACGAAGATAGGGATAAGCTTTATAGCTAAACTTTAATTAAGAGGAATGTACTGTTTAGTTTCTCTCTTCACTCCTTTTTAAATTGCCATTTTCAGGATTCTTCTGTCAAAATTATAATTTCTATTAGTTTAATTAAAGAAAGGATATCTTTATTGATGCCTAGAAGGAATAGTAGAACACTTTCTTTAATAAAGATAGTATAGCTATATTAATAAGTGATTTAATATACTTTTATTTAGTTTACTATTTCAGATTGCTATCTATGAGCTTCAGAGGGTTGACTTGATTAAAGATAAAGATAGAGTTTACATTGAATTACTAAATAATTAAGTTTCCTGTTTTATCACATGAGCAGCATCACCTCCTATACAAAAGAATACTTATATATCTTCTGTAGTTTCGTAGCTATTAATAGTGACTATTCTTGTATTTAGTACGCAATTAGCGCCTATACTGAAAGCCTTGCTCTTCAAGAGCATTGTCGCCTCAAGCAAAATTTGAGCCAAGTTTTTGTCAATAGTTTCTACTTTTCTTGTTATGCAAACATCAATTCAGAAATAATAATTCTTCACATAATAACCAGGAATGCTAGACTAAGTTGTTAGCTGACACTATTTACAAGGTAAATTCTATTTAGAAGGAACGAAAGCTGTTGCTAGTATACATATTCCATTCTTTCCAAACTGGTGAGTTTGAAGTCCCAAAACATAACTATGTCTTATTTAAGGTTCATCAAGCAGCACTTTGTAAATATTTTTATACACATTTTTAATAAAAAAGATCAGTTTAGTTGATCCTGGACAAGAGGGAAGTTGCTTTAAGGTATTTATCATAAAATATCTTTTGAATTAGATTTAATCAATTTCTCCTTCATCTTCTTCAAGTAATTCCATTTATATAGTATTTGTTTGCTAATATTCTGAAGGTATTGGTATCTAATCGAAAGAATTGGCTCTCATTCTTTTTCCTAAGAAGAAAGTGCTATTATCAGAGAATTTTATTTTACTACTGTTAATACTTTTTAATATTATTGGAGTGTTCTGTGATGATCTGCAGTTTTCCTGATTTATTTGATTCAGCCCAGCTTAGACTTGGTTTAGTAAATTACTTTGTAGATCTTAGTTATGAAAGAAAATTGTTTTTTCTCTAGTTTTACTTTTCACTTTTCGCTAAAGTAAAACAAACTTCTCTTCCGATTTGGATAGATTTGGATCAGATTCAGTTAGAAGTTGATATTTCAAGCATTCCTATAGATCCTTAAATTTTAAGCATTTTGCTTCTTCGGTTTTTTCTCATTCTGCAACAGGTCAATATTAATCAATTCCGTACTTAAATATAGTAGCTTTTTAAGGATCTTGTTCCATTGGAAGGCATTTTAAAGCAATTCCTGTTCCTGTTGTAATTACTTTAATTGAGTTATCATTGAATATTAATGTTGTATCTAGTTTAAATATTGCATTCAGATTCCTGGCTATCAGTTCTTTTATTATACTTTCGTGCAGAGAATATTATATATTTGGCAAAGTTTCACTTATGAAAGATGCCATATTTTTATCCCCATACTTTATATATTCTTGCTAGTTCTCAAAAAATTAAGGAATGTCATAAGATTCAAGATCATAGGGAATGTCCATTGTTGATAGTATGATTCTAGGAACACATTGCTCAAAACACTCTTAGCACTTTTCAGGTTTTGTTTGAAATAGAATGTTGAATGTATGAACTGTTTAGCATGGCAAGTAAGCTTGAGTTGGTCTTACTTCCTAGTGACTAAAATTTTGTTCTAATTCTCCTATAATAGTTATAGGAGCTTAAGTTTTGCTAGGCTAAAGTAAAGGGGTTCTTTAGCTCTCTGAATTATTGTTATTACCAGAAAAAGTTCTTTCTAAGTTAAAAATTGGATTTCTATATTAATTAATTCTACATCCTGTTCCAATCGCATTCAGAACTACCACATCATCATAAATTGATAGCTGTTCACTATAGCCACATACATGTGAACATTTGCTAGCTATTGCTTACTGCTTTATTTCACTTCTTAACTCTTGTCATCAATTTTATACATTTTGCTAGCTGGTTTTACTTAGAGTTTTCACTGAAAATGCAGTTATTATAGGTCCTAGTTGCCAAGAAAAGTAAGAAGGAATTTATGCCATTGTGTATAGTAATATTTCATCTAGCACTGATTAATTTTCTACAGTACTTCGCTTTGCTACAGGAGTTTTGTCGAAGTCTACATTATCACTAAAATCTACATCTACATCGTTTTTCTCGAGAAAAGCAGGAGTGCCAAACATTCTAACGCATAAGAATTTTTCATTTTAGTCAATCTGTTCTACTAAGCCTAAAATAGCATTACATCCTTGCTATCTTGCTTTTTCAGCAAGTTAATACCGAGCTTACTAAATCAAGCTTTGTACTTAAATCATTATCTCTTCACAAGAAAAGCGAGCTATGGTTTCTCTTCATTCAGTATCAGGCAAGCAAACATCTATAAAACCTGGGCTAGTTTCCACTTTTCATTCTCTAGGAACACTAGCTTAAGACAAAAGTTTGACTTCTTATTTCTAGCTCTAGATTTCAACTTCAATTTTTACTTATAGTAAACCTTAGAATCCTTTGGCATAGTCATAGATAGGAAATCATCCTTCTATTTTATCATTAAAGTTAAGGTCTATTGTTACAATTCCAAACTAATCATCAAACATAACATCCTTATCAAACAGCTTTATCTTTATAGGAGTTGAATAAAGCATTTCATCAGAATCACATGTGAAAGTCAAAGTCTCATTTCATTCTGGATTTAAGGAATCATATATAACATTTGTCCTTTGAACATTTAATTCACCTCAGTGAATTTCTATATACGCATCTGTAGTATTACGTGACTTGTCTATTATTGGAAGCCCTTTGGCTTTTATGATTGTAATTTATACCACTTAAGCTTGTAAAGCCATTAATCTATACCTCTTAAATATCAGGGATACAGAAAAATAGAGTTTTAATTACAAATTAATACATCAAAAACAAGCCTATTAACATATTAGCCTTATACTACCATTCGTAATGGTACCATATCACTATAAGTCCAATATTATATAATTTATAAAATCTAAACTTGCTTCTCCATTTTAGTTATATATGTTAGTTAAAGCCAAAGTATTAATAAGATAGTAAGAAACATTATAAGTTTGCATAACTAATGCTTTTCTTTCTTAGTGATAATAGGTTATCATGATATCTAGCTAAGTACTTCATAACTTTATGGCTTTATATATTATCTTACTTGTATATCATTAAACTTAATTTAAATAACCAAAACTATGAGCTTCTATCTAAATTAAATTAATTAGCCTAGTTTCTTAAAATTATGCTAGTATGCTATTTAATCTTAAGTAAAAAGGATTAGATATATGAAACAGCTAGAAACCTTTAATTATCCCTATCAACCTTATCTTCTTTTCAAATCTTATTACTCTTATCTATTCTTACTTAATACTTTCATATCCTACACAGTTATCCCATTTCTTTCTGTAGTTTAAAAAGCACTAAAGTACTCAACATGCATAAAGCTAAACCATATAATATAAAATAAATTAAACGTCAATCTATTGATAGAGTAGTAAGTTTAATTCTCATTTTAAACTAAAGGGAAGAACTAAAGAAGTGTAGAGCAGAAAAAAGCCTCTTTATTAAATAAATAAGTAATAAAATGAAATTTGGTAAGAATTTCGAGTGTTGCAAAATAGTAGAATGGAGGAAGAAATATATCAACTATAGAAAGCTTAAAAACATTATCACTTAGTATTTAAAGAAAACAGAAAGCATTAAAGATACTGAATATGAACTTGATGATTTTGGCTATTTTTCTAGAGAGGAAAACTAAGAGGAAGAAATTGCTCCTCCAATTCATAAAAAATAAACTAAATCATTGGCACCTTCACAGTTCTAGAAGTTAAAGCCTAAAAATATTAATGAAAGGCTGCTGAAGAAAGGAACGATTTAGGAATTTTGCAAAGAGTTTGAAAAATAAATAATGAAAGTCGAAAACTTTTATAAGCTAAAACTTGAGCAATTCAAAATGGAGGTAAAGCAAATTTCTGAAGAATCTGATATAGAGCTAAATAAGCATATTAATCATCAAGGAAACTATGAGTGTTTGGCATATAAACGAGCATATAGCGAACTTTATAGGAATATTAACTGGCTGATTAATTTTGCGCAGAGCAACTATCTTGCAGTTTATAAAATTATTAAGAAAGCTTCTAAAAATTTCGGAATAAACTACAAATAATAACTTAAGGACATAGTCAAAAACCATTCTTTCTATATGAGTTCTAGAGATTAGGAGCTAAATTAGTTAAAAATGAAATTAGTAATTATATTCGGAGATTTAGAATAAAATGGAAATTACAAAAAATCAGAGGAAATTCTAAAGTTTCAATCGTTGTAGACAAACACATAAGATATATAACTTGTATCTTATTACCTTGGAAGTGCGAGTACTTTAGCTCTACTTGTAGTTATTTTTTGGATTTTAGAGGGAGAAAATGCATTCAACTGGAAAATCCATTTAAATTTTCCTACTCTAAGACTTACTTTTAACTTTTGTATTCTAACTTGACTAGTTGGATTTTGCCTTTTTAGCTTGACAAAGCACGATATAAATTGAGTATGTATTTTAGAAATAGAGTAGCCTTGCGTTACTAATTTTATCAGGATTTACAAAATAGCAGGAATGATTACAATGTTCTGATTTGGATTCTTCTTTACCTTTCAAATAGATATTATAGAAGGCTATAATGGAAATTTTCAAAGGTATTTAAGCTTATCTATGCTGGTTTTCTTCTTATTGCTTTTTATAATTCCAACAGGAAAAAAATTTCAAGGAATATAAAGGATGGCTGTTCTTTCGGCTCTCTTTGAGTTGATAAAAGGTCCTTGGGGACAAATAAGATTTAAGCATTTCCTTCTTGGAGATATTTTAACAAGCTTATCGAAATCCTTTGAAGACATATTTCAGTCAATTGATGTAATAATGCAGGAGTAAAAATGAATCCAAAATGAGAGGAATGACTACCATAGACATCTGTTGACTATCACTTTGCTACTTCAAATTCCTTATTACATTAGATTTGTTCAGTGTGTTAAAGCCTCTTTCATTAAAAAGGAAGTAAAGCAAGTATTTAATTCCTTAAAATATCTTAGTGGAATACTAACCATCTGATCTACCTATTTTAAGACTACCTATAATACAAGAGAATGCTAGATTTTGTGAGTTACTTGTGCTTGCTTTTCTACTAGTTATATGTACTGCTGAGACTTATTTATGGATTGAGGTTTAAGGCCTTTCACAAAGCAAGGATTTATGTTGAGAGATGAAATTATCTATTAGCAGTGATTTTATTACTGGGCTATTTTTAGCAATCTATTTATGAGATTGGCATGAGTTATGACTATTATGCCCATTTATATGTTTCGTGACTAGAAGATAAACACTGATATTATAATTCTGTTTATATCTTCTATTGAAATGTGTAGAAGAGCTCAATGGATATTAATCAGAATGGATTACGAGCAAATGTGTAATCCTGAAAAATACAGGGGAATGGGATTAATTCCTTTTATGCCATACGAATTGCTATTTGACTATAAAGCAAAAAACTGACTTTATAAATCTATTTTATCCTATAACCATTTAATCTCTTGATACTATCAATATTATAATACCTTAATATCTTAGCTTAATTTAAAAATATAGTCTCTAATATTCCATCTCACATTATTTATCACCAGCTAAATTTCATTTCCAGTGTGTTTGATCAATAGCTGCTTAGATCATAGACTTAGTTATAAGAATTTTATTTGACTTACTAGAATTAATAGAGTAGAAAAGCTTCCAATTAAAATAATTAATGTATTATATGCTTATATCTGTACCTTTTCTTTTCTATCTATCTTTATTTAATTATATTAAAAATTACTAGCAAATCATTTATAAGAGCTTTTGCAATATCTTAACTAAATGTTTCCTTATTGCTCTCTGAAAAAGTAGCTTTGAATTTTAAATTATTTATATTAAAGTCTTGGAGTCTATTTGCTAGCATGGTATAATCCTTTCTATATAATAAATTGATAAAATTTAGTATTTTACTTGAAATATGTAAAGTACACTTTTAATATAGAATACCTAACTTAAGTTTAAAGAACCTTCAAATTCCTTACTTTAAATTAACCCTTTATTATATAAAATGAGCTGCTTTAGCAACTTGACTCATTTTGTAAGGTTAATCATTAAATCATAATAATAAGAAATTATTTATAAAGACTCTTCCCTTATTTAGGTAAAGAATTTAATATAAATTACTTTAAAGCTACATTATTATGGATAAAAACCACTCTGAACTTGATGCTTCTAACTTGTCTGTTAGCTTTTCTAGTAAGATTAAGAAATACCGTGGACTTTATAAGTTTTAATTTTTAGTATCATAATTATACTTTTCTCTTTATACTCCATTATTGAATATTTCTTAGATATGTGTCAAATAGATTGAAGTGTTGTGGATTTGTTAATTTAAATAAATTAAGATAGGATTATTTTACTTTATTTGGCCTTTTAAATTACACAAAATTTTATCTCTACTCTTGTACTTAAATATCCTTGTTAGTATTTATACTTAGCAATAATAAGTCTATTAATTATTGATTTATAAAGCTAATTTTTTTTAATTTGAGTTCATTAGTTTGTTAGCATGCTTCCACACACGGAGCATTTCAATGAGACTGCCGGATTTAGCATTGTGCATTCAGGACAATTTATTTATCCTCTGCTTGAGTCATCAGGTGTATTTATACTATAGCTTATCTATGAGGATGAGATATGCTAGGCTGGAATGATTTCTTCTTTGAAAGAGTAAGTTATATCCATCTGTCCCCAAGGCTAACCAAATTCCTTTTTAATTAAAGTGCAAACTGCCTTTGTTCTGTATAATGAATTACGTTTTTGGAGGAATCACAGAGTATAATTTGTTAATAGGACAAATGAAGTTATATTGCTGCTACGCTTTAACTTGACACTTGAAATGGATATTTTTAAAGTTTTAATTAGTAACACTAACAACTAAAATGCAATCGTCTACTTAATTTGATTCTATTGGTTGTTCTTACTAGATTTCTTCTTCTTTGTTTTCCTCAGCTTATTAAGGAACTATTTCTTACATTTCAATTTCCTATTCTCTTTATAGGTTTTCCTCTTAGTATTTCCAACTATTAGTTTAGGGATCTCAATTCTTCATAATTCCTTGTCTATCCTTTTTAGGTTTCTTTTCTACCTTTCCATCGCTTCCTACTTCTCCACCAGCTATTTCATCAGTGCTCTCTTCTCCACATTCCTCGTCAGGTTATAGAGAAACAGCATTCTTCTGAACTGCAGAAGCAGACGAAGGTCTTACAGTAGAAGTGGTGATAGTAGTATTAATCATGTAAGTGCGAGTTTTCAAATTAGGCAAGGAAGAGTTAGTAACACCATTAGGTTCTGATTTGAACCATGGTATAGAGTAGGAAGTAAGAGTGTATTAAATATCCTCAGTGCTAGTTGATTCCTTAACTTAGAAATCAACAGGTTTTCCAAAAATATGCATTCCGCTATTTGTAGAAATGACCTAATTCTTTTTATATTCCATAAACTATTAAAGCGCTTCATTTCCTAACTCCTTATTCTAAGCAGTTGAGTAATAAGTTCGGTTTATTTCTTCTATGTAGTTATTAAGATAAAGCTCGATCCAGTCTGTATACTACTAAAACTGGTAAGTTGGAGGAGGAATTTACTAGAAGAAATCTTTAAGTTCTTAGCAGTTGTTTATGATAAGTAGCAAGTGCTTAATACATGTTACACAGTAGCTATCACAACGCTTCCTAGATTTCCATAATAAATTCAAAATACTGTCAGTAGTTTGATAGCCTATAGGGGAATAAAACAGAGGAGAGGGATAGTTGAATACTTCATCATCAATAAATACTAGGACTGTAGTTCCAAAAGTAGGATTGTTTTCGTTAGTTCTTTAAATGCTCTTAGGGACAGCAAATCCAAAAAGCCACTCAAACCTGTTCAATTAGAAACTATCTTTAAGCATCAATATTTTAGCAAGTGTTTCGTAAAATGGCTTAACTCCTTCATAATCAATTTCATTTAATCCCTTGAGTAGAGTTTTGCATATTTACTTAGTAAATTTATAATCCTCAAAACTCAAATGCACACAAATTTCACCTAAAGCGTTTCCATCCTAACTTTCATTTAAAGCTTTTTCGTATAACTCAATGTTATAAAGGCAAATTTCATCTAGCTCAGATAGTTTACAAGGAGTATTTCCTAAGAATGAAGGAATTTATTTTGCATTTTCACCTTTTTGTACTCTAGATTCACATTAGCGTAGTAAAATACTTAATGTCTAGATTAAAGGCTCAAATCTTGCTGGCGTCATTTTATTTCCCATTACTTAACGTTTCTCTCCTTCTGTTAAGATAGGAGATTTGTTTCCTAAGTAGAAGTCGATAATTTTAATAATTCAATGATGTTCAAGCAAATAATTTATCTGTTCTTCTCCTTAAAGAGCAAAGTTTCTTATTATTTCCAAGAACTGTTCAATTCTCATTCAATGCTTTGGAGCTTCTTTCTATAAAATAAAGCTGTATATATTCAAAAATTTATGAGTTATGCTATCTTCTTGATTAATCCTTCCCTTCTCCATTTAGCACACTTATTTTAAAGCTTGAGATATTAGATTGGAAAGATTTTGTCTAGAAAGCTTGTCTGCACATTACATTAGTAAACTTTATATTTGAGCAAAGCCATTTTCAGTTTCATTTCTTATCAAATCTATACCAGTTTAAGGATGAATGTTGAGCAAGTTGCTAAGTATGGAAGCTAGTTCAACTAACTTTTGATTATCGTGAGCTCTTGGCATTACTTCAAAAGCAATTTTTATGCCTGCCTTAATGATAAAATCATAAATTGGTCCATATTTGTTCATCAGTTCATTGTATTATTAAGAATTGACCTAATCAGGTATCTTAACAGTTTGGAATAAGTCAACTAAGAACTTAAAGAAGTCATTATTATAAACGTGTCTTTCAAGCATAAAATTAAAATTGTCTCTTAGAACTTGTTCTTGAACGAAAGGAAGACATGTTTTCTCTACGTCCTAAAAATCAATTAATTCTTCAGTTTGCCTAGATTAGGTGGTAGTAGTACCTTCTAAGCTTACTACTTTTAAAGGCTTCTTCTTTAATCTTTCGTACACTAGCATATATGCATTTTACGAAGATTCTCTAAAATTTTTGCCTTGGCTCATATTTCCCATTGCTGTTCCATAATTCCAAGTTCAAGAATCTTGATCTTACTAGCCTTATATTTCTCCTCCAAATGCTTCTGCCTCTAAATTTTCAAAATTAAAAGGTTTAATTAATGAGTCATTAAATTCAAGCCATTGCTCTTTCTTCTAAATACTTTGTGATAGTTCTTTTTTTAAGCTTAGCTGGGTAGCCTCATCTAAATGGTACAATTAATTCAAATGAGACATATTTTGAGGTCCGGTTCGAATATAACTAAAGTAATGTCCACACTCAGCAGTTCCTACTTGAATCACTACTCCTACTAACCTATATTCAGTTTCTTAATCCTCTGGCTTTTCCAGCTCCTCCAATCCCCATTTAGTATACTTATTCAAATCAAGAAACTCAGGAAATTCCAATCTTGAATTAATTTTCTCATTCATAAAAGTATCGAAATTGAATACTATTCTCTATAAGTGAATTATGCAAATATTAGGTAAATCTGAAAGGCAAACTCTTTTTGCTGCGTCAACTTTTTTATTACACTATGAGCATTCATATTCATTTACTGTATCAGCCTCAACAAATGTTTGCAATGACTCAAAAATATCTTTTTTATGCTTAACTTACAGACTTATGTTGAAGAAATCTTCTTATCTTTCTGAAGCAAAATTGCATTCTTTACACTTTATTTACTGAGTAATCTTTCCTCCAAATATATTTTGCAAAAGATACTTTTTAGAAGTGTCCTTAAGAGCATTCTCAATTTTATCAAACATCATATTAAGAAATTCTTGAGCATCTTATTGAACTGCTGTGTTAGTGGGATTTCCTGAAAAGTCTTTAAAAGCATAGGCAAAATGAGCAGGGTTGTAATACGATCTCTCGGATAATTCCAGATTTCCAAATAAAAGCTATAATTAATGCAAGAAATTATCATCAATCTCCGCTCCCTTCTGTGTTTTTTCAGCATTTGGTTCTCCATTTAAATAAACTTTGTTAGTTGGTTCTTTTCCGTCATCAACACTCAAAATACTATACCTAAACTAAGGAATCATATAGAACTACTAAAGCATTGCGTTCATATAGCACGTGCATCCTAAATTTCTTAGCCCTATAAATCCTAACAAACTTCTACAGTCTCCACTTGGACTATATCCCCAACCTTATACTTTTGGAATATTCTATGCCATTTCCATCAAGCCTTCTTGCAAGACTAATTGCAAAATTTCCGGCTTTTAATTTAGAATAGATAACATCATGTTATATCCTATCTATCTGGAAGATTTATGCTTGCATTTTGGAGGAGCTGAATAAGAAAGCATCATAGGACTAAATAAACATTCTCTAAAAACGTATAAAGCTAAATCTCGGATATCAACTTAATCTCTTAGTGATGGTACTATTTCTGTTAGCTTTGTCATAAGTTATATATACCCTTGCAACACCTTGTCTGGATTAGTCCAAATTCTCTATTCCTTAATGCTCCTGTTTTTAATACTTTCAATTAGCTTTTTATACAGTTCTTCGTAATCAAGGTTTGCTTAATTTTAAGATTAATCATCTTCTATAAGAGATATCAATAAATTAAAAAGCTATTGACAATCATCTGGAGCATCCCAAGACTCCTTAAGAAGTAATTAAATAAGGAAGACCCTTGGTTGAATAATATTGGGAAATTCTACATTTTTGCTTATTTAATAGAATGTTTACTAGAAATTCTTCCTTATTATTTCAGACCCTGGTTTCGTTATACCCGAAAGAATAAAGTCAGATACTTTCCCATATTCATCTTCATATTTGTAAAATTCTTATAAAATCTGAGGAACTTAGATGAGACAGGAAAGTCATAAATTAAGTGCATTGTCAATAATGCTTCTATCTTCACTTTCAACTTCTTTTAGATGAGTAATAAAGTTCATTGTTTGAATTAGAATGATTTACAACTACTCAAAATTAACTGATTCGAGAATGTTCAGTTAAATGTTATTTTCTCTCATGATTGTGACTATCCTCTAAAATATTAATTGCTCTTCCTTACCACGCTCTATGTTTTGATCCTCTTCTACTTCCTCTTTCATCTGTTCTGGTTATTGATATTCCATTTGACCTGGTTCTATATCACCTGCCAGATCATTATTTTTAGCCTATTACTCCATAATTTCTTGCTTTTCCTCTTCTGTGCTTTGACAACTAGTTCTTCTTACTAGCTCCACAATATCAAAAACTTTAGATTCGTTAGCTTTCTGAGCTGCTAGAATAAAATTTCTTAGCATTTTGAATTCGTAGCTAACCACAGTTTTGGAGAAGAGATCATTAGTTTTTTTATCGAAAACCAACATGTAGATTTATTTAAATCCTCCTTATTTAAGAAACTTTGACAGTCACTAGTTAGCTTACTCCTCTACAGTATCCTAAATAAGTGATTCAATAATTTGCAAAGCGTAAAGGGTTTTGTGAGGTGACTCAAAATCAATTAATTAATTCCAGTCTTTATCTAAAGCTCTAATATCTTCATAGATATCAGGATTAGTTGGAAGTTTAATAACTAATTATCAAACTTCATTTGCCAAATAGCTGTTATTAAGGAGTGAAAAAAGTAGATTAAACTGAGACTAATTTCTTGAAAGAATATACCTTGGAAGAACTGAAAAGTCTATATTTTTGTCTTCTTCGTTGATATCACTAAACTTCTTCAAATCATTTCTGTATCGGTGAGACTATAAGTTGCTTCATACTACATGAACTCTTTCTTAGCATGCTTTTTTATAAAAATCAAGGAATTCTTATTCACTCAAGAATCCATCTTAATCAACATCATAAGTCATGAAAGTGTCACTCACTCTTTTATCGCTCGCTTTACAACTATCTCTTGTGCAAGAGTTTATGAAATTAGCACATCCTTGAAGAGTCATTTTTGAATTATTCTCACAATCTGCATAAGTAAAAAACCACTCTTGGAATATCTTCTTTGCTAATGGATTAAACTCTCCGTTTTATAAAAGCAATCTTGCCTTTGGAATTGATGAGTTGAAATTTTTCATTACGATGAAGTTTTCCTTATTTCTGATTCTAAGTTCTCCTAAAGTTTTTCCATTGTCAGCATCCTTGATTTCACAATTGATTAATAATCTATTTAATCGAATCTAATCTCTTGTAAGTTTAACCATTGAACCTATAGCTCCCTTTAATTCCCAAACAGTCGTGTTCTAATATAACTTCAACGTAAATCTCTTTGGAGAATCAGAGTTATTATTCATTCAGATTGTGTTATTTATAATGTTTAGAACTAAAATATCACCTTTAAGTAACGAACTATGACTTTTAAGTCCTGCCAATCCATTCTTTTCACTTTCAACCATCATTTAACTAATTAAATTAAGTATTCTTTTAGTTGGTTCAATTTCGTTGTACTCTTGAATGAGCTAAAAGCAGGTGTTAATGTAGCTTTGTATAACTTCCCTTTATTCTATATCTTAGCTATTTTAATACAGACTATTTAGAAACTAGGACGCTTATATTCAAACATCACTGTTTATAGCTGTTATGGCTAGTTTCCAAAGAGCTTATATTCCTGTAAGTTCTTAGGGCTATACTATTATTTAACAAATGAAATCAGATTCAGCAGGTCGATCTGTTTAATACATTGTATACCCATAAACTGAATAAATCGAGCATGTTTGCTTTTCGTTTTTAACTAACTTTTATTAAAGCTCATTAACTAGAATGAAATATGATTTGAAGCACTTTAAGCTATCTAGTGTAAAGCTATCAAAAGTGTTTTGTGGATTTGCCATTCTTTCAGTGAAGAAATTTATGCAATCTTCCTTCAAAAAGATAGACTTTCCCTCGCTTTAACTTTCAGCTGTATCTTTAAGTCATTTTAATAGTTGCTCAGGCCATTAGGTATAAAGACCATCCCAAATTAATTCTAAATTCTATTTAGAAAGGCACAAGTTTGAATTAGAGTATACAAAATGCAGGAATTAAAGACACTCTTCTAGTTCTACTTGCGAAAGTTCACTTTTACTTAAAAAATTGAAAAATCTCTATATCATATTATGTTCATTTGCTAGTTACTCTATAGCCTATTCTCTTGTAAACAAATCTTATATTTACTAATTCAACTAAAATATAGAGAGAATCTTCTGCATTATCTTTACATTAATAACTAAGTTCTATTCAAGATTCTCAATGCACTTTTAGCATATTTAGATCCTTTCTTCTTAAAATATTAAATTTCTCATTAACTCACAGAATTTCTCAAGAGCTAAATCTACAATCTCCCTTTTAAACTACACTGAGTTTACTATTATGCGCCATAAAAAGTCTTTGGATTTGATTTGATATTCTCCTGTTTTCTCATACCTGCATATTTCGTATATAAGATTGATTTCTTCACTTATAAGTTAGTTAGGAGGAATGTTTTCTACTTTTTCTAGGAATATTTTCAAATGTTCTGGTAGCAAGCTCATAGATACATCTTATATTATTTTGTAAACTGTCATTTTTTGCTCTATGTCATTTTTCTAGGTTGATTACCAAATTAATTCCAAGTCTTAAATACTTAATAAATTATCTTCTGCTAAAAACCTGATCAGATCAACTGTTCTAGTAATAAGTTAGATATGTCCACCAGATCCAAAAATTTCCTAAATGAGATTGCTTTTAATAAGCCAGCCGACTATATAGTTTTTATCCAAGCTTTTAATATAGTTAAATCTTACGGCCTTCAGATGCTCTAAAATCTGTTTTAATCCTTAAATCTTTCTTTCAAGGAATGGAGATTTAAAGAGCTGTGCAGAAAGATTAAGTAAGAACTATTGTACCAATTAGTTTTTCTCCTAAACAGTTAATACTCTTCTCAATAATTTTTCAGAATGTCTAATTATAGTTTCTATTTTTTCCTTTGCAAAGTTCCTTATTAAGTTTTCAGGTGCATTTAGAAGGTAGTTAAAAACACTCTATATAAACCTGATTATAAATTAAGTAGCAAATGTTCTGTGATACATAGCATGAAGTTATCCTATGCTATCTACAATGGCGCAAAAAGTATGGAATTGTATGGAATTTTATTGATCCTCTATAAAATTAAAAATTGAATCGAAACCTCCATTTTATCCAAATTTATTTAGCAGATTTACTAGAATTTTGCATTTGCATATGGTACTTCTTGTCACTACGTAAGCTCCTTATTGATCTTCAATTAAATCATTAGAATCATCTATAATGAACTCCTCGTAACTAGGACTTTGCAGAGTGGGTCAATTCCTAGCAAGTGTATTGTAAGGTTAAATTCTTGGACAACATATTGAGAACCAATCGTCGTATTTGCTACTTCAACCTCTGAAATTTCCAATTTCATCAATTTTGTCTCCTTAAGGTTCATAAACTCTGTATCCAATCTTAATCTGAGTAGTGATAGAACCTTAATCATTTTCTTCTTTTCGTTTATCAAAAATAGTACAGTTATACCAGAATCCAGCTGTATCATAACAGTCAACTAGTTTTATGTCATTTTCTTCAAGGCCAATTTAATCTCTCCATTCCATGTTGGCATGTGATTTAAAGGGTTGGATTTCTTAAGAGTTCTTCTGTATAAATCTATTGTAAGCTTTTCCTTCATTATCAAACTAAACTTCTATATCGTTTTAATTTATGCTTTTAACTGTTGCGTGAGCTCAAATTCTTCTATCGAATTAAAGAGAAACTTTAATAGCATCTACTCTTTACCCTTCTTTAAGAGAATCCATAAACTCTTAGCTCGATTCTTAATAAGGAATCAAGCTCAAAGGCTAGCTAGAAGCCTCTATTTGCACATTTCTATAGAGAAAGTTATCTGTGTCAGTGATTTTATTGAAGGCATGTATAACATCAAAATCGTTCAAGTGATCAGGTACTTTTTAGATGATAGCTCAGAATAATTATTCAATATACTGCAGGAATTTATTCTAATCCTCAGTCTTAAAGGTTTTTTATTTTAAAAGGCTTGGTAGAAATTTAGGCAAAAGCTTCTAAAATATATACTAATGATCATTGGGTGATAAAGGCTAGGAAAGAAACTAGATTAAGGATTGAATATTTTGGGTGATATTCTAATCTCCTGTGAAATTTTCCAAAGCTCTAAATTCTTCCATTTTATTCTTAATACTAAAATGGCATATATTCCTTCTATAAATATTAGCATTATGCAAAGAGAAGAAAAAACTTAAGTTGCTATAGCTTAAATGATAAAGAGTGTAAGGATGATTTATAAAGATGATAGGGAAAAAAGAGATATGAATTAATGTAATAATAAGGGTGAGTTGGACTAGCTAGGGCTAATGAAGCTCTAATATAAATTTTAATTAAAAGGATTTCCCATATTTTATTATATGAAACTAATCTTTTAAGAATAAAAGGAATTTAGAAATTAAACTCAAAATGTAAGAAATAAGGGTATTGCAAGATCCATGCAATGATAGATAAGTAAAAGAAGCTCCGCTTCCTCCATAGGAATGTTTACCTTCTCAGTTACTATGGCAGGGAAATAAACCAGACTGGCAACTCTTGAGAGATTTTTTGCAAAAGGAAGGCCGAATCAGTAAAAAGGATTGCTTGAAAATACTGGACACTTGTAATTAAATTTTAAAAAGCGAACCTAATCTTCTGTCTCTTAATGATCCTGTTACTGTAGTAGGAGATATTCATGGCTAGTTCTATGACATGCTTAGGATGTTTGAATCTGGAGGAGATCCAAATGAAACGAAGTATTTATTTTTAGGAGACTATGTAGATAGAGGATCTTTCTCAGTTGAAGTAGTTCTATTACTTTATTCACTGAAAATTAATTATCCAGACACTGTTTTTCTTTTAAGGGGAAACCATGAATGCAGATAGATGACTGCCTTTTTTAACTTCAGAACTGAAGTAATCACTAAATATGATAGTGAAACTTATGAAAGATTCATGGAAAGCTTTGACTAAATTCCCATTTCATGCTTAGTAAACGAAAAATTTATAGCTCTACATGGAGGAATTTCTCCAGACTTAGAAACACTTGATGACATTAATAAGTTGAATCGTTTCGAAGAACCTGGAAAAAGTGGAATGTTTTGCGATATTTTGTGGAGTGATCCTGTTGATAATGAAGATGGTGATAGCACTCAACCTTTTTACTTTAACGAAGTCCGTGGTTGTTCCTTCTTTTATGGATAAGAAGCTGTTAATGATTTCTTGAAAAAAAATGAGCTATTATCAGTTATTAGAGCTCATGAGGCATAATTAGATGGATATAAAATGCATAGATGGAATGGAAGTCAGGAATTTCCTATTGTCATTACTATCTTTAGTGCTCCTAACTACTGTGATGTCTACAATAACAAAGCAGCAATTATTAAGTTCAAAGACAACACTCTCAATATACAGCAATTCAATTATACCCCACATCCTTATATGCTGCCTAATTTTATGGACATTTTCACATGGTCTATGCCATTTGTCAGCGAAAAGGTGGCAGAAATGCTGTTTAACATTTTATAGCCAAAAGAAAATACTCTTAGTGAATCAGATAGTGATGAGGAGGAAACTGAAAATGGAGTGAAAATAAGTCCAAGAGAAAGACTTTAAAAAGGTCCAAGAAGTATTATTTAAATATATAGGAAGCAGAGCGTTAAGGAACAAAATAAACTCAGTTGGAAGAATGCTAAAGATGTTTGCCACTCTAAGGTGATGATTTAATACAGAGAAAACCATGAAATTATCATATAACTTAAAGGAATGTGTCCTGGACACAGAATTCCTATGGGATTATTGATTGAAGGCAAGGAAGCTCTTCAAAACGGTTATTTTTAATTTTAGCAATTCAAGCGTTTAGAAACGCTAAGAAATGGGACAAAATCAATGAAAAGAGACCAGAAGAAGGAGAAGGAAAGCCATCGCTAATTTGATCTGTTTATTACTTCAATTTTAATTTTAAAAAACTTAATAGTTTTAAGCTTAAAATTTTAGTAATACTACATAAGCTTCACAGAATTATACCTTGCTACTTTTAGTCCATTATTTCCTTTTATTGGTTATCTTATAAGGTTTTAGGTTTATTCTCAAACTGCAATTTTGATTAAACTAGCATGAAACAATCACGGAGTTATTTCAATTACATAACAGTCAACCTTAAGAGGATAGTAATTGTTCTAAACTAGTAATAGATGATATTAATCTCAAACATATAAATACGGCTAATATGTAATTAGAATGTCTAACTAGCCTAATTTAATATTACAAATGCCGTTCATAAGCATAGATCTTAATATTTTACTCACCTTCACTTTTCAATTTACTAAATTTTATAGTTTAAAGTTAATTATCCAGTATTAAACTTCTATTCTATGACGAAATCGATATATAATCTTAAACCAAAGATACTAAAGCAATATTGCTTTAACTAGATAAGGCTTAATTGTAAGAAAAGTTTCTATCATTATAGTTTAGCCATAGTAGTTATAAGGGAGTATAGCTTTATTACTTCTATTAGTTGCAGTTAAGGTTAATCTCATATTATAAAGGCTGAAATTTATTTAATTTAGATAAAAATAAAATTACTTTAAGCTTAAAGATCAATATATTGAAGCTCTAGGTTTATCAATAAAAAAAGAAAAAGCTTCACTTTATGTTACAAATAAACTAGGGATAAAAACAGTTATAGTCTAACTTAATCATATTTATAAAGTCAATTACTTGCATACAAATTATTAAGTTAAATTAGCTAAGGTGCTTTAGTATAAAAAGAGATAGATTTTATATTTAGTATATTAAACTACTTTTTATTTAAGACATAGTATGACTAATTATGTCTGTTTAATACATAGCTATTCTATCATAAGAGCAAACTTGTATAAACTAGTAGACTTTATTTACTATTAAGTGCATATGTTTCTATTTCAATTACGATGCTACTTTCTCTACTCTTCTTTATTAAGTTAAAGAAGATTCAAACTAAGCTTTATGTAAGTTTTAAGTATCAAAAATTAAATTTAATTAGGAATAAAAGTATTTTGTATATCTAGCTTACCTTCTAATTTATTCATAAATAGATAGTTAAAACTTATAAATTAAAAGGATATAAAGTATCAGATAAAAGTTTGAAGTGGTAGAGTTATTAGGGAATCATAACTTTAGGCAATATACTATAAAATGAAAAAAGAGATATATTAATTCCTAAAAAGTTATACTAAGTACTATTATGTATTTTTTGCTTGCTACTGATGTATTACTAATTATAACTATCAAAGAGATAATTTATTTGTAGTGTTTCCAATTTAAATATTTAGATGGATTAGATTGATAGATATCAGTAAGGATAATGAGTTATTCTTAGGAGCTTTAATTTTTATTCTAGTGGATTAGCTTATTGTGGTTACTGAGTTATATGCTAAATAGTTTAAGATTACTATTAAATTTGCTAATATTTCTTGAATGCACTTTCTTTTTAAGCCTTCATTATTTTCTGACTTATAAGATAGTTTAAAAGAGAAATACACTAAGAAAGGAATTACCTAATCACTTAATGGTATTTCGAAGTAAGAAAAACTAATTAGTGGGAATTCTGAAGTTACATTAGCTCTTGTTGGAAAGGAAAAACAATAGAATTAAACTAAATTATTTTAAGAACGTTATTTATAGATATCATTCAAATAGCCTTGTATTAGCTAAACTTCTGTAAACTATGTTCAATTTGCTGAAAATATAAAGCGACTTAAAATAACTTTATATGCACAATTTAAAAACCAATAGTTTAGATTAAATTACAACAGACCAAGATATTCCATAAAATTATATTTCTTACATTTATGAAAGAAAGTATATATTGCAGGAAGTTAAGAAAAAGAGTAATTTAGTTCTTAAGTTCTTGCATATAATTAAATGGTTAAAGTTAAAGATTCCACAATAAGAATTAGATTAATTTTTAGCTTTCTCTTATAGTTTAACATTAAAAGTTATATGCAATAGGAGGATTATATGGTGGAAGTACAGTCGAGTTTTTGGATTTGAACATAATTGATAAATGGAAATTAAAAATACCTATGAACAGAGTCAGAATTAATGTTTTACAATTACAGATAACTATTAGATTTATGCAGATGGTGAAGATGAATATGTCTGAAATTTAAATCCTTATAGCAATTCATAAAATGTGATATGAGGTATAAATTCATTATTCTCATAAATATTTTATATCTATAGCTAATTTTTTAAGAAATTGAAGGTAATTAAGTCATTTATCAGAAAGATAACTTTAACAGCCAAATCTGTAATAATTAAAGTAATGAAAGAATTACTATTTTGTATGCTAATAAGATACCAAATACTTTTAAATTGAATATTAAGTAGCTAAATAAATAAACTTCCTCTAAAGACTATTTCCTAAAAATTAGAGATTGGACGTATATTTGTGTAGAGGGAAATTTTATTGGAGAAATAAAATTAATTGGCAAATCACTAGATCTTGAGTATTTATGTAAATTTTACTAAAAAAAGTACATAATAATAATAAACATATTTAGTGGAAGTAATCTAAAGAAGCTTCTTAATATATCCTGCATGAACTTCATAATAGCATAATTATAACAGTCTCATAATAATAAGATTATTAATGCTAAGAAATGTGATACTACATATGAATGATATTTAACTCTTACATTTAAAATTAGACTTAGACCATTTTATCTTTCATTGAAATATAGAAACTATTTATTATTAGACATTTAGCTCTATAAAGGAAATTCACTAATCTTTATATAATTTAAATTACTAATGTCTATAACTCATATAAGATAACCTTTAATTTATAGTCAAGACGCTGATTCCATTCCTGGTATTAAGAAAAAAGCTAGTAAGGAAAGAAAGGAAATTTTGGAGAATTAACTTCTTAAAATGGGAATTCCAGCAGATAGAGTTCGTATTGGACTTAAGTATTTGAATATAAGTAACCTAGAGCAAGCTCTCTAGCAGTTAGTTAAAACACAACTAGGATGAAATCATAATTTTATTCCTTCTAATGACCCTACAATTTGCTATATTTGTGAAGACAAGGATGTAGAACATGCTAATGGATCATTTGAAGGAGTTTTTAATTTTTTAAATTCCTCTAAAGACCAAAGTGTTATGTAGGACTACAAAAAGAAATAAAGCTTAGATTCTATGTAAATCAATATAATAAAGGAAGGCTGCAACATTTGCTTTAGAAATGACGCTAAGATCAAATACTTAAAGCTGAAATGTAATCATAGATATTGCTCTGAATGCTTTAAAAGTTATCTAGAAAACGAAATTTAAGAACGGAGGGTAATTTAAATTACTTGCCCTTTTTGGCATTGCAATTAGATAATTAAAGCTTAGTAAATTAAGAAGCATATTAGCTAAGAAAACTATTATTTTTATAAGAAATACGTAAAATAGGTTGAGTTAGAAATGAAATAGTCTATAAGATGATGTCCGACACAGTGATGTAACTAAATTTTAACAGGTGGATCAGATCAAAATCTAAAAATAGAATGTGATAGATGCTAAAGATAAATATGTTGAAGATGTAATGATAAGTGACATGAAGGTTTAACTTGCGAGTAAAAAGTAGAAATTAAATATGAAAAAATGGCTAAAGGAAAAAGAAAATAACTATGTCCAGACTGTTTATTACGTAATGATATTGATAAGAGAAATCCCTGAGTGAAATGTTAATGCAAATGTTAGTGATGTGCATTATGTAGATAGAGAGTTGAAAAAGAGTAGTGAAAGCATCCATGTTTTAAGGATTATCTGCGAAAATCCAGCTATAACTAAATAAAGAAAAATTTTTCAGAAGAGTTTAAATTAAAGACATCTGGATTAGCTCCAATATTAAAATGCTTAATATGTATATGCTTTCCTATAGGTAAGTTTGCTTATCATAGTAATTATTTTTGGCTTTCCTATTTATGTAATGATAATGTTTGATAGATAGCTAGAATAAAGGCAATTTTGTGCAGGCAATTGCTTAATCAAATTTATCAGATTTATTTTTTTAGATCTTCTTGTTTTAATATTCGTACTGATTTTCATGCCGATTTTCCTGGTTCTGTTCGTTATTTGCATACTAATATATGTAATGTATTATTGCCTTTTGATATGTGTATGTCCTTTTGAAGCAGTAAAAAACACATAGGAGAACTTTAAAAGGTCAGGAGAAATTGAAGAAGCTTGAAGTATTAAATAATGTATATTACCCCATTTTTTATATAATCAAATCTATTCTCTTTAGAATTTTCCTTATTAATGTAATTCTAGAGTCAATCTTATCTCTAAGAATTATTCTTATGCATATAACTTTCTTATCAAGTTTACACTATAAGCTAAATATTAAAATTCTTATTGCGATGTCTTAGCTATTTTACTTATCCTTTATTATTGAGTGATAAACTGACAAATGGGAAAATATATAATAAGAGTAAAATAAGAAACTATTAAGGTAAGTAAATGATATAATAATGATATTTTTTATTTTATATACTAAACTAGAAAACATTCAAAAACTTATTTAGAACTTGCTTCCTCTATCATTTTAAATTATAGATAAAAGTTAGATCTATTATAGAGTCTTATAATCCATGAAAAACTTAAAATTTATAATTTTTTATAAAAAAAGAAAAAGTTTAAGGAATTAAAATTATATACTTCAAAAGGTTTCTATAGAAAGATAAAGAAATAGTATATTATTTATTGGATAAAGTGCTAATATTTGCTAATTAAAGCTAGCAATCATAAAATTTAATTTATCTTTTGAAATTATCTTAACTGATTTGCTTTCAATTAGATAAATATATTTATTAAATTTATAATTCTAAGCTTTGTTTTTAGTTATTTATATAGCATAAAAACTTAAATAGCGTAAAATATGCTTCTGATTTGTGTTCTCAATGTTCCTATCCTTTTGAAATTAAATTAAACCAAAAATAATTTAGATTTTTAGCAATCTGGTATCCATGTGAAGTTGATAATCTGATTTAAATTGAGTTAATGACTAGAATTAGTAAGATGGAAGAGATGAGAGTTGATTAATATTAATAGCAAATGTTTTCCCTCAAATTCTTTTATACATAATGCAAAACACCGTAAAAAGAAAAAGTAAAAGAGTAACGTAAAAGCTCCAGTTTTCTAAATATTGTCTGTATATCATTATTTTAATTGACCAACTAGACTGTCTCACTTTCGATTCCATTTCTTTATAAGTGTTATTTGTTTCTGCAAGCGTTTGATCAGTTTTATCTAGTGAGCTCTAGATATTAATCATTCTTTCTAACTCTTGACTTAGAGTAGCTTTAGTCTCTACAAATCTCTTTCTTACTTCCATTTTATATTATCAATATCTTTTATTTTTTAACTCATGAAAGCAGAATAAATTAATAGATGACTTGTAATTTACCCATTAGTAGAATACCTCAATATAGATAAGAACCTTAATAAACTCAATTATGTAAGTAGCAATACCTAATACTCATTGCTTTACCTTTAAAAGCAAACAATGGCATATATTTTGGTAAACTACCATTCTGGAAGAAAGCAGGAAAGTATTTTCTATTGTTCCTAACAACTAAAGGATTAAGTAACTAACTCTATCGTATTTCTACTTCTTAAATCTATCTATCGTTCTATTATTTACCTCAACTCTTTCCCTTTGAAAAAATTCAGCTTAATTTTAAACAGTTAAAACATAACGGGATTTAGATTTTCTAAAGTAAAGATTAGATATAGTAATAAGTAAATAATTGTAAGTATTAAAATTTAAAGTAACTATAAATTGATTCTTATATAATGGATTATGATATTAAGAAATGCTTCTGTGCTTAGTTTAAAGAAAACTATAAGTCTAACTTCTATATGATAATGCTCACCTCTTCTCTAATTAGTTTACTCTGCTTAGTCAGCTTTATTTTGTACTGTATAACTAATATACTTGATTTTTAGATTTTGACTACTTTTTTGGATTTGTTTCCTGTGTTTTTCTATTTGCCTTGCTTTTGTGTTGTGTTTAGAAGATGGAAAAGTTCTAGGAGAAAAGTTAGGATATGAGGAATATATTAGAGCTTTTATACAATTTATATGCTTGGTGTTTCAGGATTTTTGACTATTCAGTCCTCTATATACTATCATGATTGCTTTGTAAAAGACAGCCAAGATGATGATTGTGATTCCTAAGATGTAGATGAGAATTAAATTATTATAATAATAGTGGCATCAGTTATAACACTTACTGCATCTATATTTTCACTGCTTCTAATTCCTTAATGGTATTTAGCCACTAAAAAATTGAATTTAGTTTGCTTTACACCTCCATTAAGCGGAAAAGCTTAGCAATATGTTTAATTTTTTAATCCTGACCTAAAAAGCTCATATTACTTATAAAAAGTTTCAACTCAACCATTAGAAAATTAATCAAAGATTGACAAAGATAACATGAAAAGTGAAGTTTGGTGTCCATAGTGGGTATGATTTTGTAAAACCAAGCAAAGACTAATAATTTCTTATATTTCATTACATTCTACAAATCTCTAATTTGTTGATATGATATACAAATGTTAATCCTCATTTTTCTTTAAAAAAGTATATTGATAATTAGGTTAAATATCAAATGAAAAGCATTGATGCTTTAATAAATAGACTATCTTATAGATATTTATATTTCTTATAGATATTTATATTTCTTATAGCTATTTAAAATTAGCTAGTTTTAATATAATGCATTATATGTTTAAGTAGCTTTGTTATAATTAAAGCTTCTTCTTTTAAGTGCTATAAATTAAAATTAATATTTTAATGAACTATCACAATAAAATAAGACCAACTTGTTCTTGTTGTGTACAGTCTTAGTTAATATGCTCTTAAGCTTTTATATTATTATATTTTCATAAATTATAAACAAATTCCCTATAACATACAATTAGCATTGAATAGGGATAATAGGCTTTTAGTAAGATCATATGGGCAATTTTCTGATTTAGTAAATAAATAGATAAATGTATGGAGTTGTCAACTAAGAAAGCACCTGTTTAGAAATCTAACTTATTAAAAAGCTAGAATATTTTAAATTATATTTCTCTTTTATTAAACACTTATTTATTTAGCATCATCCATCCCTATTTGTTAATTTTAGTTGCTTTTATTAAATAGGCAATAGTATGCTTGCGAATTTCTTTATAGCTAATAATAATTGATATTACACTAGATATTTAAATTAATTTATAGAAATACTATAACTATTTTTAATCTTAGACCTCTATAAGGAAATCAAAAAAGATTGAGAAATAATTATAGCTGAACTTAATGTGAATATTATTCAAATGCTCAAGGATTATTTAATTCAGGAGATTGAAAGGCTCTATAATTGTAATCTGAGAATAAGAACTCTAAAGCCTAATAATCTAAAAATAAAATAAAGAATTTATAAATAAATCTTAGTAAATTTAAGAATACATAGCTAAAAATCTTAATTAGATCAGAAAATATTCAAAATTTACAAAATTTGAGATTAGAGTAAATTATAAGCAAAATATAATCATATTTTATAGTACTAGTAATCTAGAATTAGTTCCTGCTTCATAGATTTCTACTAGATAAGAACTGTCTTAAATTATTCGAAATATTGAATAAATTTCATTCATGAATATCTAAGATGACACTTAAATTCATTGTGGCTATTGAATAATATCTTTTTTAATAGCCAGAAATAAAGAATGTATAATTTTTAAGTAAATAATTCTTAATGAAGGTTACTCTGATATTGATACAATAAATAAATTATAAATAAAAACAAATATGATTATAGAGCGCGAAGCACTTCGTTGGCTAGCAGCTCTATCAATATTAATATTATTTCTAAACAAATGTTCTCATACTTCTTGTTCTCATTCTAGCTGTCCAATTAGTTATGTCCGCATCTCCAAATAGGAAATCTGCTTTTTAAAATTATTCTTTAATTTTGAGCTAAATGTTCCAGTCTTCTTGAATAAGATCCAAATAAGAATTAGTATTAAGTCATTAATAGTCCCGTCAGTCAAACGTTCATACTTTTAGCTAGAATCCTTGGGTAAGTTAGGTTTGTCTCTTCCAAGCTTGTCCACTCTTCTCAAGTGCCATCTAGTGCGAGATTACTCGCAATGCAGAATGCACTGCATCTATTACCTATTAGTTCTCTTGGCCATAACTGCCATCCATATTTTATATAATATTAAGACTGATCAAAAAAATAAGAAAAATACTTTTGAAAATTAAAGTTTCAATAATTCAATCTCCCTGTATTATATTGATTTCTAAATTTTGTTGTTAATATTTAAAAGCTATGAAATATTTGAAGCTACAAATAAAAAAATATAAAGCCTACTCATTTAGTACTTGGAATATTCTTTAATACTATGTTTCTTATTACATTTAATTTCTTTCTTCTAATTATTTATTAATTTTGAATGTTTGAGAATTTATAAATTTTCACTGTTCTATTTTTGCTAAAACCTTATAATGAACATAAAAGGATATTCGCTTTTAAGTTTCTAAAAATAAGTTCACCAAATATAATTAATGTATATTTTATAATTGTAGATTTAAAACCTCTACCAAGGTTGGATAAACTTCAGATGTGTTCCAAACAAGATCTAGAATCCAACTAGGTATTTTTAAGTTTCAGAGGTATTGTCGAACAATCAAATTTTTGCTACTGCTATTCTTTTGAATTTTTTTCTTTATTTTAGTTAATCTTAAATCTCTTAAAAAGTCATTATACTAAAAATTAACCAATTTCTATTAAAGAAAAATGGAATAATCTGTTCGTCTCTCAAAGAATTAACTAAGAAACTTAAGAAGAAAAGCGGAAAAAGAAATGCAGAAAATTTAACAGCAAAAAGAGGATTCAAGTTCTTCTTCTGAAGGAAAAGTTATGGTCGGACCAATCGATATTCAGGAATCTAAGAGTGAAGCTGATAAAAAACTCTAAAGTCAGTTAGATCAAATGAAAAAACTAATCCAAAAATACGAAGAAACAATTTACAATCAAGGGGAAAAAATAAGAGAATTAATGAACGGTATTGACGACTAAAATACTGAATTATTAATAATACGTCGTCAGTTAAACTAAAATAACTTAGTAACAGAAATATAACTTTATGAATCGCAATACATAGTTAGTTAATAATAGAACATGATTATAGAAAAAGAATAAATAAAATTAACTGACTAATAATTGAAACAAGAAGAAAAAATTGATATAAACTTATAAATGAAAATAGAGAAACAGGAAAAAAAAGTTTTTTAGAAGAAGATTTAAGAAAAATAGACCAAAAACTGCTGATACTGTAAGGCGAATAATCACATTCTACAACAATGCTGAGCTTGAGAGAAACTCCAAATAAGAGAAGAACGAAGAACATGAAGAAACCTTAATAAACTCTGAATAACGAAAGATGGAATTTATAAATAGAAAATTTTAGCGAGAACTGAAAATAGCTATTAGTGGTAACCTACCACGTATAAAAAAAGGTTATGGTATTCATCAACGTAAAAAAATGGTTACAGGTACCTGGTTGAAAGCCCAGTGAGAGAAAAAACTTTAAACAATTAAGTATATATTATTATTATCCAATTTCTATTTGATAATATTAAAGTAAATTAAAAACGATAACTTAAAGATTAGGATAAAGAAGTAGAATAAAATTAAACTAAAAAGCAAGCTTATATTAAAGTATTTAATAATTTTAACTATAAATAGTACATTTATATAATGTTTGACTTTCATTATTTTATTAATAATCACTTTAGAAATCAAAGAAAACATTCACCTATATTTTATCTTCGATATTTAACTATTAAAAGAGTTTACATTATACTCTTACTAATATTTACATTTATTTTGTAGAACTTACATTTATTTTTTTGTCTCTTTAGTTTAATAAAATTAATCCAAAAAAATTATGGAGAATTCAATTTCTTTAAATAAAAAAAACAGACTAAGCTTAGTCAGAAAGAAAATAATATATCTATCAGGAATCACCATACTTAATAGAAGAAAAGTATATGTAGCATTAAAGTTGTAATATAGCTTTTTCATATTTTACCTTTTTCTGTGATTAAATGTTTGTGCATAAGGTGTTTTGCAGCTTCTAGATCTTCTTCATTTCATATTGTTATATTATTATTATCAATTAAAATTTTAAATATCATTTACTTTCTATGGCTTTCAACCATTTCTACTTATCATCTTTTTATCGAGGTTGGATTTCTTTAATATTTTTGTGTGCGAATGATTACCTCTCCCTTCCCTCCTATTAAGGTATATAATTTCTCAGAATTTTTTTGCGTATTATTGTTATTTATTCAAAGTATGGGATTTCTCTTAGAGTTCTTTAATCTTTTAAAAAATAAGCAATTTTTTATTATATATTGTAAAGAATTCCAATATCAGCGGCTCTTAATCTTCTATTTCGTTTTTATTTCAAAAGATTAAATAATTCAATTTTTTCATTCTTTAATTATTTCAATTCTTTAAATTTCTAATTCTTCAGTAATTTGATATGTCCCAATATCAATCTTATTATTTTAATAATCATTGAAATTTCCTCTATTTAGTTGAATTAAGATTAAAATCACAAATTTTATTCTGTTATGACTTTAATTTTAGTAAGTTGGTTCCGTAACTATGTCTTTTTTTTAAATTCATTCTCTCAATATTGATCATGAATTTTCTTGCTCACTCAGTAAAATTGCATATTAATTCCTTCTAAGGCTAAATTCTTTCTTTATTTTGTCATATCACCCATTTTCAGATTAATTTTACTATTCGAATATTAAATTATTGCATTTTTTCATTGTAGTAATTTTCCCTTGATACAAAAACGAAGACTCTGTCAAGTTTTGCTATTATTAATCTAATCTGACTTTTCTCTTAATCTTTCTTTATTAAGCTTTTGAAGTTTTTTTAATCTCAGTTTTCATTGATTTTTTAGATTCTTCATCTCATATATTACCTTTCTCTAATTCATTAATTTTTAAGTCTATGACAATCATGCTTTTGCTAGCCTCCATAGTTTTTTATAGAAAATTGTATGCGCTGAAAATTAATTTGCCTTTTTTCTAATCTTTGGTTTCTTTTGAAAACTCTCCAGTCTACTACTAATTATCCTACTTTCTTGCCGTGCCAACATATCTTAAGTTTTTCCTTCTTTTCTGCTTGTTGGATTTTGAGGCTCAATATCCAAAGAGTTTCTTTGAGCAATTGAATGTTATGTCTATTCACTTTTTTTAATTTAAATATTTCCGTACTAGTGACTCAGGCTAAATATCTAATTTTTTATTTCTTTATTTTACCTAGCAGCATTATTATTTTTAAGATGTATTGCTAGCTTTTCAAATTCATTCTGTAAAGCATGCTTAAGGTTGCTTAATAAGATTTTTCTAAGTATGGAGAAAAATAGCTTGATCTAGATTTTTAATTTGATTTATTTCTAATTTAAATATCAGATAACTTGATTAAAAGTCCTTGACATTCTGATTGAGTAAGCATTCAAAGTAGTAATACATTTATAATAATCAGAAGTCATAATCGCTTAATAAAGCTCTATTTTACATTGGAACTTATTTTTATTGTAAGAAATGTGAAAAATTAGGAGAAAAATGTCAATTTAATTAAGAAATGCAAATCCTACAAAGATATTTGAACACAAAACCTATAAAAATAAATTTATAAGAATAACTTTAAAATTAGTTTAAACAATATAAATTACCTTAGCTTTAATAGTTCATTAATGCTTTAAGTATATAGCAAGCAAAGTTTTTAAATAAGAAGTTTAGTTTTACTATTATTTGTATTAAAAATTAGTGTATAACTTATAATTGTCTAATCAAATTTAAATCAACACTTTTAAAACACATCAAACTATAAGAATTTATCCTACTTCAATCGAAAAAGGAGATTTATATTAAAATGCTTGATTATATATGAAAAAGTAATAATCTTAAAAATTCAAAAATCTCAAATGGTTTAGTATTAAATATTAAGAAACAAATTCTCATAAATTAGCTTATTACTGAGTGATAAGCTGAAAAAAGATGCAGATATTTATCTTTTCTTGGTTTGACTTTAAGTACTATTTTTAATTTCTTTTTTATTCAAACTTAGATAAAAATAATGAAGTTGATTCATATAACAAGCTTAGCTAAATAATATTTTTAGTTATTTTTTCTTAAAATGTATTCAAATAGCTATATAAAGCTGAGAGTAGTTATTAAATATAAAGAATAAAATGATTTTTATCTATCTGAAAATGAAAATTGATTTAATTAGAAAAATTGATAATTAAATTACCCTTAATTTAATTAAGAGCCTTTACTTATTTAATTCCCTAGCAATTTAGTCATCAATACAAATTTTAAAACTTTTCCTAAAATTAATTTATGGCTTATTTACTTTATTCTTCCAAGATCCAATGCAAATTTTAATAATTACTAATATTTATTGAAAATTTTAGAGACAAAGTAAGGATTAAAAGTTATGCCCAGAATAATATAAAACATAGATAAATAAGTTTATTTAGAATATTCTATTTTAATATAGACATTTACTAAACTAAGATTATATAGGATATTTTGAATACTTTTAAAATAAACTATAAACTAATTTCTTAATCATTAATAGGAATCTTAATTGTATTTTATAGCTCTTAGAATATTTTAGTTTTAATATTATACTGATATCTTTATTGCTTCTACTTTATAAGCTTTTAACTATTATAAAAAGAAGCTTATTGCATTGTATATTTAAGGGAAATATTTTTGATTTTTATATGTTTTTATAGAAAATACCCTTAATAAGCTTTAGTGTAAAGGATTTAACTTGGTAATTCAACATTTCAAAAATTAAATGTTCTATTGAGATTAAATAAGAGTAAGAGTAGCAATGCTTTGCTTAAGCTTAGTATTTTTATAATAGTCTAATAAACTTATATTATACATTTTATATATATATTCATTAGTAATATAATTAATTACAATTTAGAATGTATTGCGAGTATCGCGATATTATGATAAGCATCTAAACATATCAGTATTAAGTAACTTAACTATAAAAAGAAAATTAGTTAATAATCTATTATTTAAAAAGAAAATAGGACTATTAAAAATTTAATAGGCTAAAAGCCTTTATAATATAAAATATTAAGAAAATACAGAGAAGGTAATTTCAAATTATGAACTTACTTATAATTATTTCAAACTTGGTTTATAGAAAAAAGTAAATTAATCCATTAATTTGTTTTGCTATAATAGATATGCATGCAAAGAAATTTACAAATATTTAGAATTTTTATGAAAAAAATTAGATTTAAATAGAATTTAAAAGATGATTAAGATATAAAAAATAATAAAATCCTAAATTAATTACTATATTTACTTTAAGATTTAATTTAAGGATTATAATTAAAAAGCAAGAGAAAAATATTTTTAATTTACTTTTTCAATAGCATGCATGCCTTTTATAAAGTATTACATCTAAATATTTTAAACTGACCTATTTGTCTTTAAGTTATACATAATAAAAAATTATTAAACTTATTCTGTATGAAAGATAGTTTAAATCGAAACTTTATTTTGAAATATTAATCCTAAAATTTCTTAATTATAATGAGTAACTTAGAATTTTTAGAATAACTAAGTTTTTGCTATGTTGCTTACTCTGAACGGTCTTTTAATTAATATTAAAAAATATTTGCTATCAGTTTATGCAAGCAAAGTTTGCTATAAATAGTGAAATTTTTGCTCTAAGCCTCTACCAAAGTCGAATAATTTTCTTGATGCACTTCCTTCAAGATCTTTAATCCAATAAGGGATCTCTTTATATTTCAAATCTTTAATAAAATATCTAAATTTTTGCTTTCCTCATTATTTTGATAATTAGAAAAGTCCTTAAGTACTTATATTTAAATTAAAATAAAATAAATTGCTTAACAATAACTTTTAATAGTTAAAGTAACCAAGTAAGCTTATCAATGAATATTAGAAAGCTAAGAATTTAAATTAAAAACAGATTAAAGTAATAATATATAATTATATTTCTTATTAAAGAATTTAATTTTAAGTTTTATAAAATCTTTCATTTCTTTTTTATGAAATCAGATGTCTACTTAGAAGTAAAGGATAAAATTTTGTTTTTGGAATTCTCCTTTTCAATATCAAGAGTTATTTTTCGTTAGTTTAATGCTAAAAGGCAAATATTTTTTATTATTTTAAAGTAAGAATAATCGATGTTTTCTGTTCTTACTCCGTTTATTACTTTTTATGCTTCCTTTTAGTGATTTTTTAAAGCTCCAATAAAAAAAGGCTCTACCATTATGTCAACTACATCTTGGTAATGAAATTCATCTATTAATTGTATTCTTTTTTGTACTGATTGGCAGCATTTAGGTTATATTCCATGATTAATTCTAAGAATTATATCAAATGCCTTGAAGAATTTCTTTTAAGTCATGTTTACCGATTTAAATTCACTTGGCTGGCAGCAATTACAAGAGCTATGTGGAACAATTATAGAGCGTTTTTAAATACATCCAATTAAAGAGGGTAAGTTTTCTTATTTTATGAAGTTTTATTCGACTTTCAAATGCATGAATAGTAATTTATAATGATTTGCTTTTTATTAGCAAAAGCTATCAGTAGATTACTTTAATTATTCGTTTTATTGCAATATGGCTTGGGGTTCTTATTCTAATCTTTTTAATTCTCGTTATAATTCATATAGTATATTTAATTCATTTTTAAGTCTCTATATTTCCTTTTCTAATCTTAATACTTCATTTTTAGCTTCAATCGTTTCTTAGCTGAAGATTATTTTTAATGGATCTATTTCTTAAATTTTTAAATTATTCTTAATTAGATCAACACCAGTAACATATGTTATTGAGAAATTATTAGTCGAAGTAGAAGAAAATGATTTATTTAAGTGCAAACTATCTCAAGCTTCTTTAATGTTTTTAATGTTTTGGTTTAAAGTAACTTAGGTTTATTGAAGATGTTTAGTTGTGTCGATATTTTCATTCAATTTAAAGACATTTAAAGCTTTTATATACTCTTTTTATGTATGTTCAAGTTTAGCTTTCAAAAAGGCCGCTCTAGCAATTTCGATTTCAATAAGTACCTTAGTTTTTAATATTTTCGTATTGTTTTCAACCAAATATATTCTTCAATGCTATTACTGCTAATATTATAAAGTTTGTAAATGACTTTATCTCAATTAATCATGCTTTTCGTGTATATTTTGTAGTCACTTTTCTGTTCCTTCGTTGTATTCATCATGTGTTTATTAATCATACAGAAAGTTTTTATTTTATTCTACGTTTTATACAAATTAATTAGCATGTAGAATAGTTTCATTTTCATTTACTTTGGTATTCCAATAAAGCAAAACGTCTTCTTTCATTTGGCTAAATTAAGTTAGAAGTAATTACTTTTGCTCATTGAGAATTTCTATATTTTTAGTACGGTATTATTCCTTATAGTTTTGACATGCTAAATACTTAGCTTTTCGAGTTTAAATATCGCTTTAATTTTGCAAATTTTTTTCAGATGCAGTATGGCTATAAATAGAAATAACGGTAATAGCATTATCTTTTTCATGCTCATGTCTTTCGATAAGCTCTTATTCCTAACTTTAAAATATTTATCATTTTTTCTTTCAATTTTCAATTTTAGTAATCTCCGTTTAAATTTTTGAGTCGATGTTTTAAACCTAATTTTCATACTCACTTACACTCTTATTTATAAGGTTTTAAGTTTACTAATAAAATTGAAAGGCTTCCTTAATAAATGGGTTTAGGGGTTAAAATCTAAGGAAGAACTAAATAAGTTGAAAAAGTTGAGACTTAGTTCATTTTTTATTTTCAACATTAATGCAGAACTCAAATTTATTTTACTGAGCAGTTTATGAATAAACAACTATTCTCTTAGAGCTTTCAAATTCTTTTACAACTGATTCTACTTAGTCATTTTTCACTTTTACAAACTTTTAAGAATGCACTAAATTTTGTTTAAGCTCTGCTTCCATTTTTATATAAATAAAGAACTTAGCTTAAATACCCTTTTGCCTGTATAAATACAGTATTTTTATTAGGATTTATTAGATTTGAGCAATGTCTTAATTGAATAAAAAATAAGTTATAATATATATAATCTATGCTAGTAATTTTAAAAATCAGAACTCTACCTTAGCTTTTATTTTAAGCAATAGTGGAAAAAGTTAATTATAAATTAAACAAAATTTAAGTAAAAAACAATTATAAAGATCTATGCTTAATCACATACTTTTATATAAAAAACGATATTATAAATAAATAGTAAGGATATATGCTAGATATTAATATAATCAAAGAATAAAATTAAATCTATAAAATCATTAGCATTAGCATTAAAATACTACTCTCATTATATGCTTAAAAATTATTATTTTTAAACTAAAAATCAGATTCAAAAGAATATGCAATTAAGCTTTTGCAATTGTCTCTTTTTAATTATCAAAGAGTTATTATGCATTGATTATTTAATTAATTAAATCATAGCTAATTTTTATAATTAATTAAAATAATTTCATAAAATGCTTCCAGACATAATGCTTGAAAAACTTTTAATTTTTCGAGATAGATCAATTTTCAAAATTTATTGGCACAATTATTAAGAGCAAAAATATTTTTTCAACGTAATAATAAATTTTCTTTAGAATTTAAGCTTCGATATCAATTAAATAATTATGCAAGCTTTATAAACTTATAAATAAACACCTATTTTGACTATTAATATAATTATCTATCATTAGTCTCATCTAAATCATTTAATTAATAAACCGTACTCCAAACAAGGATTTATTCTAATATTTTAGAATTTAGTTTGCCTTCTTTTTAAACTTCTAAAATATTAAGTGATACATTTTAAATATAAACTAAATTTGAAATATATTTTTAAGATAATTTAACTTAAAAAGAGAGCAAATAAACTTGAAAATTTTAATTGATGATAGAGCATTTTAATGTAAATTAAATATAAAAGATATTTTTTAATTAATTATTAGCAAAAATGCGTAACTACAGCTGAGTTCCTATAATGCTAATTAATCTGGATATATATAAAATGGAAAATTACTTGCAAAAAATCTTTTCTCAAAAGGAATCATCTTAGTCATGCTACAATTAATATAAAATACTTTAAGAACTCCAAGTCATGCAATTAGAAAATTTAAAACTTTTAAGAACTGTACAAAAACTCGAAGAAAAATTGAACACCTGATGATTAACTCATAAGAAAAAAAATTGAAAATAAATAGCTAGGAATTATCAGGATAGAATAATTAGAAACATAATTTATCCGATTCGCATAGTTAACATAAAGCATATTACTTCAAAAAATGGAAATTAATGATTCGATGGATGTAGTGAAACATCATACAACAAAATATATTCCCTATTGAAAAATAATGAGATGTTGATACTGCAAGCGACCAGGACACAAAGTTAGAAGCTACTTCCAATTCTAATAAAAATAAAAGAAAATAGTAGAAAACTAATGGGAAAATATTTTCAGGATCTTATTGCAATCAAAACTGTAAATTATATAGGAAAAAAATACTCCAGCTAAACAAAGAAGCTCCAAACATATAGCAAGCAATTAACGAATTTAATAAGAAATGGATGGGAATCGATCTATCAGAAACTCTCAGAAAAATATATTAAAAATCCTTAGAACGTATGATAAACAAGATCCGAGCAAATATGAAGCCTCTTTTATTTAACTTTAAACTTTTTATTTGTGATTAACCAAATAAAGGTGAAATCACGTAAATTAATTAATCATTCATTCATGAATATTTTTTTAGGTTAAATAATAGGAATATTCTGTCGATCAGTTTTTTCTCATAGGAATTACTATAAGAAATAAATACATAATTCAAAATTATATACTTCAAATCCTTACCTGAGTTTGATAACCGTCCAATACTCCTTCCAATATATTGGATCAACAAGGGACTTTTCTAAAATTTAAAGGTATATTAAAGTGATAACAATTTCACTCACGTAATTCTTTTGGTAATAAAAAATATTTTAATAAGTTTTGCCAAGCTAAAGTTTTTAAGCATTAATTAAGTTTAATAAAAATGCATAGCAGCACTTATTCGCTACAAAAATAAGTTTTTAAGTCTGCTTCCATTCCACTTGCTTCAATTCTTGTCTTCTTTTGCCTACATGTCTTGCTAAAATCAATCTCAGTAGTTCTTAAGTTTCTTTTCTCTTGTATATGTCTCCTTCAGGACTAAATTAGAGTTTTTCATCTCTTTTTTCTAAAGTCAATATTATTTTTAAAGCTCCAAAATCGTCAGCAATTCTTATATAAAAGCTATTAAATTTCGCAAAATTAGCATCTTTCCTAATCTTATTTTTTAATTTCTGTTTTTTAGGTTTTTTTTTCATTTGAGATTAATTTATTCCAACTTACTATACTTCCATTTTGTCGTTTCAGAGATTTCCTTAATTTCAATTTTCCTGCCTCTGGCTCTGTAATTTTTTTTCGATTTTAATCTTGAATTTTCTATATCTGGGAATTTTTCTAGTTAAACTACTCTCGTTCTTAGTTCCATAAGACGTCGATTTCCAAATCCTAGTTGGCTATTCTTAAATTCAACGTATCTTAGAACCCATTGTTTATCAGTTCCATCAGCTCCCTGCTAGGCATTTTATCCTCTTCCTGGAGGTTTAGTACTTCTTTGATTAGCTATTCCATGCTCATTCATCCGGAGGATTGAAATCCGAGACCTCTTAGTGTAGGAAGGACTTCGCCTATTTTTTTGTTTTTTCTCCCGAGTTATAGCAACTTAGTTTTTTTCTTTTTGTTTTTGGCTTCATATTGCTGTTAGGTCATGGGTCCTATTTCTTTGGAACCGCGAAAAATCCCTTCTTGAATTCCAATATTTTTTTTCTTTTTTAAGCATTAATTAAAAGATATAAGCACATTAATTATTTTAAATAGATTCAGCTTAATTTAACTTTAGACATAAATCCTAGTAATAAGGCATTCTAGAAGTTATTATTAAAAAATGAAGTGTTTAACTAAATAAATTGGACTTTAATTAAAAATTTTACTAATCAATTTTAATTGTAACTTATAAAGTACAATGAAAAATTTAAAGTTACTCTTAAAATAAATTTTCACTAAATATCTAAATAATTAAAAAGAGAAGATTAGAAGATTAAAAATTTCATTGTGGCTCGATTAGGCCTTACCAAAATAAGCAATTATAGGGAACTAATAAATAAAAAATTTCTAAAGCTAATTAATTAGTTACTATTATTGAAAGATTAATAAGAATTTTATAAACACACAAAGATCAAATCTATTTACTCAAATGTATGCTTCTAATTTTATCAATTTCATTATTTTGATTAACATACTTTTTAAATAAGATAAATAAAATCTAATTTATAATCCAATTAGAGTTATTACTAATGCTTTCAAAAATCATATCGAATAAAGATAAAAGAATGTACTTCAAAATAAAAGGGTAAATTATAAAATAAATAAAATGAAAATATATTTTTATAATTTTTATTATATTTAGCCTTTTTAATTAAAAATTTAATTTTAAGTTTTATAAAATCTTTCATTTCTTTTTTATGAAATCAGATGTCTACTTAGAAGTAAAGGATAAAATTTTGTTTTTGGAATTCTCCTTTTCAATATCAAGAGTTATTTTCCTTTAGTTAAAAGCTAAAAGGCAAATATTTTTTATTATTTTAAAGTAAGAATAATCGATGTCTTCTGTTCTTACTCCGTTTATTACTTTTTATGCTTCCTTTTAGTGATTTTTTAAAGCTCCAATAAAAAAAGGCTCTACCATTATGTCAACTACATCTTGGTAATGAAATTCATCTATTAATTGTATTCTTTTTTGTACTGATTGGCAGCATTTAGGTTATATTCCATGATTAATTCTAAGAATTATATCAAATGCCTTGAAGAATTTCTTTTAAGTCATGTTTACCGATTTAAATTCATTTGGTTGGCAGCAATTACAACAGCTATGCGGAACAATTATAGAGCGTTTTTAAATACATCCAATTAAAGAGGGTAAGTTTTCTTATTTTATGAAGTTTTATTCGATTTTCAAATGCATGAATAGTAATTTATAATGATTTGCTTTTTATTAGCAAAAGCTATCAGTAGATTACTTTAATTATTCGTTTTATTGCAATATGGCTTGGGGTTCTTATTCTAATCTTTTTAATTCTCGTTATAATTCATATAGTATATTTAATTCATTTTTAAGTCTCTATATTTCCTTTTCTAATCTTAATACTTCATTTTTAGCTTCAATCGTTTCCTAGCTGAAAGTTACTTAGAATGGATCTATTTCTTAAATTTATAAATTGAGCTTAATTAGATCAACACCAGTAACATATGTTATGGATGAAGTATCATACGAAATTCCTCTTTAATTTCCAGATACTGATGTTACAAAAGTAGTTTTAGAACAATGCTCTTTTAAACACAAACTATTATAAGCTTCTTTAATGTTTTTTATATTTTGGTTTAAAGTAACTTAGGTTTATTGAAGATGTTTTGTTATATCTATGTTTTCTTTTATTTAAAAGACATTTACAGCTTCATTATGCTTTTTTTACGTATCCTCAAGTTCAGCTTGCAAAAATGGTTATCTAGCAATTTCGATTTCAATAAGTATCTTAGTTTTTAATATTTTCGTATTGTTTTCAACCAAATATATTCTTCAATGCTATTACTGCTAATATTATAAAGTTTGTAAATGACTTTATCTCAATTAATCATGCTTTTCATGTATATTTTGTATTCACATTTCTGTTTTTTCACTGAATTCATCATGTGTTTATTAATCATACAGAAAGTTTTTATTTTATTCTACGTTTTATACAAATTAATTGGCATGTAAAACAGTTTCATTTTCATTTACTTTGGTATTCCAATAAAGCAAAACATCTTCTTTCATTTGGCTAAATTAAGTTAGAAGTAATTACTTTTGCTCATTGAGAATTTCTATATTTTTAGTACAGTATTATTTCCTGTATTTCTTACATGCAATTCTTTTAGCTTTTCTAGCTTATAGATCTCTCTATTTAAACAAAATTTATCCAGCCACACTTTGGCTAAAAAGAGTAATAATGTTTACAGCATTATCTTTTTCATGTTCGTGTCTTTCAATATGCTCTAATTGCTCCATTTTAAATTCCTTTCATTTCATTTTTCCTCTTTCAATTTTTGTAATCTCCCTTTATATTCAAAAGTCAATGCTTTAAACATAATTTTCATACTCACTTACACTCTAATTTATAAGATTCTAAGATTACTAATAAAATTGAAAGGCTTCCTTAATAAACGGACTTAGGGGTTAAAATCTAAGGAAGAACTAAATAAGTTGAAAAAGTTGAGACTTAACTCAGTTTTTATTTTCAACATTAGTGCAGACCTCAAATTTATTTTACTGAGCAGTTTATGAATAAACAACTATTCTCTTAGAGCTTTCAAATTCTTTTACAACTGATTCTACTTAGTCATTTTTCACTTTTACAAACTTTTAAGAATGCACTAAATTTTGATCAGGCTGTACTTTCATTTTTATATAAATAAAGAACTTAGCTTAAATACCCTTTTGCCTGTATAAATACAGTATTTTTATTAGGATTTATTAGATTTGAGCAATAGTTAAATTTAACAAAAATAAAAGTGAGATTATAATAAAATATGGTAAAAGCTTTATAAATAAGAAACTACTTTTAAGTATATTTAATAAATGCGAAATAGTTAATAATAAATAGTCTTTAGCTAAAAAAGAGATGTAGATCTATACTAAATAACTTAACTATTTATATAAAATTAGAATCATAAATAATTAGAGGTATTAAATAAAAAGATAGCTATTAAAGAAATTTATTAGAATATTAGCATAGAAATAAATCTAAATTAAGTGTTCACAAAATACCAAGTAATAAAAAAGAGAAAATTAAAAGTCTAGAAATCTTTAATTTGAGTCATTAGAACTTATTAAAATTGCGTTTATAATAAATAAAAATGGTTGAAAATTAATAAAGCTAATGAATTAGTTTAAAAGCTTATTTAAATGTTAGAAAGGTTGGTAACTTCTTTATAAACTTGATTATATCTAAATTTCATATTAGTATGCTCTAATTTTATAATTTGTATTACTTTGATTGCTATCACTTATTAAATAAGATAAAGTAAAATGCTAATATAATTAGACTTATAACTAATTCTACAAAAGTATAATAAATAAAGTGATAAAGGTAACACAAGAAAATAATAAAGCCTAAGAATAAAATAGAAGAAGAACTTCTTTTATAAACTATATTCATTTAAATATATCAATATTTTCTAGTTACTCTATAAGAAACTAATTATATTTTAATTTAACTATTTTAAGAAATTTTTACTTAAAAATAAACTATTTGATGTTTGAGATTAAATGTTGCAAAGGAATCTAAAGGAGAAAAAACTAATGATTTATATAGTTTTAAAGGTAAATTTTACTATATTTTGAAAATTATTTAATTAAATTGATATGCATATTTAATTAGTTTATAAATTTAGCTCTATCAAATGTTTAACAAAACAGCTATTAATTTATGATAAATTTAATTAAAACCTTTTCCATTCTTCAGGAATTCAATAATTCTAGAGCATATAATAATGCAAATCATGTTTATTAGTTAAAATATACTAATAGAAATAATAATTCCAAATTAATTATCCATTTATCTAATTTTCTTTCTTTATGAATTTAAGAAATTTTAGATATTATTTTTTTAATTTTTCTAATATTATATTTAAGTTTAAATGATTATGTAGGGATTCTTTTTTCTATTTTAAAAGTATTTCATAATAGTTTGTAATGAATATATCTAGTAAACTAAGATTATTTTTAGTAATTAACTAAATGTAAATTACAATAATTAACTAAGGAGGTAAAGAATTACTCTAAAGGATAAAATTTAATATTTCTACTGATATATTTAAATATTACGTTCTGAGTATTTTATCTAGCTTTAATTAAAAGAATGCAAACTATCTTTATCATTATTTAGAAATAATTTAAAAGAATTAAGAATTTTAAGAAATGATAATTATATTTCTGTAGTTAGCTATAAGTCTTTAGCTAAGTTTTTAATTTTCTTATTTAGATTCAAGCATTAACCATTGAATGTAGAAGCTTATTAAATAGGATTATAATGATTGATTACTAGTTTTATAACTTAAAAGCTTAAGTTTTTAATTTAAAATAAATTGATTTTATTAGAATTAGTACTTTAAATTCTTATGCTTTAAACAAATAATTTAAATTCAGATTTTTTAGTAAAAAACTATTGAAATGACGAATATTTAAGAACATGAATGGAGATATTAAGTTTGCTTTATAAATTATTAAATTAAGACATTTTAGAATTTGATTAGATAGCAGAAGGTATAGGTTATTTTATTTGGATGATTCAGCTAATAGTAGATAATTTAAAATTTAGTTTTATTAGCTTTAATTAATCTTTAAAGAGATAATTTGGATTAGACTCATCTCATCAAATATTTATATTTTCTATTTTAGTTTATTATAAGAACTAAAGGGCAATTTCTAGCAATCTAAAACGCAGATTAATGAATTTAAAGCATATAATATAATATCATAGCATTGATAGCTAAACCCAAAATGAAAAAATACTTAGAATATCTAGCAATGAACTATAATATGATTATGAGAAAAATAAAATACTTAAAGTTATTTAATTTAGGCATTCTTTATAATTAATCATTCTATATTGATTGTATAGATATATCACTATGTCATATTTGCTATTTATTTTTTTCTACTCATTATATTTTAGCTGTCTTCCCTTTTAAATAAAATCATCTTTTCTGTTTATAAATTTAGATATAATTAGCTTATATAACTTTATTGATTAAGCTTAAGGTAATTATCTTTTATAATAGTTATATAATTTCAACAGACTATTGAATAGGGGCGTATAATAATAAAGAAATGACTAACTTATGATTAAATTAGAATAAAGTAAAAATAGCCTACAATAATAGAATTTTCTTCTGTAATGTTTCTTAATTCTTATTATCCATACTTTCAATGTTTCAATAGGTTTTAGTTTCACTATCAATTTAATTATATTCCATTTAGATGTCAAAAACCTAATTTTAACTTAAAAAACTATAATAAATAATACTATTTCAAATTATTTTAGCAAACTATATTGATTAAGCTCTATAAAGCTTATCTTTTACATTATTAAGTTATATTTTGCCATAGGTAACCAACTTATTAAAGGTTAATTTATATTTGGATCTTATTTAATGTTTAGCTTTAATAAATAGTAGTCAAGAAACATGCCTGCTTAATTAAACTTAATAGTTAATCTTCTTTTTTCTTAATTTAACTATGTTATTTTATATTACCTTAGCATTTATGTAACTAAGTTAAATTGTAGCCATTTATCTGCCTTTTATTTGAACTTAGTAAAGAGTAACGGTTAGTTTGAAGAAAATATAATTGAATAGACTTAGAACTTAAAGATAATAAAATGAAGGTTGACTAGTAAAAGATATTTATATATAAACATCATAATTCTATCTCTTCAAATCTTCTTGTCAAAAAATTATCAAGTCGTTCAAAGGTATGATTTACTTTCTAATTGTTCTCTAATATTAGTTTTTTTCCATTGTAGAGAATTTTAACGTAGTATTTTATACTATCACGGTTCTGCTCGTTTTTTCCTACTGTGGACAGATGTCTGACATGTTTAGGTACTTTTGATCATAATTCAAAAATAACATATTATCCAAATTTTGGACACTCAAATGCTTAAGGATCGCATAATAGCATTAGAAGAGAAATTAAAGTTGATTCATGAGCAGCAATAAACCGAATCCTAGTTGCTGTTTTTTTATAAATCCTATTCTTTAATTTGGTTACTATATAATTAATCATGTTTTGAGCTGAAAACTTGAAAATATCTTACTCATACATTAAGTATTTTAATACCCAATCTCCGACAGAAACAATTTCTTGTAATTTAATAGGATCAAGCTAAAAAGGAAATTCCATATTGTTAAAGCGATAACTAAATTAAAATCTTACCACTATAAAACACTCGAAACTGTTCGCATTTTAGAAAGATCTACATTTCATCCTGTAATTTCAGAACAAAATTAGCGAATTTCTGCTACTTATTTTTCTTTATCTTATCATTCTTTCTTTTGCTTATTTGCCTACATTTTCGTTTTGATACTGCATAAAGACTTACTCTTGAAGCTTATATCTACGGAAGAGAGTATCGCTTATTTTTGGAACTACTTTTATGCATTCATTTGATATTTCTTGTGTTTAAAGCAACCCACTCAAAAACGCTTGGCAGCTTTCGATAGTTCTTTTACTTTCAGTTGAAATTATTTTAATTTATTTATTCTCTATGTATCTTTGCTCAGGTTTTATACCCATCTATAGGCAATATTCTTCTCTAACCATTTATCCTAGTTAGACTAACTACTGACTACCTACTTCTGTTAAATCAGATAGTTCCAATCCCTTCCAATCTTAACTTTAAAAATTAGGAGGCATTTTAGAAGGAGCTCTTGCTCCATGTCTACAAATAATAAGGATTTTATGCAACTCCTTGCATTTAGGTTTGCTCCTTATTTTTTCAACCATAATTTGTAATACTAATTTTTGATAAATCAGAGAACAAAATGCCAATAAAAAAGATGTCAATAAAGAAAACTTTTACCTACATAATTAAAATGGATAAAATGTTTCAACTTCATATGTCTATTGATACTCTCCTTTCTATCCTTAAGTGCTATAATATTCCTTTAGTATGTAGCAATAAACTTAGTTATATAGAGTTAAGATTAAAATGATTAAGATTTTTGCCTTTAATTTTATTAAGCTTTTAATTAAAATCAAACGATACTGTGTAAATTGAACCTAAATATATTTAGCTAAGTTTAATACAATAAACAGCTTAGCTCCTTAATCCTTTGTACTGCTAATATCATTTTTTTACTTTTACTTTGTAACTTTTTTATTTTATTTCTGGCAAAATTCTAATATGGATAAGTCAGCTACGACTGAGGAATAAGCTGCACTTTGTAGTTTAATAGGATAGAATTAGGATTTGGTTTAAGGATTCCTATGCTTTGAAGAGGAGCGTTATTAAGAAGCTATAGATCATTGGAATGATTCAATAGAAAAGCTAAAATATAGAAATCCTGATGATATTAAAATCATTATATTGAAGACTCATATTGCTGTTGCTATTAATGCTGTATAGGCTAATCCTGATGAAGCAATTAATATTTTGAAGGAAGCCTTGGATAGTGCTATGAGTCAAGCTTAAATGAGACATGATCGAATATATTTAACTGCCATGCTTCGTGTTTTAGTAAGTTTCTAATTTAGAGTAATTTAGTTATGCTGAATATCAGAACTCAACCGGAAATGGCACTCAATTACCATAAATAAGCGTTGAATTTTATAGAATCAACTAAATTGCTTAAGTAAGTATTAATGAAGCAACTCTATTTGTGAGCAAGATTTTATTAAGGAGCTAACGTATTTTTACTTTCGAGACTATTCTGCTAATGAAGAAGTTCCAGATAGTAGAGATAATCGTAAAAAGGCGGTGCGTTTTCTTATAAGAGGAATGATCTAGTTTCTTTTGGGAAATGTTAGTACAGCTAAAGCACTATGATAAAAAGCGGAAAGCATTTGACTTTCTCTAGAGCTTATATAATTCTACCAATTTTCTAAGTTTTTGAATGAAAAATATTGCGAAAAAAATTAAGAGGTCGATATACCTGCTTTGAAGGAAATTGCAAAAAGCATAGTTTAGGACTAAAAAGAAAAAAAATTACCTCCCTGATAACTTGGATGTATGAAAGCTAAGCTTAAAGAAGGAATAGTTGCTATAAACTTTCTGTTACAAAAAAGATTTTGTGATACTACTCTTACATAACGTCTTAAAAAAGCATTAGAGCATCTAGAGCTATGCCTTAAAATATTAAGTCACGAAAATAATCTTGTTTTGCTGAATAGATTATAAGAAGTTAGCACTTAGGACATATTGGAGACTAAATGCAATCAAATGGTTTTCTTTATTTAGCGTGAAATGTAATTGACAGGTTGGATACATCTATTTAACTATTACTTGATAAGGAAAGAAAAATCTCGTCCCCATAATTTAGATTTAAAGGCATAAGATATTATGCACTAAGGAATTTTCTTTAGAAAATTTCGCTTTCATCGTTTTGGAAATGAGAAGCGATTTTTCAAAATAATTGGAAACTTCCTTAGATGAGGAAATAAAGAAGAAGATCTTTATAAATAAAAAAAGTATTCTGAAATTAATTTAACTGAAGTTAAAGGAGTAGTATACGGTAAAGTAACTGATAACATCAGAAAAAGATCCAGTAAAAAATACGAACGCTGATGTTGCTTTTCTATTATAATGCCGTTTAGAACCTTTGATTTTTACGTAGAAGAGTTTCTTTTTACAACAGTATTAGCAGGAATCTCTTAAGAAGTAAAAAGAATAAATAAATAAGCATTTATAAGTTCTACTGGAAGACTCTTATGGTAAAAATTAATATTTAGAAGAAAAATTAGATGAAAACTATAAGACAAAATATTAAATACTGATGTTGATTATGGAATACACAATCTAGTTAATATTATGTTTTCAAGCAACATGCCTATTATAAAAGAAGTACCCAATACGTATAGATGACGTTTTATTAGAATCATTATCTGTTTAAAATTAGCTTTTAAGCCTAATATTATACATTTCCCTATATCAACAAATAATCCTTGAATTTCTTCTGTTTTAAACTTATTTATATTAAGTAATACATTTCCAAGCTTTTAAACTAATTTAATTTCTTAATTTAGAATTTTAATATAACAAATCTGTAATCAGATGAAGAAAATAGATAGGGAGAATTGAAAGTTTTAGGGTAATAATAAAGATAAGACTGAATAAGTATAAATTAGGGTTTAATATAAGCCTTAATATTAATATATATAAGCTATAAAAATAATCTAATATTCAAGTAGCTAGTTTACTTAATTTCTATACTTTTACCTATTTTATCTTTTCAGTAATTTATTAAACTAAAATTAATTCTAAATGTAGAGGTTGATTAACTATCTTAATTAAATGGATAAATCATAAATAAAGATGATATATCTATGATATTAATATTAGATATGAGGATGCAAAAATGCGCAAATATAAGAATAGGACTCACAATTAGAATAATGAAAATATGGAAGTGCCACTTATATTGATAATTTGAATAAATGTTAAGTAAATAGTATTTATAATATTAAGCAGACTTTAGATATAACTTAATCTTTTTATTTGGCTGCTTTATTTCCTCTAATTATAAATTTTAAACTGGAATTTAAACAATTATAGTAAAAAACTTAAAGGTATCAAGCAAATTAGATAGAATATTGATGATTCTTAAAAATAAGGAGTAATTTTTGAATAGGAAGATCTATGTAGTAGATTAAGAGAGTTATAGTACGAATAACAATACAATAATATGTTGGCTACTACGGTTTAGTACTTGATTCAAGAATAGTAATAAATGAATATAGTCTAAAGTATTCTTAATAATCAAGCATAAGTTCCAGCACTCAAATTAAATTAAATTAAATTAAATTAACTAATCTCACAATGCTCCTGACTTTGTCACAAATAGAAATTGATATAAATCTACTTAAAGGTTAGGATAATAATATATTACTATATAAAACAGCAATCAAGTTAGTATTTACATTAAAGCAACTCCATCTTCAAATAACTAGAAAGACTAAGTTGATTTTAGATAATTTTCTAGAATAAACTTAAATTATTTCAAATAAAATCTCTCTCAGTTAAGAAAAGAAATAGAGATAGCCATGTTCAAACTTATAATTAATCTAAAAATACATAGAACAATAAGTTTATCTACTTAACGTAAGTCTAGTAAAAGTCATTATAATGATCTATTAGCTATGAAAAAGCGAAAAACTTAATTTTTTTTAAATAACAGATAAAGAAGTTAATTTTATCAACTGCAAACTTAAAGAAATATAACACAGAAAAGAACTATACAAAAATAATATACTAAATAAGGATTTTTAAAACAGACATTTAATTGAAAAATAATCTCAACTATGAAAAAAAGCAGATGCAATAAGAAAGAGTATCTTTATAATCAAAGAAATGTAAAAATAAAATATCTTGAAAGAATAAATTAATTTCATCTCATAAAAATTGCTGATACAAAATCAAGAAACTCCAAAAATCTCATAAATGAATTAAATTCAGAGTCCTACTCTCAAGAAAAGTATTATTTAACAGTAAAACAAATCTACAATTCCAAACGAATGAAAATTAAGAATTTAAAAAACATTAAGGAGAGATTAAATCTTTATAGAATATACACTTAAAACTTGCAAGAACTAAAGAAAAAATATGCTAAATGAATATTATTTTATGTTTATTAACTACACTGTAATCTTTTTTATGATATATTAAAAATATTATAATAAAAGTTAATTCTTCCTCTTTCATTTTAATAAGAAAGGCAAACAAATATTGCATCTATCCTTTCTTAAGCAAATTTTATTATTTATATATATTTTTATTCAAAATTTAACTAAATTAATAAAATTTTTAATTTGTTCGTTCACTAAAAGCCAAATATAAGAAAAAAATAACTTCATAATAATTAAATGCTCATAAAGAAGTTTTGATTATGACAATGCCTTAATAATTAGTTAAAAAATTAGCTAAAATAGAATTATTAATCTTTATTTAATTTAAGTTTACTAATATTATCAAATACTTATTTCTTATTTATCTCTCAAAATATATGAAATGTTATAAGCATTATTTAAGATATTAATTATAATTTATACTAATAAAGCAATTTTGCTTCTGATCTTTCTTAATAAAGAGTTTATATTAAACAATAATTAAAGTTTCACATTCTTTTTTCAGTACGATCTTCGTTTAGAACTCCAAATTTGCCAGAAATTTTCGCTGTTTTCCGTTCGTTAGAATCTTTATTTTTGTTAGTGGAAGTTTCAGGTAATGACATCTTAGAGGCTATTTCTGACCTATCAGACTATAGAGGAGACTAAAATTGTTGAAAAATGTTTTAAACAAACTCTTCTTCTACTTTACTCTCGTCATGCTTGTTTCTAAATCTCATTTCTTCGTCAATATAATCTTGGATAGGATGGGATTTAGTTTCTTTTAGTCTACAACCTAAGCACAAAAGGATAGCATTAAAACAAGTTATTATTATCATAGGATTTATATTTTATTTTTTCAATTAAGCCATTGAATTTAAAGCTACAAGATACCCAACCATTGCAAAAGTGCTCTAAAGACCATAAGCCTATTGCCTTATTAATGTTGGGAATATTTCTCCTACTTGCAAATAAGTTATACCAATAGAAATGTTACAACTTATGCTGCCAAATATTAAACTAACGAAGTACCAGGAATTATTATCAACTTTATCAGAAATTACACAGAATAAAGACGAGCAACCTACCACAAAAATTTGAGTTACTAGACATGAAACTCTATTTCCATATAAGACTATCCAAATAGAAACTAACTCTGCTAATATATCTATGATTGTCAGGAAAGCTAATCCATAAAATAAATAATTTAAGTTCATTTTCAAGTTTAATTTGAAATAAAAGTTAGTAAAGGCAAGCAGTATTCATACTAAGTTCATTATTAAAGTTTATTGTCTTAAACTTTTATATTTATAGAGATGTCTGAAGTTATAGTGCCTTTATAATTAAGTTGCTTCTTTTAATTATCTGTCTTCATTTTCACCTTAAAGAGTCTACATTTTTACTATTGTTCTGCTATTTATGGCAGCTATTTTAGTTAGAACTTATTTAGCCAATTCATAGTTTCTTCTATTTGAGGCTAAGAATCTTGGACTTTCGTAAACAAACTTGAAGAAAAATATTCCCACAAAACTTACGAAAGTCAGCAAAGCGCAAAAAAGCCTTCATTAACGAATATAATATCTTGCCAGGATTACTAGCAAAAATCCAATAGAAGAAAAAACTCTAGTCAACATCAAAAATGCACCTCTTATTTTCTAATCACCTACAGATTCTACAAGAAGCGCGATTGAAGTTAAAAATAATCCACCTGAACCAAAGCCAGCAACAAAAATACCGAGCAGAAAAATTTCTACATATGGAGAAATAGTTATAATCAATGACCCCAATACATATATTAAATAACTAACAAAGGCACTTTTTTTCCTTCAATATCTATCAGAAAAATATGATACTATCAAACTACCTATTGTAAAACTGATGAGCATTACATTTTTTGCTAATGACACTGAATAAGTACTTCCACAATACAGGTCCCTATATATAAAATAACTAACCATTCAGTGTTTGGACTTTCTCAATTATTTTATACTGTAAAAGATTGTCTACCATTGATATCGCTTTCTTCGCATGCCTTTTCTTCATCGCATTCTTATTAATCCTAGCAAATAAATGAAGGGTTAATCATAATAATCGATAATCCTGCTGAATAGAAACAATTTATAATAGCACATACACTCGAAAAAACCAGAATTCTTACCTAATACTTGTGTCTATCTCCAACCTAAAATAAAGCGTCGTCTGTAGAAAGTGATTCCTACCCTTGCATTTCTATTTCTGTCATTTTTAATTTAAGATAATTTATGAGGATTACGTAGAAAAATTTAAATTACTGAAATTTATCCTTCAATTCTACTTAAAAGGAATTCCTAACTAACTCTGTTCTAAGGTTTTATATTAATCACAAATATTAATAACTATTTACACTAATTACTATATTATAAGATTAAGTATGTATCTCAATTTCATTTATATAGAAATAGCCTTTTATATCCAGATCATTTTAAGCAAACTATTGGAAATTTTATGAAACCAATAATCAATAGCGTAGAAATAAGTATCTTATAAATTACTGTCTAAAGCATTGTAAAATACTAGAAAAAGATATCCATTAAAGTTTAAACTTCTTAATAGTTAACTTTAAGTGATTTTATACCTTTTTATTATTTTTTAGCCTATTAATGCTTTATCTGCTAATAAAATGATTTAATAGCTTAGCATTATATAATTACACTATTTAATTTAGAAATTATAAAATTAAAAAGACATCTCTTAGCTATATAGCTTATCATCATATCTATATGCTCTTACATTTAATACCAACATGCATATTTATCAACATTTATATAAGACTTTTTTATATTTAATCGAAAGTCTATGATTTCTTAAAAAGTACCATCAGGAAATTGAGATAAACGATAAAATTAAGGGATATCATATCAAAAAGCTTAATTTTAGAGAAAGATTCAAAATATTAATTATGCTTAAAGTTGTTTAAAAACATAAATTTAGTAAGAAAGATAAATAAATATACCTAGCATTGCTTTATTACCCTTTTAATTTCTTTTCAGTTATATTATAACTTTATAAAGCTTACTTTAGTATTTCTACCATGTACTTTCTAAATATTGAAATTTCAATTATATAACTTCGAAAAATACTCAAAGCTGCAAAAAATGCTATGTGTTTCAGGAATTAAACAGAAGTAAATAAAAAATAGTAGAAATAAAAGCATTCAAGCTAAATTATAAAAAGCTATTAGCGCTTCTTTAATATTCACAATATCATTTAATCTATTTTTAAAATGCGAGCATCATTTTAATATTTATTTCATTAATAATTTATAAATATGTCTACTAAATTTACATATATTTGCTAGTTTCCAACTTATTTCTTTATTTTTACTCGTTTAATTCAAATTTTGAAAGGGAAATCTGGTTTTTATTTTTGATTTAGCATTGTTATTAAATTATTTTTTAATAAAAGCTTAGAGTAAATGTTAAGAACTTCGAATGAATAAATTAAAATTTTATCCTAATTAGCTAACTAATAATTAGTGTTGAGCTTCATAATGATTTACCTAATTTATTTTGAGATATTGTTACTGATTAAGGTGACTAATAATTCTTAATTAGATGGATATAATTGTCTATTAAGTATTAATTAGTAATTATTATTTTATTCCTTCTAATGTTCGTTTTGATATACTTAATTTATATAAATCTAATTTAAAATGCTTAAGATAGGATTATTTTAGCAATGAAGAACTTTTAAATAGTTTTGAGTTGATGATATTAAAAGGAATTAAGATTAAAATAGTAAACAAAAATTAAAATTTACATTATTATTAAGATTCTCTTTTGAATTTTTTAGGCTAATTGTTTTCACATTTTAGCATTCGTTTCTTGCTATTAAATTTAAAACATTTAGTAGGAATATTAAGTTAATTCTCCTGAAGTTTTTTATCTAGTTAAATAAAATCAGGTCTGCACTTAGCTTCTTCTTTTAGCATTTCAGTTACTATTTCTATAAGCTTTAATGAGTATTGCCTTTCTTTCTTAATGAACTAAAGTTAATTGGTAATAATTTAGCGAATTTTCTGGATATTAAATAATTCTTTTTCTGTTAATTAATCAAAAATCAAATTAGTCGTTATCATTTCGAGAAAAACAACCCCTAAGCTATAAACATCTGATTTAAAAAGATCTATATCAATATTCCTTTCCTATCACTGAGATTATAACTCAGGACTGCTATATACAAAAGTACCACATGGTTAAATAAAGTTCTAATAGACGAAGCAAGAAAGTCCAAAATCAGCAATTTTTAATAAAACCTTTTTATTTTAGCTGAATACCAATACATTTTAAGACTTAATATCTCTATGTGCTATTTGGTTTTTCTAAAGAATCGTAAAACTTTTAATTAGCTGAGTGAAATATCTTCATAATTATTTTTCACTTCATCGAATTTCATAAGTTTATACGTTTTTTATTACACTATGTAGACTTCCTTATTCACTAAACTCTAAAACCATTATATGATGTGAATAAATTCTCTCTTTTTATGATTAAATAATCTAAGATATTATCTTTTATTTGATCCATGAAAAAACGTTATCAAGATACGTAATAAGTTTATTAGAACCTTTCTATTCATTTTCCAGCTAATTACTATAGATAGTCCTGCATTCTTTTAAATTAACTGCATTCATATTTTTCTGCTTTATAATGTATTCATGTATTGTCTATTCATTCCTAAATCTTTATAACGTTTTCTCATTCTGAGCGTTTTGAATTTTCAATGCATATACCTTTTATGTGTCATTATGAAAAGCCTTAAATATCTAGACCTACTTTTCGTAATATATTAGCTCTAAAAGGTTAAAGTCCTATAGTCCCGCCGAAAGTTCTTACATTTCTAACTTAAATTATTTAGAATTTTTGAATTTAAACAAACTAAATTAAATAAGCCTAACTAAATATCATCAACATTTCAAATAATTTTAACGAAATAATAAAAGAATAGCAGTTTAATTGGTACTTTTCATATTTAAACCATAATTGATATTTCATATTTCTCTCTTCAAAAATTAAATCTAAATATGCTATCTTCTTACTATTTAGAATATTCCTATTTCCTTACATTTTATCCCTATTTCATATTTTAATGCCAATAGTTAAATTACTTTCATAATATCTTCTTAGATAGATTGAATGAAATTTGAGTATTATATAATAGCTTTAATGTTTTCCTTAGCTATGACTGCTTAGTTGTTTAGAGAAATAATAAATTAGGATTTAAGGATGATTTTAAAGAGAAATAAGATAGAGAATAATGGCTAGTATAATATTAAAGGATTTATTATAAGGAAGAAGTGTTTATTTATTAGCTTTCTTTTAAATAGGATCCCCATCCTAGATCTATTATTTTACTCATTACTTCTACTATTTTTTCCTAAATTTCAGGCTTTACTATTAAATCATTTCTTATTTCGAACTCTAAAAATCTGCATTTGATAGGTTCTGTCCATTTAGTACAAGAATCAGCAGCAAATGCTAAACCACCATCACCTGACCATGGTTCATTTATTTTAGCATTAAAACCGGCATTTATAAAGAATTATCGAGCTTTCTAAGCAAATTCATAATCTTTGGAGTCACAAAGTACGCCAATCTCAACTTCTCTTATTTAACCCTAATATTCAGGAGTAAAGCTATGAACACTTCAGACAAATTTAGGTTTAATTACTTAGCAAATATGTTTTAAAACAGCATAGTAAGGGACGTAAATGCTAATAAGTCTTTTATATTCTTCTTCTGCACTTAAATTTTTATTAAGATCTAATTCCAAGAAATTACAATGAGTTCTGAACATAGTATCTGACTAAATCACTCTGTTTACATCAAGAATCAATCTACTAAATTTAGTTAATACAGCAGGAGCTTTAAAAGTTTTAGCTAATAGTCTTGTTAAGTTAGCAGCTCCAATATCATATCCTCAGTGGGTTTCTGCAAATTACTTATCATTTTCTGACCATTAATACTCTTCTGGAAGTTTGTTTGAGGCATGTTCGCATGTAAATATTTATGACAAACTATCTTCTTGATAATTGTTAGCAAACTCTACAGATGTTTACTCTATTTAGCTTAGATCTCTAAACATTTTAAAGGCTTTCCAATTAAATTTAATTAAAGCTAACTTTCCTGTTTATCCTTAATCTAAACTAGTTTAATATCATCACTTTTAAGAAACATTGAGCTTTAATATCAAAGAAAATCTTCTCCAACTTTATAGATTCCGAAATGGATATTAATTAAAGCTTAAAAAAATTAACAAATAAAAAGCTAAGAAAAAAGAGTAAAGACAGAAGTTGAAATAAGAGATAAGTAAGAGAATTAAGTAAATAGATTGATATAGCAAAGTATTAGTATTTATCAAATTATATTGTTTTTAATATCTTCCAACCTCTTAAATATTTCTCCCTGAGTCTTCTCTAGTTCTGCACAAATGTCCTTCTGTTTTTATAAATCTAGTTAATAAAACATTTCGCACAAACTTCCATCTATCACACCTTTTACAGGATTAATTGTTGATCTATATACTAAGTGGTCTCTACCTATGATAGAAAGGTTTTCTGCTCTAAGTTATAGCTCTAGATGCTAAAAGAATTTTCTTTCTTCTTAATTTGCTAATGGAACAACTGCATATAACGCTCCTTATGCAGTTCCTAGAACTAGACATTCTTATTATTATAAAACTATCTTTTGAACGCAAGTAATCATATCTCCTAAATGATAGTGGCAAACCGTTAAAAACTTAAAAGCTGCTGCATTTAGAAAACCAGCTGAGTATTTTGTTTCTTGCCCAGGATCATCTATTCCAGGAGGTACTCTTATCACAGCAAAATTTTGAAATTTATCTATCAAGAACAAAGTATCCTTATCAAGAGGAACTGCATTAATTGGCCATCTAGGAATAGTATCATCGCAAATACAGACGAGCTAATTATCTTCTTTCATCCATTTAACCACTATAAAAGAATCACTCATGTCACTAACAAAAATTCTATCGTTAATTACAATAATTTTGTTAATGCCTGCTTTAAAATGCTTGTTTTCACATTTCTTTAGTAACTTCTGCTTCCCACATTCATAAAGCCTAAGAACATTATTAACCCCAACTAGTAAATACTATTGATAATTTGAAATGCCTAGAGGCATATCTTCCAAATCAGTCACGTATATTAGCTTTAAACCTTCCTGCACTTATAGTGAGTATAAATAAAGCTTTCCTCCATCGCATTTTCTTTCAAGAGGTCTGAAATTAACAGCTGTTCCTACTATTAAAAAGTGAGTAAAGTTAAAAGGAGAGCGAATTTCTCCAATAAAGCAGGAAGTTATACATTCATTATGAAAACGAATAAAATTTCTGTCTTATAAAGTTAAAGCGTTAATTTCCCTAAAGCCTGAGCCCCATTAAGGATTAGGATTTTCAGAAATAATTTCGCTTTCGAAAGTAAAAATACTATTGGTCACTTGGTCTGTCAGAATTTTTCTTGGAGTATATTATAACTTCTTATTACTAACGCTGAAGGCTTCTCCAAGCTTATTGATTGTAAATATTTTTAATGAATCTTAACTGATGGCAACTATTCCTTCTTTTAATGATTGAGTTTATAATTGAGCTGCATAATCTAATGTATCGTAGATTAAAGGATGCGTTGTGAATTTTTTCTAATAAATGTAGGATAACCAAGGTCTTGATCCCAATGCTAGAACAGCAGGCTAAGATTATATTGATAATTTTACAAGGCGTACTGCTTCTTTTCCAACATATCTAATTCTTCTGTCACTCAATTAACCTGTTATTGGATCTACTAAAGTTCTAAGAAGAGCACCATTAGTTAAGCCTACATGCAAATACAATTATTAGTCAGTTTAAGATTCAATTATTGCCGCAGATTCAGGCTAAGATCCAGGCAAAGATTAGTAAGCAAGTCTAGAAAGGCAATTTTCAGGATCTAGAGATAGTAGCCTAACAGTATTATCATAGCATCCAACTGCTAAAAATCTGCATTTAATTCTGTTTTATGGAATTGGTCCAACTTCAATACAAATTACTTCCTGCTCCATTTCTTTTTTCTCAATTTCGAGTAGTTTTCCTGATTTGTCTAACTCATAATAGATAACAATTCCTCCCTATAAACTAATAGCTAGTTATTTTTGATTGCAAGTAGCGTTAGTAACTTTACCATTAGTCTATATTACTTCTACTTAGTTATTGATATCTAATTTTAATATTTGATGCACACATACTTAAATATAGCAATTCTTCATAGTCCCAGCTAAGATTGTTGGCACAGTTGTATCAAATTTACTGTCCTTTTTTTCATTTATTTTGTCTGTAACTTCCAATACAATAGTTGCATTGGCAAATGATACTAAAATGAATTTTTCAAACTCAAGAGAATGAAGATTCTTAAGAGTAAATACACCTCCAGGCTTATTTTAAAATTTGCTGTCAGCTAGTTAAGATACACTTAGTCCATTTCTTAGGATTTTGAGAGACGAGAATTATTCTCTTCCACATGCTAAGTAGAACTGATTTTATCCTTCTTAAGTTAAATCAGCAATCTACATGTCATTAATACTGCTAAAATTGTTTAGCTCTTCAAGTTTTAATAGATTTCTTAATTCGTTTCTAACTTAAAGCTTCACTTCTACTTCCATTTCAGATGAACTTATAATAGGTTCTTCCTCTCCTACTCCTATAAACTAGTAAAAAGCATGTGGTGCAATATCACTTGCTGCAAATAAATAACCAGTTTTTAGAATACATAACGAGATAGTACTTTAAATGGAATCAAAGTATTGTATGTTGAAGACCATATCTTTATTGAATGTTAGCTTATATAAGTCTCCTTATTCAGAACACATCAATAAAAATGCCATATTTTTTTACTAATGAACTGAACAGCTTGTTATCAGAGTAGAGTTTATGCCTTCTCTCTTTGGAATCATTATTCTTTTTTATTAAACTTTGTCTAAATACACAAGAAAGGAATCGCAGCAGATAATTACTCCACTTTAATTTGGAGTAGCGATTAGCTTATGAGCAGATTCTGGAATATCGGCAAATTCTTTTCTAACAACATTGTTTAATCCCAAATCCATTTCATAGAATACAAGCTTCTTTTAGATTTATTATGACTCATCACAACGTGCTTCAATACTTGCAAAACAAGGATTTTCAAATCCAACATCAATACCACACATATCGAATGTAACGTGCTTTCCTTTATTAGCGGATAAAGGGCTTGAAATGGTTATTTAATTGTTGCTATCATTATTCAAGACATACACATATTTAAACTTTTCTATCGCCCCAATCATTATAGCTCTACCTTTAGGATCAGAAGCTAAATATTATCCAGGTACTATTCTTCTACAGCCACTTCGACCGAAAGTCTCCAAATGAATTTTAGTAAAGCTTTAGTTATAGTATGAAACCAACGCTATTTTACCAGAATCAGAGCCAACTAGAAGCATATCTGTATCTCTACCTATTAATCTGAAAGGTTGAATGCTTCTTATTTAGCCAAATACTTCAAAAGAAAATTACATGCACAGTTAAATCTTTTGAACTTAATCTTCCTCTGGTGATCAAACTTCTAAACTGTTTCCTCGAGAAACAATTATTTCTTAGGCATTTGGACCTGAGAAATTTCCGTAAACAGCTTAATGAATACCTGTTGGTCTCTGAAGGTGAAAAGTGTATAAAAGCATAATAATTTAATTTAAAATTCCCAACCTCAAAAGATGGAAATTTTAAATTTTATATAAGAATCTTCATTTAAATCAAACCTAACTTCCTATATTCAAATTTAAAATTCACATTCTACTTTCCTTAAAAATACACTTAATAAGCTTCTTCTTACTTTAGTCATATATTTAAGCCTAAGACTGCTAATCTAAAGCAAACTATAATCTAAATATATTCTAAATGAGCATTTATCATTATGATTACTCACTCCTCTATAACTCTCACGAAAAAATTTAGGCGCTAAACCACTTTCTAGAGTTTATATAAATTAATGTTTAGGATTTTTTATATATCTAAAGAAACTTAAGAAATCAATTATATTTAAACATTAAAAGGTAATTATTAAATTGGAGTATGAATGCTTATTTATAGCTTAATTAAAATACTTTTTTCCTTTTTATTTTTAAGCTTCTAGAAGCTATTGATCCTTTTCAAAAATTACTTTTATAATTAAGTTTCTCTTATCTAATTAAGTTTGGTATATTTATTAGAATAATTGTTACAATTTTATTTAAACTAAAGCTTAATTTAGATCTATTCTAGTTCTATCTTAATAATTAAGCATAAATAAAGAGTAGGAGTTTACTAGTCTAATGTAAGCTATGATACTATTTAGATGTAAATAGAGTTCTAATTTATTAGATAAATGCTTCATTCTTATTGTTATGTATTAAATATGAAGGGAATTTAAAAACTTTCCATTAATGTTTGTTCTTCCAGTTAGAAGCTCTTAAGAATTCAAATATTCTTTGATTTAAATAAGCAAGAAGCAGTCTAAATAGTAAGGGAGTATATTTTTATAATAAGAATAAGATTAATAGTTTGCTAATTCAAGGGAATGCTAATAACAATTATTATATTGTGCTTAAGTATTATAGCCACTATCAGCTATAAATCCTATTTTCTTTATTTCTTATTTAGTCTGTTTAGAGATAATGCTACTTTAATCTTTAAAACTTTAATTTAAAAATCATTCTTTTTCCTTATTTTTGGTTAAAGTTCTAATGCTTTTATTGTATAATTTTAGCTAATTTGCAATTTTTAGTTTAAATATAAGAAGCTTAAACTCACTATAATATACAATATAGAAAATACTTACTTTAAATGTTTAAAGCTACTATAAGAGAGAATCTAATAGCTATATTAAATGCTTAAGGAAAGTTATTATTTGTAAGTTTTGGCAATCCAGTCAAATAAGCTCTATATAAGATTCTATGAAATGGTGAGTCTCATTAATTATAATAAACTAATTAATAATCTCTCCTCACTAATAAAAGCCAAAGGATAGAATAAAATAGTATCCTGATACATAAAGTTATAGTGCAGGTTATTTGAATACTTAAAATTATTAGTATGAATATCAGGAAGCTATTGCTTTTATTAATCTTAATTAGAACAGAAGATTAGGGTATCTGACTGCTAATAAATACTAGAGCAATATTTAAAAATGAAATTGATATTGAATTTACTATTAGTTTCTTAATTATTTGTAGGAATTAAATCTCAGTTTTGAAACATAGGAATACCAAATGCTTGCTAATTATGCCATTTAGTATCAGATTATATTCAAAAGCAATCTTTAGCTATTTTGACCTTATAGTTAAAAGAAGAGGAATCAATCCTTTAGAATTTATTTAGGCAAGTTTGTAAATAAGGAATTGCTAAAGAAATTTCAGTTGAAAGATGCTCATAAATTTTAAGTCTCTATGCAGAATTAGTTTTATCAGCTTTTCTTAGTAGGTACTCCAATCCTTTTTATGTTTGCTTTTCTTTGAATTTCTGTTCTAGTCCTTAATTACAGATATAAAGCTTTTAGAAATGGAAAAAAGAAGTATAAGAGAAAAGATATTAATAAGTAAGTAATTTAAGGAGTAGTGTAAGGAACAAAAAAAAAGTAACCTTCGTTTAAATAAATGATATTCATTTAGATTTGAATTACTAGGAAGGCTCCGATGTAGATTGTAACTAAAGGCTATGTTGTCATAATATTGCAAATATATCATAAGTAAAAAAGCTTGCAGGTAAATATGGAAGCTATGGGAAGTGTTCAATTCCTAAAAGTTCTTTAGAACTTATGGCTCAGCAAGTAAAGATAAATAATCCAGACTTAGATTTTATGATACTAGTAGGAGATTATGTTTCCTAAGAAATATTTGATTAGAACAGCATGAAAAAGGAAGTTATTAATAATTGAAAAGTTATTATCAAAACTCTTGATAATGCTTTTGACTATCAATTACCTTTGTTTATTGTATTAGGAAATCATGATACTTATCCCTAGGAACTTTGGAGCATCAATCAGGAAACTATGAGTTGACTTCTAGATGAAATGTTTGCATATTACAAGCATCATTTATCCAAGAAATCATAAGAAACATTTTAAAAATATGGGTATTTTTCAATGATTTATGCAAAGAAATTGAAAATAATAGGGATAAATCCTTTTTACTGTAACAGGATGAATATACTTCTTATAGAGAATGCGACAGATCCTGGTAATCAAATTTAATGAATACACAGTGAACTCCTAGAATCAGAATAATTGAACTAAAGTGTATATATTCTTAATCACTTTCCATATCCACATAGATTTATTGAAGAATGTGGGAATAGGTATATAGTCCTTATTGATAGATTCCAGTCAATTATAAAAGGTATTTTTAGCGGACACACTCATAGAGATACAATAAACTTAATAAAGAACTAATAAGGTAGAAATATAGCTGTGCAATTTTAAAATCCTTCTTTTACATGTTATGGAGAGAAAAAGATAATTAGTCCTTCATTTAGAATATATGAAGCTGATTCAACTAGCTTCGAAATACTTGATTTTCAGTAATTTAGGTTAAATTTAACTTCTGAAGAAAACAAAAAAGACCCTTAGTTTGATTTAGCTTACAAATTCAAAGATTAATATAGTCTAGCAAATATCTCCTTCAACTAAATTGAATTACTTGCTTAAACAATAGAAAATAACGAAGATTAAGCTTTAATTTTCCTAACCAATAAGCATTCCGGATATAAATTTGCTGAAGCTTGCGATTAAAAGTGTAGATAATAAACAAGTTGTGGAATATAATAGACTTGCATAAAGGAAAAAGATAATAATTTATTTTGGAATATTCTAAATATATTATATGGAGAATGGGTTAGGATGATCTTTTGAGATACTAGAGTAAGTTTCTTTACTATTTAAATAATTAATTTTATTTAAAAATTTACTGCTAATAAAATAATAAAGGACTATGTAATTATTGAATATCTTAATTCTCCTATATTCATCAATAAGACAATAAACAATAGAAAACTAATTGTTTTAACTATTCTTTTACTTTTTATATTTGTGGCTGCTTAGTAGAGGACTTATATAATTTAGTTGTTCAATTAGAGAATATGATAGTTGTATAAAAAAGACTGATCAGTAATGTAGGTTGTTAATTAAGCACTATAGTTATTCCATAAAGTAAGAGTTATGAGAGTCTTAGTTTGCCAATAATTAAGCTAATCTTCTATCATTAAATCATTAGTTTAATAAAAAGAGCCTGCACTATAAGAATCTATACTTAACTAGTTACATATGATCATATAGCCATTAGGATTAAAAGCAAATGTTTAAAGTGATTTTAATTTGGAATTATACAATTTATAAAATGAACTCCGCAAGAGTATTTAATGAGAATTATGAAGTGCTTTATTAAAGATAACAAGAGCAAATCCATCATATAAGAAGAATTAAAGATATTTTTAAGCATGGATCTAAAGTTCTTGATAACAAAGCTCCTAGATCTTTTGAATCAGCTATGCTATAAAAAGGATTTAGTTTTTGGGATCATGAAAAAAAGTGAGAAATATAAAGATAGAACTAGATACTGTTAGATAGGCTAGTTTCCATTTAATAAGGAAAAAATAATAAAAAAATAGCTCCTACTCCTACACATGCCTTATACAGTCTTAACATTGAGCATAGAAGAAAATAAGCTACTAAAATAACTGCTGAAAATGAAGCTTTCGCTATGCGACTCTGTAACGCCAAACCTAAACTTTCTAACAAACTTCTAGAGAGAGATTATGAGAAAAATCTGCAATTTAAGAAAATACACGGAAAAAAGAAGCATAATAAGCTTTAAAAGTTATAACTTCCTCCTGTGTCTGTAAGTGTTTAATTCAGAAAAAGTATGTTAGTGCTTTTGAAGGAGAAAGACTTACATTTAATTCTTTTGATTGCACTGAAGAAGGAAGTAAATTGAAAAAATCCTATGTCAGTAATTTTTAAAATAAATCCCAATGTCAAAATAAATCTCCAAAAGGAGAAGTAGAAACTTCCTAAGAAAGCTTTATTAAAGACTCTAATTTTCACTTCCATGACTAAAGATCTTTTGACTACCATTTAGGATACAGCTCAAAAGGTTCTAAAAAGGAAACTAAAAAACTATAAGTGGAAAATAGAAAATTAAACCAAAAATTCAAGTACAAAACAACTAACAATGAAAGAAAGGCAAACTAATAGGATAAATCAATTTAAAATGAAGCTATGGAATAAAGTGATATTAAATTAGGATAAAAAAGTCCTTAAATTTTAAACTAAGTAGATGAAAAATAAGCTGGAGATGAAAAGAAAAAAGAGACAGCATAAAGTCTCTTTGAAGTTTAAAATTAATAAAATGAAGAGACATAGGAACATTTCAAATGATGCTTTATAGTTTTTTAATTAAAAATTTATTTTATAAAGTTTAAAAATATCTCAAGTATTACAAATTTTAGTTTTATGAAAATCTAAAAAAGGGTAAACAAATTAACGGTGCTTTCTAAACCTTGGCTATTAAGAATTGCTTTATACATAAAATTAATTTGGTCTAAGTAAGTTGAAGTTTTAAACACTTCATGAATAATATTAGATTTTTAAGAATCTTATTAAAAAATGTTTATCAAATTAATGAGTTTCTCAAGCTTTCTATCCTTCTTCTAATTTGTTATAGTCACCACTGCATTTGCAATTCCTTTTCTTGTAAATTAAAAATCCAACTAGAGCAAGAACCAACAGGACAATAACTACAATGATAATTACTCCTGATCCTCCAGATTCTTCTTCAGATGCAGCTTTCTCAGCTTCAGCAGTTGAGGTAGTTTATTCCTATGCGGCAGTCTCTGCTGTTGCAGTGGAATCAGTGGTGGTTCCCTCAGCTGGAGTATTTTCAGCTGGTACATTTTCAGCTGGTACATTTTCAGCTGGAGCATCTTAACTAAGAGCAAAAGCAAGCAAGACACAAACCAATAAAGCTTTCATTTTATAATACAGAAAAATGTTCTTGCTTTAATATAAAATATTAATAAAACGCTACGTTTAAATAATTAAAACCTATCTATATTATATCCATATATAATTATCTAATAACTAGTTATTTTCTTACTTAGTCCATTTATCGTTATAGCTCAAGCTTTTTAATTACTAGTTCCATTGTTTCATATTTCTTTTTATTAATTTATCTTTAATAATTCTCCTTACATTTTAATATTATTATGAAATTTTCTTTTTTTAAGCTTAAACAGATTTAAGCTTTAATAAATAGAAGATTAGAAAATCCAAGCACTTAAATAATAACAGAGTAAAGCATACTAGCAAATGATTATAGGATAATTCTGAATTATCAAGCTATTTAAAAGGCATCAAGTTTAGTTTATAAACAAATCTAGAATTTTCTTAAATATAATATTTTATACTTACAAGCTTAGTGCCTTTATACTTTATCTCATTTTTGAAGATATCTATTACAGCTGATTGAAGTATTGAAACTTGTTCTAACATTTTTTTAACAAATAATGCAAATGCCTGAAAAACTTAGTGAGCGAATTTATAGTCGACTATAAAATAAATTATAAGAGTAAATACTTTTAATTAATAAACTTACTATATCTCTTTGCACAAAAAACTAGCTCATCTTAACTATTTATTTATATCAAGATTAAAACTTGCTCTAAGAGTAAGCTTTTCTGTAGTTTATTTGCTTAAATTGATTAATGTGAGAAAGCAAGGAATATAATATGATTTGATTTAATAAGTTTATTTTTATTGTTTATCTTTAAGCATATCAAACTTATAAGCTTTTATCGTCATAGCGCTTATAAATATTTATCTGATAAAAATATTTTCTTACTATTTATTACATAAAAGAGATATCTCCTAACTCTATTCACTTAATTGTCATAAAATGGTTATTAAATCTTAAATAGAATCTATTCTTCTTTGCTATTCAAGTAGTTATTTTAGATTCTTTGAATATTACAGATTAAATAATGTAGCTGAAGGTAATAGCTATAAATAAAATAAAGATATCCTTAAGCTAATATTTATTTAAATTATCAGCACCAAGAGATCTATGCTAAGTAAAATGGAAAGGCTTCCATAAATATAATAAATGCTAAAGATGATACAAGCAAAAAGGCTACTTAGATATTTAACCCTTTGCTATTAACTTATAGTGTTTCATAATAAACTATGAAAGTTGATATTCTTTTTTATTTAATTTAAACTAACTATTTTTAAATGGAGTCAGTCTATTATCATTTCAATATCTACTTTTAATAAAGTTCCATAAGAAAATCAGAGTTTTAATTTAATCTAATGTCATAAGAACTCACTCTCATATAATATGAAAGCTTTTTAATATTCCAAGGAGTCTTTTTACAACCAATTATCTCTATGTTTTTCCAAAAAATTAGACTTCTATAATTAAAGAGTTAAAGCTTACTAGTTAATTAGTAATAAAATAAATTTAAGCGTTATCTTAATTTTTAGCTTCCATATATAAATCATATCTAATACTATTAGAATGAATGCTTAAGAACAAATAAAACATATAAATAAAGATATAGCCATAAAATCTAAACGTAATAGGAAATAAACCTATAAACTAAGGTATTTTTAAATAGAATAATTAAATATAATTTTTTAGAATGATGCATCAACCAAAATAAAATAAATCGTATATAATTAAAATATTGCTAATTTTGTATACAAATATTAGCTATTAGTGTAAATCTAAAATATTAATTCTATTAATATTCAATCAAACTTAATAGACTTTTAATTAGTTTGCTGCTGCTTAATATTTTAAATCAAATTTAATAATTTATTCTAAGAATTAGTTACTCATAAATAAGAAATTTAGCTTTATTTGTATTTATTTGCCACTTAGTGAAAAATATTATAGCTAAGAATAGTAAAATTAAAAAGGATAGAAACTTAATTATTTAACTAAGTAGAAATAAAAAGAGATTCTAAAGCTTACTGATCAAAAATAGATTCTTAACTTAATTTAGTAAATTAATAAGTGTTTTTACTACTCCTTGCAAAGTTAAGGCTAATACAGAGTTTAATAAACCTTATGAAATGCTTTTTATACTTACTTAATGCAAATAATCTTACTTAAAGATAAATCAATCACTAAGCACAATATTTAAACTAAGGATAATATTCATTTAAACTAGATCTTTCTATTTTTAATATTACTAGGCTTTAAGCAATTAAATGCTTATATCATATTCTACAGCTAAGAAGGATAAAGAGATAAAAGACTTAGACAAGAACACTTAAATTAGGTTTTAGTTAATATAGTTATGTTTTGATTTATAGTTCTAGTTAAAGTACTAAAGATAGAGCATAATTAAATATCTTATCCCTCTAGCTTAAAAAATGAAATATCACTATTATATAACTTTTATAAATGATTATTTAAGAAATCTTTATTACTTTTAATTTAACGTAAGGCAAGTAAGAAAAATATTAGGGCTTTTTGTTCTAATACGATAAAGGTAACTTAAGCAATCAACTAATTCTGTAAATAGATTAAGTTATAAACTTGTAACTAAAAACAAAAATAGTTTATAGCTAAGGTATTACTTTCAATTAGCTGCTTAAGCAATTTAAAATGTTCTAAGTTTTGATAGCAAATATATAGATGTGTATCTATTATATTTCAATTACAGTCTATAAGAAAATTAAAAATGTTATAAAATAGCTTAAATATATCTTCACTAAAATAAATTAAATCTGCATGCATTCATATATTAGCATAATTTAGTATACAGTAAGCTTATTACTTTTAAATTAAATCATACGAAATTTTATTAAATTTGATATAATTAATTGAAATTTGCCGATCTAAAAGCGTAGCAAAGTTAGATAAGTTTTAAAAATGCTATAAAGCATTTTAAAGCTCAGTTATAACTAAAAAATAAAGTATGTGATAAGATATAAAATTACCAATTATATTTCTTTTTAAAATGCTTGCATAAAATCATCTATTTTTTAATAAGCTTCAAAAATATACAATGCTATTAATTAAAGCGAAAAAGATATAAGAAACTTAGAGAAATAAGTAACTATTACTTTAAAGTAATTCAAGCTAAGCTAGCTTTATTGCATAAATGCTAATATTATAATTTTATTTTTTGGTATATTTTGAGAATATTTAATATTATTACAAATATGACTTTTACATTTTAACTCAGGAAAATTATAAAAATAAACATTGAAATTAAAAAACTAATAAGCCAATATTCAAATTAAAAGACCCAAAGCTCCTTTTGATAGAATATACGATAAATAATTAAGAATGATAACTTAAAGTTTGGTTATATTTAATTATATTAAATGCAGATTAGAATACCGTTGATTTATTTAAAAAAGCTTATTTAATTTAATCAAAAATATAAATGAGTTAAACTTATTTAAATTTCATACCTTTTTCAACTTTAAATTGTTAAGCATAAGTAGTAAATTTAAAAAGTAAAATTAAAAATTTATATGAAAGCTAAATATAATCCTAGTTGGTATTTATATTTTTTAATTGATAGAGTGCATTCTGTAAAAAGTAGGAAATAAAACTTCTAAATTTAGTAGCAGTTGGATACAAGTTTAATGTAGTTTAAGTTTCCATATTTAAAAATCATGATTTAACATTTTTTAACACAGAATAAAAAACAAGTAAAAATGGATTAGGAGGAACAAGAGCAAGAACATTTCTCACATGAGTTATCGATCCATACTCCATTACCAGTTGAAGCTTCGCTGATACAAAGTTTGCGGGTAGATGAAGAGATTCATTAACATAATGGGATAGATACTGATCCTAAGTCCCCATTAGGAAAAGTAGGTGATTCCTTGGCTAAATAAAATGTTTAGTAATAATTTCAAAGTAGGAAATCAGCTTCTTTATGGTAATTTTATACATTTCTTACTTTTAAAGAGAAACTTCTGCTTCTTTTTGCGTCGATAATGGCTTTGACACAGTCTTTGCTATTTCCTTCATATTCAGTAGTCATTGGGAAAATTTCAATATAGTTCTAAAAAAGTAAAAGTTAAGATGAAGTTGAAACATACACTGGCTGACTAGCATGTGTATGTGTTGGACTTGCTGTCATATCCTTTGTACTAACTACAATTTTTCTATCAACTTTTATGAAAATAGGATAGAAGATAGGATATAAATTCAGACACAAACTTCTTGAAGCTCTCCTAAAGCAAGATTTTGAATGACTAGACTCAAGAGATTTAGCTGCTTATCCTTCTAAAGTTTCAGAGCTTTGCAGATAAGTTTAAACAGCAGCTGGTGAAAAAATGGGATTATGCATTCATGATTGCGTCATGCCCATTTTTGGATTTGCAGTTGCTTTTTACACTTACTGGTAACTTTCGTTAATAATACTTGGATTAATGCCTTTCATGGCTTTAATTGGTTATAGAACAACTAGAAATATGTAAAGAAAGATGATGAATAAAGCTAAGAACTATGAGAAAGTAGCTAGCTAAACTGAGGAAATCCTGATTTCGATAAAAACAGTAGTATCCTTTAATGGATAAGAGTAAGAAAATAAAAAGTTTTAATAATCAGTAGAAAGTGTTAAAAAGTAAGGACTAAAAGACACTTTAGAAATAGTTTTAACTAGTTGTGTGTGGAATGTTCTCTTCTTTATAATGTATGGAATTTCAATAATAATAGGAGCTCATTTTATGGTTAAGAACTATGAAGATTGGGATGGGAATGATTATACTACTGAAAACATTTTCACTGCAATGATGTGCTTTATTCTCACCAGCTTCATATTTATGACTGCTTTTCCTAATATAAAAATTATTTTAGAAGCAAAGATTGCTTTAGCATAAATACTGGAAATAATCAACTAAGAAAAGAAAATTATATACAATTAGGGCTCCAATGTGGAAAACTGTACTGGTAAAGTGGAATTTAAAAATGTAGATTTCAACTATCCATAAAAGCCTAATATTTAGGTTCTTAAAAACATAAATTTAAAAATAGATCCTGGATAAAAAATAGCTATATGTGGATAATCTGGGTCAGGAAAATCTACTATCATCTAATTGCTTTAAAGGTTTTACGATCCTACAAGTGGAGTAATTTATATAGATGATAAGGATATTAAAACAGTAAACTTCAATTAAATGAGGAAATATATTTCGATAGTAAGTCAGGAGCCTGTACTATTCAACACTACTATTAAAAGCAACATTCTGTTTTCTAAAAATGATGCAACTGATGAAGAAATTATTTAAGCCACTAAATTAGCAAATGCTTATGATTTTATTTAAAGATAGCCATAATAGTTTGAAACAAATGTAGGATAAGGAGGTGGCTAACTCTCTGGTGGAGAAAAGTAAAGAATTGCTATAGCGAGAGCAATTTTGAAAGAACCAAAAATATTGATTTTAGATGAGGCCACAAGTGCTCTTGATAGAACTAACGAACGTGACGTTTAAAATTCATTAGATAGAATTTGCTAGTAAAAAAGCTTTACAACTATAATTATAGCTCATAGGCTCTCAACTATTCAAGATGCATAAAAAATTTTCGTTATAAGTTAAGGATAAATTATTGAAGAAGGTACTCATAATGAATTGCTAAAGTTAGAAAAAGTATATAAATCACTTGTCTAGGCTTAGATGATTGGAAATGAAGATTAAAAGTCAACTTAAAAAGCAAGTTAATCCTAAGTAGAAATAAAATAGATTAAAATTGAGTAAATGTAAATTGAGGACAAGCAATCCAAACCTAAAAATGAAGAGTAATAACGTATTAATACCTAACCCGATGAAGAAACTTAAAGAGATAGCAATAAAAAATAAGAAATCGCTAATAAAACTGCGTAGCCTCCTAAGAAAAAGATCAGATGTAAGCTATTGAATTTTAAGAATTTTAGAAGACTTATTTCTTATGTGAGCTCAATCAAATGTTTAATTCCTATAGGTATTGTAAGTGGACTTGTTTCAGGAATTGTGTTTCCAGCGAATGCAATTTTAATAGTAGGTGCCATGAAACATTTGAACTACCCTGATGATGATCATATCTAAAAATATTCCTATTTATATGGAGGTTTATTCTTCATGTATGGGGTAGTAAAAGCAGTTTCTTATTTTGGATAACATTTTTCTTTAGGGTATTTTAGTGAGCAACTAACTGCCAAAATGAGAAAAATATGTTTTGAAAAGCTTATAAATTAAGATATCGAAGAGTTTGATAGGAAGTAAGCTCCTATATTAACAAATAGTCTAACAAACGAAACTATTCATATAAATACAGCAGCAGGTACAGCTCTTCCTAGTTATATGGAAGGTTTATCTTCACTTTTAGGAGGCTGACTAATTGGAATAATAAGTTGCTGGGCTATTGGACTTATTTATATACCACTTGCTCCTATGATAGTTTATAGTTCTTTTGGTATTACAAATATGATAAGAGGATTTGCAATGTAATTTAGTAAGGAATATGAACCAGCTGCTAATTTAGCTTCTGAAAGTATTTTGAACATAAAGACAATAAGATCATTTGGAAATGAATAACTGATAGTTGATTAGTATAAGAAGTATTTGAGAAACTAAGTAATAAAAGGAAAAAAAATTGGACTATATACAGGCCTTCTTCTAGGAACTAGTAGATTGATGGTTTTTCTTACCTATGCTCTTTTGATTTGGTTCAGTTCTTGGCTCAACAATCATACAGATATGTTTGATTATTAAGATGGCATCACAGCTATGTGGGCTTGTGTATGAGGTTCTTTTGGTATTGCCTTTAGTTCAATGTACGCTTCAGATATTGCAACTGGAGAAGCTGCTGCTATAAATCTTTTTTCTATCTTAGACTATTAAAACAAAGTTGTTGATAAGCCAAAAGAGACGCAACAAAATAAAGTTAATAGTGCATAAATTGAATTAAAGCAAATAATCTTTGCCTATGCTAAGAATCCTAATTTTAAAATTTTAAATAATGTTAATATATTTTTCCCTGCAGGTACAACAACAGGACTAGTTGGATTTAGTGGTTCTGGCAAATCTACAATAATATCTTTATTGCTGAGGTTTTATGAACCATAGGAAGGAAGTATTTTGATAGATGGAATAGATATAAAAGATTTATCTTTAGAGTACCTTCGAAATTTAATAGGCCTTGTAAGTTAAGAGCCGGTTCTTTTTTCTGGTACTGTTGAATAAAATATAAAATATAGTAAGCCAGATGCTACTGATTTAGATGTTAAAATAGTAATGGATAAAGCCTATGTTGATTTAAGTCTCACAGATGTAGTTGGATTAAAAGGATCTAGAATTTCAGGAGGTTAAAAGTAAAGAGTAGCAATTGCAAGATCATTGCTTAAGAATCCTAGAATATTACTTCTTGATGAAGCTACATCTGCTTTAGATAAAAAAAATGAAGAGCTGGTATAAGAAGCATTAGACAAGGCCAGAGAGGGACGTACTTGTATAACAATTGCACATAGATTAAGTACTATTTATAATTCTGATCAAATAATAGTTTTAAATTAAGGAGAAGTAAATGAAACAGGGACTCACGGAGAACTCCTTGAAAAGAAAGGAATCTATTACTCTATGGTGAAGGCATCATGAATATTAACTTATATAATTACTAATTAAATTTGGATTTCATCATTTTAAATAAGCAATTGCTTTACTTATGTAACAATAAATAATATTCTAGCTCTTTCAATTAATTAATATAATAAAACAAAGATAAGATAAATTGGTTTGAGTATCTGAATAGGGTATAGAACAAAATTCTAGAAATCAATATTTTAAATTTTAAATTTATTGAACTGAGTCAAAAGGTAATAGAGATGATGCAAACAGAATAAAATATAACAACTATTAGGTTTTTATTTTATCCCTCAATTTAATAATCCTTACCTATTAAATTTTATAACCTTTTAAGTTATATTTTTGGCTTCATTTATACATAAAGCTTTATAATAGCTTTGCCATTAATCCTCAATTCTATACTTGGCAACTTATATGATATAATAAGAAAAGAATTTCTAAAATGATAGTAAAGGATAAAGTCTAATCTATACCTAATTGCTACCATTAAGCACTAAGTTAAAAATAGTATTTTAATCCTTTTATGAGATATAAGTTTTGTATAATGATAAAATTATACCTGCAATAGAATATATTAAGCTAGGCTATTATTATCTAATCATTTTTAAATTAATTAAAGAATTTTAGGTTTATTCAAAAGAGGCTTTATTAAGATCCTCTTGCATATATTTAGATATCTTAAGGTTTAACAAAGAATAATCGTAAAAGTATGTTGTATCATTAAGCTTCTACAAAGAGTGTTTATGAAGTCATCTACTTTATATAACTAATGTAATAGCAAAAGATTTATAATACATAATTTTATCTAAGAGAGCTGGATTCATTTAGCTTCGCTAAGTTTGTCTAAGTTAAAATATTTAGCTTAGATAGATTTAAATTTTTCATCATAAACTAAATATAAAAAAACTTTACCATTTAATATAAAGGAACAAGTATACTAGTAAATGCTATTGTTAGTATAATGTATTTTATTTTACTAAAAGGTAATTCATTTAATAATGCTATTTCTTAAGATTAAATTAAGCAATTATTAGAGTATATAATATAAAGCCTCATTATTATTAACTATCTAAAGTAAAGTATCTATAATTGCTTTTTTAATTGCTCCATTAGATTGTTTTTAAATAATAGAAGTAAAGTATTTGGATATTTAATTGCTTTTTTACTTCAACTCTCAATCTCAATTCTTTAAATTAAGTTTTCTTACAATCCTCTATTTTATTCCTTTAACTTATCCAAGCAATTAAATTTAAGAGATTACCAACACTTTTATACTATAAATGACTGCTAGTTCAGACTTAGAATTTTTGCTAAATGAGAGAGAATAAATTTAGCTAAAAGTAAAAAGGAAAGAGAATAAAATGAAATAAGAAAATCAATAATTAAGAAAACTCCGAGCAATCAATGAGTTTGCTTTATCTTGCTTAATTTGCTAGCTATTTTTAATTCTTTTTATCTTAATTAAAAAAAAGAAAGTTTAAGTTTTTTAAGAATAAAACTAAAATTATTAAAGCTCGTTATATTATTAAAAAACATGGGGATTAGATGTGTCGAAGCGAGAATTTTCAAAAGTGTTTTTCTCATATTCTTGATCAGTCTCAATAATAACATCAATATCAGAGTTATTTTCATTAAAAATGAATTTACCTTAAAATGATGCATTCTTTATGTCTATTTATTATTTATAAATGCTATAATTTAATAACCACATTGGTTCTGATTCAGATTTTCTTTCTTCCTATCTTAAGTTCCATATATTATTATGCTCTTATATCCTTTGAAATGAAAGGAATCCTTGATTGGAAGCTTAAGTTCTATCTTAAAATCAATTAGGTAGTTAAATTAGATTTTACTTATAAGAATTAGTAAGAAGCTTTTACGTAGGCTTATTAACTTCATATTCACTTTAAATAGATATTTCATCATCTTCTTTATCTGTTTGCTATTTAGTTTAAGATAATTCGTTTTATTATAATTACTATTGTATTTTTTCTTAATTTTCTCTTAACTTTTGAATTATTTGCTCTTTTACTTTTTCAGGATTTGTTTTGAATTACGTTGGCATAGCAATACTGTTTTCACTTTCTACTTCTGAAATAACTGAAAGATTTAACTCTGCTTCTAAATCGCCAGCAATATCTAATCCTGTTTTAGATAATGAACTATTAAGAGATGAGTTTAATTGTTAACTACGGTTCTCCTCAGTTTAATTACTTTCACTGTTTTGATTAATTTAAGCCAGTTCTTATCTAATAGAAGTTTATGAAACAATGGAGTTGGACCTGGATTATTAGTTTGATTATATATTTTGATTAAGATTCTAATTTATAAATTTATCTAATCTAATATTCTATAAGTTTTGATCATTTTCTGTAAATCTCTGATCTAATTAAGCTTAATTACTAGGTCTTCTTGAGGCTTATTAAGACTTACTTATAAATTCTCTAGTTTACTTTTAAGACTACAAACTATTTAAAGTTCTTAAGCTTAGATTACTTGAAGAACTTTAGTTTAGCACTATTTTGCTTTCATTACTAACTACGACAACTTCATTTTCATGCAGCTAGACTGATTAATTATCTGATATAAAAGAACTATTTCTGGAAAAATTTTTACTTCTGATGATTTGTGAGTTTTCTTATAGTTTGTTAATTGAAAACTTCTAAGAGCTTCTTAAGCTTTTGCTTGATAATGATTGCTAATTTTTTTCAATAGAGGAGACTTCTTAGTTATTAAAAGAGTTTTCACTAGCATATTCTGATAAATCTTTCATTAGTTAAAATGAATCTTCTAAGCTTTCGCTGATACTCTCGTTCTAATTTGTTTGTATTTGATTTTAAAGATTAAAGCTATTCTCTAATTACTAAATATTACTTTTATTAGAATAAGTTTAAGTCAATTCTTTTTTATCACTAGATGGACTATTAATGCCTTCTTATATTAATTATGGTTAAATTTACTCTTGCTAACTTGATATGTTGTTGTTAGTTATTTTAGAGTCCTATTATACTTCCGAGTCTAAAAATTAAATGCTAATATCAGTCAAATTTTCTGTTTTCTAAATAAGTTATTTATTATTATTGGAAATTCTAGGATCATTATTCTTAGTCAATACAGGCTTTTACTCATTTTTATTTGAAGTAGGCAATTGCTATTTATTATCTTGCGCTTCTTTTAAAACTTGTTCTTACTTGCTTTTTGCTAATACTCTTAAGTTATTTGTAGAAGATTGTCTATTGCTTTATTCTTTCTGATTTTGAATAGACACTTTAGGTTCGCTAGGTCTTTCTTCTTCAAATACAAGATTCTGCTAAAATTTTTCAAAACTATTAGGCAAATTAATAAGTCCTTCATTTGTATCTTTCTTCTTACTATTAGTTATTTATATTCTTTTTTCTTCTTAATTTGGTTCTGATTCTATGTGATCTTTTCTATTCGTTACTGAATTCTTTAAATCAATAGAGCTTAAATCTCCTTAAGTTTGCATTTCATTAATATCGAAAGTGCTTTAATTAAGAGGGAAATTTTTATTATTTTAGAGTTTTTATTTACTTTAATTTTGAATAATTTGGTTTTCTCTCTATTTAATAAGTAAGATGAAATCATTTGGTGGTTCTTGTTGTTCTGGATTTATATTTGAAGATTCTATTTTTATCCTTTTAGATTTATTTTTTTTAGCTTAAGGTATTTGTTCTCATTCTATTTCTTGCTAATCAAAGCTTAAATCATTATTTTTCATTATATCTTCTTTATGCATTATTTGATCCAAATTAGTTTCATCTTATTCGCTTATATTCTCAATGGAATTACTTTAGCTTATCTCATCACGAGATTAAACTCTGTAATATTCACCTAAATACTGGAAGCGGATTCAGGAATAATTGGGGCCAGGCAATATTTCTACCTTATACTTCCTTCTTAAAATGAGATTAGTTTTTGTGATATATTTATTCATTTAAACTGAAGCTTTTTTTGCTATTATAAGCTCCCATTACGATGTATCAAACAATTTATTTATAAACTTCTAACTTCGAAACCTTCATATAACTGGTAAAATACTAATCAAGAGGAGAATAAGTATGAGCTCAGGCCTTACTCTTACTGACATAACAATGGAAATAATAAAGCAGGAGATTATCCAAATGAAAGAAGCAATAGTAGCAAATTTGCCTTTGTTTATATAATTTAAGCACTAAACTTCTATTTAATTCCAAGCGTTAGACATTATTATTCCACATTAATTTAAGATAAATTATGCTTCTTATTTGGATACTCTGTCTAGCACTTTATCAGTTTCAACTTCTTAATATCCTGTAGGTAAAACTGGTACATTCACGAAATTGCAGCAAGGAGCTTCTAATATTTCATCATATAATGGCCAACCTCTATCTATGGGAAATATGCATTAATCTTCTGTAGCTTATGGTAGTTCAGTTAACTGTAATTAAACTTTAAAAGGCTTGAAAACTTTTACCCAAACTCACTTAAAAAGGCTAGTATTCTATATTTTTTAAGGTTCTTACTCTTCTTTGGACATCTAATAAACTATAAATGATAGTAATTTAAATCCTTTAATTCTAATCTTAAATACAAAAGCCTTTGAAAATTAATAAGGCTTAACTTAGGCTACTATAACTAGATCATAGCAAATAGCTTTATACTATTCAATAATATACTTTTTCCATACAGTTCAATTTAGCTTTTAGCTATTAAGCTAATAAACTTAAAGTTGATTTGACTAATTAGAGCATATAGTAGTACTATGTAAGAAGCATCTAAGTAATTCTAAACAATTGATTAACTAATTGACTGATTAGTTCCTTTTAATTCAAAGCATATCACTTTAAATAGTTATTATTTTGAGTGACTTATAACTGACAAAGCATTGATAAGTGGCCTAGTTATATTATAGATATTGTATTTTAATTAAAGCTCTATTAATAATTTTGGATATACAAGAAAGTATCAATAGAAGTGAATTTATATAAGAAATCTCTAGCATAGAATAAGAACTTGCTTCATATAGTTAGCGAATATATAGGCTAGGATTAATAGGTTATTATTAGTTAGAATTTAATTGTTTAAATGGAATTAAGCAAAGATTAGGTTCTATAGTTTTTAAGCTCTCTCTCTTCTATTCTTGACAATTACTACTGGTCTTTGAAAGATACAATTAAAGACGCATAAAAAGCAAAAATGATTGCTGAAAAATAAGGAAAGGAAGCTTTGGATAACCTACTAGGAAATCATAATTTAAAGTTAGAGGAATTGTTTGATATTTGAAATAACTAATATGTCAATGATGAAGAGTACGGGGCAGCATTAAAAAATTGTAACGATAGTGTTGATGCTTGTAGAAAAAAACTGAGAGAAATAATTAATTAAGAGAAATAAAAACAGATGTCTGAAAATTGGATTTTAGAAGAGCATGAATATTTAAACGAAGAAGAAATGAATAGATAGATGGATTAAAACTGAGAATCAAATAGTTAAAGATTATTATAATTTATGCTATTCATAGTATCTATTAATTACTTAAATTACTTGATATAACTACATAAAATCTCTATTAATTGAGAATCATGCATTAAACTATATATAAAGCTATTGCATGTAAATTAGCTATAATAAGTAGACTAGATATTCATCTAACTTTTATAAATTTTCAGCTAATAGCAGCATAAGGTTTAATCATCAAGCTGGATTTACTATTATTTATAAAAATCCAAGTGATTTTAAGCCTAAAATAGTTAATAACAATTATATAAAGCATTAGGACTAAGAAAACTTAAACTAAATTAATTAATTAATTGGAATAAAATAATCTTAATAGCTGTTTGCTTGATGATTAATATTAAAATGATTTAAAATAATAAGCTTAATACTAATATATTAATAGCACAGATAGACTTATTTATTTACTTTTGTTTAAAGAATTATTTTTTAATTAAATAATATGTTAGAAATTAAACTAATATCAATTTGCTTATTTTAAGCTAATTATATATTGTTCATCTAGCTATTGTAATTTAATCTAATCTGTTTTAAAGTTTAGCTATAAAGCGAGATTCAGAATATTTAAAATTATCCTTCAAATTGAAGAGTATGAGCTGAAGTAAAAAGGATGCATTTGATATTATTAAGTAGAACTTAACTTAAAATATGATAAGTTTCTTTGATCTTTTGAGTGTAGATTTATAGTAGAAAGCTTAATAAATTATTTAAAAATTTATCTTTATATTGGAGGGAATATCTTCTCAAGTTTAAATAGCCTACTCTTATCATATCCTATATAATGAATAGTTCTTAACACTGTTAATTATAATCTTCTTAGAATATGAACAATAATTATTGCACTAATCCGAATATAGTTCAAATATAATAGGAAGCTTCTAATTCTCAGCCTTAATAAGAAATGATAGAAAAAAATGAGGAAAATGAAAGAAGTAATAAGAACTAAAAGCAAAGCTCTAAGAATAGAGCTGGGCTATATATTCAATTTTCCTTTATTGATAGAAAAATAAAACTTCTTAATCATGATTCATTTAAAGTGAAAAAAGATACTCGAATGTACTTTGCTGCTGTTCTAGAATATTTAGCAGCTGAAGTTTTACAAGGAGCAGTTGATGAAGCTTTAAAGGTAAATTCCAAAAGAATAACACCTAAAATTTTATTTAACTCAGTAATGAATGATTTTGAATTAAAATCAATAGTGCCTGATTCCATTTTCTGATATGCTGATTTCAGTAGAACAGGAAATAGCTATTTAAATTCAAAAATTATAAAAAAAGATAGTGCAAATGGCAAAACCTAATTATCAAGTAAAGAAAGTTTATTAACCACACATCTAACCAATTTTCAAGATGAATTTGTTAAAGAAAAGCTGATTATACAATATTCTTAACCCTAAATTCCAAATCCTTAAATTGATTTTTAGAATAAGGGAATATTAATGAATGAAAAAGATTCAAGCATTAAAATTGAGCCATGAAACATTTGTTCTATATTTAGTTAACTTTGCTTATTTGATATAAAAGGATTTTGTACTTTATTTACATAATATTAGAATTCTTCTATTTCTTTTAAATTACTTTTATAATATACACTCAGAATAACTAGTTAATATAATAATTAGTTCCAAAAACAGAAGAGCAGTTATATGGATATAAAGAGGTAGAATAGATTTAGATTATTTATATAAATAATAAAGTTATTAAGTTAAATTGATATAAAGACTGCTAAAAATATTAAATGGAGTAATTCAATTAAAAATAGAATAATCTTTCTATATAAGGAAAATTACCTAAATCATACTTATAAAATAACTTCTTTTTATGCTTTAATATTTTGCCTCCAATGATAAACAAAACGATTTTCTATTTAAAATTAATTAAGCTAACTTATTAAGCAAAGACGGTTGATATACTGAAAACAAAGGGTTTTATAAAACTCTGAAATAAATAGTTAATCATTCTATAACTAATTAGCAACTTGATTCATTATTTTATTAGAACTTACATAATTACTTCATATTGCTTAAAATTTTGACTTTAATTAGCTGATTTAATATTTTGGAATTGTGAACTTAATTTTAATATGATTACATAATATTGATCTATTTTTATAATTTTGATCAAATATATAAGTTTGTACTTTAGTTTAAAGACTTACATTAGACTATTTAGATGTCTAACTATAGAAATGTATATCTTTATAATTATTTTTAGATGAGTATAGTAGTATTAGTGCTATATATAAAGCTAGTAGTTATTGTAATCATCACAATCTATTTAAATAAAAATATTTCTTCTTCAAATACTTTAACCTGTTTCATTATTTAAATAACTGGCACTTCTAGATGAGAGAGATAAGATAAATAAGTAAGTTGCTGTTAACTTTATGATTTTTATTATTTCTTTAATTAATCCTTTATAGTATTAATAAGTACTATTTATAAGAGTCTTTACTTATTTAGTGAAATTATTAAATGCTTAGGTGAAATATAAAGATTAGCTATATAAATAGTAGTTTTTCCTAGTAAAATTAGTAGATCTTATATTTTATTTGAGAAGATAGACTAAAAGATATAATATATGAATGCTCTATTTAACTAGGCTAAGTAAGCTTTATATAAAATATGACAGATAATATTCATCTTTATTGGAATAACTTCTAATACTATGGCTCTTTTCATTTAATCATTAAACTGACATTTCACGCTTTATTAATCTTATGCTTTAGCATTCAATTTTCATCTCTAATGTTGGTTCTCTCTAGCAATTCACTTTAAGGGTTATTTATTTAGCATTAATAGATTTGAACTAGATTAAAAGCTAGACGATATTAATTTGGATTATTAAGACTTAACGTTATAATAAAATTCATAATCATAATTAAAGTCTAACATGTCCTAATAAAATTCTGTGATCGAAGAAAGTTCAAGAAGTAAAAGCTATACCAGCAAATAGATAGGAAACTATACTTTAGGTAAAAATATTGGAGAAGGAACCTTCGGAAAGGTAAAACTAGGCTATCATATAATTACTAACTAAAAAGTTGCTATAAAAATCCTTGAGAAAGATAAAATTTAAGACGTTAGTGATGTTGAAAGAGTAGCTAGAGAAATACATATTCTTAAAATAATAAGGCATCCTAACTTATGCCAATTGTATGAAATCATTGAAACTCCTATGTAGCTATATTTAATTATGGAATTTGCTCCTGGAGGGGAACTGTTCGATTATATCGTTTAGAATCAAAGATTAAAAGAAAGGGAAGCTTGCAAATTTTTCCATTAGATTCTTAATGGTGTAGAATACATTTAAAAGCTTCATATAGTTCATAGGGATTTAAAACCAGAAAATCTCTTACTTGGCTCTAAGAAAGAAATTAAGCTTGTCGATTTTGGACTTAGTAATACATATAAAACAGGTGAAACACTTAAAACTGCATGTGGATCTCCTTGCTATGCTGCTCCTGAAATGATAGCTGGTAAAAGATATTTAGGAGAAAGAGTAGACGTTTGGTCTTGTGGTGTTATTTTATTTGCAATGATATGTGGGTATCTTCCTTTTGAAGATCCTAATACAGCTAATCTTTATAAAAAAATAATTTCAGGAATATATTAGGTACCTAAAACAATTTCAAATGAAGCAAGAGACTTAATTCGTAACATCTTAAATACTGATCCAGATAAAAGATTTACTATAAGAGATATCAGATCTCATATTTGAATGTCTTAGATTAAGCATGAAATTATACAGGGAATTATTATTGGAGTTGACAAGATCCCGATAAATGAAGATATTGTGTAGTAAATGGAAAACTATAAAATGAATTCAGATTATACAATTAAATGCTTGGAGAGCAACAAGCACAATAACGTTACCACGACATATTACTTACTTTGCTTGTAAAATAATAAAATTAGTGCCATGAATACAAGTGCTGATAATATTAAGCCAACTTCCAGACATATTTACAAATTAAGCTTAGGCAATGTTAAATAAACCGCGCCTTAAGTTGATTTTGTGCATCCTAGATCTAGAAGGTATGTTTCTAAAATTCCTCCTGATACTGGTGGAAGCAGTAGCAAAGAGCAAAAAGATCTCAATCCTATTCCTCCTAAAACTGTTATAAGAATGAATAGATTTGACCGTGATCTAAGAACTTATTAGAAACCAACTGAAGCAGTTTCTATTTAACCAACTTCAAGAATTACGGGTAATTCATTTGGCAATGGAAGTTCCCGTACTCCTCAAAATGATGCTTTCTCAACATCATTTCACCATAGAGTATCTAATCGCTAAAAGTCTAGTTAAAAGAAAAATCAAGATTTGAAAACACCGAGACCTCCTTCTGTTTAAAAGTAGCCAATGCCACCACCTAACATTGTTAGAAGATTTAGAACTAAATAAGTTGCTAAAATACCTGAAAAGCCAGTAAATTAACGAAATCGCAAAATTTCATCATCAAATGGACCTACTCCTCGCTAAGTTATGCAAGAATTTAACAAAGCTCTAGATTACTACAAAAAGATTAATTGATCCTTATTTATTTTTTCGTCATTACTTTAAAATAAGTTTATTGTTTCAAATTTGAGCTCTTTAAAACCTATTTATCTATATAATAATACTTGTATTATTTTAGTTGATTCAAGCAGGATATAAAGTAGAATCAAACAAATATAATAAGCCTATTTGTAAGTTAGCAAGTATATGCTATTTCACTTTTTAACTATATTAACTTAAATAAAGTGGTTAGTAATTTGGATAATATTTGAATAAAGCCTTTTTAATTTATTTTATAAAGGCCATACAATTATAGTAGTTTCAAATTATTGTAAAATTTAAACTTTTATATTTCACTCATTATCAGAAAAATCAGAACTACTTTGAGATCCTTTTTTTTCAATTTTCTCAGGCTTGTTTTCCTCAGTTACTTCTCTTATTAATTTAATAGATGTTTCCTATATAAAATTTTACTGGGTCATAATCAACTTGAGTAATTTTTTAGCTTTGCTTAACTTGATCTTCAGAGTTTTTTGCTTCAATAATAACATCTTTTAAGATTTTACTTTAAGTATTCTTTAATTTTATTCCCCAGAAGTTAGCTGGTTAGTATTGAATAGTACTTGAAATAGCATTTCTCATTTATGAGGAATTTCTTGAAGTTTACTGACGAATTAGAAGTTTGCTAGCTATACTTTCTCTTCTATTAATTTCAGTTTGTTTGGTTTGAATATTAAGCTCCTAAAATTTTAAAACTTACTTGCTTTAACTTGGAAATTTCATTCTTAAGTTATAACATCTCATCTTATAACTTGGTAAATAACTAAATTTTTTCTTTTGCACTTTCCTCAGCCTGCTGAGCATTCTTATCTTTAACTTTAATCTCTTATGTTAAGTTTCTAAATAAAAAAATACGAAATATTTCTCTCAAATTGATTTTTCTATTAGCTCATTTATTTTTATAATTCGGCAATCTTGTTGGTAGCATTTAATATTTCTTCTTTGCTTTTTTCATGACAATTCTTCAGTTATTATTTAAGACTTTCTATTTCTTCCTTTAAAGCAGCTATTTCTTTTTCCTAATTGCTTATTTTGCTTTAGAAAGATGAACTATCGCTTTCATATTTTTAATTTAATTTTCTAAGTTCGTCTTTTAATCGCTCATTTTCAGATTTAGCATCAGATAGCTTTTAATGACAATCGCCACAATTTTTCTTCATTTCGTTAAACTCTTATTGCACTTATTCATACTTTTGATTTGCATTATTTAGATCTTTTTGTAATCCTTGAACTTATGAAGCAAGTTATTCAGATACTTATTTTTACTTCTGTAATTATTGATCAGATACTTCACGTAATTGGCGCTTCAAATCTTCAATTTAGTTCGTCATTTCTTTTTGCATATTCACTTATTACTATTTGAGCTTTTCAATCTAACTTTCTTTTTCTTAGAGAATTTCTTAAGTTCCAGCATTTTAATTTTGAAGTTTTTTAATTTATAGAATTTCTTCATTTGCTAAATTAAGTTAAGTAGATAGAGTTTTGTTATTGACTATTTCATTTTGCAAGGATTCCTGAGCTTCTTTTAATTATGTACTAAGTTCTTCACTTTTTTATTCAAGTTTTTCACATTCACCTGCCATTTCTTCTTCGGCTGTTCTTTAAGCTTCTATTTTTTTATTTAGTTTTTCAATTTACTTAGTCAAATCGGCACATTTAGTCTTACATTCTTAATGAGATTTTTCTTCATTAATCTTTTAATTTTAAATTTCCTCAATCTATGAATTTTTGTTTTAGATTTCATTTTTTAGTTGAATGTTTTCTTGCTTTACATTTTGTAATTCATTTTGTAAATTTATTTTTTCTTGTTCAAGTGCTGTCAATTTTTTATCAGCCTATTCTTTGTAGAGAGATAATTCTCTAAAGTTAAGATAGAGTTCTTATTTCTCATTTTCAAGTTTCTAAACATTTTCAGAATCTTCAAGCTTTTACTTATCCAGCTTTTCGCATTCTTATACAATTTCTTCAAATTAAAGTTTTAAAGATTCATTTGCATTTTCTAAGCTTTTTATTTTAGCATTTTTTTCTTATTATAACTTTTACTTTTCAACCTCTAAATCTTCATTTTTCTTCTAAAGGTTGTCAATTTACTCATTAAGAAATTCATTTTCTTCTTCTAAATGATTATCTTCGGCTTAGACTTATTGAGAGCTAGCTCTCTCTAATTTATCATTTAAAATTTCGATTTATTAGTTAGCGTTATTCTTATAGTTTTCATATTCAGCTTCCAGAGAAATGTATTTTTCTTTCCAATCTTCTTTATCTTCTTCAGTGACTTATTTTCCTTCTTCCGCATTTTTCTTTAAATCTGCTATTTCTTCTTTAAGTGACTATATAATTCTTTCGAGTTCTTATGGAGATCTTTACAAGTTTACTTTAGTTTTGCATACTACTTATTTCGCTCTGACGGCAAATCTGAGTGTATTAATCGTTTCTTCCACATGAAACTGCTTTAAACTGGCAGTGCAAATCAATGAAGTTTTAGAATTTCCACCTAAAGATTCTTTAAGAATCATAGTTAGTTTAGATTCTCTATAGGGTACAAAAGATTCTTTGGGATCTGTTAATGCTTTGATAACTCTTCCCAAAGTTGTCAAACTCAAGTTTATTTTTTTTGCTTCTTCTAAAGTCTATCCTTCAGCTCCTGTTTTAGAAATTTTTTCACTTCCAGCTAAATCAACTAAGTTGATTCTAGATTTCTTGACAGTTCCACTTAAATATTTTTATTCTAATTCCAAGCAAAATAAAGTATGGCTCCTACTAGATCTAGAATTCTAGTTTGTTGAAGCAACAGCTTTATTAGCTGTTCCCATTGCTAAGCATTCAAATATTTCCTCAGCCATAACTATAGATCTTTAAACTATACCCATGACTACCATTCCTACACCTGGAAACTCTCTAATCTTCAAATTTTTCTATACAGGACATGCCATAATATCATTGACATGCTCATTGTAGATTTCAATGTAGCTGGCTTGTAAAGTATATTGTATTTGCTCATTTTTAATTCCTTGATTTATAATAGAGAAGATATGTTCAACTGCTCTAGGAATTATACCAAACTATTATTAAGTTTCTTCTGGAATTTAATCTATATTTGTCATTAATGCTTCTGTTACAGATTCTGGACCCATCATTGTAAAAGTTTTTCCTGAGCCGCTTTATCCATATGCAAATATGGTACCATTAAATCCTTCCATAAAACCCTTTACAACTTAATTTGCTGTTTTTTCATAAACTTTTTCTTAAGTTTCATATGGTCCAACAGCCGAATCAAGTATAAAAGGATTTTTTTAACCAGCCACTATTACTTTTTGGTCTTCTAACTTAATGTTTGCCATTTCTTCACTTTCTTCTCCAGCTCTGAAACGAAAACTAACTCTTACAGCTTCCATTTTATCTAACTTTATTACAATTATTAATTATTTTAATACATACCAGATATGCTTTCATGTGCTTATCATACTAAACTTAAACCTCTTTTTGATTTGCTTAATCCAAATTAGCCTGCATTCTATTATCTTTCTTTAACTCACCTTTACTTTTCATATATTTTCTCAAACTAAACCTTTGTAAGATAAGAAACTTATTTTGCTACTATTCTTTTAATAGTTTAAAATAAATTCTTAAAAATTTACTTATGAATATAGAAATAAAAGCTATTTTATCTTATGGATTATTATTTTTTTAAAACGTTCATGTTAAAAAGTGTTTCTTTATTAAGTAAAAATTTTATATATAAGATGTGATAATAACTAAAGAATAATAAATATTAGATAAGTTCTATAAAATAAAAGCCTTAATATTTTAATTTCCTTTATTTTTTACATTTATCTCTTATTTTAGTTATTAATCAATCCATTTAATCCAACTCGATGTTTCTTTTTTTAAACTTATTGGAAGTAAGATTTTATAGCTTTAATGTAGTTTTTCAATTTGTCCTTACTCAAAAAAGCATGAGTTAAATTTAATAGTTTGATCTTAAAATTAGATTATATTTCCTTATTATTTAAAAATAAATGAAAGTAAAGCATTTATTATAGAGACTAAAGATAATAAGATTAGTATAATTTTACTTTGCTATAAGTTTGGTTTAGATTAAAATAATGCATATACAATATAAATAGTTTTATATCAGCTCTTACCATAATATTTTGTATAATCCAATCTTATACCAAAGAATTTAATAGTTATTTCAACAATCTTATTATTACTTTAAATCATAATTAAGTATAATTCTATTAATCTCTAGCAGCATAAGAATTAACAGGATAATTTACCCTTGATAAATTAAGAACTTATCAACTATTATCAACATCTTTCGTTTGAAGCATAAACGAAGTAGATAGTTTTAAAATGTATAGAAAGCTATAATTTGACTAAGATGATAGATATAGTATTAAGGATATAATACCCATTTATCTTATTTTATAGCATAAATTATCTCTTTAGTTATTTAAGTTAAGTGCTAGATTATTTAAGCAAAATAATTACAAATTACAAATCTATTAATAAAAATAGTTTCCTTTATTATATACTTACTCTCTAAATGAAGATGTCTGTGATTTAATTTTTATATATTAATCCTCTTTTTAATTCTTTAAATAAACCTATTGAGAGATTTAGTGAAATCCAAACTATATCTGTAATTAACTTTAAGGCAGTTTATTATTCATCTCTAATTAATCTTCTTTTACATATAGTTTCACTATGTCTTAAACATTGTAGAGATAGTTAGAAGGACATCAATATATAAGTCATATAGAATGTCTATCAGATTTAGATGTTTAGAAAGAACTTATTAAATAAAATTAAAGGATTATTAAGATTAAATAAATATTTAGACTTTAAAACAGGAACTTTATCCTTTTATAGCATATGTTCCTATATGATAAGTCTAAATTTAATTCTAATTATCATTTGTTTATATAATTTAGTGCTTAGGAATAAAATATAACTCATTTACTATTTCTAGTTAACCTTTCTCTTTTAGTTTTAAAAATTTCCCTTTATTCCTAAATCCTTGCTTATCATTTACTTAACTATAGAAACAATTTGCTAATGTTTAATTATTTATTTATATTAATGATTTTCTTTATATTTTGGATATATAAAAGTAAGTAAATTTTAGTGTATATTAAAGGTTTCAAAAGATAGAAAATAAAATGATTCTTCTGTAATTTAATTATAATAATAAGCAGCATCTTCTATAATATCAAGTCTGCTATAAATAGCTCAATTATATTATACTTAAATTCTAATTATATTCTATATAACTCATTCTAAAACTTAAATCTAATAGAAGCAAAACATTTTAATTTATGAACCTCTATAATAAAAATAAAGCAGCTAATTTAAGAAATAGGGAAGGAGTTTAGATAGAAAGGATTAAATAACTGAAAAATAATAACATGAAGATGGGAAATAAACTAGATTATAAATAGTATAAATATAATATTTATAGTTTAATATAAATTATAAGTATTAAATAAATCTAATTATTAGCATTTTTATTCACCATTTAAATAATTAAAATATTGATTCACTGTAGTAGATAAAATTGCATCATATCAAATAAAAAAACCTCTGCTGATATTAAATTATACTTAACTATAGTTAAAAAATGAAAGTCTTTAGTATAAGATACTTGTAAGTATTTGTATTTTAAAAATATAAAATTGAAAATGATTTATTTGAGTGATAATATTAATAAAAGAGTACAATTTAGTAAATTTAGTAAAGAATTAGAAAATTTTAATTAAAAAGTAGACTTGGATAATTAATTTTAATTGTCTAAATATACACAAATTACAGTAATATCATCTACTGTATTACCTTCATGATGAATCCATTCACCCCAAGCTTAAGTAGCAAGAGTTTCAGTAGCTTCGTTTACTTTTGCCTTTCCAAAATTATTAATTACAGTAACTGCTTCTTTGTTTTTAATAAATTCCCAGACACCGTCACTACATATTAGAACAAACATATCAGTACCTCTTGTAATATTATAAGTTTTTACTTCAGGATCAGGAATTACTCCTACATTTTAAGCTACTAAATCTCCAATTGATCTAGACATCGAAAGTCCAGGGAATGCCCTCCCTTTTACAAAGACTCTATGAGGGATATCTCCTTCCATTTTTTTAACTTCACCATTACTAGCAATAATACGCTTTTTTTCCTCACTAAGCGTTGGCTTGTGATCTCTTGTAAGTTCAACTGCTTCTAGCTTATTTCCTGATATTTTACGGGCCATTACTGCTCTAGAATCACCAGCATGAGAAATGTAAAATTTATTTCCACGATGAACCATAACAGTTGCTGTAGTCCCAGATAAACTACAGTCAAATGATTTTTCTTTTTCACAGAAATTTATCAAATCTGTATTAGTTTTAATGAATGCATTTCTTAAAGCTATTTCAGGATCTTGTTCAAATAAAGCATCATCTAATAGATTCTAAGGCAACTTTTTGTGGACATAATCACTAACGAAGTGACCATAAGGCCCGTGTCCATCGAAAACTCCGTAAATTCTATTATCACCATCAATGACAACACAAAAATCATCTTAATTTGGACTATCAGGTTTTAATCCTTTTTTGCATGAGATAGAAACACCAAGATCACTTAATAACTATCCTGGCTATATTTTCTCACATCCAGATACTTTTACAAATTTATCTTCAAAATGGTTTTACAATTATGAACTTGGAGCTCCTTCAATAGAAATTCTACGATTTGTTTTTTATTTTTCTAAGTTTTCCTTAATAATTATTGTACCTTACGTTTCTTTTATTTCCGAAGGCTTCGATTTTGTCTATTCAATACCTTCTTAATTAACTGCTGAAACCGATAATCTTTTTCTGCTGTTTCCTAAATCTTCCGACTTGTTTCCAAGATTTATACTTAGTCGTTTACTGTTAGGATTATTTACCTAGGAAGGAACTTTTTTAGAATGGCCGCACCCCATAAGAAATTATGTAAAAAGTAAATAAATAAATTAATAAAATAACGGAAAAATGCATCTCAAATAAAACCTGCGCTGCTTAATTTCATTATTGCAATGCTATTCAAATTATACCTCATCATTTCTTATAATAGCCATTATGAAAACTTACCTTCATCTAGTACTTAAGTAGTTCATCTTTTTATCTATTGTATAGCTTATTTAAGAAACTTATCCTAGCATTTGATATCTCACTGAGGTAAAGTAACAAGATAAGATGAATTTTGGAATGGAATATTTTAATAGGACATTCTAAGGTTATTTGTAATAAAATTAGCAATTTAAAGTTTTTTGGCTACATTTGACTACTATTAAATATTAATGTATGACTCTATCATTTATTTTAAAGCTTTTCAAACTAATTAAGAATAAACTAATTATATTTCCCTATAAAAATTGGTAATTATATAGTGTTCCATCTATCTTATATGAAAGTAAGAAAATGAAGAGATGATTGATTAAATTAAATTTTAATTTAATGAAATGTATTTTATAGAGTTTAAGACATTCATGAAAATCCATATAGCTACTTTATTTGCTACTAAAAATATACTTTAGCTTGGAATCTTTTAAGCTTCATTGTAGGAGTAAGTAGCTAATTATCCACAGTGAATAGTTCCGGATGCAAGTAAATGTCCTTTACGATTTCTAGGCTTGTTAATTTGTTTTCACGTGATATTTTTACAATATCATCCAATATTGCTTTTTTTAGTTACTAATTTTTGCATAGTTCTTAGAAAGTGCCGCTTACATTGTTAGCTGGGGCCCATTTTTTCATTAAATGCTCTTCATCTGGAACTATAATTCCTACGAGGTTAGACTATAAAGAATCTCCATAAACAAAGTTCATTGCAATAAATGGACTTAAATTGTAAATTCCTTCTATTTTTTCAGGAGCTATATACTCACCCTAAGATAGTTTGAAAATATTTTTTCTTCTGTCAACTATTTTAATGGCTCTATTTCCTGGTAAAAGGGCAACAACATCTCCTGTATGAACCCATCCATCAGCATCTATTGTTTCAGCTGTTAGGTCTGGTTTCTTATAATATCCTTTAAAAATAGCTGGTCCTCTTGTAAGAAGTTCACCTCTTGGTCTTGATTATCCTTATTCATCTTTGTCAGTGACATAATAGTTCATTTCAGGAACATCAATAATTTTAAGCTCAATAGTTGCAACAGGGCCACCTGCATGTCCTGTTGTTGGATCTTCATATTTTGTTACCATTGCTGCTGCCATGTTTTCTGTTTGGCCAAATCCTTCAAAAAATGGACAACACATTGAAATACCTAAAAACTATTTAAGATCTTTCGTTATAGGAGCTGCTCCAGTTAACATATATCTTACCTGTCCTCCTAGTATGGCTTTCATTTTTTTAAATACAATTTTGTCCCAAAACCAGTGAGTATTTAATCCAGTTTGTTACTGTTTCTCCAATTTTGATCTTATACCTCTATCAAGTAGACACTTCTTTATTCCAGTTGCAGCATTTACTGCTTCTTGTATTTTATCATAAAATCTTTAATAAAGACGAGGAACACTAGCAAAGAAAGTTGGTCTTAAAGCAGACAAATCCTCTTTAATCTTTATGACATCCCCACAGTAGAATCCTATTTAGCATCCATTATATAAAGTAGCAAAGAATAAAAATTGTTCAAAGACATGGGCATATGGAAGATATGATAAGTATTTGTCATTTCCAGAAGTTAATTCTACTTCAGGTTATAACTAAAAGGCCATTACTGAAGTAAGGAAATTTTTGTTTGTAAGCATTGCACCTTTGGATTCAGCAGTTGTTCCAGATGTATAACAAATGAAATAAAGATCATCTGGGTTTTGATTAGGTGGGTAGGATTCGGAGGTACATTGAGAATTTAACAATTCATTAAAAGAGACCATGTTTATATTTACGCTTTAAGCAAGACTTAAATGCTTATTTTCAAAATTTCCTTCAAGCAACACTATCCACTATAAAGTTGTAAGATCTCTTTCTTTCTTTAGCTTAATAAGTTACTCAACATGATTTGCCGTTGTGCATACAGTAGATACTTCTGTTTGTCTTAGAATATGAAATACAGAATCAATATGAGCTGCATCAAAAATAGGAACACAAACTATATTTTGATAAGCAGCTGCTATTTATAATAATCTTTCTTGCTCCATGTTTCTACTAAAACAAGTTAAAAATCTGGTTCCTTCAGAGTTGGGAGCACACATTCCTCTTTCATTAAGGATATTGCTTAATTTTTTAGCATTTTCTTCTACTTATTTAAATGTTTTCCATTCATAATCTCCAAACTCAGGCTTACCCTTAGAATCAGATCCAGTCACCTTTCTAGATCCGAAGAAAGGTAGATTTGCATGTTTTTTGAAGGCTAGTTCAAAGAGTTATCTTACATTTGTTTAACCTTCAGGTGGTTACCAAATAAGGTCTCCTTTTGCATAATCAGGATTTCTCAAAATGTTTGTTTCTCCTTGATTTTTAGCAGTTCCTGGAATTTCTGCACAATACCTTATTTAGGCCATCTTTATTAATCAAAGGCTACAATTAATCTTTAATTTAAAATTAACTTTAAATGAACATTTATACTTATTTTTAAACTATTTTTTTGAGTCTATTCAATGAATACTTGCAAATATAACTCCTCAGCCTTTCTATCTCTATTTCTTTATAGATGCTCTATTTGTTCTGTGAAACTTCTTTCTAATTAAGATCTTAAATTTACTTCAAATCTCTACTTCCTTCATATCATTTACTAATCCTCATTTTAATATTATTCATCTTTATCTTTTATTTAAAATCCATAATTCCTATTTTTAGATAATCTTTAAAACTACTCTTTTTTAGAGAAAAATTATAAGTCTTGCAGATTTGAAGCAAACTAGACTAAAAAGAGGAAAATTTTAATAAACTAGCAAGAATGTAAATAATAAAAAGGCTATTTCCTTTATTAAGATAAATGGACGAAATTGAGTTATATAACAGTAACTGATATAGTTTAATAGTCAAACTAAGTATATAAATTCTTGCAGAAATAACAAATTTATATATTTATTTCTTTAGATTCTTCATTTTCTTTCTAATTAGATTTATATTCTACTTTTTATTATTTATCAAGGAAATTTCTCAGAATGTAAGCACTTATTTAATAATGAATAAGGAATTTTGAAATAGATATTTCTGTTTTCTAATTTGAATAATAGGAGATAATAATAAAATTGTATAGAAGGTAAGTTTATTTATAGTTTTGTATGTTTAATTTTAGTTAATTAATATAAATTGATATTATACTATTTAATTAATGCTTTATTGTCATTATACTTGACTGCTTCATTCTATTTCTAGGTGCTTCTAAATAAACTATTTTTAATTAATTTATAATTCTAAAGTTTTCATATCTCTGGAAAAAAACCAAATCTTTCTTCTTAAGTTAGTTTATTTTATTAGGTAGTGCTATAAGTAAAGGATATGTTCTTCAGTAATTCAAAGCATGGTTATTTAATCCTTTAACAAATAATTATCTATAATTCATTAATAAATGCTTTTAACTAATTAAAAGATGTTAGTTTTCTACTGATAACAAGCAACTAGATGTATTACAAAATTAACTTGCTATAAGAAAAAATAATAACTATTAAGATTACTTATTGAATTATTAAGAAGGAAACATTAACTACTACCTAAATTATTTTGATTAAGAGGGAATTTTAAATCATAAAATACTATTTTACTAGCTAAATTATTGATATATTGATATTTAATCAAATACTTTTATAATTACACACATTAATATGTCCTAAATAATCTATTCAAATACCTCTGATTTAAACTATTTCTTCTCTAAGTTAGTTAGGCTATTAATTATTAAGAAAGCTAAATTATATTATTATAAACTTAAATGCATTATGTTGTATTCTTCTCGTTATAAGTCTTAGTAATTTTTATTTAATAGATTATGCATTAATCTAAAGCTATGAGGAGCAGGATAATTTAGAAAAAAGATAGAAATTAATTAATTATATCACTTAAAATAATAGTAAAGGAGCTAAAAGCATGCAATATTCCAGTTGCTTATAAACATTTTAATAGTTAAATTTTATTATTTTAAACAATATCCAATTAAAAGCCAAAGAGCTGATTAATAGATAATGATAAAGGATATAAGCTGCTTTTAAGTTAATGGAATAATATGCTGTAACTCTTTACAATAAATCTAAATAAAATATTAGCCATTAAATTTCCTATATTTGCTATATTAAAAGAAACAAATTTTTAGTTTTCCTTCTTATTTTGTAATTAGCATCACACTTCTTAAATTTTATCCATGTATTATGTACTGATCAATTGAACTAAAATTATAAAAATTAATAGAAAAAGAAGTGATTTAGTGAATAAGTTCTATGAAGAGATACAAGTATTTAAAATTAAATTTTATTAACTCTGCAAATAATTAATTACAAGTCATATAGTTCACTTAGTATTCTTCTTGAAAATTCGTAGGTTGATATCATTATTCCGCAACTTGGAGCAATTTTACTAATTCTAGGAAGAAGACCTGCTCATAATCCCTCAAGTCCTTCAAATTTATACATTTACTTGAGCATACTTCATGCATTAGAATTAATAGATTTTATAACAGTTGCTTAGTAGCAATTACAATCTAAGCAACTTACAGACTTTATTAGAGGATCAGATGGACAAATCATTCCTCCAACGATAAATACTTATCTCCTTGTCTTAATAACATCTAAGGGCATTGTTATAGTACTTGCGATTGACCCTGATATAGATCCACACGCAAAATCCTTTAAAAATTTATTCTCTCAATCTAATTTTTTCCTGCTATTCTCAAACATACAGTAATAAAGGCAACTGAAAGGTACATCACGTAGGAGATTAGCTCCTAAACCAGCATACAACTTCTTAATATTAATAGTAGAGTGTTCTCTGTAGCTTTTAGGAACAGTTTAGTAATAAGTTCTTATTAATTCTAGTGGAGCTACCACAAAAACTGCAATAGATCTGCTTATTCCACCTGCATAAAATGGAGCTAACTTATTTTGATCCCATTAGAGTTATCTCATAAGTGGATGGTAAAGCTGAAAAAATATAATATTCTAGACAACAAAATAGCCTCATGTATGCCAAACTCCATTCCACAGAGATAAAATTCCTTCTTCTTTAATAATCTTCTATCCTATTTTGTAAACGGAATCATTCGTCATAGCTTATCTTCTATTTTTTATAACATCTAAAGGATTTAAAGAAAACGAAATGGCTCCTGATCCCACAATAGCGGAGAAAGCCACTATTTTATAATCTTCCATGTTCTCTTTTATAATAAAGCTTAAACGCTAATTAAGAATATTTAAAGTTTTAAAGTATCAAAACAACTTTCTAATTTAAATTAGCATTTTTAAAATAATCCTATTTCCTTTAACCTTATAACTAAATTGTTATGGCTTATTACAATCCCTACTATCTATTAGTAGTTACAATAGCTATTTTATTTCACTAAACCTAACTTTACTAAGCGAGAAAACAGTATCTAGTTATGCACTTCTTAAATCACTTACTTACTTCAAATAAATCTCAAATTTCTTTTTATTTAAATCACTAATTGATACCATTTTAATCCTCAAAATGAGTCTCAAAGAACTTCAACATCTATAAACCTGCAAGCAAAATATTTAAAAAGTAAGTTACATTAAAAATAAATAAATAAAAAGAAGAGCAAAGCTAAATAGCCTAATTTAGGCTAACGTTTACACAGTAAGTTACAGATGATAAATGTAAATTATATGATTTTAGGAAACTCTAATGATAATACATTAAATCATTATATTCATACATAATTCATTTTAAATTCAATTAAAAATCAAAATTAAGATATATCAGCAAAACTTAATTCTACTTATATCTTTAAAAAACTTGAGAGTATCATTTTGTTTGTACAAACCAATTATTTGCTATCAAAAAAGATTTGTTAGAGATTTAGAAGTAAACATAGTTGATAAATCTAAGTCTATTAAATTAAAATATAGAACCATAACACTTTATACAAAAGAAACTTATTTTGTATAAGAAAAAAGTTAACAAATATTATAAACTAGCTTTTCATAATAAATGTTGGCAAGCACTAAGCCAGAAGTTATAAAATGCTGCGATAATATAAATTAAATAAAGAGATAATTAAATAAAATTATAAAGCATTAAAATTATGCCACTATATTATGTTCACATCATACTCTAATCCTATGAACATACAGAACATTTACTCTTTTCAATTATTAGATATAACTATCTCTAGTGAGTCTTAATATGATAATTCTAAAAATAACATAATTTCCATTAATTTTATCATTAGAAAATAAAGAAGTGAAAGATGGCTTATCTGTGGATCTTTTAAATAGTAATTAACATTAAAAAGTAAATGATAGTAAAGGAAAAAGCCACGAAGATTAGAATGAGCATAAAGTAATAATTAAATATAATTTGCTAATTTAATTATAAAAGATTTAATATTTCCATTTAATTATTAATCATATAATTATCCTATAAAATATCAATTATGAAACTAGGGGTTATTAATTTATTTTGTTGCTAGTTATCTATATTTATAAATCATAAGATTTATAAGTAATCTATCATATATCAATAAGATAGTCCTCAAAATTATAATAATACTAAGTTAATTTTAATTATTACCAATATTTAAATCTTAGATAGTCATTCTAACTCAAATGTATATCATTCTTATAGAAACAAAGATATCTAGGCAACTATGAAATATTTAGTTAGTCTAATTTAAATAAAGTAATTATGGAATCATTTAGTTAGAAAGAGATAAATAAGCAAAATAAATATTTTGTTAGAACTTCATTGAAAAAGTGCATGATAATAAGTTTCATAGCAATAAAAGCTGGTTTAATTTAAATAGTAGTTATCTCACTAGAGCTTAATTCATTCTGCTGGAAGATTAAAAACTAAGTTAAGAATAAGAGTTTAGATTTAAACTAAAACTTTTATTGATTAATTAAACTACTAAACAAATTTGAATGAAGTTGGTTAAAAAATATCAAAAATACTTCATTGATATTAATAAAGTTAAATAGTTTATAAAATTATTTTAATCTATATATATAAAATATAACCAGGCTCAATAATGCCTAGTTAAACAAGGTAACAAAAATAAGCAAAGACTAAAGTATTGGTAAGGTATAGAAATGAAATATATGAATGATAAGGAAAATAGTAATTTTAATTATTAAGCAGATTTTGGTAAACAGAAAGGTAATTATAAAGTAAATAATATTTATTGTAAAACTCCTTTATATTTTAATAAATAATGAAACATCAATTCGGGAAATCTAGTTAAAAATTGCAGTCTTCGTTGTAAATTAATACAACTATAGAAAAAGAACTTATGACTAAAGCGAGTAACTCAAGTGGGGTAAATAAAAGCTAAATTAACGAAGATCTCCAGCCAATATAAGAGCAAGCATATCTAGAGTCCCTAGGTACTCCTGTAGAATTTATAAACTGTAATAGACTGTAATTTTAGAGCAAGAAAAATTAAAAAGCAGACAAACTTCCAGTCTAGCAAAAAACATTTTACAGCTACAAAATTCTGAAATTTATGATTTTTGCGATGTTCTTAATTATATCCTATTTAGTAGCTCAAGTTTTTCGATTTTACAACATTGAACTCTGATTTAATAATAAATCTAATCTAATTCTTTTATTCAGCTAACAAATAGTTCCCTTTACTTAAAACGTCAACTATATTCTTCGTTATTTTTCTTTCCTTTCATTTAGTAAATTTTTTAAAGAAGTGGTTAATTAAAGATACTAAGTACAATTAGTCATATTTATAAATAGATTTAATGTTTTTTGAATTTTAGTCTTTGATATAATTTTAATCTAATAAATTAATTAGATAATATACTCTTAAGAGTCATATTAGTTAATTATGATTAGAAAGTTTAAGTTAATAAATGTTTCTTAGCAAGCATTAGAATGCGAATGTAATCATAATTAGATTGCTTTATAGCATCTAATTATTTTATAACGTTTAATATGTCTTAGCAAGGTTGTTATATTTAAAGGCTTTTATAATTAAATATTAAGTTGCTGAGGGAATTAAAAAATTGTAGTTAAATGCTTAGAAATCTTATATTTAGCATAATATAGAATGAACCAATCTGATGCTGTTAGTTCTTCTACATGAAAAAACTGAAAGGCACATCCTAATTCTCCTTCTCGTGTAAGTTGTAAATTGACGTCTTGTCATTTAGTTACTGAACTTAAAAGCAAGAATGGCATTTTTTATATTCAATTAAGAAGAAATGATGAAGTTTAAGTAACAAAAAAATTAATTGAAGGACTCTCTAAAAGAGTAGCAAAGACTTGTAGAAAAAGGTGACACTTGCATAATGAAAAACTTAATAAAGATAAAAATTATGTAAACTGAATCTTTTCTAATTTTCAAGTATTTTTAAGTTATTAAGCTTTAACTTGATAAAGAAAAAAAAATCTCATAAACAAGAAAAATTAAAGAAAATAAGTTTTAGAAAAAGAAAAAATGGTTTGGGACTTAAGATATGGATTAAATGGACTGATTTTAAAAGATATTATTTATTTCAATATAGTAAAAGCTTTTAACTTATATAAACCTATTAACTTCTTAATTGATCCTTAATCATTCAAAAAAATAACTACAGTAACAAGAAATAAATTATACATGAAAAGTATATAAATTTAAAATAATCAGCATATCAAAAAAATAGGAGCTAACATTTATTCATAATGATATTATTAGCTCCAACATAATATTTAACCATATTAATTTAATTTAAATTAAGTTACTAAATATATTGTTTGATTAATCTTTGATCAAATATATCAATCTTGTATCTTAAATAATTTATTTTCCTTTTTAAATAGAAAACTAATAATTGCCTTCAGTTTTGTAACTTCTACTGTTTAATTAAAATTTTAGATAGGATATAACTTGCGATACAGAAATTAGGTATGCTTAATTATTAAAATAAAGGATATAATATAAGCAAGAAAGACAAAGTATCAGATTATATTATATATTTTAGAGATTTATTGGTTTAAATCTTTCCATCATTTAACTAAATTTTATTTATATCCTAATAAATTAGAAAATAAAAGCATCTATTAAAAAGAAATAGATGATTGATATGTATGCAAAGCTATCCTATGCAGTAGTAAGATTAAATTCTTAATACTATTCTACAGGACATAGGAAAGCTAATTTTAAAAGTTAATATAAAGTATCTTCTATTACTATTATAAATTTACTGATATTAAGCTCAAAAATTTAAATAAGACCAAAAAAAGTGGATAGTGATATCATTCTTTAAGATTAAGGAGTAGGATATAAGAAATGATAAACAAGAAAGAATATTATTTTAAATAATGATATTTAAAGTATTTATATTTTAGAAGCTAATTAATAGAAGAAAACATAAGTAATTGAAAAACAAAGATCAAGACTAGGTTTAAAAAACTATTTAAAAGCCTTTACTAACACCTATAATTGGAAAAAGCAATTCTTGCAATTAAAGACGTCAAAAATTATTTTGGTTTAAAATTAAAATTTATATTTTAAAAGTTTAATTCAAAAATAATATTATGTCTAAGTAAGCTTCTAAAAAAGAATACGAAGTTATATTCAAAGATTCTAAACTGCTGGTTCCATGAAATGATGTGATCGTTCTTGCCAATTAAATAGGAATGAATGTAGATTTCGATATACCCAAGTATAAATGATTTATTGACTAAGTTATTAAATCAGCTCTTCCTCCTGGATGAGAGAGAGAAATTGATCCAAAGGGAAATCTTATGTACCATAACAAAACTTCAAAGGTAACAACTGAATAGCATCCTTTCGCCTATAAGTTTAGAAATGTTTTTTTGGAAATACAGAACAGATTTTAATTAGATCATGTAGATAAAGCAGAAGAAAAGATATTTTAAACATTCAACGTAATTAGCCAAGAAATTAATAAAAAACTATAATAGTAATTTTCTGAAAAAACTTAAGAAAAGTTTCCTGATTCTGAAGATATAAAAGAGGAAATATTGCAGCAAGCAACTACTTGATATTAAAATTATGTAGGAGACTTTTATAAAGCTGCTCCTGAACATTTACAGCAAAGACAAGAGTATAAAAATGCTAAAAAGTAGATAATAATTTAAAAGGCTTGCGAATTAGAAATTGACATTAATAAAGAAAAAGAACTCTTATGAGTAGCAAGGATGGCTTTAAGTCTTCCATTGCCACCATTTTGATCACAAAAAAAAGTTAACAATGAAAAAATCTTAGATCCTGAAAATTAAAGCAAAGCTATATACGAATTTTAAAATGTATTAATTAATTGCCACCCAAGCACTCATTTTATACAAAACTATTTAGAAATTGTTAGAAGAATAAACTTTTAGCAAAAGAGTGAATATAGCATAGATTAAGATTCGTTTTATGATGAACTTAATAGATGTGCTTAGTTTAATCAGAGCTAGTATTAACTTTAAATCGATTAAGAAGCATAGAAATCTAAAAATTTTAACTAGCGGCAAGCAGAAATAGAGCCTTATCTAGATTTAAAGATATTAAATATAGCTTCATAATTGGAAATTGATATAGAAAACGAGTTACATTTTTTACTTGTAATATATTAAGAGCTAAATAAATAAATTTATGAAATCTAATGCAGAGATTGGAATTTTAGGTTTACTACTGAAGGATAATGCTATTGATATAGCAAAGTTAATAATTATGCTACTTATGGTTTCCCTTTCGCTTAGCACTTAAAGAAAAAAATAGATTAGCTGAGAAAAGATGCAAAGAGTAAGACAGAGCAATTATCGAAAGAAGCAGGTTAAAGAAATCAAAATAAAAGAAGTCTTATACTAGAAAAAATAAAGGAAGAAGCAAATAATTACACTTATGCATGGCTTAATAAGCAATCTTATGATCCAACTAACTTATGCGTACTACTATAATAAAATTTAAACGATGATCAAATATTTGAAATTTTATTTACTAAAAGCAAGTTAATTCATGAAAAAACTATTTAAAGCAGTAGTAGTGATGAAAACGAATGTCTATTAGAAGAGTATGATTAAGTTAATATATCTAGAGCTGAAAGTGAGCTGAGTTAAGAAAGCAAAGCTTTAATTGACATTCTTTAGAAGTAGTGCGAAATTGAACTAATGTAAATTCTATAAACCACCTAAAGATAAAAACCTTTCTTAAAGCCTTTATTAAAACCTTCCTTCACTAAAGCCTCTTTTTTAAAATCACCTACAATAAAATCTCCACTTAGTTCATTTAAGAAAATAGACTTAAATGCTTTATCTTAAAACGACGAATAATTAAAAATAAAACTAGACTAATTAAAAAAGAAACAAGAGTAGACTTTGAAGTTAGAAAAGAAGCTAAAGAAATTAAAGAAAAAGAAAAAAAATAAGCTAAAAGATCTAATTAAAGCTGAATTAATGTAACAAATTCTTCCTATTACATAAAAAGAAATTTAAATTAATAAAAGTACTAAAAAGGGAAAAAATAAAGCTATTTAAGATAAAAAAGAAAGTGAAGCTCAAAAATAAGCTATTAGGCGACTGTAGTAGACATTATAATAGACAGCAGATAGATAATTTTCCAAATATTCTTTATCTAAAAATCCCAGCAAAATTTTTGAAGATTTTTCCAAATAAGATTCGATTTTATCATTTTTGGATACTTATTAAAACGAAAAAATTTCATCAAATGACAGCCTTAACTAGAGTTTTAATAATTCTTAAAGTAAATAGATAAATAAAAAAGCTAATAAAAATTCTTTCTCAACTTCACTTAAAAATTAATTATAAGCTATATAAAATGTTCAATAAGATGTGCAATAAGACGTTCAATAAGATGTTTAATAAGATGTTAAATAAGATGTTTAATAAGACGTTCAATAAGATGCTCAATAAGACGTTCAATAAGATGTTTAATAAGATGTTAAATAAGATGTTTAATAAGACGTTCAATAAGATGCTCAATAAGACGTTCAATAAGATGCTCAATAAGATGTTTAATAAGACGTTCAATAAGATGTTCAATAAGATAATAAAATTTAGTTTAAATAACATGACCCTATAGAAAATAATTCAACTTAATTAAATAAATTTCTAAGGAAAAAGAAACGTGCTTTTCAATCAAAAAAAACCTAAAAAGTAGAAAGCCAAATATTTGAACAATAAGAAAGTTTAAAACTAATAGAAAATGAATACCAAATAATTATTACTAAAGTCGATAGCTAGTCAATTGAGAACTCTCCATCTGAAAATTCACTTAATAATAGTTTAGAGAAAAGTAAAAGGTTAGAGGAAAAACTGAAGCAAACCAAATCACAAGAATAATATCCAAAATATAGACTAAAAGAATAAACAATTGGTTAATCTAAAAATCTAGTAATTCCAGTTCAACATTAAAAAAAGATGACTTATGATTAAGATTTTTAAATTTCTCCAAATATAAAAAGAAAATTGAAAGACTAAAATGACCAGGACAATTAGTAAGAATATTAAATAAAGATAACTGAAGAGGTTAATAATGATTACGTAAGTATCACTAAGGTCGATTGTAAAAAATACTTAAAAATCTTTTTGAAAAAGTTTACTTTAAACTACATAAAGAAAAAAGAATAAGAAGTAAAGTAAAAGGATTAAAGTGATATTTATTAATTAAAAATAAAGCCATTAAACTTAGAAAGTGAATAATATCGTAACATTTAAATATAAAAGCAACCTTCTTAATCATAAGATAATGATTAAGTTACTAATGATTCAAGCTAAACTATTTAGAATAAGCAAGAAACTTAGTTATAGGAAAATTAGAGTAAAGAAAGTTTTATAAATATTATGAGAAAACTACCTTTAAAAAATACTAATTCAACCTATGTAACTCCAATTTCTAAATCACCAAAAGTTGAACAGAAAACAACAAGAGAATAATAGCTTAATTCTATTACAAAATTCCCATAAGATTAAAGAAATATGAAAAAGGGATAATATAAGACAGTTATAGATAAAAAGAATTTAGAACTAGATTAATCAATTCTTAACAAAGGAGATAAAGACGAATAAGTTAGTTAATCTGCCTTATTTTAAAGAATGTTTTTAGAAAACGATCAATAAGAATAAACTGAGAAATAAAATTCCTTTTTATAATTGGAATAATAGAGCTAAGTCGATTTACAGAAGAAAAATAGTTTAGAAAATATTGAAAACGATATAAAGCTTACAAATATTAAGAAGAAAAATAAAATAGTATTCTAACAAAAGTCTTAAAGAGATTAACTTATTATTCCTTAGCAAGAAATTTTGGATTCAATAAGTTAAAGCCAATCTTTAATAATTGATGAACAAAATGAAAAGCAGTTAACTCTTCAAAGAAATTTATCTATTATTAGTTATATTGAGGGAGAGATATAATATTAAAATAATAACGAATAAAGCAAAACAAGTAAAAAGAAAGAAAGCAACGTAATTTCAAATTAGCAAAGTGTTTTTAATAGTGATTTGGTTTAATAATCATAAAACTCTTTATAGTAATTTTAAGATTCATTCAATAACTTAAAATTTCTTCCAGGCTATAAAAAGAAATGCAAGTGAAACTAAGGCTTTTTTAATAGTTGCAGAAGTAAATCTCCGAATGACAGTTTTCATTTTAGTAAATCAAAAATATAATCATCAACATACAATGTTTTGTTGGATAAAAAATAAGTAAAAGCAAACGAATAAGGTGTATAAAGTAATAGAGAAAAGCATTAGTTGCCTAATAATTTAATAGCATGAAATTAATAATAGATTGTATAACAGAATAAGAACCTATAAAATCCATTAAAAGTTAAAGAAATAAGTACTTAAATTATCCATTAAATTAAATAGTAAAACAAGAAAAGTGTTAACTCTTAAAATATATCTAAATATTTAGATTCTTATGATAAAGCTCTCAAGTTTATAAATCCTACTAGTAAAATGCTTCTAAATGATTAAATTTAAATTGAAGAATAAAAGTCTAAAAGAAGGCTTACCTTTTGAAATTAGGACTAGAAGAATAATAATTAAGTCTTTACATAAATAAGTCAGAACACTTCTTAATAGTTTAAAGATTTCTACTATTATTATATGAACCTGCTGGGTCCCACTAACTAAAATAAATACGATTTTAATTTAACAATCTGTTAGAATGTGATGCCTATTCATGTTCTTTAATAAGCCAAGTAGCTAGGAATTTAAATTAATTAGTAGAGAAATTTGAATTCTAAAGAAAGTGATTTACTTTGGATTAGTCAATAAATGATTACAATCAAACTTCCTAACTCATTTTAAAATATTTCTAGCTAATTTCAGCATCCTGGATTAGAATATTTTACAGAATTGCTCGAGCAATAAAGAAAATAGAGATACTAAATAATTAGCAAAATGAATGAATAAGAATTAGAAAAATACATCTTGAATGAGTCCTGACTCTAGTTCTAGGGAAAAACTAATATTTTCTATTTCAATTTCCATACTGGATAGAGATAACTTTAAAGACCTAGAACTTTCAGATTTAAAATAGCTTTCTAATGCACGCTTCCATAAGATTAACTTAATTTTATAAGCTCAAGTAGTAGATAGCTAATTTAAAGTTAGTAAAGCTAAAGATAAAAATCTCTAAGTAGAATTCAAAGTTCCAGTAAGCTATTAAATTCCAATTTTACCTAAACATAATTTAACATATCTCAAGTACCTGTAGAAAATATCGATTAGATTGACTCTAAAACAAGTAGATCAGAAAGTTCAACCACAAGAAATATTTTGAAAACTAGTACAAATCTTTTTACTAAGATTTAAACTTAGAAATCAATAGAAAAATTTTGCATATAAATTCTTCCTAAAAAGTAGTAAAGGAATTAAAGCTAAACTTTGCTTAGAAATAAAATTCAAAGAAGAGTTTCAAATCTATAGTGAAATAACATCTAAATGTAGAGTCAGAATTAAATATTTTCTAAGATAGAGGATGTTATATCAAATAGATAAAAGTCTTTTACAGTAAGAATTTTAATTATAGAGTTAAAGCAAAACCAGTAATGAAAATGTAAATTCTTTCGCCTTTAATACTTATGAATACTAACAATCTATTTTAATATTCTAGCTTCATATTTCTAATTTATCTAAGTTTATCAATCTAAATTAAATTATCTTCTATTTATGATTAATTTACAAAAACCTTAAAGCCAAAAATAAATCAGTATTTTTATAATTTAAATTGGCTAGTTTTTTATAGGATATTTAGACTACCAAATTCAAAATAAATGACTAATCTTCAAAACTTAAAATTCTTTCTTATTATGCAAATTTTAAACTACTGGCTAAAAATACACAGATGTTAAATTGCTTAGCTGGAAAATTTACTAATTATTTATCTTGCCTAGATAAAGCCTATTTAGTCTTAATAAAGAAGCTTTAAATATATTAATATTAACTAATATTCTTTTAAAACTGAAGCTATATACTGTTGTGAATGCTCCAATTTAATAGTTTAATTAACTTATTTAATAAATTAAAGATAATCTCTCATTTAGTTTTTAAGCCTTTGAGAAAGGAATTTATAATTAAACTATTTATTTTTAATACTATTAAGCTTATAATTGTAACTTAAAATGTATATTTTTCTTTAAAATTGCAAAATTAATAAGTAAAATCAATTTTAGTAAGCTACTTTAGAGTATTAATTTTAATATAAAATTAAAGTTTTTTAAATGCTCTCGCTTAAATTTAAAAATTTAGAGTAAACTTACTATTAGTTTAAAGGTTAATAATAGTAGACTATAAGTGAAAAATCTCATTAATGTGACTAGTTGTAAATAAGGTGATAAATAATAAATATAATCTTTATAGAAAATAAAAGTGTATTAGATTTCTTAAAATAGCTTAATAAAATAGAAACATAATTATTAGTGATTTTATATTTATCTTAAGCATTATCTTTATCTAATTATTCTGTATTACGGTTAATCTACGTATTTTTTTGCTATTCTACAACTTTTGCTTTCTAAAATTTCTTTTTCTTAAAGCTTCCACTAAAAGTAACCTTGGAAATTACTTTCTCTAATTTTAAATTGTTGAGTAAAATCTTAAAATTGTAGTTATTTTAAAAATGATTGAAAGATATCTTTTTGATAAAATACTTTTAAGAGTAGTATTTTAAATTAATTGAAACTGTCTAAATTTCTAACAATTTCTTAATTAAATTGCATTTTTAATCAAAACTCAAACTTATTTACTTTTACTGAAATTATGCTTTTATTAACTATTTTTTAAAAGGATGATAAAATACTAAGTTTTTTCTTTTTCTGAGTACAATATCTATTCTCTAAATCTTCATCAGCTCCAATCATAGTAGTGATATTTTATAAAAAGAATATGGTTTAGAATCTCAGAAAGAAGATAATTTTAAAAATAAATAAAAGTATTTATTTTCTATACAATGTCTCTAACTAAATCGCTTTAATAGTTAAAACATAACTTTTTGTAGGAGCAAATCTTACTATCAAATAATTATAAAAAATATTGATTAGCAAACTATTTTAAAATTATTACTTAAAATGTTCTATAACATAATAAAAAGTTAAAGAATAATACTTATAAAGAGATAAATGAATAGAGTATAAAAATAAATATAGTAAGTTAGTTAGATATATTAATAAAGCTACTTTTATATTATCTTATTACTAAGATTTATGTTTGCTATTTTATAATTAACCCATTTTTTCTTTTTCTTTTGTCTTGCTTTTTATAATAAAAAAGACATTAAAAAGGCAAACAAATTAGATCAAAACTTAATTAATATGTGAAGAGATTTTACCACATTTTTTTATACTCTGATTTAATTCTTAGTTTTTCTTAAAAGCTTCGAAAGCTGCAATGACTAATATATCTAAACTATTATTTTTAAATTATAACCCAATACAATTTATAATGTATTAGTAGTTTAAAAAGGGCTAATAAAATGCTTATATTTAATTTAAAGTATGATAATGCAAATATTTATAATTTGCTATTCTTTAATTTTTATAATTATTCTTAAATTAAACTTTAAAGATAATTAAACCTAAAAGCATTAATTATATTAGTGAAGCATTTTAAGATTATTATAAAATATCTTTGTATTTTCATTTTTCAGTTTTAAAACTTTAATAATAATCATAACGACTCATTAAAGCAAATTGGATATTTAAATGAAACTAAAAATTTTGAAAATTTGAAAATTTAAAATTTAAAAATAGATTGAAGCTAAATAGATACTTGCATTTCTTGATTTTAGTAGTATAACTAAAAGATTCTATTACTCTTATACGTATAATTCTTATAACTATCAGTTACTTATCTTTTCTACTTATTTATATAATTATGATATTTTGGTAATTACTAAATCTTAAGTTAAATGGGTGCTTTAGTTTGTGAATAAGAAAAAGATAAAAATTTATAGGAAGTTATAAGTTTGAAATAGAATGACTGGATATTCGATGATTTTTAACATCCATAAAAATATGACCAATAAAATTTATAGAAATTGATGCTTAAGTGTAAATAAATGATGAACTTTTTCATTGTAGATCAGCCTAAATTCATTATAGAAATAAGAGAAGGATTCTAATTGTTTCCTGGTATAATGTGCTTGACTCTGAGAAATAGATTCTTGAAATGTGTTATTTTGAATAATAATTAGAAATATTAAACTGACTTTGTCTAAGCAAATGATCCATACTGATACTAGCTTTTTGTAATTCCAAATCCTGGATAAAGTATTTTGATACAAATATTCGAATAAAATTATGATAAGACAAATCATAGTCTTTATGGAGCTGTAAAGCTCTAATTAAAGGATTACAATTCAAGATTCTTGGATAGTGAATAAATTCCTGCTCAATATGACACAAAAGTAGAGTTTAGCAAAATTTAGCTTGAAGGATTGAATTAGGGAATACTGTCACTAAGAGCTTGATACTTATAAAACCCATTAAAGCATTGATAAGCAAAAATTAACTATCTGACTATATTTGAAAAGACGTTCCTAAAATAGCCTATTAATTTATAAAAGCCTGATTATATTAATTAATAGCAATGAACTTAGCATTTGGACCTTTAAATTGAAAAAGCTAAGAAAGACATCTAACTTTAAAGTATTGCTGAAAATCAAGCTGCATGTCCAATCGAATCAGAAAGATAAAACTAAACTTCTGCAGAAAATTACATAAATGTGACAGAATATGAGCAAAAGAATTTAGAATTATTTATGGAGAAGTAATAAAATATTAAAAATTACACTTTTGGGAACAATTTTTCAAAGTCCTCATAACGTAAAGAGTTAAAACAAATAGATTTAGAGTAGCAAAAATGATTAGAATAGCTCATTTTAATTTATTTAAAAAATATATTAATAATCTAGTTATAATTATAAAGATTTATCTTAATCTATTTTTGACTAAACTTACATTAATTAATAATAAAGATATTATCCATTAAAGAGACTTTATTTTTAATATTCTGCATTTTATACAAATTCCATATAATATAAATAATTAGCAATGGATATTTAATATATCTTTTATTAGTTTAATATGCTTATTTTAAAGATATATTTAATAAATTTAATACCCTAATTAGTTATTAACTTATTCAGTTTATTGCTAAAGTCTTTATTATGTTAGTCTAAATAAATAATAAATAAATTTTATTAAAGAGGACGTAGCACCTCTTTGATGCACAGCTCTTTCTAATAAACTTAAAGACTGGAGATGATTAAAATAAGATAAGTTTCTAATTTAGGAGAGTATAACATAGTAAAGTTTTATAACATCTAGATTATAAAATTTTAAATATTTTTTAATTTATTGTAGTTAGACTTTCAGTCTCGTTTTTATTTAAACTACAAAGAACAAGAAAAAGTCTTAAGTTATTAATTCTTTTATTTAAAATGAAAAAATGCCAAAATTTATTGATTTGAAAATAAAAAACTTTAAGAAAGGAATCATTATGCTTGTATAAATTACTAAATAGAAATCTTTTAAGTGTATTTAGCTTATCATATGAATAGTAAAATTAAGCTGAAATAGGATAATTTATGATGGTTTAATAGCTTAAGCAATAAAATAAATTATACAGACTGTTTATTTCAAAACTTCCTTTTAACCCATTCGTAAAATTCCTTCACAAATATAAGCAAGATACAGCAAATTCCTAATAAGTTATTGATAACTATGAAAAGTATCACATAATGCCATCCAAGGTATTCTTAAATTCACCCTACACATAAGTTTCCTAGAGCTGCTCCTAAACTTCCAAATCCGTCAATTATTCCAGTAGTCGTGCTAATATTTTCTTTCTGTTGAATATTTGTGTTTGTTTAACTTTCCATTCCATTTAAGGTGTTTGATTGCTAAACAACAATATCTTGATTTTAATCTTAATTTTCTCCTATATCAGCAGGTATAGCAGTTGTAATTAAGGAACTAGATCCAGTTATTAAAAAGCCAACTAGAGGAATAATAAAATAAAAGGAATATTTTTAAAGCACAAAGAGCAAACTTATTACGATAGTACCCAATAGCTAACTACTGAAAACTACTATTCCTCTTTATTAAACGCAATATTTATCTGATATCCTTCCCCATGCGAAAAACCCTGAAATCCCTCCTACTTCAAATAAAGTGAGTATTACTGCAGATGAATAAAGTGAGAAATCTTCAACGGTAGTTAAAATAAAAGGTAGTCAATAAGCTAAGCAATATATTATTAGCTTATTAAAGAAGCAATTGAAGGCAAATAGCATTAAATCCTTTCTTTTAAATGTTCTCCAAAGGGATTTTAGAAAATCTTGAATTTTTTAATTAGAACTTGACTGAGGAATCATTGAAACTTATAAAGCCCTAGCATTTTAATTGGAAAAATCTTATAGCTCTATTACTTAAGTAGTAGCTTCTTTTATAATTAAAGGAGGCATCAATAGAAATACTACAATTCCTATTAAAATATTTAAAGAGCCGTTAACAAAGCAAACAGAAGTTCAATGATAATTGAAATGATTTATTAAAATTCCACTTATTTGCTCTCCAAGAATATTTCCAATTGCAGTACAGCTAGTTCAGCATCCTAAAATGAAACCTCTATTCTTTTTTTGGAAGTAAAGACTAACAATAGAAATATTAGTTGGAAAGCCTGCAGATTGCACACCTCCGTTTATAATAAGAATAAAAAACAAATATATTAAAGCATATTATCTTATAATATCTGCCAAAAATATTAAAATAAAGACAAATCCGCTTAGAACATTTATTCCTACTAAAAATTTCTTCTTATCATAGTTCTCTCCAAGTCTACCCCCTATTATATTTCCAATACTATAAACTATCAAAAAGGTAAAATCTAAATATCCAAGTGCACTAGGTGATAATCCTAATTCAATGCTCAAAGATGGCTTTATCATACTTCAACTCAGTCTTAGAACATGAAGTCCACAATAAGCAAAATAAGTTAAAGAAAATATTTAAACTTAGATCTTTAAGCTTTAAGGTTATATTTAATCTTTAACTTCTTACATCCTAATTGATTATAACTAAATTTGTAAAAATTGTATATTTAAAATATTTTGAAACTATTACACGAAGAATTAAGCTTAGATGATGCTATTTTAATTGCATCATTAGTATTCACTTAATTAATAAAAAGCTTATTTTATCAGAATTTGTTATTCCACGTTATAAAACCTAAAATATTTGAAGTCCAATAAAATATTTACTTATCACTCTTTACTTAGCAATCAAGCATAATTTAAATAAATACTTTCCTATTAATTAATTAAATAACTATTAATTAGTGGCTTTTAGCACTCTGTTTTTAATTAAATATATTAACTTAGTTCTGTAAGCAGCTAAATCCTTTATATAAATAGTTTATAGTAAAATATAAAGCCAATTTTTGCTGTTACTAATAATTTAGCTTGCACTATACAATTATTTAATCTGACCTAGCATGATTTATAATCCTAATTAATTATAGCTATAATAATCTATCTTAATATGCAGAAAGCTTATCATTAGTATTAATAGGATAGTATAGCTATACCATTCTTCATTCTAATATTTTAAGATTATGCTTATCTCTATTTAATTGTTGGTTACTCAAGTAGTCTAATAAACTTTGCTAGGCTTCTTAGTTTATGCTAATTACTTAAGTTCCTTAGTAAATTAGAGGAATAATAAGAAAGAAGGTGCTTTATAATTTATTGGGAGTGAAGTATTATATTAACATCTTGGTAGCTAAAAATTATTAATTATATTAGAACTAAAAGTATTAAAATGAGGCCTTCTCTATAAAGACTGAAATTAATATAGGATCATTTAGATCCAAAAGAACATTACATATCAATAGAGAAAGTTAATAAGACTGGCATTATTTACCTTCAAAATGAAAGTAAACTCAATGCTCTTGGAAATAGATTAGCTGAGTAATTAGCTGCTGCTATAGAAGATTTCGAATTGAATACTGAAATTCATGTCATGATTATTACTGGAAAGGGACGAGCTTTTTGCGCAGGAGCAGATGTATCGACATTCATAAAACATAACACAGGAACAATGTTCCATTATGGTCTGGATTTATTAGTAGCTTCAAAGCAAATAACTAAAACTAAAAAACCAATTATAGCAGCAGTAAATGGTTTCTGTCTTGGAGGAGGTTTCGAACTAGCTATGAATTGTGATATTATTATTGCAAGTGATTAAGCAAAATTTGGATAGCCTGAGATTAAATTAGGAGTAATTCCAGGCGATGGTGGAACAATTAGACTTCCTAGATTAACTAATAAATATAAAGCTATGGAAGCTATTCTAACTGGTGATTTAATAACTCCTCAAGAACTCGGAATTAAAGTTGTTCCTCATGAAAAACTTTTAGATGAAGCAAAAAAAATCGCTGATAAAATTAGCTAAATGAGTCTTCCAACAGTTGAATTCGCAAAAGCATGCGTAAAGTAAAGTTAAGAAGTTGGTGTTACTGATGGAATCAAATATGAAGAAGCTGCATTTTCTGCTTGTTTTGGTCTTAAGGACAAAAATATTGGAGTTACTGCCTTTTTGAATAAGAAAAAACCAGAATTTGTTAACGAATGATAGAATCTATCTATTCAGACATATTAAACAATTTTATAATAATAGCTTACAAAATATAAAAGTAAATAGATTCCATTAAATATATATATAACTTAACTTTCACAGTAAATCTTTCATGTAAACAGGAAAAACTATTCCATCAGTTTTACCATCCTGGAACATAAACTCTACCTAAATTCTCTATCTTTTCTTTCTCTAATAAAAGCTTGCTTGCTAATAGGATTTGAAAATAGAGCTTTAGGCTGATTTATTTTCAATTTAATTTTTTGCTTCATTATAATCTTCTTATTACTCTTTATTTATTTCTTCTTCATCAAGTTCTTAATACCTCTATAATTATGCTGTATAAAGTTCTTTGTTTAATTCAGAGAAATTTTATATTTGCTAGCAATATTCTTTCATTCCTCTTAAATCAGGGATTTTGATAGGATTCTCCTAGAAATGGCATAGTTTTAATATGCAAAAGTCTTGCTTGAAATTGTTGCTTAAAAGATCTATCCCTAAATTTTATAGTAATAGAATTATTTAGGCTAAGATTTGCCTTCTTATTGAAAAGTTTTATCCCTACATTATTTCATCCAAATTAAGTAGCTAAACAAAGTAAGGCAATGTATTGAGGATAAAATTTATATCATTAAATTTATTTTGGTTCTGCTTTCATTGTAGCATTATTCTATTCTTCTCTTGCATTCTCTTTATATAATCAAAAAAATCAAGAGGAAAAGATATTTGAATTTTGTGAGATGAAGAATATAAATAGTTGGCCATTTGAGAGGACAGCTAAATTTAAAATTTACCTGTAAAGATCCATATATTTCATAGTGATTTTTCTATTAAATATTTGTCTGTACTACATCATTAAAGCTTATACTCTCACTCATTTTAACCATCTTAGCAAGTTCTAAATCTTAATCTGGGTTTAAGTAATTTTCAAATAATCCATGGTTTAGCAAATCGATTTAGTCAAAATTTTTTACGTTATTTTACAGTTCTTTTTTTGGAGTTTGATTTTCGAATATCTATTAGATAAGTGTAAAGTAATTCATGGTAATGTTTTTGATTGATTTCATATCTTTCTATATATCTTGCTACATTTTTGAGTATCCAGATAAACTATAGAAATATTCACATTGCAAGCTGTTTATACAAGATCGAATATCGAAGTTAGAAGTTTCAATTAATTAAGTTAACTCCTTCTTATTTAAATCAAGGTCCTCAATTTTACAAATTTCAGTTAATCTATTTAATAACTTCTAGAGCGTTATCCTTCTTAGCTTTATTACAAAGGCATTCTGTGTAAGTTATTTTATATTTTTAGAGTACAAATCATTACAAATAGCTATTATAGGCCTTTAGGACTTTTGGATACTTTAAATTAGCTTTTGCTCAAAATTTTTATCAACTATTTTATCAAGATTTAGTAGAATAGTACACGCTTCTTGATGGTAGATGTTTTAAAATGTACTTATTTTTTCTAAAGATTCTAACAAATCGTTTGGTTATTTATTAGCGCAGCAAATTGTTTATGGAACATAATTACAATGAGTCGCGATTATTCTTGCTAAAGTAAATTTTCCACTTCCACAAGGTCCGGATATTATCATGAAGTGTTTCTTTAATAATTACTCTCTTCCTTTAAAAATGATTTAAAGAGAACTTGGTAGAGATTTTTTAAATACTTATTAATCATATTTCTTTAGTCAAAATAGACATTCTCTATTTTATTACTCATCTGTCAGTAAATCTTAATATGAAACAGCTTTATATTTTTCAGTCCATAGACAAATTTGCTGCTTATTCTTTCTGTCTTTTGACTAGATTGATTCATTCTTATGTGATATTTCTTCTACTATCTAGTTACTTTAAAACTCTTTTTGAGTTTTCTATGCTATTGGTAATTTATTATGAGCAAGATTGTTTGTGCTATTCTGCTTACTATAAAGGTTTTGCTTAAGCCCTCTCAGCACATTTAAATAGTTGACAGTTTTCCCTCCGAAGTTATTCATTTAATAAATATTTAAAAATTCTTTAAAACCTTTTGAAAGCTTATTTTAGCAAGTATTTTCAAGCATATTAGATTAAACTTAATTTAAATTTAAATTAACTTACTTAATTTTTACAATTGTATCAATATTTTAAAGATCTCTTTATTAATTTAATTTAATACTATTGGCTATTTCTTTAAAATTTTCTATAAAGTCAATTAATTAAAGTTAGCTATTTAAATAATAATTTTCTTTTTTATTCCTTTTTTAATACTTTACCTACTTATTTATAAAAACTTCATTTTATATTAATTCTATTAACTTTCTTTTTAACTCCAAAATTTAATATTAAGATTGTGCGAAAACATCCTTAAACTTAAATATAGCATAGTAATTAATCTTTAGTTATTCTTTAACTTATGTATTAATACATACAATAAGAAGCGCTCTAAATTCCAATCTATCATATTTAAATTACTAATTATTAAGAAATTTATACTAAGACATTTATATTTACTACATCCTCTTTTTATCTATTTAGTTGCCAAGACTAATTTACTTGCATTAAAGATAAGCTTAATTATTAAGGTAGAATCTAGTAGAAAGCCTTTAAAATAAGCTAGCTTGAGTTGCTTTAAATTACTTTTTTATTAAATTTAGGCTTAATATCTACTTACTTCTATATATTTACTATTTTATTAACATGCCAAGACCAAACATTCTAATATTTGCTTAATTCAGTGTATAGCTTAAATAAAGTAAAAAGGAGAAATTAAATATGACTAATGTAGAATTATTCTTAGATATGCAATTAATTATATGATAATAAAACTACTAACTTAATGAGTTCTAGCTTTATATAAATTCTAGATAAACCTACATTAAACTAAATTATATATATGCCAAGCGTTAGAATAGTATTTTTATTTATTTTCTTTAAAATTATGAAATAAAGAATCTTATAACTATCTATTGTTATTCAACTACGTCGCTCTTCAAATCTTAGCAGTTTTAACTTTCTACTTAGATTTTCATCTATCCTAGAAATATCTTTAGTGCTGATTGGACTAATACAATAACTGCAAGCAATGCTTTTTTTACTTAATTAATTAGTCTAAATTTTTTAACTAATTAGAGTTTATAAGCATTAAATGCAAAACTCATGATTGCAATTCAAAGCATACATTAAATTAGCTGAGATTGTATTGCTGCATTTTTAGCATTTCTTTATTTATTTTTATTTCAAACCTTAGAGATTTTAATAATCTTTTTCATCTATCAATTTTAAGCAGGTTGGACATTAGAAATCTATTTTTTTAATAGCACAATCACAACAAACAGCTTATCTGCAGGCACATTCATACTAGAAGATGTTGCTTATCTACAATTTTTAATTACACATCTAACAGTAGTTTTATATTTTATTAATCTACTATGAATTATCTTTCTAACCTTCTTTAGATTTTTTAAGTAAGCTGGGTATTTTTAAAACGTTTGAATAGAATTCTTTACTTCCTAATACTTCTTTTATTTCCTCGTATGATAAATAATTATTACAGTCTTTATTTTATTATTCCATACATTTAACTCTTAAATTATCCGGAATATTTTGCTTACATTTATATTTATAATCTAAAATGTAGTTAGTCAAGCAAATCTTACAATAGACATGAGTACATTTTAAAACACATAATTCATCTTTTTTGTATGAATCACAGTTGAGGCAAAAAGTTCCCTGCCTTACTAATATTTTAGGAGCTCTGTTTATCATATTTTCCTTTGCTAATTGATATTACATTTTGCCAATAACTTTTTCTACTTCTGAAATTTTAATAACTTCATCACACTTTATACATTTAGTTCTAAATCCCTTTTCATTTTCAGTTGTTAGAAATAATCCTTCAGTTTAATCTTGCAAATAATAAAATAGGCATTTAATGCAGAAGTTATGCTTACATACTAGTATTAGATAAGAATTTAATACTTTGCAAGATTAACATTTTCTCTATTTTTCATTTTTATCTTATATGTTAGATTAATCAGATTGTTCATCAATATGGTTTAATTTTGTTTCACAGATTTACTTTTATTACTATAATGAAAGCTTAATTAGCTATACTGACTCTTATAAGCTTTCCTTTAATAATTAAAGGCTCTATTTTTTATTTGATTATTCTTATATTTCCTTCTTTAATTATAGATTCTCAGAGGCTATTAAGTATATTTTTTATAGTTCTTGTATTTATAGACTAAGTTATTAATTCTCTGTCAAAAGCTATTAGTTTTTAAAAAAGTTTGGATTCTAATAGATGCTAGGGTCACTTTATTGGTTTTAGTAGGTAATATTTCTATTTTCATAATTTGGACTTTTAGTCTAAATGTGCTAATAATGAATTGCGTTTTATTATTGATGATCTCTGTTGGCAGGATTGTTTGGCTAATTCATATTTACCTGTACCCCTGATGAGTTATTTTGATTTTGGTAATTTAGATAGTTGATATTATTTAATAATTGGTAGTTCTAAGGACTTACTTATATATTTGGGTCTTTATTAATTAAATTTTGATTTAGTGTAGAGTTATTCTAATTAGCTACTAATTGAATGCTCTATCTTTACTATTAAATTTAATTGGTTTAATTATATTATTACTATTGGTTTATATTCATTTGCTAAGCAAACCCTGTATACCTTTAGGGAGGTAGAATATCCACTTATTAATTGAATGAAGGTTTTACTAATAAGTTACTATATTATTACTAAATCTAGGCTTCTTAATTCTGGTTTAAGTTTACTTGGTTTTGAGGCTATACAGCAACTCCTTGCAGTGTAGGTTAATTATTTGGGTTAAATTGCATTTAGAAGTGATGCTAGTATTGCTAATTAGTGAAGTTGTGATATTGTTGCTAGTTAGGATTTATTTATGGATAATACTGCTAATCTGGCTAATTAATGGCTTGCACTTATAGTGGCTATTGATATTGTATATTGTTTATTTGTTGCTTTAGATTAGGACTTTAAGTTTGATTATACTAATAAGGTGGTTAAAATATAGCTGTGATTTCTTTATTTTAGTTACTTATTATTATGCTTGATTGGTCTATAATGAGATCTTGTTCTTATTAAAGTTCAACATCAGGTATGGAGTAAGTAGTCTAAGCAATCTAAGCTTCTGATAAGAGTTATTAAAGAGTTCTAATTTTTAAGCTATCTAATGTTTAGTATTATTAGCACGCAGGACAGAAAAACAGATTGGCAATATTTTGCGATGTCGAGCTAGCAGTCAATTAGATTTTGGTATTTTTATGGAAATCTCTTAGATGGGATTTGCAATAAACGTGATTACAAACAAGCTGGAACTAGAAGGACATGTTAAGGCATTTAGGGAAATTACATGCAAGCATGTTTAAATTATAAAATAAATTAATATCTATATAATAATCAGTTATCCCAACCTTCGTATTTTATTGGGTAATAATCAGCACTAAACTTTTTAATTATTTTCTTAATTTGACGAAATAGCATAGGAATATCTAAGAGGAATATAAAACTATAATGATCACTATTAAGAAAAGTTTATCTAAATTGTTTTTTATCTAAAAAAATAGAGTTATTACTTGAAAAATCTAAAACAAAAAAATAGCATAACTTTAGAAATATAATAGTTAATAAAGTTTAAAAGCATCTGTTTAGATTAATATTAGTCTACTATTTTATCTTTTAAGTGTTTCTTTTAATTTATCCAATTTTTTATACTAATTGATACTCGATGCTGAACAAGAAGTAGGCTTTTAACCCACCGACATAAGACCTACTAGTTTAAAGCCTATAGATCTCACTCCCTAAGGTGATTGACAATGAGTATTAAGCGATCACACCTAATTTACTCTTTCATTTTAATTTAACCAAATTAAATAGATTGAAGTGATAAATAAAAAATTATAAAATAAATATATTCTTATAAAAAGCTTATTATAGGATTGTTCTATAAATAGCATCATTTTTTATATTTATATTTTTAATACTATCTAGTAATAAACTATGCTTAGATTAATTTTGCTAAAATATAACAAATTTTGACTTTAGTAGTTCATAGTTAAACTAAATGAAAAATATAATTACATCAAAGCATTTTACTTGATAGAAATGAAGTTTAATTTATTTTATAATAAATCACACATTTTAAATATAATTTCCTCTATTTTTTATTAAGTAATTTTATATAAGTAATTATAAATATGACTAACTCACAAATTTGGAAATTTATATACATAGAAATTTATTTAAGGATATTTTGCTTGTTTTTTCTTCAAATCTTAGATTATATGGATGAAAAAAATACATTTCTAATTTTTAAATTTTAAGTCCTTATGATAATTTTAAGTTTATCCAGGGATTATTAATAATAAAAGAGAATGTTTGTCTATATTTAGCGTAAAATAACTTCTAAGCTTACACTAGAAAGCTAGATTCTTTAAATTATATATTTAGTTTAAATTTATTTATAGAAGCTTTTAGTAATATCAGTAATACTTTCTTAACTTTCTTAATTTATTTATAGATCTTTAATTTAGAGATAGATTATTAATAATACTTATCTTTAAAGCAAAAATTTCAAAGCTACAGTAAAATATCAAATAAAATGTAAGAATAATCTTAAATCTGTTAAAAATAAAGGGTATAAATGTATTATATTTATAGCATTTTTATAAAAGCAACATTTCAAAAAGAAACTTATAACTACTTCTTTGGCTTGCATAAGTTAATTAATATGATATAACATTTAATTATATACAAATATATAAAAATTATATAAAGGTAAATAAGCTGTTTATTAAATAGAATATATAACTTTAAGTTTAAGAAATTTATAATATCAACTTTAGAATTTTAAAGTATTCCATTAAATATCTAATTTATTAACTTAATCAAGTATAATTTATCACAAGAAGATAGTAGAGATTTAAAGTTGCAAACAGTCTTTTCTATTTTTAGTTAATGAATTGATTAGTAAAGTGTTTTTTAGTATTAATAGATTAAGATGTAATTCCATATATTAAAATATTTAAATAGTTAGAATATAATAAACATGCATTGTAGTAAAATTGTATATAGTTGTAGCTTTACATATCTTATACTAAACGCTTACATTTTTGCACTATGTTTCAAATTAAATTCTTATCTAATAAGCTTTTAACAATTAAACTAAAGATTCTTATTTTAAAAGTATGAAACTAGACTAATTGCTACGTCAAGCAATCAAGTGATATTAATGGTATCTATGAAGTATCAATCTGTAACTAAATTGTAACAATTTAGCTATTTATTTATAAATATAAACTAATTTAATCTAATAGATATAAAAACTATGCTTTTTATCACTTGCATAGATTGAATCGATTTAAGAGAGTAAAAGTTTAATAAAGAGAGAATGCTTAGTTATTTTAAAAATTAGGAGATTAAAAGTCTTTATTTAAAAAGCAGAAAATTTTTTCACAAATTATTTATGACCGCCTGAGTAAACTCTGAACATTTTGCTGAACCACCTATATCTTTAGTAACCGTTTAACCATCACTTAAGGTTTTTTTAATGGCTCTTTCAATTTTTTCAGCAGGTTCTCTTAGGTCTAAATGCTTCAACATCTACATAAAGAATTACCATTACTGCACTTAAGCAAAGAGCTGTTGGATTTGCGAGATTTTTACCAGCAATATCTGGAGCTGATCCGTGCACTGCTTCAAAGACTGAAACGTTTTCTCCAATATTAGCTGATGAAACTAAGCCAAGTCCGCCTATTAATCCTGCACATAAATCAGAAATAATATCTCCGTATAAATTGGGCATGACCATAACATCTAACAAAAGTGGATTCATAGTTAGAATCATACTAGTAGTATCAACCTATTTTTCTTTATATGAAATTTCAGGAAACTTTTGAGCGACTTTACGACATTCATTTAAAAACAAACCATCTGATAATTTCATAACACTGGCTTTGTGTAATGCTGTTACTTCTTTTCTTCCTTCTCTTTTTGCAAATTCAAATGCATATTAAGCAATTCTATTACTTGCTTTTTAGCTTATAATCTTTAGATTTTCAATAACACCAGGGACTACTTAATGTTCCAATCCAGAATACTCTCCCTCCGTATTTTCCCTTATAGTTACGACATCAACATTTTGATAAAGACCTCCTCCTACATTTGGTATACTTTAGCAAGGCCTCACGTTAGCAAATAAATCGAGTTTTTTTCTAAGTGTAACGTTTAGTGATCTAAAACCAGAACCAATAGGAGTTGTGTATGGGCCTTTTAAACTTACCTTGTGAGTATAAAACGCTTCCATTGTTTATTTCTTGATTACATCTGGGTCGTTCCAATCAAGTTCGTGCACATCTCAGTTAATAGGAGATCTTGCAGCATCTAATATTTTGCAAACAGATTATGATATTTCAGGACCAATACCATCACCTTGTAGGAGTACAACAGTTTTACTCGAAAATGTTCTGATATAGTTCCTTGCTAACATTTATTAATTTTTTTTGCCTTACTAAATATACCAGTTTTAAAAATACTTACCTTAATGCAAAAATATTAACAGCTAAGTGAAAACACACTTTTATGAATCTTTCTTAAATCCTCTTATAATAAATTAAGCTATCACCCTTAATGCTTTGGATTTATAGTACAAAAATTATAAAAAGCAGTATTAAAAACAAAAATAGAAGCTTAATTTAAAGTATTTTATATATTTATGCTTCTATATAAATAGCAAGTTTCAATTTTTTATTAGTTACTCTTCTTTAATTCTATTGATTCTATCTCCTAGCTTTTAAAAAGAACTACTATATTAATTTAACTTTTAAGGGTTTATCATTGAAATCTGGCTACTTTCAAACATTGTGATTAATAATTATATAATTAATTACAAAATAAAGCAAATTACTTAAATTTTGGTATCTATGTAAGTTGAACTAGCACACAAATATAAATTAAAAGTTCTAAAATTATTAGAATTCAATCTATAATCTAAGACACAATTTGATTTACTCAAATAAGATTTAATTATAATCAATAGAAAGGACTAAGGCAGATTTACAACATTAGCTTTATATTCCATAAATAAATATTAAAATTATGATTCTCTTCTTGTTAAATAAATTTAATAAGCTTAGCTATTTTCCTTTACAATCTTAAACTAAATTGTTTTGGAATTTTTAATCTATAATACTAGGTAAAGAATGAAATAATGTAAGATAATTGCATAGTAGGCTTTTAACATAATCCAATAACCCAAATGATTTAAAAAATGTATTTGCTACTATTTTAAATTAACTATTTTATATTTTTTAGAGTTAAATTAATATATTATTTAGACTTATTTATCTCTATTTTTTATTATAATAGAAATAGATTCTTAGCTAAAATAACTACTACAGAAATAAATTAGAAACACTAGAAAATAAATAAAGAAGCTATAATCTACTTAAATACTTTTATTTTAATGCTTTACTTTTTAAGTTCTATCAATAAAATTATAAATATTAAACTAGTTCCTAAGAAAAACTCTAAAATTTATTACATTTACAAGGGTATGGAGCTTAAATATAGTAATCACATTTTAATTATAGCTATTAATGTAATAGAGCTATGAAATGTAGTAACAAGAATTTACAATTTAAACTTAGTAAATAATAATGGTTACTAGTAGAATACTACTAATCTTTAAATGGTTAAGACACTAAATTTCAAATGGGTAGTGTAAAAATTATCCTTATGACTATATTTTTATCTAATTGCTTATAATAAAATAGCTTTCCATGAATATAATTACCATAAAGTAGACTACTTTAATTTAAGGAGAATAACTTTCTTTATAAATCATAAAGTATAGCAACACATAACTCTATCTAGTTGATCTAAATTGAGCAAATATGATTGCTCAAGTGTAATTTATAAAATTTCAATTGATTATGAAACGAAGGATGGAGTTCATATTTCAAAAAAAGTTAAGCAAAGACTAATAATTTAAAAATAAAGGGATTAAAAGAATAATAGAAAGAACCTTAAATTTATATCTAACTAATTAATTAAAATATAGATATAAAAATGCAAAAATGCTATATTATAACCTTTTCTGCTGTGGGAATTATAGTTTTTGGTTTAAATGCTTTACTTTCAATGGGAAACTATATGGATAAGAAGAAAGAAGGCTTATTACAAATTAAAATAGTTGATTAGAAGCAAAAAGAGCAAGATAAAAGATCTTGAATATTATCTTAAAACCAATCAATCAAAATTGAAGAACTAAATTATCCCTTAAAGCTTTATAAAGTTTATCAAGCAGCTATTAAACTTTCCAAATAACTCCAGAATAATTCTTTAGATATTTCAAAACTTTCAATTAGAATATAAAATGTGAAATTTAGAAATTCCACTATTAAGATTGCTTATACAAAGTCTGATATTGGATCTTCTCATATAGTTAAACAAGATTCTATATGCCTTAATGAACCAGTTACTTTTCTGATTATTAGTTCTATTATATGACCTCATTCAAAATAGTTGAAGCAAGAAATTATTTTGGGTTTTAAACGATACAAATGGCTTCTCTAATAGACGAGCAGAAAGGAGGCAAAATATTTTCTTTTGATGGAAATCCCATTAGCAACATATTTATTAACGCTTCACTTTTACTTAACTAATTTTAAGCAGAGTATCTTTGTACAATTTTGCGGTGTTTAACTAAACCTAATATTTAACTTTCAATTTTTATTCAAAGGCTTACAGGAATTAAATCGACAATTTAAATATTCAAAGGAAAAAAAAAAGGAATCTAAGATAGAAGAATCGATAAGGAAGGAAGAAAAAACGAAATTAAGCATTTAAAAGTTTTGGCTATTAGTTTGGATGATTTTTTTCCTCCTGAAGTTCATTTAATAAAAGTGGATATAGAAATAGGAGATTTACTTACATTATAGGGAGCTCACTAGCTTATTAAAAGATCTAAAGATGTAGCTATTATAATAGAAATCTTTAAAAAAATATTCACATTATTTGAAGAGAAATATGTAAATTAACAATTTCAATGACTCTTTAACGAAGGATTCCACTTTTTATTTATTAATGAAACCCATGTATTGAATTAGTACTCTTGTCAAACAATTAAAGATAATTGAAGCTACTAAAATTTAACTATCTAGATAGAAGAGAAAAACTTTTAATGGCTAAACTCTTTTACAAGTAACTAAGAATTTTGATGTCTTTGATATCCTATTTGCGAGACCTGAAACTTATTCTAAATATTTTTTAACTTGAATTATTAAAGATCTATTTACAAATTTAAAACGAAATGAAATTTAATAAACTAAAGTGATATATTATAAAGAAGCTGCCAAATCATATTTCAATAAGTAATAAAATATTAAAGGTTAACAGTTCAAAAACTATAAAATTATAATTATGAATTTACTTCTAAATTTGTAAATTAAAGCAATCAAATATTGAAGTATTTTCATAATCTTTTCTTTTTAGTTTATAATTTTCCTTAGATCACATAGAGTAACAATCTTCACAAAACTTTTACATTTGAAACTGTAAATTTCATTAATAAATCTGACTATAAACTTAATAATTTTATTTCAATGTTTATAATTACAAATTAAAAAAGGCTTTAAGTAAATAATTAAATTTCTAGCTTCTAGTTAGCTATCTAATTTTTAGTCCTTATTAACCAAAAGATCCCTCTTTTATAAACAGTTAATACATTCTTTATAGTTACTTTATCCATTATTGTCTATAATAAATTAAAGAAAAGAAGACTAGTAGAAAACAAATATGATTGAAGCTAGTTAAATATCCAGCTTAAAATATTTAAAATAATTTAGCATAAGATAATTGAATTACTTTAGAAGAGACAATATAAATATTTAATACAATAGATTTATACTATTATCTAAAATATTTACAATATTTTTAAAATAAAAATTGCTTCTAAAGAAATAATAGCATAATAAACTAAAATATGTTATTTATTTGCTTAAATTAAAATTTAGAAATAATATTTTAGAAAATTTAATGTCTTATTATATAAATAAATATCAAATAATTTATATTATAAAAATAATCAATTATTATAGTTGCTTCACACATCAATAGACAAATCTTTTTTAAATTTTTTATAAATTTCTCATCTTCTTTTTTATGCTTGGACTATTCGCTCTTGTAATAGGTATTTAAATGCTTTTCGTTGTTCTTCATCTTCTTCGTCTTAGTAAATTACTGTTCATCAGCCCAGTTAATCTCCAATATTGAAATTTTTATGTGTTTCACTTGCTTTTATTACTTTTTATTATGTTACCATACTTTAAATTAGCTTTATTCTATATAATTTACTATAAGTTGCACAATAAATTCCATATAGAAGATTTATCTGTTTTGCTTTCTGCATTCTAAATTTTTTCTCGAAAACCTGGTTTTTCTTACTATTTGTTCTATTTTTTGCAGTATCAGCATCTCTTAAGTCTCTTACTGCAAATTAGAATTAAAAGTTCGAAGTCCATATGATAAATGAAAGCAATTTAAAGTAAAAAATATTTTTACTATTGTTGCTTTATCATATTACTAATTAAGTTAGAAACTTTATTACTAAAATTTCTAATTCAATTCATAAGATTTTAATTTAAAGTAGTACTTTTAGTTTTCATATTGCAATCTGTGAAGTTGAATTAAAATTTCAAGTTCAGATTTTGTCAGAGAATTAAAAAATACATCTAGTCTATTATTTCCATTTTATTTTTATATGGCCTAGATTTACCAAATATTACCTTTAAAATTCAGACCTAAAAAGGAAAAATCTGATAGCTATTTTTAGTTATTTTCACTAAGCAGTGCTTTTTCAATAGTTTCTTTAAATTTAACTGATTTTAAAGTAATACTCATACCTTAGGAAAGTAAATATTGAATCTAGGTAAATTAATTTAAGCTTAAATATTTTAATTTATAATTTAAAACTTAGATAGTTTAATTTTATCTTTTAAGTTTACAATTTAGCTATTATAAATAAGAAAAATTATACTAACGTTGCTTGCTATATAGTGAAGACTAATTTCCAATAGAAGCCTTAAAAAATAGAGTTAAATTATAAAGTAAGATGATATTAGTGCTTGCTTAAAAATGGTGAAGATTAAAAGTATAATATATTCAAATATTATAATAATTATGCAGAAATCAGTATCTATTATTTGCCATTTTCTCTATGTTTTCTATTTTTTGTAAAGCTTCATAATGTTCTGCTTTAATAATAGAAAAAAGTCCTCCAACTGTAACTGTACCTCCAATTCAAACTCACATTCCCGGAAAATGATTGATTCCTTAGACTCAAGCAGATAATCCTGCTACAGGAAATTATAATAAGCAAGCTGTTGAGAAAAGTAAGGGATCTATCACTTCTAATGATCTATAAACAGCGTATTGTGAAAGTCACTAGTCAAATCCTACTACAAAAGTTATTCATATAACATCATAATTTCATTCTACTTTCTTTAAATCATCATATTCAAATATAAAACAAAGAACTAGTCCACTTAGAACGCAGACAGCTGTTAAAACGGTTGAAAAAACACAAACAGGAAAGTTTTCTTTCATGAACGAATAAGTATGAATAGTATAAGCAGCTGCAGATGCAGCTCCTACTAGAGACAAAAAATTTCCTAACATCATTGATCCAATTGAAAAAGAATCATTTTAGTCATCAATATCAAGAACTGTCATTCCACATCCTAAAAGTCCGACTATAGTTCCAAAAATGGCTAAGAAATGAGTAGGAACGCATGTAATTAGCTTTCATACAACAATGCAAATACTAGTACATTAAACTAATAAGGCATTCTAAGCAACAGTTGTATATTTCATAGGAAAAACATAAGAAATTTAACTTATTGTATAAAAAAATATTGTCAGAAATATTTTTTTCTTCTAGCTTTTATATCTCCAAACTGTGCTCTTAAATTCTAAATATCCCATTCCATATAATTCCTTTATTGCTAAAATAAGAAAAAAGAATAAACAACCTAAATTGGCAAAAGAGAATCTTAGCATAAAAGGAAAAGAAGAGTATAAAAAAGTAAGTCCAGTGTACAGTGCTCCTATTACAATATATGTTGTAACTCATAATAAAGCAAATAAGTTTTTATATCTATTTTATACATTATAAGTAGAAATTGGCTAATCTTAAATTGGTTGAATTTCTGTCATTGCTGGTAGAGTTGTAATAGACATTTAAACAGCTTAACTATAAAGCGATTTTTAAAAACTTTAGTAGTGAAGTAAAGGTGTTTTAGCTAAAGGATAAATACCTTTTAGCATATCTGTTTCTAATTCTTCCAGAATTTCTTGAACTTCTGGAACAGCAACTGCTAATTACAAATCAGCTCTGCGTTTTTACTTCATCTTTATCTTTAAAATGAAATTTTTAAAGACAACAAAGTAAATCTAAAAAGATTTCCACCCTATTTAATACTTCTACCTTCATTAATTTAAATGTTCTTTACTATATTGATCTCATTTTATTTCACTATTTCTGCTTATATATTTGAGGTTTTAAGTACCTATTTCCCTTGTGGCTTTAAATTTAATTAGTAATGAAAAAAGAGATAGAATATCGTGAAAAATAAGATTAAGACTTAAGAAAAACTAAGATAGTTAAACAGATAATAATATATGCTAAATAAGAAACTAGTTTAGGTAAGGTTAGAGTGGTTCTAACTTCTAGAAATAGCTTCATCTCTAAATTCTTCTATATATGCTGCAAAAAATTAAGATTAATGATATTTGAGTGCTTTAACTTAAAATATCTCATGATATATTTAGATCATGTAAGAATAGATATATACTTCTGACTTTATTAAGCTTTGGCTAAAATAGAGTGTGGTACAAGAAGGAGTAAGAAATATAGGAAATAAATAAATAGAGTTTTAAAATAATTTTAATAATTATAAATGAAGATAGCAGGAGCTTAAAATTTTTTCTTCTTATTTCCTTTGACTTGCGGAATATATATCGTTCATTTAGTTCTTTTAGCACCTGGTATTTTACAGCTTTTTTGGAAATTTAACTTGAACCAGTGCAATCACGACCCAGTAGCAATTTGAACAACTTGAGATTTCATTATGTGGGAAACCATTTTAATAATAGCATTTTTTAGCTTATTTGAATTTATTTTAAGGTAGAAAGCTACGTATTTCAAAGTATTCATGTCCACCTTATCTGTATTTACCTTTTTAGATTTGCTTCATTTTATTCTAAGATATCATTGAAATATTTACTCATGGCACGCATATGATTATTAAAGCAGTGAACTTTTTAAACAGCACGGTTCAATTGAAAAAGTAGTAGAATATTTGAAATTGGGATACTTCAATATTGATAATACAAAAGTTGATTTAATTGAATGGTTTTTAGAATTTAGTCATGGTGTTATTATGATTAGAACAGGCTTACTTTTTTACTTCTGCTACATTTTGAAAATCCATGAAAAAAACTTACAAAAGCTGAGCTAACCTCTGATTGAATTTAGTCCTTTAAATTCGGATACCGAAGAAATGGATTAGAACTACAGATTCTATTGACTTAAATAATTTGTTTAATCCTCTTATATTTCAGTATAATATCTAATACTTTCTCCTTTAACTCTACTATCCATATTAGCATCTTAATAATTAAAACTATCCACTTATTTTTAAAAGCTAAAAGTTATGAAAATTAGCAAAATAAAATAGCTAATTTATCTGAAATATAGTTAAGACATATAAAGACTAATATATAGTTAGGTATAAAATGTTAAGGTCAATCATTTTAATTCACATTAAGACATCAAGTTATATCCTTTTCTTTATTATAAAACAAATTGCTTTTACCTTTATTACTATCCTTTATTTTGGGTTGGAAAGCTAATTAAATGGCTTGCTTACTTGTTTTTAAAAGAATAAGATTTATAATTGATGACTTTATAGATTGGAGGAAGAATTAGAATTTATTTAAAACTATAATAAAAAGCTAATTTTATGGAATTACTAACTTTAACGATATAGTCAAACAATTTAATTATATATAAATAATTCAATTTTTGCATATATTATTAAATTTAATTTTTATAGTTAGATAACTTCATTTCTACATAATAAATGTATAGCAAACTGTTTAAATGCATTCTAATTAATTTAAGATTTACACAACCATATTAATTAGAACTGATTAATTATTGCTATGCTGGAGTTTTATTAATAATTTATTTTATATTTTTATCACTTAATTTAATGTTTTACAGTAATATTTACATTGCTTAGGAGTAGCTTTATTTAGATTAAGTCTATTATTTTACTATTTAAAGCTTTTTAATTAAAAATAATTTTAAAGATAGAAGCATTAACTAGATATTCTTGTAAAAGCAAATAAAAATAGTTAGTTAATTAATTACTAAAGATATCTTTTCTAGCTCTTAGTAATTAAGCTAATATCTAAAGTTTAAGTTCTATTATATCTCTAACATTTATAATTTCAATCTCAATTAAAAGCTACTTTATTAAATAAATTAGTAGCAATATATTTTTAAGCATGCATCTCAATCTTATTAGAATTAAAATTGATAATACAGCTTTATTAAAAGGATACTTATATAGAACTTCAATGAAATGATAATATTATATGCTTTAACTACACTATGATTTATTAAAATAAGAACTTAGTAACCTTAGCTTTATATTATGCTGATAAACGTTAACTTAGTTTGCTATATTTTCAAATTTTAGGAAATAGATATAATCATTAGTATCTAGATAGTATAATATTAGAAAATAAGAGGCTATAGTATATTAAAATAGAACTAAGTAAACTTTAGCTTCGAATAATTTTGAAAAACTAGCATTTATTATAAATATTTAACTATTAAACTAAATCCCTCTATATACTAAAGAACAGTTGACAAATAAACTTTAGTCAAGCAAATTCCCTTATTAGCTTTTATTAATTTCTATGAAAAGTTTGATTTAAACTAAATTAATTAGTAAACTTAAAAATATTAATTAAGGAAATAACATTTAAAATTACTATTTATCAAGCAATTAAAAGAAATGCTCTCATTGCTCCTGAAACACTATTTTCCATTTCATTTCATTCAAATTAAAACTAAAAAGTCTATAAAATTCATCAATTACATATATTTGGTTATTGTATAATTTGAATTATGAATCAGCAATTGTTCTTATAGGTAATGACTCAAGACATTAATGTGTCTGTGTTTGATATTATTGAAATTCAAACTTCATGATTGTATCTTTTCTTGAATCATTGAAAAGGTAGACTTGATCTTAAACTTAGTCATATACTGATACTATATTAGAACTAAATGGAAGTTTAGATGGAATTAATTCTCATTTATCTTAGTCTATTGTATATACTTAAATTTAATCAGAAGTTTATTTTTAATTATTGTAAGATCCTCCAAAAATTCAAATCTAATTATTTCTTAAAATTGTTCCAAACTGTTCAACACCAATATTCATAGGATTTATTTTCTTTATTTTATTATCCTTCAAACTAATTTTTTCACATTTATTTGTAGTTTTAAAAGTGAATTAGCCTTAGGTTTGGTTCTAAACTTCAAGTTCTTGTCCCCCAAGAATAAAAATTGATTCATCTTTATAAAAGATTATTTTACTTAGTCTTTTGGGTATCTTTTACTCAAAAGTTTAACGGCTAAATTTAGATTATGGAAATAGTAAAAACTCTTCAGCAAGAGGAATTACAGTTACTGTCTACTTGAAGTTACTTTTTACTTTACCCATAATTACCAAAAAAGAATCGTTTAATTAGATTTATCAATCCTCTTCAATTACCTCTTATCCAAAATCAAAATTACTTTGTAATTTCTAATAGCTGTTGCAATTAACTGCTATAATTTAAGAGGTTTCTTTTTTAGTAAACATGAAATATTATCTAGGATCTTAGTTGGCAACTGCAAGCTTATAAATACTAGCTATTTGCTAATTAATTTCTTAAGAATTCATATTAGACTCTATATCAACGCCAATTTCCTAAATATTTACAGGATTTTCTTGAATTTAATCAAAAACAGTAACTATTTTAAGTCACTCGGATGTAGTTTAAGGGTGGATATTTAATTCTAGTATTTTTTATGCTTGTTATGTCCATAAAAAATATTGCTATCTTAGAATATCAAGTTAATTCTACTCTGCTGACAGTTGAACTAGCTATTTAATTTCTTCATTGGAGAGTAAAATTTCTTGTTAAATGTTTTCCTTTAATTATCCTGCTCCTTCTATTTTTTTAGTTATTTTCTAGATATTTTCTTTTAACTACTCACTATAAGAGTTTATTTTATCATCTAAGATCTATTCTTACTATTATTCAACTTATTTGAAATAATCAGCTGCCTAATTAACAGGAAGAGCTTAGTGGTAAAAGCAATCTCCAAATCGTTTGCACTTAACGCAAAAAACATTAAGATTAGATTACTCTTAATTCATTTTATCTCTCTTAATATACCAAAATTAAACAAAATACCCTTCTATATTAATTTACCAGTCTATTTCATTAGAAAGGTATATCAAATCACTACTTATTATAACTATTAGAATTTTTCTTACATGCTATATAATTATTTCTATGCTTTTAGATACTAAAGTGCTTAAAATTTATATAAGATTTATAGCAAGCAAGCAGCAAATCACTGAAATATTGAAACTCTATTATAAAAGCATTTTGCAAGTTGCATAAAATATAAGTAATGCAGCAAATAAATTAGACACTTAGCTATTAGTTCAATACTTTTATCTTAGAAAAGTTTATTATTTTGCTTAAGTTTTATTTCTTAAACTATAATAGAAGCATAGGACAGTTGAAGCTTGAATAAGTAAGCAGTATGCAGTTTAATTATGGGTATTATATAAAGATACATTTAGTTAATCAATTATATTTAAAATGAAAAAGATTGCTATTTTCATGCTTAATCTTGGAGGTCCTAGGAATTTATAAGAAGTTAAACCCTTTCTAATGAACATGCTGTCTGACAAAAACTTAGTTCCTCTTCCTTTTAATTTAGGGAAGATGATTGCTTTGATGAGATTTAAAAGAGTTTAAAAGTATTATGAAGAAATAGGAGGTGGATCTCCTTTATTCAAGTGGACAACAAATTAAGGAAACTTGCTATGTACAGATTTGAATTAGCTTTATAAAAATTAGTATGATTTTAAGTCTTTTCCATGCTTTACTTACAATTCACCTTTAATTTAAGAAGCAATAGAACAAGCTGCTAGTGAAAAATACATGGACAAATGAATTTTGTTTAGTTAGTTTCCATAATTCTCATGTACTACAACTTAGCTATCTTAAGCTTACTTCAACCAGTATTTGAAAAGTAAGTATCCAGAATAGAAAGATAAAGTTATAGTTGTTGATAAATGGTGTGATAATGTCTATTATATTGATGCATGGACTGATTTATTATATGAGCGAATAAAGAAACTGCAAGATGGTAAGAAAATCTAAGTCTGCTTTACTGCGCATTCTATTCCATTAATTAAAATGCAAGTAGGAGATCCTTATCCTTATTAAGTAGGATTAACTGCTTAATTGATTATGAAGAGGCTATAAGAAAAGTATAATGTAAAACTAAGTTTCTTCATTAGTTATCAGAGTAAAGTAGGTAAAAGTAAATGACTTGAACCTTCAACAAAAATGGCAATTTAAAGTATCGCTGAGCAGAATAAAAACAAAGAAATGCACTTAATTTTACTACCTATAGCTTTTACTTCTGATCATTTAGAAGTGAATCATGAGTTAGATATTTAAATTATAAAAGGAAATGAACATAAAAATATCAATATTGTCAGAACTTAAAGTTTAAATGATCATCCTACTTTTATTAAAGCCCTCTCTTATGAAGTTTAGGAGAGACTGGGAAAATTTAACGGCGAAAAAAATCAATTCCAATCTAAATCTTTAAGATGTGTCAAATGCAACACTCCAGACGCTTGCAAACATTCATGGGAACTCTATGATGATTGATAAATTTTAAACTAAAGCACTTTAATATAAATAATAAATACAAATCTCATAATAAATATAAAGAAAAACAGTATACTAAGCTTAAATGTTTAAGTAGCTTTTAATCAAGCTATTTTTAATTTATCCAATGCATATGTTAAATAAAACTATAAATTTTGCTTCAATAAATGTGTTTAAATAAAAATAATACTTATATAATCATAAGCTTATTAAAGATAAATGTATAATATTAAGTTTTAAGTTATAAATGGAAATAAAGAAACAAGAGAAACAGTAAAATGAATCAAATAACAAATAATAGATGCTGTAAAAAGAAGAAACATGCAAAGTTTGAATTGAATGAAAGGGAAGTCACAAAATAGTGTGTAATGGAAATATTATGCTTACTGAAGACTGAAAAACATCCTTTATTACTTTTTTTTTGATAAATATTCCAGCACTTCTGTTTCATATTTTTATTGGAGCTGTAAGTTTTTTTACTATATAGTGATATTTGAATGAAGAAGGTACAGCTTCAATTTTAGTTATCGCTTTGATTTTATAAGTTATTTCTTCTACAAGTCAAATAATTGCTTCAATTATGGATCCTGGTTACATACCAAAATAAATTCCACCTTTTGCAGCAGGACCTAAAAATTTCAAACTTATTACATATATGCCATTTGAAACAGTTTATGCTTGATAAAAATATACATGAGAAACGAAAGTTTTAGGTAATTTGATAAAACAAAAATACTGCAAAACTTGTTTTATATATAGACCACCAAGATGTTCTCATTGCTCTGTATGTGATATTTGTGTAGAAAAATTTGATCATCATTGTCCTTGGATTGGAAATTGTGTTGGAAAAAGAAACTACCGCTTTTTTCTAATGTTCATATGATCTACTGGATTATATGGAATTTTTGCAATTTTTTGCTGTGTTGCTTAGTTAGTAAGATTATCAAATTGATACTTGGATGATCATCCAAAAGATAGTTCAAGCAAAGCTTTTAGTCATGCCTTAGCTCGTTCACCTGTTGCACTATTACTCATTATTTATATTGTAGCCATCCATTGATTTGTTATAGGATTATGTATTTATCATACTTATATAACTTCAACTAATTAAACTACAAATGAGCAAATCAAAAAACCCTATAAGCACTTAAAAATTCCAAATCCCTTTACAAAAGGCTTCATTAAGAACTGAATTGATGCTTGCTGCAGATCTATCCCTTAATCTTTATTTGATCTTAAATAAAATTTGGAACTGTCAGAGGCCTTATCACTTAAACCATATATGGGATAATAGAGAGAAATGAAAGACTTAAAATTGAGAATTAGCCCTTTTAATGGTGAAAGACAATCTCTAATTGAAGGAGTCAATAGTGGGCAAAAAAATAACATGGAAATAGATTGTCAGTCATAAGCATCTAAAAAATTCGAATCTGGCTAACTTCACATAGAGTTCTAAAATTAATTTGATGATGATACCTGCAGTGGAAATAGATTAAACAAAAAAAAGAAACTTCCTCCTATTGGTGAAGCTCCAAGATAAGAAGCAGTTTAAGATACTACGACTCCAAATTCAGCAAAACGATGATAATTTAAAACTTATTATTATTATCCAATTTTAAGCTAAACTATTAATAGAATCTATTAAAATGATAATATAGTTTTCAAATACAATTAACCACTTTAAGCAATATTATTAATAGGAATGAATAAAAAGTTACTAATATAAGATACTTTCTTAAATAAATTTTTCTTTTTTCAATCTGCAAACTTAAACTTTCTAATAGTTGAATCAGTGAATCCTGCATATAAAATATTCCCCTATGCATTCCAAGCAACACTTAATGCTTTTGGTGCTTCTTCTAAATTCTAGTAAGCATAAATTTATGGTTCTATTTAAAAAATTGTTTTGTTCATCTTCAGTTCCAATATCAAAATATTATTATCAGTAGCAACAGCTAATTGAGTGTATTTTGGATTAAAAGCAAGACCATTAATGTTGGAATTGACTTCTTGTGCAAATACTTATTGTCCTTCTTCTAAATTTTATACTTTTACAATTGAATCAAAACCACCTGATGCGCAAAGAATTTCATCAGAAGATATTGATATTGAATTGATTGGACCTTAATGAGTTTAAAAATCTTTAAATCATGAGGAGGTATCTAAATTTCACAGCTTGATATAGCCATCTCATCCTGCTGAAATAAATTATTTGCATTTTTTAAAATTGTAAAAGGAAATTTTAGAAATAATATCACTATGCATGTTTTTACCTTCAAAAATAAATTTTTGCTAAGCTAAAGTATTTCATACTCTAATTGTTCTGTCTTTACCTCCGCTTATTATCATTCTGTCATCAGAAGATAAACTTACAGACATCACTTCTTAAGTATGTCCTTCAAAATTATTTACCAAGTTTCCTTTTTATAATTGTCAAAGTTTAACCATTTTGTCTCAGCCTGCAGTTAAAGCATAATTATTCTAAGAAGAAATAATTACATCTTAAATAAAATCTGTATGATCCTTAAACACTTTTTAGGGTTAAGTTTGATCTTCATCTTATCAGAGTAGTAATATGTTATCTCGCGAACCAGAAACTAATAAATTAGGGTCTAACTAATTCCCTGTAGCTAGACAAGTAACCCAATTAGTATGTGCTAGCAATTTTTCTTCATATTCTAGAGATAAACTACTCTATTATTCCATTTTATGTTATATTTACTATAAAACTAAACCCTTTATATCAGTTCCTCTATTTTATGCTATATATCACTAGAGACTTAGATTTATAAATAAATACAGAATAATGAGCATTAAATAGATATAGCAAGGATGAATAAATAAACTCTATTAAGTAAAGAAAAGAAAGAAGCTGATATGTATAGAAGATCAATTAGCTTCTTAATATTTTATTAACTAGCTCTATTAAATAAATCTAATATCTGCTTTTAATAACGTTGCTAACTATAATATCTAATTATCTTATACTACTTATCGATAAGCTTCATTAAGCACTCTGTTTAGATAAAAGTTAATGTTCTTTTTTTGATAGAAAGTATTTAGGAGATAGTAAAAGTAAAGAGAACTATGTGAGATATGTATGGTTGATAGATATTAATTTATTAATCATTGAACTAGTTTTTTAAGTTATATTTTTTGATAATACTAATGGCAGAATTTATGTATCCCTATAACCGCAAACGAAAGGAATTTGGAAAAACGCCAAGATTCGAAGACGGTGAACTTAAAATTTTGGCTTCGATTACATAAGAAGAAAAGAAAAAAGATTCTTTTGTTTTGTAAAATCCAACTACAATTGCTTTAGACAATTAACAGGAGATGTCTGAGCATTCTGTTAATACTGAGCGTGTTGTTGCAATGTCTAAAGGTATGAGACATGTAGAAGGTGGTTGGCCTAAAGAAATAGACTATTCTGAATCTTAAGAGACTGCTAAATGAAGAAAAAAGTAAGATAAGGAATAAAATTTTGCGCCTGCAGTAAAAGAATTATGCAAGATGACAGAAACATGTGTAATGCAAAACAACTAAATAGATATGTTTGAAGAATATTTTTAGGGAGAAATTCCTGATTATAGCACTGAAAACTTAAGTACCAAAACATTAATGCTATTTAAAGATCCAGCGGAACTCAAAAGAAACGTTTGCAAAATTTCATGACATCCTGAGTCTTCTTCCAATAAAATAGCTGTTGCTTACGCTATTTTAAGATTCTAGTAAATGCCAGAAAAAATGGCATTATAATCCTATATTTGGGATAAAACATAGCCTAATACTCCTGATTAAGTTATTAAGGGTTAGTCTCCTCTTTGTACTCTTGTTTTTAATAATAAAAGTTCAGATCTAATAATTGGAGGTTGCTATAATGGACTGATAGCTTTATGGGATCTAAGAAAAAACTGCAATACTCCACTTCAATAAACTTAAATTGAGAAATCACATCATGATCCTGTTTACGATATATATTGACTATCAGGAAAGACTGGAACTGAATGTGCCAGTTGCTCAACTGATGGTAGAATTTTATGGTGGGATACGCGAAAACTATAGGATCCAACAGATACTCTAATATTAAAAGAAGGAAAATAAGCAGAAGGATAAGAAGAAAAAATCTGGGGAGCTACATGCTTGGAATATAACAGTGAAGCAGGACCTACAAGATATTTAATTGGAACAGAGTAAGGATATATAGTGTTAGCTAATAAAAAGCCTAAAAAATCAGTTGAAATTTAAACAAGATTTGGATAAGAAGGTGGAAAGCATCATGGTCCTATCTATGCTATCCAAAGAAATCCAGCAGAACTAAAGTTTTTCTTAACTGTTGGAGATTGGACAGCTAGAATTTGGCAAGAAGATATAAGAACTCCAATAATGTTAACTAAATATCATGATTCTTATCTCACTGATGGTTGCTGGTCACCGACAAGGCCTGGAGTGTTTTTTCTAACAAGAATGGATGGTTGGCTTGACGTTTGGGACTATCATTATAGATAAAATGAAGTTGCATATAATCATAAAGTTGGTGATGCCGCACTTACTTCTATTCAAGTCTAAAATATTCCAACTGCTCCTGCTTTCGGATCTTTAGTTGCAGTAGGAGATTAGGAAGGAACTGTGACACTAATGGAACTTTGTGACAGTCTCTATTAACCCTAAACAAATGAAAAAGTTTCAATTCATTAAATGTTTGAAAGAGAACAGAATAGAGAAAAAAATTTACAAGTAGCCAAAAGATAGGCACAGTAGAAGTCTGCAAGAAAAGAAGATGGATAATAAACTGCGTAAATTAAATAAAAAGCCCTTGACGAAAAACTTAGAAAATTAGAGCATGATTTCTTTGAAGCTATTGGTTAATCAATGGAAGATGGCGTGAGACCCGACATGCAAGCTCATGATAAAGAAGATGAAGCAGATGAATCAGAAAGTGAGGCTGAAATATAACTAGGTCCTTTAACAATTTATTACAACCCACTTTCTCCTCCATCTCGTGCAGTTGCTTCATTTGCTGGTCTTGCATAAATAGACCATACTATTTAAGAAATTGATTTGCTAAAAGGAGAACATAAAAGTCCTGAATATTTAGAAATTAATCCAGCAGGTTAAGTTCCAGCTATTAAAGATGCTGAATTTTTACTAAGTGAAAGTATAGCAATTTTAATTTACTTGAGTACTACTAGAAAAGTAGCTGATCACTGGTATCCTTCTGATATTCATAAACGTGCACTACTAGACAGATATTTTTCATGATAATCAACGGGTTTTGTCTTATGGGTCGGTAAACTAGTTATAAACGAATTTTTCAATCCAATGTAAAGTAAACTAGTCGATCCAAAAGTATCTGAAGAAGCAAAAAAAAATTTAAGAACAGCAATGACTTATCTTGAGAAAATTTTAGGTGAAAATGGAGGTTTTTTAACAGGTGGAGAACTTTCTATAGGAGATATACATGGAGCTTGCTACCTTGCTTAATTAAACTTAGTTAAGTTCGATTATTCGGATTTCAACAATGTGACTGAATGGTACAACCAAGTAATGATGTTGCCTGAAGTTTCAGGACACCATAAAGCTGTTTTTGAAATGGGATAGAATGAATGAGATTAATTATTTTACTTTACTAAGTTATATTTGAATTTTTCTTAGATACTTAAACTATCATTCCATTTATCTGAACTTTTGCATTTATAGCATTAGTAGCTAAAATTTTTTGAAGATACTATTGCCTTATTTGTAAATCCTCTTATCAATAACTATATAAAGAGTACAACTCAATTGAGAATTTTATTAAATTTGTAGTTAATTTATATAAAAAGTAAATAAGCTACTTTCTTACAGACAGTAAAAGGCATTCTATTTAAAATTTATAACCAACTTATTATATCAGTCATTATATACTAGTATTAAGCAAGAATCTACTCGTTTAGTTTGCATAAAAGTCTAAGTTTTCAATTATTCTTTCTTTTATTCCTAAAGCTTCTTTCTGCAAATATTGAAGTGAAAGGATTGCTGAGCTTAATTATTTGCAATATGATAGAGAAATAATTGTAAAAGGATAAATGAAGATATTAAGTGCTAAGAGGCTAATATTAAAACTAATAATGAGCAATACAAAAGAAATTAATTAAATAAGCTTAAACTTCTATCTCATTAAGTTATTATACAAACTAATCAAATTTTTAATAAAAACAAAAGATATTTCGCTTTTATAGACTTAGCTTAGGATAACTAAATTAAAGATAACTAAAGACTTAATTATAGAATGATTAATGCATAATAAGATTAGTTTTTCTAATATTTAAAGTAAAACAATATATTGCTAAAGCTACCAAAGCTAAAAGTCAAACTATATTTAGATTATAAATTTTATAGTCTAGCTAAAATATTAATTAATGCCAACTCATTTAATAAACCATAAAACAAACTTTCAGATATAAGCTAAGACTTCTGATTTAAGTTATGGGAATGATATGCTTAATAGGTAGATAATCATTACTGGCTTATATCCTATTAAAATAGCACAAATTTTAAATAGCATATTGAGAAAATAAGATGATTTATAAAATCTAAATAAGTTTAGCTTTAAAACATAATAGATTATGAAAGAGATAATAGAAGGAAAAGAAATGAGAGTAATCAAAAAGATTTAGTGGTAATTTCATTAAAGATAGTTTCTAAAGGAAGAGTTATAATAATTAATCTTTAAATGAGATAGATAGCTTTAAATAGTTTAAACTTTATAAAAAATATGGAAAATTAAAATAGTGAATCAGATTAAAAGTCTAAGTAAAGATATGTTCCACCACCAGCTCGAGTTGGAAGTTATGAAAATAAATTTGCAAAATTCCTATAGAATAATTCAAACGAATCATTTAGTTAAAATAAAACAGGGTAAAAAACAATTAACACGTAATGGGGAAGAAGAGATGGCAGATTCAGGTATATTGACACAGAATTAGAAGATAAATTATTTAATGAGCATATATAATAGCTACAATAAGAAACAAATTTTGAAGCTTATGACGAAGAAGTTGATATCTCTGATCCAAAATAGCAAGAAGTTGAAGCAATTGCTATGTTTGAAGAATGTTAAGTCCATCCCTAACTATTGAGCAATGTAAGCAGATTAAAATATGGTAAACCAACCGCTGTCTAAAGATATACAATCCCATTAATGCTACTTAGAAGAGATATAATGGCTTGTGCACAAACAGGAAGTGGTAAAACTGCTGCTTATTTGTTTCCAATTATTGCTAAAATGCTTGCAGATGGACCACCACAAAACAATCCTAATACTTTAAAGGGAAGAGTTGGATATCCAGTTTCATTAATTCTTGCACCTACAAGAGAACTATCAATTTAAATTTATTAAGAATCTATAAAGTTTGCGGCAGATACTGGAATTAGATCTGTTGTGATTTATGGTGGAAGCGATCCAAAACTGCAGGCAAAAGATTTGAATACTGGAGTAGATATTCTAGTAGCAACTCCAGGCAGACTTATAGACTTTTTATAAAGAAACAGGATTTCTTTAGAATAAATAAAATATGTAGTAGTTGATGAAGCTGATCGTATGTTAGATATGGGATTTGAACCTTAAATTAGAAATATATTAACAAATCATGGACTTCCAATAGAAAGAGAAACCATGATGTGTTCAGCAACTTTTCCAAAAGATATTTAACTTTTAGCAGGAGACTTTTTACAAGATTATATTTTTTTGAGCATAGGCAGAGTTGGCTCAACTACCGAGCTGATTACCTAAGAATTTCTTTAAGTGGAAGATGATTAAAAAAAAATGGAACTGCACAGCCATCTTCAAAAAGTATAAGGATTAGCTTTAAGTAACTTTTTAATTTAGTTTTCGTTGAAACAAAAAGATCTTGCGAGGTGATTGAAGATTTCTTAGAGCGCTAAGGGTATGCATGCACTTGTATTCATGGAGACAAATCTTAACCTGAAAGAATTATGGCTCTTAATAGCTTTAAATCCGGAAAAACTTCCATATTAGTTGCAACTGATGTAGCTGCTCGTGGATTGGACATTCCAAGAGTTCGCAATGTGATTAACTATGATGCCCCTAATAACATTGAAGATTATATACATCGAATAGGTAGAACAGGAAGGTGTGGAAAAGAAGGAGTTTCTTTAACATTTCTCAATGAAAAAAACAGACCATTAATAAAGCCTCTTTATTCCTTATTGATTGAATGCAATTAGAATATACCTAGATGGTTAGAAATAATGTATAACCAAGCTATCAATTAATAGAAAAGCACATATTTCAAGCATAAAAAATTTACTGACTATAGAAAGTAGAACAATGTATTTGCTTAGAAAAAGAATACTTCCAAAAATAATTAGAAAGATTCGTGGTGATACTTTTAAATTTTTAAATCTCTTAAAATAATTTAACTAACTACCTTTGTCTTTTAATCTCCTTTTGCTTACTTAAACCATTATTTTTACATCCATGCATTTATAGTCAAGAATAATTAAGGGAACTAAATCCCCTAAAATATAAAATTTTAACTTTTTGGTTATATGATTTAAACAAAATGCTAGTATATAGTAAAAGTTTGGATTAACTATTTAATGGTACTTTAATAAGGTATCTAATTAATTGAAAATAGAGTAATATTATAATTAATACATACTTTTAACTTAAAGGAAAGCTATATTCAATCTTTTAATAAAATATGGTAATTTATAGGAGAAATTGTAAAGGATATTAATGGTGTTAGTTTAAATATAATACTTTATATTAAATAAGCAAAACTTTCATAATAAATTAGATTCAACAATTTAAATCGTAATAGTTCGAAGCTCCCAACTTGTTATAATTTTAGTGCTTTGATGGAATAAAATAGTTTAAAGTAATTTTAATTATTAGCATTTATAAGAATAATGATAGCAGTCTAATATTATACTATAAATATACTTTTATAATAAATCTTTATAACTTTAATTATTCCTCTAATTTCAGAGCTTTATGATTAATACAAATTATTTTTATGAAATGCTATCATTTAAATATAGATTAAACCTCTTACTTTATTTTTATCTTACTTATAATCCTCTATTATGCTTATCTGTCTATAGCTTGCTTGATAGCATATATCATTCTTCCATTTTACATTTCTATAAGCCCATATTATATTATGAGTTTAAGTTAAATTCATTAATTTTATCTTAATACTTTGATAACCAAAATATGTAAATCTTAATAATGAAAACTGAGATGATTTGATAAATAAAAATTAAATGAAGAAGCTTAGTGAAGGAACTAGAATATTGATAATAGTAATAAAAAAGACTGTAAGTGCAAAGTTATACTATATTGATTATCTTTAGAATAGCTATATTAATTAGCTCTTTGCTAATTATCTAATCTACTTATTTATTACTTAGTACTGTAGTGACTACACTTTGATAGGCTAGATTATTCATTGATTAATGAAAATATTGTTAAATTATTATTCTTCTTTAGTTACAATATGCAAGCTTAAAAAGGCAGAGTTTTGTTAAAAGTAAGTTGCCTATTTAGCCGGGAGGTGGAACTGTTCTTTCTTCATCTAACAGTCCTATGATTACAAGCTTTAGTTATAAGGAAAACAATCTATAAACTACTTCTGATATTAAAAACCTAGTACAACAGTCAAAAGAGATACCATATGAAAATGAATTGTAGTAGTTCATTTCAGTTTAAGATTAAATTACTTCAAAAACTCCTTATGAACTACAAAAACAGTCAAAGCTTAAGCGTGACTAATCCAAAGAATCTTAAGAGTTTAGAGGAAATCAAAAAAAAGAAAAGAAGCAATATTTTCCATCAAAGTCATTAAGGAGTTCAAGGAAGAGAGGCTCCAAACAATAAATCAATTTCTCCTTTTCAACATAGAACTTTAAGTCCAATAATTAAAAATCATTACACACTCCAATACAAAAGCTTAAGAGTGCTAGATTAATAACTTAAGGAGACTTTAAGAGAAGAAGCATACTAGGGTAAATATTTTTAAATTGGAAATTATGAGCACAAAAACGAAAAGAAGCCTGAGCTTTACTAGACGACGAGTTTACAGCTCTAACAAGTGAAATAGTTTGACTAAGATAGGAAGTATATAATGGTAGTTAAAATATAATGCTAAGAAAAACATTTACTGCTTGAAAGTATATGTTCATTAAAAGGAAATAGAATAATAAATATCCTAGGACTAAATTTAACGTGTAACTTTAACTTTATTTAGATTCCTACAAAAGTTCTTCAAGAAATGAAAGTTTTACTATAAGAGGAGAAAAGTTATTTAAAATTAGTTCAATATTTATACCTTCAAAAAGAACCTGTAAAAAAGAAGCAACTTATTCTACAAATGAATTCAAGCTTGTAGAGAAAAAAATAGTAGAAAACTCATGTTCTTTAGGTAAAAATAAACTTCACTATTAAAGAAATATTTCAGCATTTTGCATTGCTGAGCTTAAGCTAATAAATAGTAAAAAAAACAAAAAAAATAAATTCATATAGTTAGAAGCTTAAAAGCTAAATTTAAAAGCTTTTGGATTCTTAAACAGCATCGCTTAACTTTCTAAATAAAGAAACATGCATTAAGAAAACTCACAAAGTTGTTTAGATAAAAGAAAACATAGTATTTAAATAGCTTTATCTAAAACCTATAAAAGAATTAAAAAAGAGTAAAAAAGTTAAGGAAATTGCTAAACAGAAAAATATACCTTATTAATAGTTAGGCTATTTGCTTGTGGAAAGATCTTATTTATAAGATAAAAGTATAGCATTTAACTCTTAAATAGTAGGATATTATAGTTTAATATGAAACTTATATATAGGATATCATATAAAAATAGTAATAGGAGAGAAAAATAGTGGAATTACAGAAATAGTCTATCTTAGAAAAATAGTAATTACTAAACGATTTTTTAAAGCAAAAAAGCTCAAAACTGGTAGGAGATTTGTAGAACATAAATGCTTCAATCAAACTAACTTAATTTTGAGAATTATAAAGTTAATAAAAAAGCAATGCTTTCAAATAATTTTATTATTATAACTCTTTTAGAAAGCTAATTTAACTTACAGACACTATCTATATTATTCACATACTTTTAAATTCACTTTTATTAAATAAAGATTTTTGAATATTCCTCATTTTTATCAAGAAAGAAAATAAAAGCTACGAAATCCTATTTTATTCATTTTGCTAATTGAATTAAAATATATATAAAAAGGAGTTAAGTAAAATAAATACTTAAACTGTAAAGTAAGATTCAATATTAAAGAATCATAATTTAAAAAAGCTGATTTACACTAAACAGCTTAATAACAGAAATATAATTAGTTATATTGCTTCTTTATTCTAAAATTATATCAAATGGAAAATAATACCAACAGAGTGCCAAGTAGTTAAAGAGAGTTTTTGGAATATAAGAATGGGGATTAAGAACATGATGAGCAATCTCCTTCAGAATCTTAAACAGAGACTGTTCCTATTTAAATGTATTCTCTATTATAATAAGCTAAGAAAAGATTGATTTTTTTGCTGTGTCTTTTGATAATAATAGGATATTCTCTTATCATTATGCTTGCATAGACTAGTATGAAAAAATGCGGTGAATGATGTGAAGACGAATGTATTCATAGTGTTGAAAAAAGAGCTTCAGGAGCTTTATCACGAATTATATTTTATTGGCCTTTAAATACATTAGGAAGAGGAACTATTATTGCTTTAGTATATAAAGAAAATCCTTGGGCTAGAAATATGGCTACCATAACTTTAGCTGCTGCTTACGTTCTTTAAAGTTTATTAGTTCTTAGTATAGATGTTTCTTATCGTGCTTTCGAAATTGTGCATATTACTTTGTAAGAAGTGAGTGAAATAACTCTTATTTTAATGCTTAGCTTGGGATTTAACAAAAAAGCAGTGAGGTATTTACCCTTCATTTGCTTTCAGATTATTAAAATCCTTATAACTTAGATGGTTAATTTAAAACTTGCCAAGAGTAATCAGAGTTTAACAGCTTTAATATTTGAATTTTTTGTTTACCTAACAGTCTTTGAAAACATAGCAATATGATTTTGTGGAACTTACTAAAGGAAATGAGATTCATATTCGGTAAGTCTTTTCGCAAGGTAAATGAGCGCTTAATTTGAATCCTATAAATTTTCAATTTTTCTAATTAGCAAACCTCTTAGCTATAACTTCTTGTTCGCCATCATTTGCTACATTGTAGGGGATACACTGATTAAAATAAACTGGGAAGACATTTTATAAAAATACTAAAGTATAGGAAAATATTCATCTAGATAGGTACAAGACATAGCAAACGAACCTTCATATTTACGCGATAGTACAGTAATTTCAGAATCTAAGCTCTTAGTCTCTAAAGTCTCTTTAAGAAGACTTTATTGCGGAAGTAAATTAGAAACTCGACATATTATCTGAATTTTTGCCTTAATAAAAATTATTTTTAATCATTCAGGTAGCGGAAGCACCAAAAAAGAAGGATTCGAGTTCCATCATACTATTTCTATTTGCTATGAAGGAATAGAAAATTATTTTAGTATAGAGCTTTATATTATAGCTATCATTGTAGTTCTATATTTCATCCTAGATATTCCTGTGATATTATGCAAGAATAAGAGAATATTTAAAAAGTTTAGTGTTGAGTATTGCCCAATCACAAATTTTTGGATGTATCTAATGATATTTGGATGAATAAGTTTTGAAAGTTGGGAAGAGTTCAATAGATTTCTGACTTTTATGGGTTCAAAATACGAAGGTTGGGATAACTGATTATTATATAGATATTAATTTATTTTATAATTTAAACATGCTTGCATGTAATTTCCCTAAATGCCTCAACATGTCCTTCTAGTTCCAGCTTGTTTGTAATCACGTTTATTGCAAATCCCATCTAAGAGATTTCCATAAAAATACCAAAATCTAATTGACTGCTAGCTCGACATCGCAAAATATTGCCAATCTGTTTTTCTGTCCTGCGTGCTAATAATACTAAACATTAGATAGCTTAAAAATTAGAACTCTTTAATAACTCTTATCAGAAGCTTAGATTGCTTAGACTACTTACTCCATACCTGATGTTGAACTTTAATAAGAACAAGATCTCATTATAGACCAATCAAGCATAATAATAAGTAACTAAAATAAAGAAATCACAGCTATATTTTAACCACCTTATTAGTATAATCAAACTTAAAGTCCTAATCTAAAGCAACAAATAAACAATATACAATATCAATAGCCACTATAAGTGCAAGCCATTAATTAGCCAGATTAGCAGTATTATCCATAAATAAATCCTAACTAGCAACAATATCACAACTTCACTAATTAGCAATACTAGCATCACTTCTAAATGCAATTTAACCCAAATAATTAACCTACACTGCAAGGAGTTGCTGTATAGCCTCAAAACCAAGTAAACTTAAACCAGAATTAAGAAGCCTAGATTTAGTAATAATATAGTAACTTATTAGTAAAACCTTCATTCAATTAATAAGTGGATATTCTACCTCCCTAAAGGTATACAGGGTTTGCTTAGCAAATGAATATAAACCAATAGTAATAATATAATTAAACCAATTAAATTTAATAGTAAAGATAGAGCATTCAATTAGTAGCTAATTAGAATAACTCTACACTAAATCAAAATTTAATTAATAAAGACCCAAATATATAAGTAAGTCCTTAGAACTACCAATTATTAAATAATATCAACTATCTAAATTACCAAAATCAAAATAACTCATCAGGGGTACAGGTAAATATGAATTAGCCAAACAATCCTGCCAACATAGATCATCAATAATAAAACGCAATTCATTATTAGCACATTTAGACTAAAAGTCCAAATTATGAAAATAGAAATATTACCTACTAAAACCAATAAAGTGACCCTAGCATCTATTAGAATCCAAACTTTTTTAAAAACTAATAGCTTTTAACAGAGAATTAATAACTTAGTCTATAAATACAAGAATTATAAAAAATATACTTAATAGCCTCTGAGAATCTATAATTAAAGAAGGAAATATAAGAATAATCAAATAAAAAATAGAGCCTTTAATCATTAAAGGAAAGCTTATAAGAGTCAGTATAGCTAATTAAGCTTTCATTATAGTAATAAAAGTAAATCCGTGAAAAATAGTTTTAACTAATATATGATAATAAACAAATACCTTAAAATTTTAATTTAGTCTAGAAGGAAATCCTTTCAAAATGCTAATGTTGTTGCGTTAAGAATGTCTAAATAACTTTAACTTGTAAGCATCAATATTGCTACACTTGCCTATACTATTAAACAGATGAAGAGAGTGATGGAAAATTTATAAATTTTAGTGATGAGAAGGGATTTGAATTTAAGTGCTTAAAATGTGATATAAATGTAAAAGCATTTGAAATTGGAAAAGTAATAGGCCAGGAAAAATTTGAAAAAGCAATGTTGCGAATTAAAAGCAGAGAAAATTCAAATATAATTATCAATGGACTGTTTTGTTTTAATTGTGATTCACTTAATAGAAATAACTTTTGCATTTTAGGATGTACTCATATTTATTGTAAGCCGTGCTTGACTTATTACATTTTAGACTAAAAATAAAAGTTAAAGCTAAGCAGACAAGGAAAAATAGAAATTAGATGTATGGAGGAATAAAGCAAAAATTGCAATCATATTTTATCTTACGAAGAAGTAAAAGAAGCATTAGGAAGTAAATAATTCTATTCAAGCATATAAAAGGCAAGTTACTTGCTACAATAATTAAAAGGAAACCCATAGCATATTAAAAAAATATAAAAATACTGTTAATTATGTAGCAAAGAACTTTATGCAAATAATATCTTCTAGTATGAATGCGACTGTATCTAAGCTATATGTAATGGTTGTGCTATAAAAAATATAGATTATGATTGTCCTAATTGTTTTTAACCACTTAATGGAAAGGATTATTAAAATCTCTAAGATTTGAAATAAAAAATAAAAACGAAATGCATAAAATGTAATAGTAGTAAATCAGCTAATCAAATGCATGTTTTGAATTGTGATCATGAATTTTGTATATAATGCTTATAAACTTTAATTAATTAAAAGATAAATACTTATTTATTAAGTGAGAAGGACATTACCTGCTTTTCTTGTCTTAGTCCAATCAACACGAAAGATATTGCTAGGATCGATGAAAATCTAAGTAGATAAATAAAATTGATGAGATTTGAAGGAATAGTAATTAGATAAGAAAAGAGCAAATAGACTTAAATTTAATAAAGCTTTTGCTATTTAGTTTTTAGGAAGTTAAACTTTATTATTACAACTAAGGTTACAATAATGCATCTTTTAATCTATTTAGATAAAAGGAAATAAATATAGCTATTAATTCTATTTCAGATATCATACAGTTCACTATTATAATTATATCATTTTTTCTCTTAAAATTAAAAGCTATTTTGTAAGCATTTAAAGTAAATCTATTTAATAATGTTTTTAATGTAATGAAACAATTAAATACGGAAAAGTTTTGAGAACTATAGATAAAGCAGAACAAAAAGCATAGTAAATTTGAATAAGATAGCTAGAAGATTTAAAATTGTAAAATTAATGATAAGAATAAAATAATGAAAATGTCTTAATAAGATTAAGTAAAATAGATAGAATACTATTAAAATTATTAATAGAATTATTATTGTCTTCTATTTAGTGAGACTTTTCTTATTTTGTAATATATTATAATAAATATTTATTCTTAATTATTAATTTATTGTATAGAATTATAGCAGTTTCAATTATTTAATTGCTATTAGTTTAAATATTTTAATTGTAAAATTTTTAGTTCTAAAAAAAGTTTAAAATTTAAAGATGAATTATATAAATTAATCAATTATCTAAACTAAATTAGTCTTTATTAACTCATCAAACTTACTCAGACAAGAATGGCGAATCATTCCTTAAAATTTAGAATTTATTAAGGAAACTTTATAGAATATTTAATGATTTAACTTATCAACTCCTCATTTTCTTCTTCTACTGTACTATATTTAGTTTCTATTTACTTTATATAGTAGTTTATCAAATTATAGTGAAATTCGTTTACCTATATTGATATAAAATGACTTACTGTATTAATTATTGACTTATTTTGTTGGCAAATATCTAAAAATTCCTAATTAGATTCTAAATTTTTTTGAGTTGCTTAATTTAGTTTATAGGAAATCTTAGGAAGTTTTATATTATATTTTTCCTTTATAAAGCTTTACAGCTTATTATTTTTTTCTACTATATAAAGAAGCTAGATAGGGCCTCATATTCCTTTTGTCTAAAAAGGATCATTATCGGGAAAACCAATTAAAATTCAATCATAAACTTGTTATTTCAATGTTGTTGTTTAAGAAATGCTATCATTTAGCGCTTTTCAAAGGTATTTCAACACTTGCTAATGAAATTGATTCTGCTAATTGAAATTGATTTTAAAGGCATTAAGAATAGTTTGCTTTTCTTTATCTAAAGTTTCTTAAAATTGACTCTTAACCCCAAATAATTTTGTGCATTTTTACCAGCATGATTTATTACTTTTAAATTATTATTAGTTCAGCAACTCTTCTCAAAAGATCTTGTGATACTACAGCTTCTTGAGACCTGCTTGAAGAATATTATCGTTTTTATTTTAACGAGGAACGCTAGAAGTATCTTAGTTTTCTTAATTGGTAGGAACGTTACTAAGTTATCTAACAGGTTGAACCTATTTTTAATTTAATTATAATTGAGATTCTGAAAAAGTATCTTTTTATATTAATTAAATATCTCTAGGCGTTAGCTTACTAGAGAATTCTAATATTTCATTTTGGGATTTTTCTAAATCGAAAAATTTAATGTTAGAAGGATCTTATAATGCTTCAACATTTTTAGTGCTGCTTTGCTTATGCTATTATTAATTTTAAGGCAGCTACATTCTTGCCTGCTGCTTTTTTTCTTATATTTTATTTATATTTAATTTATTCATTTACTGTTAAACAGTCTGTCCTCTTTAGCCAAATTTCTAATTAATAGAATCAACTGAATTATAGTCAACTTCTTCTTATTAACTTTCTTGAATTGTATAATCCCTAATATTGCGCTTTTTATCTCCTTCCTTATTAGACAGCTGCTAAACTTGGTAGGAATTTTAGGATTGACTAGCTTAAGGATAATGGAAGTTCTTAAAGTTTTGATAATAGTTTTCAGTTTCTAGAAAGTTATCTTAGCTTTATTCAGACTACTAATTGTAACTAGTTTATTTTATCTAGTTAAGAAGTTTATTTTTATGATCTGTATTGCCTTTGAGAAAATTATGGTTATTTTCCTTTTCTTTTAGTTATTTATCAATCTAGATAAGATGCTTAGTAGGTTAGTTTTATTCATTTTATTAATTAATCTATTGGACTTTTTTCTGGTTGTTTGATTCATTTGAAGACTACTAATAAGGGAATTTTTGTTTATTGTAGAATGTATCTTAAGCAGTATTTTAGAGTTCTTCTGAATCTATCTGGTTTTTATCAAGTATTTAACATTGGTCAATCTAAAGCTTAGCAGAATAAAATAATTAACTATCAATGCTTTAATCCAAATTTTAATTAGACATCTCTACGTTAAGGTTTAAAGCATTCATATTATCTGATTATTAATTTTTATCCAACTTAACGTCAGATTATTGCTATTCATAATTTTAGAATTCAGAAGATCGACTAGTTAAAAACTGCACTTCACTCTCATAAGTTTAAGCTTATTACCCACTTGTAAGTACAAATTATTTGATATGTGGATATCCTTTAGAGTTTTTAACAGTTTATTGCAAAGAGCCAGACTAAATAGTTTATACTGAAGTAGGCTTAGAAATCTATTATAGTTTTGAGAAAGATTGCTTATCACTTTGTGAACTTTAAGTTAATACCTAATTGATTTTCTATTCTTCTTTCTACTCTATTTAATCCTTTTAGATTTCCTAGGTAAATTAATTAGTTTATTCACTTTTTGCCGATAATCAACTAAAGGATGACTCATTCTAGTAAACTTCATTATTAAGTCCCTTATTAAAATTAAAGATTTGCTAATCAAAGGGAGATTCGTTTATACTTCCAAAGAACTTATATTCAGAATCTACATCTTCTGACTATATTTAAATAGAGCTTATTTCCTATTCCATTTTGTTTTTAATAAGAAATGTTAATAGCAAGCTTGACTAACTGATTTCCTAAAATAGAGGAATTATTAAATATCAAAATATTAGGGAAAATATGTAAATATATGCTTTATATCTAGCTCTTAACTTACTCATTACATACATTCATACTTTTAACCTACCTTTTGAACACCTTAAATAATTATAAAATACAGTCTCTTCTTAATCTGTTCCATCAATCCAATTAATATGGTTATTTAAAGCTATAAAAGGAATTTAAATAAGAAGCAGTTAGTAAGATAATAATTTTAAAAGCATCTTGTTTTATTCATAGTAGATATCCTCTATTCTACCTTTATTTGCTTGTTGATTAATATACTTTAACCTTTTTATATAGTAATTAGCTTATTATTTGATAATGCTAGATATAAAACCCTTTATAATATAGTAAATTATTTGCTTAATGTTTAATGCTAATAATGGATGAAGTTAGGCTAAATTATAGAGAGAAGCAATTTATAGTATAATAGGTCTCTATTACTTTTAGCCTTTAAAGAAGTGCCCCCTTCTAATACTCTCATTAAGTCATATTCTAGTAGTCTATTTTATATTTTTAAGCTTCTTTACTTTTTCTTATTTAATAAATTTCTTTCTTGTTACAAAGCATTTAAGCCTTAAAAACGGAAATGATTTAGTTAAGTTAAATGCAAACTATAATAAATATAGCATCTAGAATAATTTGTTTGACTTAGTATGGAAGATCTATTCTGTTAGCTTACAATTTTCCTAGTTCTTTACTTTTCATTGAGCTCTTATTATAATTTCATAATCCATTTAGTTGCTTTTTAATTTAGATCTAGATGTAAATAAATTGCCTAAATGAAATATTTCATTAATAGCTTACAATTTATCCTGGTAAACCAAATTCAAACTGAAATAGCTTAAACTTGTATGCTTTAAAACTATAAATGGAGAATAAGATTAGATAGTAGCTAAATAAGTGTAATATACTTAGATACTTATAATGCAGCTCTTTTGCTCTTCTATCAATTCATATTACTTCTCATATCTCTTTATTTACCTATTCTCCTTCTACTTATTTAACTAACTGTAAGAAAATAACTATTTTCTAAGATAGACAGATAGTAGCAGGAAGGCTAAAGATTGCATGGAATAAAATAAAAAGAAGCCTGATTTTTATAAATGTAAGCCTAAAAGGGACAGTACATAATAGTTAAATAGTAGGTATTTATTGCTCTATTCTTAACTTATAACTATGTTATATTATTTTATTTATATTTGTACTTTTATGATATTAGCTCTACAGAATACCTCTGCTAAAGTGTTATAGTTAGTCTAATAAATTTGCTAGTCAGTAGATTGAAGTGAAATAGAATTAAAATAATGTATATGAAACAATCTAGATAATGAACTATATTTTACTATATATAGCTAACTATTACTAAACATAAAGCTATCTAGGAAATATTATCGTTAAACTGTTAATTATGTAACTATTATCTGCATAGTACTATCTACCATCTGCTACCTAATAAGCTGTTTAATTCTAACTGCAGTCATTGATTATTTCCAGTTTAAAACATTGTAAATAAAGATAGAATTCATTTAAATAGATTCTAAATAAATAGTCTGTTGGTAGTTATCAGCTTTTAATTTTGGAAGTTATATTTTCCTTATAATCTTAAAAATGGCTACAGCGCCAGTTGCAAGTATTAACACAACTTAATCACCGGCAGGTGCTTTGATAATCCAAGATTAACTAAGAAAAATTATTAAAAAGCATGGGGGTTATGGATTTACAGAAGCAAAAAATGATCCAAGAGTTCCTCGAGCTTCTCATTCACCATTCGGCGACTTTCCAACAGGATACAAGGTTCCCAAAAAAATCCCATAAACTACATTTGAATTACAACCAGCAGTATAAAGTGCTCTTGCTGCTTCTTCTGCTCAAATTCTTCTAAAGAAAGGATAAGGATCTGGAGGATAAACTTCATCATTAAAGAAGGGAAAAGAAAAGGCAATTGAAAAGCCATCAGTTTCAGGTGCTTATAGAAAAAGATAAATTATATAAACAGAGTTTCGTAGATTTTATGAACGAGGAGATTTGCCAATTGCTATTAATCATACTGGTTCTGGAAACAAAATAATGTGGAAAGTAGGAGTTGAGCATCTTGATTATCATCATTATTTACCTATTTTCTTTGATGGTTTACGAGAGAAGCAAGATCCTTATAGATTTTTAGCTGTATAAGGAGTGTTTGATATGCTTGATAACGGAGGTGCTAAAATTCTTCCTGTAATTCCATAGTTAATTATTCCTGTCAAAACAGCACTAAATACTAGAGATGCAGACATCATATGTGTAGTACTGAAAGTCTTATAACGACTAGTAACATCAGCTGATATGATTGGTGAAGCTTTAGTTCCTTATTACCGTTAGATTCTACCCATTTTCAATATTTTCAAAAACAAAAACGTAAACTCAGGGGATCTAATAGACTACAACTAAAGAAAGAGAACAAACTTAGGAGAACTTGTATAAGAAACTTTGGAATTATTTGAGCAAACGGGAGGAGAAGATGCTTTCATCAATATTAAGTATATGATTCCAACTTATGAAAGCTGCGTGCTAAATTGAAACTGTAATAATTTTATTAAGAATACCCTTCATTTATTTTTGATTAGAATGATATATTTAAAATTGCTTTTAAACTATATATTTATAGTACTTTAAAGCTAAACTAAATGGAGAATTTTTACATTTTAGTTGTCTAGATTATTAGATACATAAAAATACATTTTCAGGTATTCAAGTAAAGCCTTTGATCTATAATAAAATAAATTTGACATACTTAAAAGAATATAAATAAAGCTGTTATAAAGATAAGACACTTGTAATATTTAATTTTAGACCTTATTCAATTATGCATAATAAACCTTAAATTACATTGTTTGATTCCTTATCAAGCAATTAAAGTTATTGATAGATTGTCTTGATTCTATAAATAGTAATAAAAGATATCTAAATTTGATACCAATAATAGTTATCCTTGATGGTGTGGAAGAATTTATTAAAGCAGAAATAAAAGCAAAGAGACTAAGGAAGTAATAAGTATAGTAAATAGCAAGCTAGTTTATAATAAAGGTTATAGATGTTTAGATTAATTATTCTCTTAGCTTTAATTTTAATTGCCTTACTGTTTTTTTATCTTCGCAAAACTAAAGTTAAAAGATGAATTCTGGAATTACTAAATCTACATCTACTCTGCCTGATAATCTTAAGTTATAATAACTTTAATCTATAACTAGCTTTCAATACGTAATCAGAAGATTCTGCTTATGATTTAAAAAGTCTTAGAATAAAAGAAAAGTAGATAACTTTAAGGAAGGCTAAATTATCGGTAACGAAAACTAATTAGACGGTAAATAAATTACTAGAAGATCTTTACTTGTTTCAAAAGAACAGTTAACTTAAGAAAATTTTAAAATAGAAGACCTAGAGCTTTTACTATATGAGGTATGCTTAGATAATTATAAACTTAATTTTTCCTGGAATTTTTGGACAGAGATTAACAATCAATAGTAGGATACATGCAGAATAATTAAGAATTTGTTAGATCTGTTTAATAAACTGGTAGTCTTTTGAAAAATAGAAGTTGATAACTTAAATTATAGGAATCAATTTCTTAGAGTATGAACTTAAGACTTAAATTTCACCTTTTTAATCAAGTAATTAATGAGTCTAGATATGATATCTATAGCATGTAATGAAAACATATAGAATGACAAACTTTTAATGGAGCTTAGTACTATTCTTAAGGATAAATTAAATATTCTAATCAAGTTCACTCTTAATCTGAATTGAAAAGTCAACTTCAATCTAAATCATAAACTGCAACTTGTACTCTAATCTATAAAAAGCAGTAGGAATATCAATTCTAATTACCAGCATAAAATAATTCATTTAGCTAAGAAAAGTATAAGATTGAAAATAGGACTTCATCTTCTTGATTTCCCCTCCTAAAGCAGGTGCTGTAGATTTATTAATCCCCTTTCAAAAAAAAGAATTTATAGCATTAAAAACCCTTCAACCAATTACAAGCTTAACAACCTAGTTTTAAAATGAATGATTTAAGATTTTGTGTATACTTATCAAGTGTTTGAAAAAAATTTCTTACTAAGCAAGATTAAAGATATATAACAAAATGAACAAAAAACTCCTATTGATGAAACATTAATAGATAATCCAGCTTACTAACGAGTGAAATTCATTATTTAATTATAGTTCATTAGGTTATTCTTATATCCAATCAATACCAATCAAATACTATCAAATCATATATCTAATATAGCTGTTTAGTTCAATTCTTAAAACCTTAATTTTAAAATGTTCTCGTTAAATTGCGAGCATCTTAATATCACAAGCAAGTGAGTATCTAATAAAAGCATAATGAAATTATAAATATAGTACTTATTTAATAAAATACTAGTTATCATAATTAAATGCATTTAATAGCAAATATTAACTGATTTACAAAAGCCTGCTCATTTACTAATTCAAGTTACTCCTATAGAGCTAATTTTATTATTTTCTTATACTTATTATACATTTATAGAATATTTTTCCCTTTCTATTCAAAATATTAAATCATAAAGCACTTGCAGTTATTTATTAAATTTATTAGCTATGAATTAAGAAAAATGAGAAGAGTATAATTTTAAATTATGTAATTTGTTAAGCTTAAATGTAGAAAACAATTCAAATACAAGCTTTTGATGCTATATTATAAAGAACTTATACATTAAATGATTTGATACCCATAAATAAGCTATTATAATTTTATCTGCATCCCTATATCTTAATATCTCATTTTTAATAGTTACTAATTATTTTTTTATTTCATGTCTATCGTTACAGAGGCCTATAGACTTTTAACATATATTAGCTTCTAAAAGGTCTATTATATATATTTCTAAAATGTTTAATTTATACAAGCATAATAATCAGAACATTTTAATTACATTAATATAAAAGAATAAACAGCAGTAAGTATTATAGTTATCCTGTAATTCAATTTCAAGAATCATGTTAATGAAGGTATAACTTATATGGGAGTTTCTTTATGTGTTTTCTTATAATTTGTAAGCAAATGCTAATTTATTATCATTCTTTACTAAATCATATCATATGTTAAAAAATCTTAATTTAACGAATTGGTAAAGCAAGGCTATTTTTAATTAAAGCTAATTATTATTCTTAAGAGTAATTTAAGCTTAGCTTGCAATATAGAATCCTTACTAATATTAGAAACTTATATATAACTAATTTGATGCTATTGCTGAGATTTGAAGTTTCTATTTTATATAATAATAATAATAATATTTCCATTTTTGTGTCGTATTTAAAATTTTATTATGATTAAGTTCAGAGTTATTCTTCCGTTATTAATTTGCTACAAATAAGTTATCTTCTAAGTATTAGTAATTCGTTGTTCTAATCTTCTATGTTACTCATTAGTTCCCGTATTTTTTCGCCTAAGTTGTAAGTTGTTTCTTCATAATTTGAGATTACTTTTTACATTTGGTCTAATTAAATTTAAAGTTTTTGATTAGTTTCGTTTTTAGGTTAACTTATCTCTATTTATCCTACCATAACTTTACCTTCTGAAGAAGAGCTTGACTCCTCCTATTGTTATTATTTTTTCTACATTTCTTTTGCCGCTTTTCTCTTTAGGTTTCTAAGTTAATTTTTTGAGAGTCGAAGAGATTAATCCATTTTTTTCTTTTTTTCTCTATTTTATATATTTTTAATTTATTAATATTTAAGAACAGTTTATCTATTTATAAATCAAAAATCTTTCATTAATTATTATTATTACCTTGTTTAATGTCGGAATAGCTTAACTGAATTAATATGCTAAGATCTTAATATTCTACTTTTAATATCCACTAGAGTGGCTACTTTCTAAAAATAATAGTTGCTATAAAGTTTTAAGTAACTGGTTCCTTAAGTTTTTGAATTATCTTAAATTAGTTTTTAATATATTTAGCAGACAGTAAAGATAAAGGAGCTCAAACAAATAACTCCAAATAGACTCTTAAATAAGATCTAAAATGAAAATTAGTTATTATAAAGATAAGGAAAAGTGTATGTGATGACAATTAGAAAGAGAGTCTTATGTATAATAATAAACTAAATAAATAGATATAAAACATTCAACTGTTATGAAGTTTAAGAAGGTTTGATCTTTCTCTTGTTAATGCACTTTTAACTATTTCATTCCAATCCATTGTTATTATTACAAGACCATATAGTATTGCACTAGAAATGCTTCCTGCTTGTAAACCAATTCAAAGTCCATAAACATGCCAATCTTTAAATACTCCTAAAACAAATGCAATGACCATTCCAATCACATAATATGAAAAAAAGTTGCAAGCAGATCCTAAAGCTTATTTTCCAACTCCCTTGACTACTCCTCCTAACATCATTTAAAGAGCATCAGTAAAAAGATACACAATAATGATAGGCACTATTGAATATAATATCTTGATAACATGAGTGTCCTGAATTAAAAGCTTACATGAGTAAATAGATCTATCCATTGAGCTTTAAAGAAGAACAACAGTAAAATTATGCAGAATTACACAGCACAAGTAAAAGCGGTACAAAGTATTATGTAATGCTTAGCCTTTGTTATATCTCCTTAGCCTACACAATTACCTGTAATCACTGCAATGGCTGTACTTATTCCTTAAGGAATCATAAACATTAAAGTAACTATATTTACTAGGATTACATGGGCCCCTAGTTATTTTTCTCCAAATTATCCTGCAATTAATTATGTAATACTAAAGTCCCAAAACTCTAAGGAATACATTAGCATTGCTGGAACTGCGATTATTAAATATTCTTTAATATCAGTAGTTGCTTATTAAAAGTTTAATCCTGTCCAAGTATCTGGGCATAAGTTTAAAACTTTAATTAAAATTATCGCCATAATAAAATCTAAGAAATAAGTTATCGAAGTAGCTAATCCAACTCCAGCAGCTTTAAAGCCTACTATATCAATTAGTAAATAGCACCAACCAAAATGTAATAGGGTTGTAACTCCAGTTATTAGCATTCCTGGCCAGAATAAGTTCTAGCCTTACAAGAATCTTCGAATGGCATCAAATGCTAACAAAAACCATAATCCTGGAATTAAAGCGATAAGATAATGACCTGCTTACTTAGATACGAATGGATTATTTCCAAAGAATAAAAGGATATTTTCTGTATTAAGCCAAGCGATAGAAATAGGAATTGATACAATAGTAAGTATATATAATGCCCTTTGCAAATAAAATCCAACCATCGGATAGTTTTGTGCACCATATGCCTAACTGCACAAAGTATCTAAACCACTACCAAGTCCGACACCTATACTAAGACCTGCCATCATTGCTCACATATTTCCTAAACCTATAGCATCTAATAACTCTGTAGATTCACTACCTACATACAATAAATTTATTAATTCCAAAGAAAACTCAAGGAAAAAGGAAAAAACTGACGGAACTGATAGTTTTACAATCTTTTTGATTTTAGCTCCTGAATCCATTATAATCTAATAATATACTATATGCTTATAAACGCATAAAAACATTGCAGTCCTAGTAAAGCATAAATAAACGGATAACTTTTGATATTTTTTATTAGCTAATTATGATTATTTTCATTTAATTTGCTTCTTTTAATTTAGTTTATTTGTGGTTTTAGGAACATCTATTTCTCTATTTAAGGTATTGCTTCCCAAATATAAATTTAATCTCATTTACTTTTCTATTCCTTACTAATATTAAAAGCTACTAAACTTTAACCATTTTAAATCAACATTATCGATTTTTTAATGCGTTTTGTTCACTTTCAGTTTATTACTTTTAAGGTAAAAGAAAGTGACTATGATAAAGCTTACAACTTAGAAAGTTAATCTGATTTTTCCATTTAGAGTACTAATACTAATACTTTATACTAGAAATGCTAAGCTTTCTTTAGAGATTAGCAAACTAAAGAATCTAAAATAATAAGTTAAGTAAGGTAAATAATTAAATAAGAGTATAAGCTTCAATCCTATTGTATCTTATCTATTTAATCATTATATAACTACTGCTTTATTATTTAGTTATTAAAGTATATAGCTGTAGTAGAATTATAAGGAAGAGCTGATGTAACGCTTTGCTTAATTAATAAAGTCTAGCTTGATCCCATTTGTTAATTAGTGATTAGATGAAGTATCTTGCTATGCTGATTATTTTTAAATAGAGTATTCTAAATGTATAAATTATGCTGCTATAGTAGTTGGCTTTTATAGCTATGCATGTAAAGACTATTTTAATAAATTTAGCTTTATATAACTGAAAGTTCTATTAGGTTAGGAAAGATGACTAATAAAAGGTTTGAAAGATAAAGGATTTGAAGTTAATAAAGACTTAAATAAAAATAGATGTGCATCGTTTAATTCAGTTAATTATGCTATATTTCTTCTGATTCTTCGTAAACAGCTACTTCTTAAGGTAAATAAAGGAGATAAACATACAAAAAAGGCAAGTCAAAATCAAACACCATCATATAGATTCCAACTCTTGATTTGTTATAAAGGAGCAAACTACAAAACTAATTATAAGTTAAATAAAAATGATCAAGTGAGATAGTTAATTTTGATCTTAAGATTGTAGCAAGTAAAGGATCAAAATTAATTGGGAAAAAAGGATATGAAATAAACTAATGAGATATAAATTGCTCTTCACCTTTAAAATGAGATTTTCGTTCTATATTAAAGACTTACTGATGTATACATTTAAATCAGCAAACTGTCCATGCTATTTATTAATAGATGCAAGCACATAAGTATGATTAGCAGCAGCAACATGCTTCCAACTACAATTCGTCTAATATTTTGGGGTTAATTTATTGTTTTTTCATTTTATAATAGCAAGTTAACTGATTAGCAAAATCCCATCGTAATTGTAAAGAGTAAGAACAAAATGTTAAGTAAAATACAATTCGCAGACTAATCCAGAAAGCTTTGCATAAATAGATTTGTATGAGAGAATGAAAGAAGGGATATCAATAAAAAAACTCCGCTTGGATAGCATTATTTAAATAGTTATAAGTATCCTTTCGTTATTTCTTCCATCTAGCCATTACAATTCTCACATCCAGGCCAGTGAGGTTATAATCACTTATTTCATTTAGTAAGAAATATTATTTCTACAAAGATTCATAGAAAGGAAACTGTCTAAGCCAAGTAAATCTATTCTAACTTCATTGCCTTAAAATCCACCAATCAATAGGTAAAACTGACTTTTACCAAAAGTCCATTTAAAGCAAGAAAAAGGCAGACAAAATTTTTGCTAAGAGTAAGTAAGACTGTCTTTAAAACCTCATAAATTATTAGAAAACATAAACCAAACATAATTTAATACCCAACTATCTCTCTAAAAATACTGAACATGAATGTGATTCCTAGTATAATTAAATAAAGGAAAAGTTGTATAATTAAGCATCTCTGAAAAAAAATGCCAATATATTTGTTGAGTTTCATTTTAAAGTATTCCAAGTAAATAATTTCCATCTTGAAGTTTAAGCCTCAGAATCAAGAAAAGAAAACAAGCTCTATTCATAAATTGCAGTATCCCACTTCCCTCAATTTAATAAAGCCTTGATCTTCTGTTAAATTCAAGTTTTTGTTATTAATAATTTGACTTACTCCTATCAAATTAATTGTAAGTATTGCATACAGTGAGAAATTGGAGCAGCATCTGGAAAATGCAGATTTTAGTATAATTCCAAACAATTTTGTATATTAAATTTTCTATCTTGGAATTAAAAGAGGAGTTTCCAGAGTCGGCTGAAGCGAATATGACATTATTTAAAGTTAATTTAAAACAAGTAAGTATAAAGTGTTTTAATGATATCATTTAAATTCATTTCTATTACTCACTTTTCCACTTTTATATATCAAACCTGCTTTCTTCTTTTATTTTAAGTTATAAAGATTCAAAACTTAATTTAATTCAAAGAAGTAAGTTACTATCAATAGGAATGACAAGTGGCCGTTCCTCTTTTATTAATCTTTTTTATTAATTATCTTTAAGAAGTTTTGCCTTAAAAATTAACTCTTTAAAATTCATACTTCCCTTTAAAGAGCTAATGCAAATCTCATAATAAATGCTTAGTCATTTTAAGGCAAACTAATTAATGTAAAGGCATAAATAATATTGTGTAATTCTTCTAACTTTGAATAGTTTGATGAGATAGAATGAAGGATACTTTTAATTAAGTTAATTAAAAAAATCATAGAATACAAACGTTTTGATCCTTTCACTACTTACTTCTATTAGATTCTATTTTTCTGGTTCTCAATTAATACGATTTATCAGATGTAAAAGCAATATTTTCAATTTGGCCAGTTCTACTAGAGTTTTTGGGATTAAAATAGTCTTAAGACTCATTTTCGGATTTTTTTGCTTTCTCTTAAATCTTTAAATAATTTAGCTTTTTTATTTTTTAAATAAAGTCATTTTGTGGAAGTTAACTTTAATAGAATCTATCCCTAAATGAAATTTCAGGTTTAAATTTTACTACTTTAACAGGTTTAAATTACTTGCACCTGGTCTCACTAAATTATGGATGCTCTTTTTCTCTAACAGTGTTATTTTAAAGAACATTTTATTGATTTGAACTTATTAAATCAACGTTAACTTACCTTTTTACATTCCAATTTTCTGATAAAAGAGGACCAAACTTATTTCTTCTTAAGCACAATAGTTTTTTTGTATTCTTAGCAGGTTAAAATAAATAAGCCTGCTAGTTTCTTTTCTTCTTCTTGTTCATTATTTATTTCTCTAAAACTTTTAAGGTTTTCACTTGCAAAAAATTCTTATTGTCTTTAATACCCTTATTACTGAAGGAGTAAGAAGAAGAACTACTTGAAGTTTATAAAGTTTTATTTTCCAAAGTTTAGTTTTCTTAGTATTACTCTCTTTCAGTTTATCTACTTTGAATACTTAAAAAGGGTGAAACGAATTTAGGGAGACTTTTGTTTATAGAAAACCTTTGGATTTTAATAGGTAATTTAGGTTTACTGAGTCTCTAGTATATTTCAGGATCTGTTTTAACATGTTCCTTATTGTAACGTTTTCTTTATATTTCCTTTATAATTTCTCTTAGCTTTTCATCATATACAATTTCATTGTTTTTATTATTAAGCAAACAGAATATCTGCTCATTTATTTTTTTAGCTTAATTTTGCGAAATTATTTATGAATACCATCAGATACTTTTGCCAAGGCTCTATCCTATTTCTAAGTAATTTTAATCTGAAAATTCGAAAATGTTTTATTAGTTGTCTACATAACCATAAAAGCTTGCTTCTAATGTGAAGCTGTTTGTAATGTTGAATTCTTTTCATCCTATTACTCTTCCAGTTCCTTCTCTCTCTGTCTATATCTAAAAGCTGCAATCCTTTATGCTGAAGGAATCACAGAATATGTGCATGAGCTTTGGTAATAGTCTTATTTTATTTCATGCCTAATACCCTTATTACATTTAATGGCATCCATAAATAAAGGCATTTGTTTTTCTACTATGTCCATGTAAGTCAATAAACATAGCGCAATGGCCAATACAGTTAATATTTGTTAGTAGCTCTTTGGCATTTCAAATTGTTGGATGTGTCAATTGCTTAGGATCTTTCCATTATCTATTTAGATCCACACCTAGAAGAGATGTCCTACTATTTCCACAAACAACTCCATCAGGATTTAGCATAGGAATTATATAAATAACATACTCATCGAGGATTTAACGAAAATTGGTTAGATATTTAAAAAATCCTTCTAGCATTCAACTTCCAACGGTTTCTCCTGGATGAACTCTTGCTGTTATTAAAATTTATTTCCTATCAAAGTTACCTTAATTTTTAAATTTAAGTAAGGGAGTATTAAGTCCTCCTAGTGATTTACAGAGAGAACTAACTTATACTTACTTTGGATGCTATTTTTAGATTAGTTAAATCTATTTAGTTAATCTGGAGTATTTGTAAGGTCTATTGAAGGCTAATCATACTTTATCGTTATCAAATTGAAAAGTATAGGAAAAAGAAAGCTAATAGTAGCTATGATTAATACTTTTAGCTTTTTGGCAAGCGGATTATTAGTTCTAATAATCCTCAAAACGTTTCTTTACATCTTCATTTTTCTCCAAGCTGAAATTTTATCCATCTTTGTGCCAACTTAATCCATTATGAAGCTTTTCCAATTTGGATTTGACGCAAACTTTCATTCCAAGATTAAAAAATTTTCCTACTTTGTTATAGTTGTTTATTCTAAAAACTACTGTTTAGTCCTTTTTCATGTTTTCTACTGAAAAATAAAATCAGCATATATGTCCATTTGTATTTGTATCCACATTTAAAAACAATTCGTATTCATTTTCCGAAACTGCATAAGCTCTGAATAAGTTCCCACATTCAAAATTACTGTCAAACTTTAAATAAGAAGCATGATGTTCTTATCTCCTTTGAAAAGTGAGAAAAGTATCTGGAATAGAAGACTTCTCTATTAAATATCTCAGCCAAACTTGCATTTCTTATTGATTTCTAGGTAAATAGCATTGATAAACAAGTTTTTTTCAAGGACTCATGAGAAAGGGCTATTGATGATAATATTTTAGCTATTGTAACGATTATCTATTTACTCATTCTTCCACTTAAAGGCTTTAATAATTTAAATCAGAAGCAGTTTCTAAGGACTAAGTTTGGATATAACTAAAGTTCATATTTTATTGTATTAGTTTATTATGCAAATCAATTAGTATGAATTAACTCTTTATTGACTAGCTACTTATTAAACTTTATCAGCTTTATATAGCTAATCTATAACACTGTATTATGTATCTACCTTAAAGTTTAGCTTTAATAAGAATATATGGATACATATTCAATTTAAGTACTGCTTTTATTTATAAGAATGAAAGGAAGTTATGTCAGTCTATTAAGAAGAATATCAGCTTTATTAGAATATATCTAGTTTACAATATAAGCTATTATTAAGACGCTTTAAGTAGTTTTATATTGCTATAGATATTCAAAAGAATATTATGTACTAGCTTATAATAATAGCTACTATGGTCATAATTAAGCTTAACTAACTTCCAGCAAAGAAAAGCAATTTGAATAATAAGAGATAACAAATTAAATAGCTTCTTATTTAAATTGTATTATATCCATACTTGTACTATTAGTTTGTATAGAGATGTGAGTATATCTTAGTATTAGTATGTTATTACTAATTTTAACTGAGAGTTAATAAGGTTAAATTAATAATAACTAAATTAGATCTTTAGTCATTTATTTATTTAAGCTTAATAAAATTTAAAACTATTGAAATTTATTAATCTACTCTTGCTTTCTACTTTTCTTTTTTCATTTAGACTACAAATTTTTTATTTACCTTATAAGTTAAATAATAATATACTCTTAAGCCATTAATAAGATAAATTTCAATTGGCTTTTATTTTAAAACTTAGCTTGTAATTAATAGTTATAGCTAAAGAGAGGTATATTAGTGTTTGATATACATATTTTGAATTAGAGATATTTGTTTACATTAGCCTAGAATATTTGGAAATATAATAGCCTAGTATATTTTAATTAGTAGATTGTAGATATAATAGGAGAATTACGTTGAAGCATTAGCTGATTTGTACTTTAATTAAATTTAATTTCTATGATAATTTTAATGGATTTCAAGACCTTGAAACTTATATTATTTTTGGCAATACTTACTTACTCAGCTTAATCTAAACCTCATATTTCTGAATACTTTAAATAAGTACAATCGGAGTGTAGACCCAAATGTTTAGCTTCTTAAGATTCATTAGATCCAGATTTTAATGGAAATCCAGAAAATTGTGTAAGTAAATGCATAAATCTTGAATGCTATAATCAGATTATAGCTCCAAATCCTCCATCTTTACATGAAAAAAACGTACATACATTAAGAGCTTTTAAAGAGTGCTTGGTAAAATATGCTCTCGATCTTGGATATAGTAACGATCCAAAAGACAGGTTAAATATTCCTTCTGACTAAAATGATAAATAGAAAAAGCTATAGGAAATTGAAAGAAGAAGACTTGAGAAAGAAACTATAAGAGACTCTAAGAAAAAAGATTTTGACATATTATCGAAAAAGAAAGAACTACTTGAGAAATTGAAAGCACAAAAAGAGAGAGAAAGAAAGTGAAATATTTAACACAATCTTATTAAATATTAACTTCAAATATTCTTCACCATAATATTCATAAAAAATATAATAAGCATTAATCTATAAATTTATTATCGTCCACCAAACTTAGATATTTAGCAAGGAAGCATAAAAAGCAAGAGATTATTAAGCTAAATAAAAAGATGCTTAGATGGAATAAAGATATATTTAGAATAATCTGTTCTAAATTAATTTTCTTTATATGCTCTATTTAATTTATTAACTTAGCTTTTATATTTTAAATTCAGTAAAAATCTAAAATAATAACAGCAATGCTTATTTATCTTTAAAGTCTATATCCTTACTTTAAAGAGCTGACTAAGAACTTAGGATAAATTTTAAAATATTAGTTAATTAATTAATCAAAATTTAATCAATTAAGTAGATCCCTTATCTAACAATAATAGCAGAACTCATATAATATAGAAAGATTTAAAAGAACAGATTTATGCTAGATATCTAATTATTATGTTGCAAGTTTATTATTTATAAAATAAAAGACATTTTATTTCTCACTTAGCTTTAATCTTAAGAAATACATTAATGTTTATTTTAAACTTAAAACAGCAGTCATTTATTGTATTTAGAAAGATTATATTAATCTTATAATTTAAAGTCAAATTTTTAAAATATTTATTCTTATTAAAGGTTTTTTTAAATCTATCTATACTTATTATTGCATTAGCTTTGCTTATTAAACCATTTATCTATTGAGCCTTTATTGCATTAATTTCTTATGGCTTGTTTTATTTGAAAAAATTAACTAATTTTAATACAATTTATAGTTAAGACCACAGATTAATTAGCTCTTAGTATTAAATAATGAGGAACACTTTTGCTTATAAAGATAATTCAAATAATAACATAAACTCTTGGAAGGATACAACAGGTAGCAGTTATATCTTCTTAATATATACCTATCTAACTATAATAATTGCTAATTTTTTAGATTTGCTAGTATAAATCTGATACAATAATATTTAGACATATTCCTATTTAAACAGAGAATTACTATCAATTTTATGATGCACTACTAAGGTTATAGAAATAGTAAATTAGTTTAGTTATAGACATTACCTACTATATTTATTATCTCATTTAATAAGCCATTATAATTAGGATTTTATATTCATTAAATAAGTTATAGAACATACACTTCAACTTTTAAGCCAATTCTTTTCTGATTTTGCCAACTTTTTAGTAAGAAGGAAATGTTTTAACAGCTTTATTAAGTATTTTAACCTAACTAATTTATCTTTAATTTAGCAAAATGAATGAAGATTTTATAAACCACTTGAATAGTAAATTATCAATTTGAGATAAAGATAAACGCAAACTTTAGCATTCCTTTAAGTAGTTTTATGAGTTTAATTAATAATAATGCAATCATTCTTAATTTACAGATAGGTTATTTAATGAAGGATTCTATTATCAAGATGACTGGTAGTCCTATTTTAATTCATTTTAATACTCTCTAGTAATATTTGCAGATAAACCTTTATTTTAAAAGTTGCTGAATATAATTAATTGATAATACAGTATTTTAATTGATTTTTAACTCTTGAATCTTCAAACTTATTGAGCCAGAAATATTATAAACTTTATAAATTAAAATGAAGACAAAATTAAAAGAAGTAAAAGAATTATCATAACAATCACTCCTTTTGAATATATATTCAAATCTATTTTTGACTTCACTGTTTAATAACCTTGATAATATATTGCAATTGTAGATTAATTGGAACTAATTTATTAGCAAACAGCTTTTATATCTAAATTTTAATGGCATAATTAAGTTTATTCTTTTAGAATCAATTAATTGCTGAGTTTTCTGCTTACTATATGCAAAATGATGTATCAATGGAGGTACTTCAAATTAATGAAAACTAAATAATTGAATCAGCGAAATAAAATGAACTGGAAAAATATTCAAAGCTACAAATAATGAAATAAAAATAGAGTTTAATTATGATGTAAATAAAAATGAAGCCCGTGATATTAGTGATTACTCTCCAGAAGTATTTTAAGCTAACTTTATTCCTTGCATAGCAAACTATATAAATAAAGAAGCAAATTACTATCAAATTATTAATTTTAAGAAGTTCCTTCATCATACGGTTGCTTACTGTATGAAGAAAAATATGTACTTGATGGTTCTATTTAATTTATATAGAATAATATTCTGGAGAAGAGGGCTCAAAGCTTTAATGCTTAAAAATAGAGTAGTTATAACGATTTAGTTATTTGCAAAGTAGTTTAAATACCACTTATTTTCGCATATGGAATACACATTGCTATTAAAGTTGGTTTTGAGTATCAGAATACAGAGAAACCAATAAAAAGCATGAAGTCTGCTAAATTTTAAGTACGTTCAGATACAACTAGATTTAATTCCAATGACAATTTAAGATATATATAAAATTCTACTATGATAATCAACTCTCAAATTAACATGGATAACTAACTGCAACAAGCAAATTATTATTTTGTCTTTATATTCTCAAGAGTGACTTTAAGTTTATTTCGACATAATTTGAAATGATAAAACAATTGAAATTCCAAAATATAAATACTAAATTTTCGATAATTAATGTAATTTAGCAGTAAGAAGAGTAAGTTACTTAATTCCGGCAAGAACTTGATTATTATAATAACCGTCTTACTTTTTGCTATTATTTCTGCAACTTTTATAAAAGGAATTAAATTATGAAATAAAGTTAAATTATGTGAAATTGTGTAAAAATAATTAATATCTGATGAAAATAAAATATTAATAGCAATTACTCTAACTTAAACAATTTAATTATTAGCATTTGGTGTTGAAATAAACATTATGGATCAAAAATTAGATTATGTAGTAAGATTATATTTATTGGATGCTAAGGTTTTGATATAAGTAATTATCAGTTAACTTTTTGATCATTTGAAAATATCCTAGCTTTTTTATCTATAGTTAGCATTTGGTGATTTTTCTTGCTTTTATTGAAAATTGAAGTAAGATTTTAAAATTATCTTTTGAAGTTTATGGGATTTATTTTTTTTAATTTTTCCTTTATTATCAATGAAATTTTCTACATTCCCATTATCTATAGCTTATATGGCATCTTTTAGTGCTTTATGGACTATATGATAATTTAAATGGATAAATTTCTTTGAATGAAAGTTTCTTACATAAAGAATGTAAAACTAAATGCCTATCAAATTACCATTTGCTAGCATTTATCATATCTTAATATTCTTATTTCTTTATATTCCCTTTAATATTATATCTAAACCACATTGGCAACTCCTAAACGATGTCTAGCATATTAAGAACTATCGCAATTCATTTAGTAAAAGTGATAAATTTAATTGTTATATTTCTATTAATAAGCTTCTGAGTAAAATATCAAATTGCTTATTCAATTTTATATTAGATTTTCCAAGGAATTTTTATAATCACTGTTAAGTAAAAAAATGGCAAAAGCATATTAGAGATTTAACTTTACGCTTTTTATACTACTTACTAGCATTCTGATATTTAGTATATTTCTCTCTTTTTACAAGCATACTTCTAATAGTCATTAGTAATCTACTGTATTATTTTATTCTTTTCTTGCTTTTTCTTTAATTTTTTTTGTATTTTTAGACTGAAAAAATACAAAAAACTACTTAAAGAAATGAAACTTGGCACAGTAAAGTTATTCAGGTTTTCTTTTTAGCATGTAAATATTCTATAAAAGCACATATAGTAATAGGCTTAAAGGGTGCAGATATGAGTATAAGTAATAGAAGACAATTTAAGAAAGAATATTATTTTCTAAATTGAAGGCAATTTTAACTAAACTTTGAAGAAATTCTAAAATAACAAATTAACTAGCATAGCTTAAAAGCAGCAAATCTATTTGGAAGAAAGAGAATCCAATAAATCACTGATAAATAGTAAAATAAATTTATCAGTTCCCCTTTACATTTAATTACATAAACTTAGATTACCACTAGAGTCTTAAATAATTGTTAGAAGATAAACAGAGTTAAGATTAAATTAATTAAAATATCAATTTTGAGATCAAAGAATATCACAAAAATAATCAAAGAAAAATACTAATTTATTGGTTTAGTCGACTAGAGTAAGATAAATGAAATCATTAAGATATTTTAAGATTAAGAGGAAGAAAAGTCTTAAATAAACTATATAAAAACTTTTAACAAATATTGCTTAAATAAGTAACTAAAGATTTATTAATAGAATTACAATGGAAGAAAAATATAAATAACAATAAATAGAGTTTCTTTCAAAGAAAATTCAGAATAAAAAGCATAAAATCATAAAACCAAGAAAAAAACAAAAATGAAATATTAATTTCTAGATTTTTGCCTAAATTTAATTTATTTATAAATATATTAGATTTAAATAATTAATTACAATTAATGAAGGAATATTTCATTTATAAATTCAATTATAGTTATAATTGTGCTAAAAGAACTTGTTTAGATTTATTTGTATGCTAGCAATAAATTATATTATGAAAGCATATATTTTTATTATATTTTTGTCAAAAAAGAAAAATTATGTTCAGCTGCTTTCTATAAATTCAATGTAGTTGAATCATTTTATAATCAAAGTAGGTTACCACTGCAAGTTAATCTGCTTTATGATTCTTTTTCCATTTAAATTAGTTAGTGAAAAAATGATTTAACTTTAAAGAATTTCTAGATTCTATTCAGTTCCATTAATTTAATTTTAAATATAAATGATCATATCTCAAAAAAGGATTTTTACTTGTTATTATTTTTTAAATAAATCTGAGATAAAAAGCATTTGGATGCTATAAATTTAAAGTTAGAAACTTATTCAATATATCTAGATAAAAACGAAAAATCAAAATAATTTACTAAAGAAAACTACATATGCCGTTATTTTTGTATGATTGAGAATATCATCAGCATAAGAAAAAGCTTTTGTAAATTTTATTGTTTTTTTAGTTAAATATCAAATTAACAATAACAAAAGCAATAAAATAAATCCAAATTTTAAAGAAATAAATAAAAATGTTAATAAGAAAAATAATAAAGAAATGTATTATATCTTTAACTATATGAAGAAAAATATTTATTATTAAAATTATTAATTCGAGATACTATATTACTATAAATACATGTTCTTAATAAATTATTTTAATTATAGATGAAAAAATATAATATAATAAATTTTAGATTTAGACACTGACGGGTTATAAAACTTAGAAAATTTAATTTTTTGATGCTTATTTAAAAAATATAATTTCATTACTATAAAAAAGAACTGTATTGCCATTTTGTATAATCAATTCTCTTATATATACAACCTGGGTCTTCAGGATCTTTATGAGTACAGCAACTCCACATATATTTCTTGTCTTGACTACTGCAAAATCATTTTCCTGTATGAAATCGTATAATTTTATATTTTTGTCGAGGAGGAAGGGTTTCTGTGGCTTAGGTACTTTAAAATTAACTTTCAGTTTAATGAGATAATGAATTTTCAAGCTCATTAATCTCTTCTGCTTGTCTCTCGTTTATTTTTTCTTCTTCCTATTATAAATTTGTTAATTAAGCATCGTTGCTAATATTACTAGGTTTTTAGAAGATAGACTATTGTTATAATTGAGTTTATATATTTTCATTTTATTTCTTTTCATACCAAATTTGTGTAATTTATTCCCTCATAATATTTGCAAATTTATTCTAATCTAACTATTCTGTGTATAGATGTCTTTATGGCATATAGTTTAAGTTTTCTAGCTTAATGCTTTAACTAAGTAGATTTCTTTTTTCTTCTTAGATTTAATTTATATTTGGTAAGCCTATAAACCTTTTTATAGTTTATTTATCCTTTGGTATTTCACTTACGCTTCTATTAAGCTTTTATCGTAAAGTTTCTTTGCCTTATCAATTTTCACCTATATATTTGTTTTTATTTATTCATGTAGATACATTTCACCCTTCTGATTTATCTCTAGTCTCTGTTCCTGGTCATTGTCTGTTTTTTCTAATTTTTTTAGGGTTTACTAGCAACCCTAACTTAAAGTAATTAATGAAGTTTTGTGATTCTTTCATTTTTTCGATATCTCTAGTAGTTTAAATCGAAACATTTCAAGACTTTTTTTATAAGCCTAAAATATCTTTTTATTTATAGTGCTATTTCACAAACTGTTTAAGCTAGAACTTTTTAGGAGGAATATCTGACTAATCAAAGCATTTGAATGATCTTTCAAAATTAGTTTAATTCAATTTGACAGAACCTGCTTTATATTTCTTTAACTTTTCTACATCAACTGTTTCATAAAGTTTAGGGTTGTACAGATTTTCTAAGCTTTCTATGACTTCAGTAGGAACATATGCTTCTTCAAATACTTAGTTCTCCATTTTATCTCTATTAAAATAAAAATACAATTAGCATATTTCTACTCTTAGAAACATAATGAAAAATTGTTTCGATTTAATATTTTTAATAAGCTTGCTTCTATATAATTTATAATCTTTAAGAATCTAATCAGTTCTAATTATTTGATCTGACTTCACAGTAATCCTTTATAATAAAACAATATAGACAATTATCTTACCTACAATTAAAATTTATCTTTGTTTTGTTATATAAACCTAATTTAAGTTCTCTAGCACTAAATTTTAAAAATCTAAACTAATAAATAAGTAAATTATAGCTGCTTCCTATATCTCTAATAACTTAAGTTTTAATATTGAGCTGCTATATTTCTTATCTTTATGGTAATATCATATTTAGTCCTCTATAGATGTATTATTATATAAATAATGTCTAATTCTTAAATTAATTAAATAGTAGCCTACATTGGAGATAATTAAGTATAGAAAAGATTTGAATATCAACATATCTAATAGCAGTTTAGTTAAATCTCTACTAATTAATAGCTATTATATCTATTATTACTATCTACTTTTATTTTAAATTCTTAAATTAATTAACTGATTAAATTAGCCTTTATTTCAGTAATTAATGCTTATGAGTACAACTTTTAAAAAACTAAAATAAGAAAGTGCTTTTAATTAAACAGATAAAAGTTAATTTTACCTAGTAGCAAATTTTAGACTTTAAGCTTAAATTTATAAGTAAACTTAAAAGATTTAACCTAAATATACTTCTTTATTATATCAAATATAAAATAACCAATTTAATAAAAAGCAATTATAAAGAGAAAAAGTAAAGATTATAATTTAAAACTAAACTAGTAATAGTGTATATTATAATTTAAAATACATTGAGGAATAAAAGTTTAAAAGCACTATAAATAATCATAAACAGTGCTACAACAAAATAAATATTTTAGATGGTTTTTAATTTCTTATATAATAAGATTGAAATATTTAATTCTTTAGCATGCTAGATAGAAATCTAGTCTTTATAATTTAAATCAATTTAATATAGAGACTATGCTAAAATAATTTAAATATTAATTGTCATTTAAGATCTCTAAGATATTGATTATTAAATAAAATTTAACTTTATAATTTAGTAAAAGCAACTATAGCAATAAATAGTGCTTTAATAAAATTTAAGAAATATCAGGCTCTTTGAATAAGTATTTAGTTTTTAAAATTAAATTTCTTGTTCTAAAAATTAATTTTAAGATAATAAATTAAAATCTAAATATCATAAATAGTAAAACTCTTCTAATTAAAGAAAAATTCTAGTTTATAATTTTATTTGTAATATTAAAAAGGATTTATTTAAAATAGATTGAATAACTAGAAAGATAAATTATTAGAAAAATAGAGCTAAATTAGGTTTTTTGGTTTTAGAATTATTTGTTTTAGTTAGATAAATTTATTTATGAATAAGAATATTTTAGTTAAGTTGCTTACATTTTTCAATAATATTAAGTCGAATAATGAATCCTTCATTTAGGTACTAAAATAATATAAATCAAGTTGATTTATGTGATAAACTGCTATATTATCTTATAAAAGCATCAAACTGATTTTTTATAAACTATTGATATTTATCTAAATTAATTAACTTTTTCTTTATTATTTACATAATCTTTCAACTTTAAAATTTTTAATTTCTAATTTCTATTTTCTTTTGATTACAAAAGTTCTAATATATTGTCAAATTATAAAAAGAAAAATTGATTGCAAGTCCTTTTAGAAAGTTATTAGTATAGATTTTGTAATATAATTAGATTTAATATAGTATCAGAGTAAAAGCATTAATAGGTATTTCCAAAATTTCTATTATTCTTAAATTATGCCTTTTATTCGAATTAAATATATCTATACTTAAAATAAATTTTATACTTGTCTCTCGCTATTTTAGTAATTATTAATAACTATAGGTGGCTCTTTTACTCATTAAATAGTTCATTTTTGATGAAATTAGATATTCTCAGACTAATATAGCTTTTTTAATATGGATTAATACTTTTTATTATGGATCAACTTGATAATATTTTTAGAGCTATTTTTGCTGTGCTAAATATATCTTATTACTAAATGATGGGATTTGAGGCATTTTTTAAAATAAAATACTTAATTATAGTTAACTAAATGATTAAAAGATATGAATATAGTGATTATAGACTGGTTTAGAAATTTAAGGATGTGATTTATGAATATTGTTAAGGAAATATGCATAAGTTTGCTTCTTTAAGTTAACTTCTTTGTATAGATATACTTACCATTCTGTTATTATCAAATCTTATGGATATTTCTCTATTTCTTATAATTGCACTCCTAAAGTTTATATTTGCAAGGCTAATAAAAAACAATATAGATTATATAAGAATAATAGTATCAAATAGGAATTTAGCAATAGCAAAGTTCTACTATAAAGTAAGGATAATAACTTTATATCTTAAATAATAGTAAAAAAGGCTATAATACTTTACTAAAAGCTAATAATTAAAATATCAAATAATTCTGTTTAAACCTGCAATTACTTAATTTGCTAATATTAGGAAGATTATAATCCTCTTTTTTATTAATAATCTAATAGCAACACTTAGAAATTAATATCTTAATTTCCATTTGGCTTCTTAAATTATTACTAAAGAAAGGTTAAGATTGAATATATAATTTTATAAAATATATGAATATAGCTTTTAATCCTATCTATTTGGATCATTAATAAATATTAAGCAAGAATATTAAAACTTTCCAATATAATTAAAGCATAAAATTAAGAATTCTCAAATAAATAATAATTCTAAAGAGATATTTGGTATTAAATTTCAGAATGAAAACATTTAATTTCCAAAATATTGCAGTTAATGAGTAAATAAGTCTATATAATGTTTGCTTTTATACATATAAGTACTTATTTAGCCAAATTAATAAGTAAGTATTTAAATAATACATTTGATATAAAAAGATTATATTCTTAAGTTCCTAAAACTCAATTAAGTAATGGTAAGATATTACAAGACTTTATTAAATACTAAAATTGAATAAAATAATTTTTATGTTTAGTTTTTTTTAAATGATTGCGTATATTTATTTTTTTATGGTATTAGTTCTATAATACTTTGCAATGCTTTATAAATTAATTAGTCATTAAATAAAGAGTCGTTTTACTATTATTCACTCATCAAAATATCATATCTTCAAGTATCTGAAACTTAGCAACTTCTTCTGGATATTTATTTTTAATAGCATTGTAAGGGATTTTCTTCTTTGCAAAATATAATATTTCTTAGGCTAGCTGTACGTTTTCTTTTGTTTTCACTACATCTTTAAATCCGTTTATAAATAAATGCGAGCATGTTTTATAAGATAGGATAACACAGGAAGTCATAAGTTATAGAGGTGTATATTTCAAATAACTAACATCAAGAAGGCAGAGCTCCAAAAGATAAATAACACATCTTTCAAATTCCTTTGGTAACCTTGGATTATTTTTATAAAGGAGCTTAAGAGGACTTGTAGTTGTAAGTTTAAATTTAACCTCTTATAAAATCTATTATTCAGCTTAAATTATATCTCTCTACTTATAGCTGTTTGCGGTAACGGAAACTAATTCATCAATGCTAGGCACTTTCAATTCTTAATATTTAGCTGCGATCATTAGACAAGTGATTCCATACAGTTGTAATTTTTGTCTTGAAACTTACTGTTTTTCCAAAAATCTATCTAAAATATTAACTGATAAAAACAAAGTTTCTTCTTATAATTAATACTTGATGCAAACATCTATCAATCAATCTACGACAATACTTCTCATTTTTTCGGTGATCTATCGTTGGACATTAAAGTATCCAACTTTAGCTTAGTAGTAGTTATTTATCCAAAATTATTAAATTTTTGTTAAATATTCCAAAAGTGGATTCCTTCCATCACTTTAATAAGCAACTACTTTTTTTACTTATTACTTTGAATGCTCTCTGCTTGTAATAATAGGGTTTTTGTGGTTAGGACATTAAAAATCCATTTTATAAGTATGAAAAAAAATATAAATTTAAAACTTCCAGACTAAAATTAATTAAAAGGTAAATTAAAGTTTGAATAAAGGGACAAATAAAACTGATAAAATGTTTATTCTAATTGTTTAGTCATTTAATTTAAAATAGTATCTCTGTTTTCACTCCTATTTCTAGAAACTTTCTTTAAATATCTTATTTAGTAAAATTTAATCATTTTCTTAGTAATTAACTACTTTCAAGCAGAAATAACTAAATTAAGTTTGATTCTTTAAAAAGCGACGAAGAGTTTTTATATAATAAATGTATTTTTAGACTTACTAAAATATATATGATAGGAATGCTTATACATAAAGTAGAAATAGGGATAGCTTAATCTGTAAGATTTGAATTTTATTTTATATCTATAAAGCTTTATCTAATTTTATTATTACATTAAATTTACCTAAGACTTATTAAATATTATTGCTAGAAGAATACATATTATCAATATAATTTTTAATTATGCTTTATATCAAGTGACTATGAATCTTTTTATTTGATTCAATCTTAATTTTAGCTTAAGTACAATTCATTTATTTATTTTTAGTCTACGCAAATTATACTTTATATTATCATATCTTAACTTTCTGCACTCTTTGACTTAAAATAATCAAAATGAATCAGATTTATGAAATGAAAAGTAAGAATAATTTTTATTATTGTTAAATAAATAATTCTAAATATCTTTTATTATTTATAGTTTATCCCTAAAATATCTTTTGCATTGGCTAATTAGTTTTTATTTTGTTGTTACAATAATTTATTTATTTGCTACTCTAATTATATAAGCAATCAAACCCTTAATCCTTATAACTTTATTCTTTTTCTTCATAGCATTTTATGTGAATTATACTGGTATTACCTCTAAAATCCCCTTTTAACTTTATTTCAGAAAATCCTTAAACTTTTAAAAATAAAAAACTTGAAATATTTAACTTTCCAAACTACTAGAAATTAGATTTAATAGAGTTCAACTTTTAAATAGGCAATTCTATTTAACTTTGCAAACAATTTAGTTGGTATGTTAGCTAAGGCTGAATATTATATTATAATTATTAATTAATCTTTACACGTATTAGACTTAGTTTAGAATAGAAACTAAAGGTATTCTAATATTTATTATTTCTTTGTACTTATTGATATGGCATATTTTAACAAGCTATTAAATGTAATAACTATTAGTTAAGTAGATCAGTAATGTCTGCAAATCTTTAAATTAACTAGGCTCTTATCTTCTTTTATCTTCAAAGCCTTTAAATTTATCCTAATTACTTTAAATGTCTTTTGTACTGCTAAACTTTTAATTTTTAAGCACTGTTGATTTATCAGCTCAGTAAAATTAGTTTTTCTAGTAGTTAGAGCAGCAATTTATATGCACAGCTAGCAAATTAAATATATTAGTTAAAATAAATTACAAATTCATAAGAACTAAAAGAAAATGCTTTGAAGCTTTCTAATCTAATTAGGTTTTAAATTTTTTAATTTAACTAGTTTTAGCAAACACAAGCTTTCAAAGCATTTCTACAAAAATTATTTGGATTATATTTTTAAAGATATTATATTATAGTTAACTTAGATAATTAGATCAAAGCTTTTTAAATTAAAGATTTATGATATCTTATTGTGTCTATAAATTGTTAAGTATAAAGATAAATTGCATAATATTGAGCAGAAGATTAAGAATTAAAATTTTATAGAGTTGAAAATGATTAAATATTTCTATTATTTTGTAAAGATAAATGAAACATTAAATTGAATGTTCCACATTTATTTATTGAAATGTACTTAAATAAAATATCTTGTGAGCATTTTAAATTTGGTTACTTACCTTAAATATATTTTATTATAATAGAAAATTTGTGATAAATAGAAATATAATTAAGAAAGTATTTCAATTTAGCACGCAGCTTTCATAAGTTGGAATCATATACTTAATATTGATGAAGGCATCTTCTCCTCCTGTTTGCTCAAATAATTCCAAAGTTTCTTATACAAGTTCTCCTAAGTTTGTTCTCTTTCTTTAGTTGTAGTCTATTAGATCCCCTGAGTTTACGTTTTTGTTTTTGAAAATATTGAAAATGGGTAGAATCTAACGGTAATAAGGAACTAAAGCTTCACCAATCATATCAGCTGATGTTACTAGTCGTTATAAGACTTTCAGTACTACACACATGATGTCTGCATCTCTAGTATTTAGTGCTGTTTTGATTGGAATAATTAACTATGGAATTACAGGAAGAATTTTAGCACCTCCGTTATCAAGCATATCAAAAACTCCTTATACAGCTAAAAATCTATAAGGATCTTGCTTCTCTCGTAAACCATCAAAGAAAATAGGTAAATAATGATGATAATCAAGATGCTCAACTCCTACTTTCCACATTATTTTGTTTCCAGAACCAGTATGATTAATAGCAATTGGCAAATCTCCTCTTTCATAAAATCTACGAAACTCTGTTTATATAATTTATCTTTTTCTATAAGCACCTGAAACTGATGGCTTTTCAATTGCCTTTTCTTTTCCCTTCTTTAATGATGAAGTTTATCCTCCAGATCCTTATCCTTTCTTTAGAAGAATTTGAGCAGAAGAAGCAGCAAGAGCACTTTATACTGCTGGTTGTAAGTTAAATGTAGTTTATGGGGCTTTTTTGGGAACCTTGTATCCTGTTGGAAAGTCGCCGAATGGTGAATGAGAAGCTCGAGGAACTCTTGGATCATTTTTTGCTTCTGTAAATCCATAACCCCCATGCTTTTTAATAATTTTTCTTAGTTAATCTTGGATTATCAAAGCACCTGCCGGTGATTAAGTCGTGTTTATACTTGCAACTGGCGCTGTAGCCATTTATGAATTATAAAACCGAAAGCTTGGCTAAATAAATGTTCTAATTTTAATAATTTAATAATAGTTATAAATATGTCTACTCTATTTCCTATCTTCATAAGTATCAAACTTTTTTAATTCCCTTTTTTTAAAAATGGCAATGACAAAAGTTAAGATTCTCATCAAGTTTTTAAGATAAACTGGCTTTAAATATACTTATAAGGAGCTTTTTAGCTTAAAATGGCTTATAGATAAAAGGAAGCTAATTTAAAGCGTAATAAAGAACTTCTTTACTATTGAAATGCTTAAAAGCCATACTAATAGACATAATATTTCAATTATTGAAATTTGACTAAAAGTTAGATAATTGTTAGCAGAGCTTTATATATTAAGACGTAATTTCTTTTAGAAGCAAATAGACGTTAATTTTATATTATTTATAATAGCTTAGCAATGCTTAAGAATAAATAGCAAGTAACCATTTATAAAGATGAGCTAATATAAATTTTACGTGTAAGATTTTTAATAAAAAGGACAATTTACAAAACTAATTGAATATTTCGCCTAAAGATATATTTTTTATGCTTCAAGCTACTTAGCGAATTTAATTACTTTTATCAGCCTAATGACTTTAGAGTAATCTTATTTCATTCTTATAGATAATTATAATAAGCCATTAAAAAGTAATCTAAGCTTTTAATTTAATAAAATATCAATAAGTCTAATAAAAGTAGTTATTAAACTGCTTTGCTATTTAAATTTATTTGTATAACTAGTTAAATTAGTTCCTATTATCTATGCAAGCTTTAGTAATTTATAGATAGGAAATTCATATATAATCAAATTAAATTTCCTTAGATTGGCTTTTTATTATTTTTGAAGTAATGCTTTGCTATATCTCATAACTTATAAATTAAATAAAAATAGCTCATATTTACGATTAACAGATAAGATAAAAACTTTAGTTTGCTCAATATATTCAATTAGTCATTATAATCTTAGCCAATAATTAGAGTTTAGTCTTAAAATAAATAAAGTTTGCTTATATTCTTTAGAAAATACAACTTTTTAATATTGAAGGAAGCCTATTTTCAATTATATTATTTTCATTTATATAATTTATAAATCTCATAGTTCAACTAAAAAGTATTGAAAGCATAGATAATTGAAGGAGTAGATGTAGTAGATAAATATAGTCCATATGATTAATATATTATTATTTAGCTAACATTTAATATTCTTTACGATATCAAGGAAATTTCCAAGGGATCTAATAAGCTATCAAATCTTCATATCGCGTTTCTTCTACCATATTAGCCTAAAAAACATTTAAAGAAAAATTACGTTAGCAATGAAGTAGTCCATTAGCTTTTCTACTTCTTGACTCTCAATTTCGAATTCTCCTTTCATAATTAAAAAGCATAGCACATCTCTAATATTTCCAAATTATTTTTTTAAAACATAATGAGGTCTTTTGTATGCATAATAGCCAATATTTGCATGAATCGTTTAAAAGCTTTTAGATAACTCTTTAACTAGCTCGCATTCATATTTTTAAATAGGAAGAGGAGATTAGATCTTCAAGTATTCAATAGTATCCAAATATCTCTCAAATAAATATCAATTAAGCCTTTCTATTAAATCCATATATTCGTCCTACTTATTTTCATTTATCTAAATAATTAAGATACCAGCTTTTCAGCAAGGATGCTTAAATGAGCAAGAACTAAATTTGAATGCTTATCATAATCTAAATTTATAAATTTGAAATAATCCATAAAACTTTCTTCACTACAAAAATCGAATACTTCCATAGCTAGAATATGTGAATTTGGTCTTCTTGGCTTATAAAGCAACTCATAGGCTACTTTGTAAATTTAATTCCCTGAATCTTAGCTATAAAGTGATTTCTAATAAACTAAGAAATAAGTATTAATGTTAAAAAGCACTTACTTTGGGAATCTTAGACAGTTCACTAAGTTAAGAAGAGAATCTTCTCATTCAACTAATAGATTTCATTTTAATTAATAGACTAATTTATTTATTTCACTTATAATTCCTTTATATTCGCTATTTTACATAATGCTAAGGAAACTTTATCAAGATTTTTATTTGCAAGTCAATGAGTTAATCTGCTAATAAAACTAATAAATAAAAGAAGAGTAATGCAAAATGACTAAACATAGGGAATTATTTTCTTATTAATGCTTACTAGATTTTAGTATCTTTTACAAAAAGCTTTTTTAATTTAACTAAGAGATTATGCTTTATTAGAGTAATTGATACATTCTCTCTATTTAATTTATCATCGTTATTTAAATGAAATCCTTTTAACTAGGATATCAAATTTAAGATAAAAGCTAGATTCTTGGAATAATATGGAAGTATTGATATAGAGATAATAGTAAAAAATGTAGTTGGTAATATAATAATATGAGATACTAAGATTTTATTAGCATGGCTTATAAACAGTTTAGAATTATTATAATGCTATCAAATTATTATCTTAAGAATAATATTAATCTATTTACTAAACTATTTGAAGGGAGATAGCGTAATATGTTCAAAGATGCAAAGTATTTATAGTTGAATACGTTAAATGTTAAGTTATTATTGAATTATACTAACTATTTAACTTTTAAAGGATATGCTATTTAAGCGTTAGATTATAAAAATTTTATCTTAAAGTTTATTTAGTTTTAGAGCTTAACTCATTCATAGATCCATTTATCCATTGTTGCTGAATAGTCTACTAATTCACTTGGCTAAAACCAGTGTTTAAGCTCCTTATTTGCGCTTTCTAATGAATCACTTCCATGTACTAAATTTAGTCCAACATCAATGCAAAAATCGCCTCTGAAAGTGCCTGGGGCTGAATCAAGAGGTCTTGTAGCACCCATCATATTTCTTACTCTTTTAACTGACTAATCACCTTCAACACATACAGCTACTACTGGTCCAGAGAGCATAAAGTTTACAAGTCCATTGAAGAAACCTTTTCCCTTATGTTCTTGGTAATGAGTTTCGAAGTGAACTCTTGGAGGAGTTACAAGTTTCAATCCACAGAATTTCAAACCCTTTTCCTCAAAACGACTTAAAACTTTGCCGACAAGACCTCTCTGGACAGCATCTGGCTTAAGCATTACGAATGTTCTTTCCTTCTTTCTGTCGGCCATTAGGTTATTTTATTTAATGAAAAGGACAAAATAAATAAGTTGATTATTAAATCAAAATGAGAAAGTGATTGAACATTAGTAATATTAAAATATTTCTTATGATTAAAGTTTCACTTTTTCTTTCTCTATGGTCCTCTTCCTCCTCCTCCTGAAAAGAATTCAAATATATTTGGCATACCACTTTGACTACTAAAGCCTCCCATATTTCCAAAAGGCATTTCTTAACTTTAAAAACCTCCAAAGTTCCCAAATGGATTACCTTAAGTGGAAAAGAAAACGCCAGGTCCACCAGATCCAAATCCGCCACCACCAAATGGATTACTTGAACCGAAGAATTATGAAAATATCTCTTAAGGATCAAAATTCATTCCTGAAATAATTAAAATTACCTCCTGGAAATCCATGTTCAATGTCTTATAAATCAGCTCCCATATCATACCTTTGTCTTTTTTATGGATCAGAAAGTATTGAATAAGCTTCTCCTATATCTTTGAACATTTTTTCTGCATGCTTTTTCTATTCTTCTCCTTCATTTGAATGCTTATCTGGATGCCATTCAATAGCTTTCTTTTTATAAGCTTTTCTAATTTCATCTACCGTTGCTTTTTCTCCTATTCCTAATATTTTATAATAGTTTTTTCTCTTTCTCTTTTTTTATGCTGTCTTTGTCTCATTTAAGTGATTCCTTATATCTAAGCTAGGGTCAAGCTCTTGTGCTTTCTGATAATCTTGAATTGCCTCATTAACATCACCATCCTCAAGTTTAACTTTGATATTTCCTCTTCTTAGGAATGCTTTAGCATTGCTAGGATTCAATTAAATAGCTTTATTGCAATCATTTAAAGCTTAGCTGTAGTTCTCTAATCCAATATGGCAAGCAGATCTATTGTTCAAAATTAAGGAATTGAAATGATTATGTTCTAAGTCAACTTCTAAAGCTTATGTGTAAATAACAATGGCTTGCTGGAAGTTTTTGTCTTTGAAAAATTTATTTCCTTATTCTTTTAAACCATCCAGTTATCTTATCTTCTTAACTGTTTAAACTGCTTAGACATGTCCTGGGTCTTATTTAAGAACTTCTTTAAAGAAAGTAGAAGCCTTTTAATGTTCATTCATATAATAATATATTACACCTTTCCAGTAATAGAAATCAATTGAGTTCTCAAAATTTTGAGATATTTCCTAGAAATATGCTAAAGCTGCTGCGTGCTATCCATTTTTTATTAAGCATTGCACTTTTTTAAAAACAAATGGCAAGTGAGCAGGGCATTATCCAGCTAATTTGCTGATCTGTGTTAATGCTTCACTGTAATTTTCCTCATTCATTGCTTTTTCATATTTAGCAATTTAGCTCTAAAGTTCATTAACTAATTAAACTTGTTCTTCGTTATTAATTTGTTAAAATAAAGCTTTAGCTTGCTGTATATCCCCTTTGGCTAAGTATATCTTTCCTAATCTAAATTTAACTTTTTCATTTTACTGGTCCTTTTAAATACACTTCAAGCAATCCTATTCAGCTTCATTATATTTCTTCAGCATAAAGTAAGCAGCAGATCTGTTTCCAAATAAAGAAGATTCTTTAGGGAATTGAGTAATTGCTTGACTATAAAATTCAACTGCAGCTTAGTAGTCTCCCTTTTAATAAGCAGTATTTCCTTTTTGCTTTAAAGATTCCATTTTATTTAGGAAAATTAAGAATTTATCATCATATGTTAAATATCCTTTAGCACTATTCTATTTATCCTTTAATTTAATGCAAAAAAAGCTGTTCCTTAAGTAGCTTAAGCATTCTCTTTATATTTACTAACACTTAAGAAACTTTTAAAATAAAGGTGCCTTCCTTTAATTAACTTTCTCTCTAACTTTATTATTAAAAATTACTTTCCCATTAACTTAATCTTTTGCTAACTTTATGTAATCTAATTAAGCAAAATTTGATGTGTTGCATTTGATAAACTACATTAATCTGGATCTCTTTTAACTTAATGAGTAGTAGGTTTGTTAGTTTATTATATTAACTATATGAAGTAGAAGAATCTTTATTGTATAGTTAATTTAACTTAGATATAATTAAACGTTAGAACTAGCTTTATATATGCTATTATCCCTCTATTAGTTATTTATATATTCTAAAAATTATAGTTTAATCCTCCTATTATTTAACCTTATTATCATTATTGCTTTATTAACCCAAATTTGGTTTATTAGTTGTTTAAGTATAAAAAATTAGATTCAATTATCAAATTAATTTTGCTTACTAGTTAGAGTTGAATGGGTTAAAGAAAATAGTCTAAAGATGTGCTGAAATTATTCTATTAAGCTTAGATTTAATTGAGATATAGCAATGACTGTCTTAATTACATTATAAGATAGGTTTACAAGCTTTTTAACTAATTAGCAAATATACATTTAAACTACATAACTTTAACTTTATCTTAATTCAATTAATTATTCTAATTTCAAGAAATTAGATATTTTAGATTTCTCTTAGAGTAAGAAATCAGTTAAGGGTATACAAAATAATTATCAAGGATATTTGCTATTCCAATTATTATTAAAAATCTCTTATTGGAAATTTCATAAAATACTTAATCCTCGTTTAGAATAACATGATTATAATTTAATTAAATAGAAGCTTTTAAAATCTTAAATAATTGATAGTATGTAGAACAAAAGTTTAAAGTAAAAAAGATATAGCTATATAGTTATATAGTTATATAGCTATCTTTATATTTTAACTTAAAACAGTTAAACATATTGCTTGATACATTTAATTTATTTAAATTAAGGTTAGAAGTTATTAGAGACAATTTATCTAAAATTAATGTATAGAAGGAGAGTTAAATGAAAAGAAAGTTTATTTGAAAAATAATTATGTTTAGCATAAATTATTTTTAAAGCGAGCAAGGTTAATTTCGTACTTTGGATGTATCATTTGACTTTTTTTTATTTTAAATATTTTCTTCTAATTTTTGCTGTTTTTATTAAATGATTTCCTCAATAATGCAGAATTCGAGTTTCCAATTAAGCTACTATTTCATAAATGCTATGAATGACTGAATTTGCTACTTAGAAATATTGGGATGAGTTACTTTTATCTATTTAATTTTAAATTAACTTACCGATATTTGGAAGTTCTCAAGTCAAATATTTTTTTTATTTAAAATTTCACTAACTAAATAATCCTTCTGCAGCTAATATATTGTAATTGGACTAGATCTCAAAGTGATTATTTTATCATTAACTTGATTAATTATAAATTTCCTAAACTCCTTAACTAGCTTTTCATCATATTATTTTTCCTCAGTTTCAAAAGTAGTGAATTCTTAACCTTGCTCAAAAATCTTATTGTTTCTTTATAGAGGCATTCTTGAGGTTAAATACTATTTAGGAGTTCTAATTTCTCTTGTTTCTTTTCAAGGCCTACGATAATTTCTTTCCACTTTCTATCTAAATTAAAAATTTATTTGCTTCTAAGTAGTTGGCTTAGCAAAAGATCTATTAAGTGATTTTGCGTTCGCTCTCATAGGAGAATACGAGGATAAGATATTTTTAAATTTTTTAGGAGTAATTGGTCTGGGAATTCTAATCTAAACGGTTTTATTTTCATTGAAGAATTGAATTATACCTTCAATATACATTCTTACTCATTTATTAGCAATGCTTTCATTTTCAAGCTTAACATATTTAGACAAATACTTTTATGCATTAGATATTTTACTTTTGTCTAAATGCTTATTTTTTATCAAGTACGGAACATTCTTAATTATAAACTAAATCTACTCCATTTACTGAAAATTCAGTAGTATATCATCTCAATTTCTACTTAGAAATGTTATATTTTTATCTCCCGAGAGCAAAGAAAGTAAACTCATTCCTAAGTTTTAGACTGATCTATTTATATCTTTTTAGTTCTTAAATGCTTCTAAAATTTTTTTCTTGCATAGATTGTTTATACAAGTATTAAGATCAATTTTCTCCTTTTTAGGCTTTATATTACAATAATCAGATTTAGACCTTCGATGACCTTGCTACGATTTAAGGCTTGGTCTGTTTAATTTTAAATATTTTTTAATATCACTCAAAGAATTTAAATCCTCTTATAAATTAGCAATATGACTGCTTACATTTACAGATTAATCGTTATAGATGTTATATGAAGTAACATCTGTTGATTAATTTTCCTCAATATCTCTCTGGTTAATATTTAAATTCAGTTCAAACTATTAATTTTTAACTTTTCGCAATTACTTCTTTTACTCATACTCTTTTAAACTCTTTTTTGTCTTAGATTATCTAGAACTTGATGTTTAACGAATTAAATCTTGTATTTATAATCATGTCTAATATTAATTCTCTTAATCCTAGCAATCAATTTAATATCCTTCATTTATTATTTCGAGCTAATTTTATATATCATTAAAAAAATCGTAATGAGTTTTATTAGGATCTTTGCGTATTGAAATTTCCTCTTATAAAACATTTTAGTCTACTATTTCCTCCGGAGATCTTGAAAAAAATGATTCATTTGTTTAATTTATTTCTCCTTTTTGGAAATTATATTTATTTATTATATCTTCTTCTTTATCTTTACTATGTTATTCTTTAAGATTATCCTTTTTACTTGTTTGCTCTATTTTAGTTTCATCTTTTATTTTAAGTTCTTAGCTCTAATTATCTACTTATTTACTTTTTTTCTTTTAAGATTTTTATTTTTATTAAATTGATTCTTATACCTTTATGTTTCTTTTTTGCTAAATTTCTTTATAAATCTAACCATCATTTTTGATACTTTATTTTTTTTATTTATTTACTTAATTCTCTTTAACTTACTAAATCTATTCGTTTTATTTTGAATCTTTTTGTTTATTTGCAATTTCTTCTATTTCTTTTGTTTACAGTTTTTCTTGTTCTAGTTTTAAAGTCTACTATAAGAGTGAATCTTATAATTTGATCTAATCATTTGCAAAATTTGACGTTTAATTATAATTTCCTTCCTTCTAATATGTTCCTACTTTATTTTTTATGATGTTTGCTATCTTTCTTGTCTATATTATTGCATTTTCATCATTTAAGTTTTACTTTTCTTTCATTTCTTATTAAACCATTTTATTAGCAAGTTCTCTCTAAGAACGTCGCTCATTTTATTCCTCTTCTAATGTTTAATCATCTTTTTAGAATTGTAAAGTTCATAAAATATCAAAGGTTTTTCTTTTTAAATTAGATTCTAGTTCTTAAATAGCTTTTCTCCTTTAGTAAACTTCAGCTGTTTTTTCCCATTTTATTGGTTTTTAATTATTTATAATGAATGATTTTAAAATTTTCTAAGCTTATTCTTTTACCTCTAAGGAGATAATGTTAATTATTTAAATGGTTTGAATATTTAGTTCTTGTAGCTTTTTTGTAGTTTTCATTCAGATACTAGAATTGGATTATTATTGACTGGTATATTTTTGAATTTAGTTAATAAGTCTTTATTTATTATTCTGAATAAGCTATGCTATTCTATTTGTATGTACCTTAGCTAAATTTTATAATTAAGCAGATTTGTTTTCAAATTCCATTTAAACTCATTTATTGGCAAGCTATCTAAATGGTTTTCTTTGTTCAATTTCTTCTTCAATAGTGAGATTATCTTGGGATAGATATATTGAAGATAAAAGACTGATTGACTTTCTTTTCAGGTTTGCTTCTAATTCTTTTATAGCATTTAGTCGTTTAATATCAAATTATTCTTATTCAATCTAGTCATTTTTTTCTTCCTAAGTAGCCAAAATTGGAATTGAAGGAATTTACGTACTTTCATTCAAGTACTGAGGCTTGATTTCGATTAATTTGATTTGTAAAGATAGAATTTATTTCTTATAGGAAACATTCTAACTTTCTAAGGACTTTAACTTTTAAGTGCTAAGTTGTAGCAACGCTTATGATGAGCTGGCTATTTATTAATCTTATTAGTCAGCCTTACTATTTTGCTCTTCCTTTTAATTTTATTAGAAGCTTTACCTATCATTTTATGCATAATCTCATTAGCAAGCTTTATCATATTAGCATAATAAGATTTCAAATGGTTCTTAAAGTTAGATAACTTAGATTTATTTGCTCTAAATATTTACATGGCTTAATATTTGGCTTCATTGTTTAGATTCATTTTATAATTCCTTTTCTAATTCTTAAGATTATCTATCTATCAAATATTATTATTCCAATAAAGCTGATTAGTTTACAATAGATCCTTAAGAAAGAGAAACTTAGCCAAATATGTTATCTTATTAGGATGATAATAGTTTTGCTTCAATTGATAACTCTGAAATTCTATAAAAATATTAAAAATTAGTTAAATACTTTTGGATTCTATTTGTGTATCATTCTTAATAGCTAAGTTAATTTTAAATCTCTTTTACAGTAATTTTCTATTCCGTTATATGCTTTTTATTCAATGCTTTCTAGCATCTTAAGTCTTTAATAATGGCTTTTAATTTTTACTATTTGCACTATTGAATAGGAAACTCTATTTATTTGTAGTCTAGATATGCTACGAAAGGTTAGAATTGCTATTTACTGCAAGTATTTCGATTTCATTAGTAGCCTTAAGCTTATTTTTAAAAATCTGTTCCTTTCATCGTTTAGTCTATTTATATCTTTCCTAGTTCTAAGGTAATTAAATCTGCTAACGAATCAATTTAATGATTACCTTTTGATTAAAGAAAGATTTCCCTTGTTACACACTTAATTCTTAAAGATCTTTCAATTTACTTTCAAGATAGAAGGTTTGAAAGATCTATTGGATAATTGGTTAGATTCATTTTATAATGAGTGATATAATAAGAATATAACAAAATGTTATTAATTAAAGATTAATTTCTTACTGTTTTCATATATTCTATTTATTACTTTTTCCATCAGACCCTGACTTATTTCGTCCTCTATTTTCATTCAATATGAACTCTTTTAAACGCGAGCTGTTAAATTTTTCTAGCCAATATTTTCTATAAGGACGTTCTTTGGTGAATGTTTCTACTTAGGAATTTTTTAAACTGTAAGGCATTATGGCTGATATGTCAAGTTTGCTTAATGATGTATCCATTCCTTGTTTCTTTTTCCCTCCTTGGTCATTTTACGAAGTCTAAATTACAGGTTTTTCAAACTTAATTTGAGTTTTTTATTTTTCGAAAGGTTTCTATTGCTTTTGGTTTTTCTAGCATTATTCTTCATATTGAATAATAGTAGATAAGTACCTATAAATAAGCTGTGTAGCTCTATTTTAATTTTCTATAAACTGGCTTAAATTATTCTTGCTTATTTTCTTCGCATAGTTTTCTGCTTTTTTTAAATAATAGCCTGCTAATTAAAGTTAGGAAGATTTAAAGTATTGAGCATCTCATAATTTAACTGTATCCTTTATCAAGCTTTAAACAGGGGAATTCAATAAGTTACCAGAATTTTCAACTCAGAAACTTTAATTTAATTAATTAGTCTTTTCAGGCTAAAATAAAGAAATTAAAGATTTACATAAATGTTGCTAAAACTCATTTTGATCTTGCTGCTAAATATTTTAAAGAACTTGCTTATTTATCTAGAAACTTAAATTCTAAAGCTTGGCCCGCATATCAAACTGCTCTTATTATTCCATGTTTGTCTAGATATTTTTAGTGCTTCCATTAGTATTATTGTTTTAATAGTCACTCTAAGAAATGATATCCTAGAATAGTTAAGTATTTGATTTCTGAGAACTTTGGCCAGATTTAGTTTTTTTGTGTAGAGTATGAATATTTTTAGGAGATAACTTGGAAGAAATATTTTTAATCTACTTCATCTATTTCATTTAAAAAGAAGTATTGATTTAGTTAATTTTCTATTGCATTTCCTTTTAGTTATTCAAAATATCGTTTACCAGTTTCAATCCTCTTTCTTTATTTTAATTATTTCTAGAATAGTAACTATAGTCTTCTTTCTTTAAAGGAGAAAATTCTTTTCATGCTTTTTGTGACTCTGTCTTAAAATAACTCTTATTACTTAAAGGAGCTTTTCTTGGAGGTGAAGAATTATTAAAATTTGAAGCAAAATCAGAGTTTTAAGGGCTTAAAATTCTTAGCTTTAAAAATTTAGTGAAATTTAATTTTTTTTAGCAATCGATTTTGCTTCTGGCTGAAGTAAACTCAGGAGATAAGGAAAATTAACGCTTTATTGATTGTAAAGTCTATGAAGGCTTAAATGATTCCTTTTCCAGCTTCTGATTCTTACGTGTTAAAGTTTCGGATCTTCTTGGTTTTACATTCTTTTAAGCTTTAGATTTATTATCCTTTTAATTTTTCAATTTCTATTTTTGTTACCTAATGTTGCTTTCTGATTTATTTTAATTTATTTATAATTCAAAGGAAATTTCATTATGCTATAATTAATTTAAGGATTCATTCTTATAAATAGATTATTTATGTTCCGGAATATCTTCCACTATGCTTTTAATTTCATTTGCAACGTTTTTTCTTTCAAAATTATTTTACAGTATCATATCTATGGTTATTTCTTAAGTGCTTTCGTCTATTTTTTCTAGTTTTTACTATTCCTTGCTCGATGATTAATCTCCCATTATTTAATTGTCATTTTCTACATTTTTAGCTTCACTTACTAGCTATTATTAGCTTTATTAATTATTTTAGACTGAATCTTCGATGTTTGTTGCAAATTATTGATTGGTTATAAGAGAGGTTTCTTAAATAATAGAACTTGTCTAGTATATTTAAACAGAAGATGATTATTCTAACTTATCTTCCTCTTATATCGTTTATAAAGAATCAACATCCTAAATTTTATTTTAGCTTTCATGCTTAGAAGAAAGCAAATCTCCTAAATTATCTTTTATATTATTTAATGATGTTTCGGAAGAAGATATCACAGGCTAAGTTATTGCTTTTAAGTCAAATTATGCTTTTTCTTGGATCTTTTCTAAAAGATATTTACTAATATTAAGTTTTAAAAAGCTTATCTGAAGTAAAAAACTTTGCACGAAGTGTTGTTCACTTTTCAAAGCAACTTCACAAATATTTTCTGTTGGTAACATTTTCTTAGATAAGCTAATTGTTTTTTTTCTCAATAATATCTTCTTTTATTGTTTTTCTTCTTCTCCTATTGTAAAAGTATGCTTGCGCTATAACTATACAAACAAACCCTTTCATTTCTCACATTTCTTCAAAGCAGCACATATTTTAGCAAGTTATTCAATTTTATAATCTTCTTCAGTTTGATTAATAGACTTCAAATATCTTTCATAGTCTGTTAGCACTATTTCTCTAACTTATTACCAAGACAGATTAGTTTAAATATCGTCTATGCTACTTCTATCTTAATACAAAGTACTTAGCAATTCACTGTTTTTCTTATCTAGAAGCGTATAAAGCTATTCAAAGGCTGATTAGCTTTATTTAAGCCTTCCGCTAATCTTACTCAATGCAACGCTTAATCTTTTAGGCATATATGAAAATGAAGTATTTATAAATAAATTAATAATTAGATCATAGACAGTTTGAATCAGATATTAAGCTTATTTATTTAAACTCTCACATCAAATACAAATTTTAAGTTTACTGGTTTCATTATATATATTAATAAAAGTCTTTCCCTCCCCATAGCTTAGCTCTTCTGAATTTAGTTATAAGTTTCAATTAAAGATAAACTATATTGAAATATATTCGCATTATCCTTTTAGTTAAGTTCTTATTATATTTAAGATACTTATACTAGCAAACACTATATGCTGCATGTAAATGCTTACTTCATGAGTATAGAACAAATAAAGTGAATATTCGAATTACAGAACTTAATCCTAGTGTAATAATAACTGAGTTGTAGTTGCTGTGTTGAATGAATGGCTTGTATTCTTTTGCTAAATATGATATCTCTTATGAAATTCTAGTTCTTTAATTATATCTTAGGTGCAGTTAGACTGTAAATTGTTATTAACCAAGATAGATAAAATAGGGTATTAGTCACATAATAAAAGCTATTGATAATAATTTATAAAATAAACTTAAAATTATATATATTTCATTATAATGCTTCAACTTATCTACCAATTAAAGTCCATTAGTTTATAATAAAAGCTATAAAGAGCTTAAAATGCTAAAGCGCTTATGATTTAATATATCGTACAATATCCTTTATACAATAATACTATTAGTATAGCTTAGTGTATTAGTTTTCTTAATAGTTAAGATAATATGTAACTTATTATATGGCTAAATATAATAATTAAGCTAATAAATAATTACTTGCAATGCTTCATTGGATTTACTACTTTTGCAAACTATTTCTTTGTATGAAATTTAAAAAGACTGTATAAAATAATAGTTTAGAGCTTATCTACTTTAATTTAGAAGCCAACAAATTAATTAAAATAGACTTACCAATAATAAATCACGCATTTACTTTTTTTAATGAAGTTTGAGTTGGATTTTTAATTATATGAGGGAATATTTTAAAATAAGAGAAACAAAACGTTGAATAAATAGATATTAACAGATTATAGATGAAACTATGACTATCGCTTCTTTAGTGATATAGGCATAATAAATGCATTATATTGCTATTAAAGCTAGATGAAAAGTAATATATTTACATAATAAAGAGTAACTTTTATGATTTAAAATAAATATTTTAGTGATTCGCTAAATTAAGGTAGAAAAATTATAAACACACAAGAATTTAAATATCTCCAAAAGCAATTAAGTGTAATCAAATACTAGTTAACTTTATAGTTTTTATATCTTGCTAAGATAAAAAAAATAGGATTTTGCTAGCTCTATTAGAGAATTAAAAAAACGTTCATAAATTTAAGAAAAAGAGAGATTAATAAATTCAATTATGAGAAGGAAGGCTATAATAAAGTTCTGCTAGAAGTATTAATTGTATAACAAATTTTAATTATAATGTATCTTTTCTAGTTTAAGCTAAAAAATAAGCATTTTTAAAATAAGGTAAATTTTTTTTATTTTTAATTTGTTAATAGATATCTTTTATAAGGCTCAATTAAAAAGTAAGCAAGATAAGTAAATGTTCTGCAGAACAATAGGAACAATCAATCAGATATCAAATGGCAAAATTCCTAATTAGTTTGCACAAAGTCTTTAAAATACTTAACCTAAATTTTTTCTTATTAATCCAAGCCGCAAATTTTAAAAAGTTGCTAAGCAAATTTTTCTGCGTGATCTGCTGCCTTTGCAACTATATATGATCTTAATATATGATATAAGAATACATAAACCTATTCATATCTCGCTCTTTCGTCTTTCTTGCTGAAATAATAATTCATTAAAACTCTTAATCTATCCCTAGGACCAATTGTATTTATTATAGCTTAAATTGCTATGAATTAATCCCATAAAATAAAACCCTTTTCCTATATATCAACTAAGTTGAAAATCACTCTTGCTTTTTATTCAGTATTCGAACCAAAAGACTTAAAATTTGCTTCTTGAAAATACTTATAAAAAGTTTTGAAATCGATGTAGAAAATAGAATTCTAATCTTTGATATCCTAATGTTTTTTAGCAATAATATAGAACATTTTGGAGTATTAGTTTAGCTATTTATTAGAAATACCTACTTACTACCAAAAATCTTAATCTTTTTTCTGATTCTATTTTATTCAAGCTTCAGTTTTTTTAAGATTCCTACCACCTTTTTTTTTAATATCAATTTCGTTTTCTTTGTTTTCTATATGAACCTTTCTATTTTGATTTTCTATCTACTTAGAAATTTAATAAGATTCATAAATATTTTGAACTATATGTAGAGGTATTTTCTTTTTTTTAATTTGCATAGTTGATTAACTTAGTTATGAATCATTTTCAATTATAGACTTCTGGTCTTTAAATTGTTATTGGATATTTTAGTCTGCTTCCATTTATTATAGCTACTCTTTCAATGGAATTTTAGGGGCCTTTATTTTAACTCCTTGGAAAAAGGGTTTGATTCCCACAAACAAAATCTTTTAATCATCTGGAAGTTACCTGAAGCTTTATATGAGAGTTCCGTTTATCATAAAAACGTATTTAACTTTTATTTTAAATCTTCCTGAACATTCTTCTATGAACTCTTCCCAAATAATATCTTATTATTTTTAAATTTCTTAAGTGGATAATTTATGACCCTTATAAGTCTGCTAAACCTCTTTAAGTTTGTAAAAAAATCCTGGAATCGTAAATCATCTTGGTTGGTCACCATCCTTTATGACGAATATTTCATTTTGAGGTTTATTTTCAATTAAACTAGAGCTTGGAATTTTAGGCTTTAGATTTCTTTATTCTATAAGAAATGGAAGATATTTCTATGCTGATATAAAATTTCTGAAACTTTAGGATTAAGTTTAGTCTAATGGTAAAGTAGAATCAGTGAAAAAGCAGGCTTGCTTTAATTTAAATTGCTAGTTTTTTGTATTTCTATTTTTAGGTAGATTCTTTTTAGATTATTCAATAATCTTCTAGTTCTGTTACTTATCTATTAATGCCTTTTCTCGATAGTTGTTATTTAAACCTGCTCTACTAACAGATCTTGATCTTTTGCTTTGATTTAAATCTTCTATTTTTTAACTTTCTTACAGAAACTACCCAGAACATAAATTTAATATCTACTAGTTTATTCTCTAATTTTATACTGAAAATGAATTTTATTATTACGGAGTTTGCTGTTCATTCAATTAAGATCATGTATTTTTGTCATAAGAGAAAGGAGTAAATATAGCTTAAGGCTTTGGTGTTGCGGGATAGCTCAAACGTTTAAAATTTTCGTTATAAACGTCGACAGCAGGATCGTATGGTTAAATGTGCCTAGCTTTGTTTTCAAGATCTTTCATTCATATATTAGAATTTTTGGAAGTAAGTGTTCTTTGCTTTTACTAATCCATTTCAAGTGACTTCCTAATAAATTAATCTATTGATTAATTACGTTTTAGATTTCCTTTTGATGTATAGTAGTACAATCTCTAAGCATTAGGAAATTTCTATTTGTAATATTATAAGTTTGAGTGATTGCTACTTGAGGTTTAAGGTTTATCATTTCCTTCTGTATTTAGATTTAACTTATTCTGATCAATTTCTTACTTGAAGTTATTTAAAAATTTTTGAGAAGATTTACATTCAATTTCAGTTAAGTCTTTAACCTTTAACTACTTTCAGCTTCTGGGATTCTTAAAATTCCTGTTTTCTGGGATAAATCTATTAGCATTAGACAATAGAATTGGAATATTTGAATCAGCTTTTAAGTATATTTTTGCTGATTTGCATTCAGCTGATCTGAATTAAGTTGACATCTTAAATAAAAACAATCTCAATAATTTACTTTACAACAGATATTCAATAACTTCTAAATAGAACTCTCTTAGTCTATTATATTACTTTAATACACAAGGCAGTTAATGAATATAGCTCCTTCATTAGTTAAATTATTGATAAATGAAAATAAATATTTAGCATACAATAACCTAATGCTATATAATATTTACTCACTACTACTTTTTATTATTCTTCTAGTTAATCTATTAACTATTTATTTAAAGCACTTAGATCTAATTATCTAATATTCTTAAAATTAATTTCATTTTTATTTACTAATTTAGAAAACTAAATTTGTATATGCTTAATATAATATAAAATTAAGATTAAACTCAAGTCCTCATTTTTTTGTTCTCCCAGCTTGATATTATATATAAAGATAATAATAGAAACAGAAAAGGCTTAAGCAAATGTTATTGTAATCAATATTATAAAGCAAATAAGCTTTAATTGTCTTGATAACTATTAATAAGGAGATGATTTTAAGTAGTTGTTTAATAATATTTTAATGTAAAAAATAGAATAAAACCTTGAATCACTACAGATTAATAAAAGTTAAAGAAGAGTTGGATATTGCTATGATGAAGTTATGCTAAAGCATTCTGATTATCGTAAGTTTTTTATAGTTTAAAGCTGAATCTAAACATGCTGAATCTCCAGCACGCATTTAGAAAGTTTATGAGAATTTATAGCAGAAAGGATTGCTATCTTAATGCATTAAAATAGAATCAAGCGAAATCACCAAAGAAGATTTATTGCTAGTTCATAGTTAAAATCATATAGAAAGAATTGAAGAACTAGCTACTGATTGGTCAGATCTAATGAATCCAAAGCCAAGAGCTGAAAATAAACCAAAAAGAACTTTTGCTACAGATACCTTTGATTGTGTTCATACTCCTTTATGTGCAAAAGTGTCAGCTGGTAGTTGTTTGAATCTTCTTAAAAACTTAATTTCTAATAATATTGATACTGGTTTTGCAATTGTAAGGCCTCCTGGGCATCATGCAACATCACAGTAAGCAATGGGATTCTGCTTTTTCAACAATATTGCAATTTTGGCTTAATATTTGGTAAAAAATCTTAACTATTAAAGAGTGGCAATTTTGGATTGAGATGTACATCATGGAAATGGAACTTAAGAAATATTCTGAAATTCTAAAGAAGTACTTTATGTTAGTTTGCATCGGTATGACAAAGCAGACTTTTATCCAGTAATACTTTATAATTTAGGGATCAGGAAATTAATAAGAAGTTGGAGGACAAAGCGCTAAAGGTTTTACAGTTAATATTCCTTGGAATACCGACATTAATGAGTAAATATAGAGAATAGAACAAGAAAAGAAAAATCTGAATGTATAATAGAATTAAGAATAACCTACTTCCAAAATAGGAGATGCAGAATACAAAATAGCGTTTGATTAAATTATCATTCCTATTCTTAAATAATTCCAGCCTCAAATAATTCTAGTTTCTGCTGGATTTGATGCAGCACTTGGAGATCCTAAAGGACGTTTGTCAGTCACTGAAACAGGATTTCTTTATATGACATAAGAGCTACTTAAAGTTCAGTAAGTTTTAAAGCTTAGATCAAAGACTTTATTCTTATTAGAAGGAGGTTATAATATTGATGTACTTGTAAGTTGCACTGAAATACTCTTTAGATATTTATTAGGAGAAAACATTTAAATGTATGTTTTTATTTCAGACCCGAAATCTAAGGAACTCCCTTATAATAATCAATTGAAGATATGAAATTTACTTACTAAAATCAAAAAGAGTATTGGTAGCTATCAAGTTTTACAGAATTCTCAGCTCAGTGATTTAAGTGAACTTTATTACTTTAATAAAAAGTTTAACTCTTTATTTTTGTAAAATGATTAGTAGCTTTAATAATTTCTAGTAAATAATAGAAAAGATTAAATTTAATAATTTATATCTTTATAGAGTAATAGCTTATGATTAATAAAGAATATTTAAAAAGCTTCAGGCTCTTTTATAAGAACTAGTATACTAAGCTATGAGAGATTATATTATGAAATTTTACGTTCTTATACATTTAATTCGAAAAATGAACTAAAAAAAATTAAAAGAAAAGGTAATTTAAACTAATTAGTAGTAGTTTCTTAGAGTACTTTAATTTGATTGAAGAAGCCATATAGGTAAATTCAGCCTAAAAACTTTCTATACAATTTCTAATCTTACAGAGATATTAAATAATTTGCTTTTTCTTCTTTTTAATTATATATCTAAATATTCACATCAGATATAAATTACATCGACTATTAAAGTATCCTTAATTTTGATTTGATTAGAAGAGAAATATCTTGTTCACTGTATTATCTTTTATCTCTCTTTTACATAATTCTATTTTATAAATATGATCTGTATTTTATTTTATTTTTCATACAATAAGAAAGTTAATTTCTTTAATTATAAATTCTTACCTACTTTTAATTAAATCTTTAGATAATAAAATATTTTGCTAATTTTTTAAGTTAAAAATCATATTTTTAACTTAAATTAAAAAATTGAATGTAAATAAATTTAACTTTAAATAGAATAAGTTAAATAATCTTTACTTGCATCTTTTATAGGCTATATAAAAATAAAGTTTAAATTATCAATTTAATATTAACTTGGAAAAAAATTCTTACTATTTCTAAATCCTTTTTATTAAATATTACTCCTAAAGTTTTATCAGCTAAAATTATAACTCCAAATTACACTTTATTCAATTTTTTAAGAGACGTAAAAATTTAAGTTATCATAAATTTAAAAAAATATATATTAAAAACATTTTTTTGCTAATAAAATAAATAAAAAGCATTTTATATAAATGTATTTTAAAAGGTATAATAAATTATTAATTTACAGCAAATTAATTAAATTTTATATTAATAAATATGAATATATTAACAAATTATTTGCCACCAAAAAAAATGGAAAAAAAACCCGGGAATCTAAACCTTGAATTCTAACCTTAAAGATCAATCTTAAGTCTCAGTTAACTAACAAGAACCAAAAATTCAAAAAAGATAAATCTACTCCTGTTAAGGATTGGGAAATACGGAATTTCCTACCAAACTGAAAAAGCTTGAGAAACCCCACGAGCAAGACATTATTTAGCTTTATTCATTAATTGAGAAAATGAATACCGAAATATAGATTCTGAAGGCGGAAAACTTGAATCTTCGGCTTCTTTTTTAAGATAGAAAAAAGGAAGATCAAGACTTGGTAAGTAAAGTTTAGTTTTAAATTGAAGCTTAACTTCCTAATTTGAACTATTAGAAAAAAACATAGAAGTAAATTAATAAAAAATTAAAGAAAAAATTCGATTACCAATCAAAAAAAAACTAACTTCAATCAGAAAAGATGGAAATTGAAAAAATGTAAACAGAATAAAAATTTTAATTTAAGCCCTTAATAAAACGTTGCTATTGTTGTCAAAAGGCTGGACATTTTTGGAGGTAATGTCCGAAGTGAAGAAGAGTGCTTGAGCAGCACCGAAAAGAATTTGGAACATCAAGGAGACTATATTTAAACTGCTTTGGAGGTATTTATAGAAAGAAGACGGTATTAGCAGACTCAAGTGTGATATTACTCCAAAAAGATTTTTGTAATTAATAGTAACAAACAAACAACTTCAAAAGAGCAGCATTAACCTTAGAATTTATTAAGAGAAAATGGAGAAAAATTGCAAGAAGATGGAAGAGCAATTCTATTAATTTATAGAAGAAAAAGAAGAATTATCTCAGTTTGAAATTGATTCAGATGAAGACATGTACAGTTGAGTAATGAATATAAAAACTTTTATTGTCTTTAATTTGAGGAAAAATTTCCTCTAATTAAAGATGACCCTAACCCTTATAGTTAAAATTAATTAATTAACAAATTATTTGATATATTATGTCTTTTTTATAAATATTGTTTAATAATATCTTTAATTAATGTTTATTTTGTTTTGCTCAAACAAAGAAGCACATATTTTAATTTTGCATAAATTAAAATAGAAACTTAATAAATTTTATTTATTTAATTTATCTTATATTTATTATAAAATATTTTATTTATATTAGAATTCTTAATTTATTCCCTTAATTTTTATTTAAATTAGTTTATAACTTTTAAAAGTTGCTATTCTTAGTAAAATTTTCTTAATTTAAATAGATAAATGTTTTAAATAATTTAGAATATGCTTTAATTTATGAGATTACTTATCTAATTAACAAATTGCGTTTTATAAGAAAGAAGTTAGATTTTTTAAGTTTACAATGATAATTTATGAATAATTAAAAATGATTAACTCATAAAATTATTTACTTAAATAGTTTTAAAATAATTAGTGCTGTTTAGATTATTTTCTAATTTAAGTTAAATAAATTATATATTCTAATAAGTTTAAAATTCTATTATTAATAAAACAAAGTGAACACAACAAGTTAAAAGAAGGGAGATTATTTAGTGGACAAAATATTAGGCTCTGGATAGTTTGGATCCGTCTATTTAGCTTACAGTAGTAACTAACCTAATAACTAAAAATTATTTGTTGCTATAAAGTAAATAAGTAAAAGCAAACTGAATTAATAATAGTAAATAAGACTAGATTAAAAAAAAACAACCTAGCCAAAATTGAGCATATTAACATTATACAATTCTATGAGGTTATCTAAACAACTAACAATTTTTATTTAGCAATGGAGTACTGCAATGGAGGAGATTTAAGATCTTTATGTAAATAATAATAAAATAATAGATTTTAGGAATAATAAATTTAAATATTTGCAGCTCAAATTCTTACTGGACTCAAACATTTAAGAGATATCAGAATTCTTCATAGAGATATAAAGCCTGATAATATAATGATACACTATTTTTAAAATTAACCAATTCTTAAAATAGCAGATTTGGGATTATCTAGAAAGTTGAAGAAAGGAGATTTAGCTTCTACTATGTGTGGAACTTCTTTGTATACGGCTCCTGAAATATTGCTGGAATAAGAATACGATTTCAAAGCAGATTTATGATCATATGGAGTAATTATATACGAAATGTTAGCAGGAATTCTCCCTTATAATGCTACATCAATTTGTAGTCTTAAAAGGATGTTTTAAAATAAACTTCCTTGAGAAATATTAGAAATATCATATGGAACTAAAGATGTTTTATAAAAGATTCTAGTAGTAGATTAGAATAATAGAGTAGACATACACGAAATATATAATCATCCTTGAATATAATAAGGATTTTATATGAATAGTAATTAATATTAGGAATAAATAAAAATCTTTTAGATAATCTGAGATAAAATGAATTCTCAAAATAATGAATAAGATTAATAAACATAAAATTAGAGTTAAGATTAACAAGGAAATGTATAGAAGCAATAGCAAAACTAAAAATAACAAATTATTTAAAATGAAAATGAATGCTATTGAAGAAAATAATTACCTTAGACAAACTTTAATTAAATAATTGATAATAAGAATAAGGATGAAAATATCAATAAAATAATTTAGATAATCCTTAAAAATCATTTAGCTTATTCTTTAGAATATAAAGTAAGAAAACTGAACCTGTTAAAGAAGAATGATAAAAGCTTTATCTTGATTTAATTCTAAAAACTAGATATGAATTTTAATGATAACTTAAATTATGCCCTAAAAATATACTATTCATTTTAAGATGCAACTAAATAATAGTAAATATTTTTAGATTAACTTTAAGTACTCAGGATTTTTCTTAAATTTTAAAATAAAATAGAGCATCTTTAAAGCCTTGGATAAGATAAAATCATAAAAAATTAATCTAATGCAAATAGATTTCTTAGTAACTTTAAAATATTATTCTCAAAAAATCATCTTAAAACGATTAAAGAATTTAGAAACATTACTAGTTTGATTAACAATTTAAAAGAGAAATTATTGAAATTCTTTTGAAAGTGAATACATTAATAGAAATTTATGAGTTAAACAAATAAAAATCTGATTAATAAATATACAATATGTAGGTAATTGAAAAAGATATGCTTGAAGAACTAGTTAATGAAAAGTTGTAAGAAAGAGAAAAACAATATTTAAGTCAAGTAGTTTAATATTTAATATAAAAAATTTAGAGGAATCCTTATTTCAAAGCCATATCTTAGTCTTGGAGAAACTTTTGACTTTTAGAATTAAAATAATTAAATTTAACATAAATAAATAATAAAAAAAATAAACTAGCGTGTGGCGTCATTGTTTGGATATCCAGAATTAATAGAAAAAATTTAAATTTACTATCATTAGTAGTTTTGAAGATTTTCTTGTTTCACCTGGTCTTTTCGGTCATCTTCTTCTTCACTGCGTCTTTAAAATCAAAATTGATTGCCTTCAATCTCTTATTCTTACAATTCTTTCTGAAGGTTGGAGTTGGAAGGAATAAGAGGACATTCCGAACTTGCTTTAAATTTAGTAGTCGAAACAAATTCTTCTAGATAAAAGCTATAATTGTCTTAATCATGTCTTTGATGCTTTCCAATTCCTGATCAGATTAGTGACATGTGGATCAGGATAATTCTGAGACCTGGATATCAGTGCTACTAGTCAGATTTTCGTACCGATAGGGAGAACCCTCAAGCAAGTAAAGCTAATCACACAATGGGCACATCCTTTCTTATTTGTGGTGACACCTATTGCAAGAGTACTTGAATTGCAGACATGACAGCACCGGATTACCTTCTCAGCTGATTAAAGTCGAAGATATATTTAAAAATATATATTTTATCATAATAAGACAAATTAAAACCAGTTAATTTAAAATAAATTATAACCTAAAAAAATTTAAAACTTTCATCTAAATATAATGAGGAATTTATTATTTCTTTAATATTTAAAAGGATAAGCATTTATATTTAAGTTTTATAATTTTTTTAAATAGAATAATTATTTTAAATGATAATAAAAACAATTTATTATTAATTAGCTTTTTTCATTTATAAAATATAAATTTTAATTTAGTTTTTCTAATTTTTACTTAAAAACGCATCTTAAAAAATATTTTCATATCATTTTTGCATTAAATCTATTTTTTATCAAGCAATTAACTTTAAATTTAAATTTATCTGATGAAAAATAAATTTAAGATTCTACCCTTATTTATCTTATAAATATTCTTAAAATATGAAATGAACTTATGACTAGATATTTAACTCATAATTATTCATAAAGATTATTTTAGTGTGTACTTTAATATTTGGTGACTTATTTTTATTTAAAATAATAGTATTTTTACTTAAAGTAAAACTTTTATTTTGTTCTTTAGGATTATAAAAATATCAAATATCAAAATTTAAATTTTAAATAAAAAACAATTAAAAATTTATATAAATGTATTTTTAAATGCTTGAGGAATATCAATTAATAACTGAAATAAAATAAATAATAAGCTTATATATTATTTTACTAAAATAAATGTAGGAGATGCAATAATTATTAATATTTTATTTTTAATATAAAAATCAAAATAATTTACAAGCAAAAGAAAGACAGAGCAAAATATCCACCTTTCTAAAAATTAATTAAGAAAAGCTAAAAAAAGCGACGCAGTAATCACGCAAATAGAAAAGGTAGAAATCAGAGTCAAGCTCATCTTGAAAGGCAAAATTATGACAGGTACAATTAAACCTAATAAACGTAAAATACAGATCCAGGAAGATCTACAAGTCAAGATTGAGGCAATGCAAGTGCAAGCGCAAATACTAAATAGAAGAAACAATTTACAATTAAATCTATAAATAAGGGAGTTAATAAATTTCATAGAAGAATAAAACAATGAACATACAATATTAAAAAACTAATTTATCGAAAACAAATTAGTAACGGAAGAGCAACTTTGAAAATAATCCTAATAAAATTTTAAATATTCTTAAAAGTTGGAAAATAAAAAAATAGCCACTATCGTGTGAAAAAGAATTTAACCCATAAAAAGATCTGAAAATAACTAAAGTAGCATAATTAAGAGATTTGAAAAAATAGAAAATATTTTTAACATAAGTACAAATTAACAATAATAAAAAAACACTTTAGGTACTGCCAATCAAGTTATTCTCTACTAAGAAATTGCCATTAATGGAAAAAATTAAATGAAAAAGAACTAGAAAAAGCATAAAGTCGATTTATAAAATTATGAATTATGAAAACAGGATTATATAGATAAAAATTCCTTGCAATACCTACTGAAACTTAGTGGAAACCTACAATTTATTAAAAAAGGTCATGGTATACATCTATGTAAAAAATGGCAGAGTGAAACTGGTTGGAACCCCAGCAAGCTCAAAAATTCTTAATTTAGTTAATAATAATAATGATAATTTACAACAAATTAGATAGTTTTTATGTAGGTTACTTTTTAATTATTTCTAAAAAACAACTTTTTGTTTTCTGATTTTTTATTAGCTAGATTTGAGTTTCGGTTCTTCAATAATAAATAAATAGTAAATGTAATAATCATTTATTTCAAAGGTAACTATATACTTTAATTAAAAGTATAACATTTGTTAAATAAACTTTCAAATATCTCTTAAATACTTTATATAAAGTTTGTATTTTTTTAATCAGAATTTTATTTATTAAAATTTTTAGTTTAAAAAAACATTTTAAATTTGTTTATTTTGCATATAAAATTATTAATTAAGCAGCTTACTAGACTCTTATATAAAGTTTTAATTATATTTTAAATAAAATTATCTCTTTCCAAGATACTAATTTTATAAGTTTCATAATTAAGTCTAAAAGAGAATAATTTATAAATAGTTAAATTATTTATAAAAAATATGAAATAAAGAAAAAATATGCTTCAAACATTTTTAAATGGATAGGCTTAACTTTTTAACTTCACAACTTAGATAATTAATAACTCATACTAAGAGTCTTCTTGTAAAAAATTTAAGTTTAGTAAAATCATTTCACATTGCTTTAAATAATTCACATATATTTGAAATAGGTAATATCCTATTTAAAGATATTCGTAATAGTTATTTTACATTTATAAATAAAAATAAATTATCTAAGGTTAAATTTCACAATAATCATTTTAAATAAAAAATATGTTTTAAAAGATTAATTATTTTATATAATTAGCAATTAGATTATTTTAATTTAATTAAAACTTTTTTTATAAAGTATTCTTTTTTACATTGAAATTTAAAATTAAATATATTTATACATAATATAAAAATAGACAAAAATAATTGGACAGCCTAGTAGATAATTTAGTATAGCATATACTGCATTATGATTAGTCTCGTAATAGATGCGACCACAGATAAGAGTGAACAAATTCTTTGGGAGATAAACCTAATATATTTGAGAGTTCTCTCTAACTACGAAAAGCTACCTAATGACACGGTATCAGTACTTGAGAGCTGAAATCCAAGTCTCAAAGTTTTCCTGGCTTCGCATTTCGTCATTCTGGGTGGAGTTGAATGAACATCAAGAGGCATAGGTGAGCTCTTATAATAATTTTTATAGAAGAACTTATTCAAATTTAATACTTATCACAAAAATTTAAATTTTCTATATTTTTTTCTCACTCCAGCCTTCAGGAAAAATTTCAAAATTTAAGAAAAAAAGAGGCAATCAATTTTAATCGTGTTGCTTCTATCATATATCATGAATTATAATAAAATTAAAGCAAATTAATTCGTGGAAAATTAAATAAAGGCTATTCCACATTAAGATACTAGGTTATGTTATTAATTAAAAAACTTGGAAAAATTATTTAAACTGTATACATTTGGATTGTTTAATCTATTTTAAATATATAACATAACAATAAAGATGGTAGAAGGGTTCAAGAAAGGCTTTTAAACCACCTCCTAAAAAGGGGAAAGAAAGTAAGAACCCTCATCTTTAACTCACACATCTTCTTCCTAGAATTAATCTTCTTCTCAAAACCTTCAAGAATAATAGACTCAACTAGGAACTTCCAGACCATCCTAAAAGATGGGACAAAAGCACCAAAAGGCTACCCCGATGACACCAACTGAAGAGGAAGGACCTAGAAAGGTGCTGGAGACGCAAGAAGCAGCAGCCGTGCGAGAGTTTGCGATGCCATAGTTCCAGGAAGAACAGGTATAAATTTTAGTCGCATTCGCTGACCTGAAGGAGGAAGTAAAGAGGCTACGATTAGAGAATAGAGCTCTAAAAAATCAAGTTACTGAGCTCAAGGAATGGAAAGAAAGCTTCTGGGAAGTCTATGATCGAGAGCAAAACACTTTCTTCAGGGAAATGAGATTGCTACAGCAAAGAACAACTGTGCTTGAAGAGAACAGCAAGTAGCAACAGTAGTAGGAATTCAAAGTTAGGAAAATTCAAGATCCAATGGACATAGAAGGAGCTACTACGTTACCGAGGAGTCCAGAAATGAATTAGGAATAAATCAAGATGCTTTGTATGCAAACAAACTGGACATAAATATAGACAATGTTAGAAATTGAAATTAATTAAATAATAGCACTGGAATAGAAAATAATAAGAAAAATAATAGTACTAATATTAGGATAAGATTAGACGAGAATTCTGTAACTAATTTTATCCGTCAGGAGGTCAAATCTACAAACCGAAGTGGTACACAATCCAAGGTGACTGAAGAAAGAGTTCTGAAGGGAGCTGGTTCCAGCCAGGTTATCAAACTGGTTCTGTGAACACGAGGTTGAAAGTCCTCCAAGTTCACTAAACTCCAATTTAAACTTTTTAATTTAATTTAGTAATATATAGCATAACGTAATAGATTAAATTTACTTCATTTTTATTTGATTAGTTACAAAATTAGAGTTTGCGAAGTTTTTTCTTATCTGTAATCTTTGACGTTGTATATATCTGGTTTTCCTGGTTATTGACCCTTATAAATTACTTCTTTTTCCTCTTTTAATGCTTGGAAATCAAATCCTACTTGTCATCCCTCGTATTATCTTATTTCATAAACGATTTTGTGAACTTCTAAGTATTGTTAAAATATTATTTTCTAGTAAAGTCTACTATTGACGAGCATAAATCTTGAACAAGCTTTAGATTCATCTTTCTGTTATTCATGATTGTTTCTACTTAAATCTGTAACACTTAATAAGCTTATGTCCATAATTATTCCAATATCAACATCTAATTTTTCTTTTCTAATAGGAGAAGCTTAAGGACGCATTACCCACTCCTTTTGACTCCAGATCTGATCTTTAGTTGAGCTTGGTATGCTCCAGTTAACTGATTCTCTTGTCAAAATTTTTACTTAAATTCCATTCGATTTGATCAATCTACCTTTCCATCTCTTGGAAAATAGTTTATTATTTAATTTCTTGCTTAGGTTACTATTCATTTATCAATTTGTTAATGGTAAGTATAAGAGATTAAGCTATTTATTTAAGGTTTTAAACTTCTTTTGTTAGCTTCTAATTATTCAATTGTAGCAAATAGAAATCGTTAGATAAGTTTGGCTAATTAATAGGATTTGTTGGAGATTTCTATAATTTCTTAGGTGCAGTTTTATATATATAATAAATTATTTATGGCTTTAATATTTAATTTTTGTAAGGATTTAAGAAAATAATTTTAAATATAAGGTTAAAAGATAGAATAAATAACAAATTTATATATGTTAATAAAGATTCTTTTAATAGTAAACTGTATAAAAATGAAATTCATATTATTAGAAATAGAATTATTAATTAAACAATTTAAGCTTCACTTTAAAAAGCTGATTTCGCAAATTTAAAGAAGTACTACTTATAACAAAAATGCTTAGAATTAAAAAGTTATAAAAACTATGAAATAACATCTCTTTATTAAGAAAATTTTATTTTACATTGGTTCTAGAAAAAGATATAAATTCTGGAGGTATTATCTTAAAGAAAGATTTTTGAAAGTAAAAGTTATAAGCTTAGTTTTAATAAATTCTAAAATTACTTATACATGTATATAATTAAATAATTGATCTACTAAATAGCTATAAGTTTTAATATATGCAATTAAATTATATTATAATAAATATAAGAAAAATTAAAACACTTTAATTTAGAAAGTTACTATTTAAGTAACTTGTATGGGCTTGAAAAAAGTAATTTCTTGGTATACAATAAGTAAATAAAAACAAACTAAATCTTATATTAAATTTAATTATTTATATAGAAATAAAAATTATATCTAAATAAAAGATAAATTTTGAAGGTTTTAAGATATTATTTTCTATTAATCTTCTAAATAAACATTAATAATTATAATTGACTAGAATAATCTCTCAATTTAATAAAATAATATTTTAATTTCTGATATATATTTAATAATATGGAAAATTAGTTTAACTTGAAACCTAAACTAATAAGTTATTTTTCCAATCTCGAAAGTCGTTGAATTACAGTCATTAGTAACAAAGATTAATTTATACAGGGTTAAATACCTTGTGTGGGAGCATCTACAGAAAATGTATACTTAAGCTTCAGAAGATAATTTACTATGAATGTTAAATTCTGAGTAATAAGCGATCTATCAAGAAATTATTAATTAATTAATTTTAACTAAAAGGGTTAGGGTCATCTTTAATTAGAGGAAACTCGTCCTAAAATTAAAGACAATAAATGCTTTTATATCCATCGCTCAACTATACATGTCTTCATCTGAATCAATTTCAGACTGAGATAATTCTTCTTTTTCTCCTATAAATTAATAGAATTGCTCTTCCATCTTCTTGCAATTTTTCTCCATTTTCTCTTAATAAATTCTAAGGTTAACGCTGCTCTTTTGAAGTTGTTTATTTGTTACTATTAATTACAAAGATCTTTTTGGAGTAATGTCACACTTGAGTCTGCTAATACCGTCTTCTTTCTATAAATACCTCCAAAGCAGTTTAAATATAGTCTCCTTGATGTTCCAAATTCTTTTCGGTGCTGCTCAAGCACTCTTCTTCACTTCGGACATTATCTCCATTAATATCAAGTCTTTTGACAACAATAGCAAAGTTTTATTAAGGGCTTGAAGTAAAATTTTTATTGTGTTTAAATTTTTTACAAATTTCCATTTTATCCGTTTGAGGTTAGTGTTTTTAATTTTTAATTGTACTTATTCTTCAATAATCTATGGATTTGCTGCTAGGTTTTTTCTATCAATACAATTTTGGAAGTTAAGGCTTCAATTTAAAACAAAACTTGACTTACCTAGCCTTTATCTTCCTTTTTTTATCTTACAAAAGAAACTTAATATTATAGTTTTCTACCTTCAGGGTTTAAATTTCTGTATTCGTATTTTCAATTAAGGAATAAAGCTAAATAATGTCTTTCTCGTGGGGTTTCTCAAGCATTATAAGTTTGTTAAGAAATTAAGTATTTTCCAATCCTTAACAAGAGTAGATTTATCTTTTTATTCTTGATTCTTGTTAGTTAACTGAGACTTAAGATTGATCTATTAGGTTAAAATTTAAGGTTTAAATTCCCGGGCTTTTTAACATTTTATCAAGAAATTATTTATCTAATTAATAATTTTTAATTTAGATTAGTAGTTTCATATACATTTTAAATATTTTACATTAGAAATTTTAATAAATAAAACATTATAATTCTAAAATAATTACATCTTATATAATAAATCCAAATAATTTACTTCATTTTACTTTTTATTTCTAAATTTAATTTAATTAAGTTTAACTAATAAACATATTTAAGCCTTTTCTATTTTTTAATTATAAATGGCTTGTACATAATAAGCAAGCTTGAAGAAGATAGGAGATTATTTAGTGGACAAAATATTAGGATCTGGATAATTTGGATCCGTCTATTTAGCTTACAGTAGTAACCAACCTAATAACTAAAAATTATTTGTTGCTATAAAGTAAATAAGTAAAAGCAAACTGAATTAATAATAGTAAATAAGACTAGATGAAGAAAAAGACAACCTAGCCAAAATTTAGCATATTAACATTATACAACTCTTTGAGGTTATCTAAACAACTAACAATTTTTATTTAGCAATGGAGTACTGCAATGGAGGAGATTTAAGAACTTTATGTAAATAATAATAAAATAATAAATTTTAGGAATAATAAGTTTAAATATTTGCAGCTCAAATTCTTACTGGACTCAAACATTTAAGAGATATCAGAATTCTTCATAGAGATATAAAGCCTGATAATATACGATACACTATTTTTAAAATTAACCAATACTGAAAATAGCAGATTTGGGATTATCTAGTTACTTGAAACAAGGAGATTTAGCTTCTACTATGTGTGGAACTCCTTTGTATACGGCTCCTGAAATATTGTTCTAGTAATAATACGATTTCAAAGCAGATTTATGATCATATGGAGTAATTATATACGAAATGTTAGCAGGAATTCTCCTTTATAATGCTACATAAGTTTAAAGTCTTAAAAGGATGTTTTAAAATAAACTTCCTTGAGAAATATTAGAAATATCATAAGGAGCTAAAGATGTTTTATAAAAGATTCTAGTAGTAGATTAGAATAATAGAGTAGACATATACGAAATATATAATCATCCTTGAATACAATGAGGATTTTATTAGAATAGTAATTAATATTAGAAATAAATAAAAAACTTTTAGATAAACTGAGATAAATTGAATCCTCAAAATAATGAGTAAGCTTATTGGGCTTAGAAATAACTTGAGAATTAGCAAAGGGAATTAAGTAGTAAATATTAAAATAATTAATAATAGAATTATATACCATAAACAAATTAGTTTGAAGATAGCTCTAGATAAAATTATTTAAAATAAACAATTTAAAATCCTTAAGGTTAGTCTTATGGCTTAATTGATCATACTAGAGATAATTTAAAAAGTTACTAGCAATAATAATCATAATATATGTAATAAAATTAAAATATTTAATATTAAGCAATTTCTGAAGGTTCTAGCAAAAGTAATTTAAATTAGTCTATATAAGATGTATAAATTCAATCTTATGGCTTAATTGATCATACTAGAGATAATTTAAAAAGTTACTAGCAATAATAATCATAATCTATGTAATAAAATTAAAATATTTAATATTAAGCAATTTCTGAAGCAAGATAATAACCAACTCAATACTAAGTCTATTAACAAAATGATTTTAGCAATTAGCAAAATTAAATAGTCACAAATCTTTAATAAAATATTTTGAATCCTTGAAGCTAATAAACAAACTAAATATAAAATAATTTTAATACTACTTAACAAAACATTTAGCTTATTCTTTAGAATATAAAGTAGGAAAACTGAACCTGTAAAAGAAGAATGATAATAGCTTAGTTATTGATTTAAATCTAAAAATTAGATACAAATTTTAATGATAACTTAAATTATGCCCTAAAAATATACTACTATTCATTTTAAAAGTGCTAAGAAATAATAACAAATATTTTTAGATTAACTTAAGGTGCTCAGGATTTTTCTTAAATATCAAAATAAGATAGAGAATCTTTAAAACCTTGGATAAGAGAAATTTATAAAAAACTAATCTAATGTAAGTAGTATTCTTAGTAATATTAAAGTATTATTTTCAAGAAATAATCTTTAAACGATTAAAGAATTTAGAAATATTACTAGTTTGATTAACAATTTAAAAGAGAAATTATTGAAATTCTTATGAAGTTTAATACATTAATAGAAATTTATGAGTAAAACAAATAAAAATCTGATTAATAGATATATAATATGTATGTAATTGAAAAAGGTATGCTAGATGAAATAATTAATGAATAGTTGTAAGAAAGAGAAAAACAATAGTTAAAGCAAGTAGTTTAATATTTAATATAAAAAATGCAGAGGAATTCTTATTTTAAAATCATGCATTAGTCTTGAAGAAACTTTTGACTTTTGACTTTTATAATTAAAATAATTAAATAAAGCATAATAAAATAAAAGCCAGCTAATTTATAGATTCATTTTAATCTCATAAAATTTAATGCTTCATCTAATTATAATGTATCTAGTGATTTAATACTTAAAAAATTGGCATTAAAATTTTAAGTTTTATAAATTTTAATTAATTTTTAATAGAATAATTATTTTAAATATGAATAAAGCAATTAATTATTAACTAACTTTCTTTATTTTATAAATTCAAACTTTAACTTGAAAATTTTAAAATGTTGACTTACAAAGTTAAATTTTAAAATATTTCTGTGATAAGGTTTTTGTATTATATTCATTTATATAAAAGTTTAATTGAAATTAAAATAGAATTAATGTTGAATTTTAATTTAAATGTATTACAATATCTTTACTAAATCTTAGAAATATTTTATAAAATGGTTTTAGTTTGATATTAGATATATAATTCTTACTTATTCTTAATATTGTTTTATTGTGTTCTTCGATATTCATTGAGTTACTAACATTTAAAATAATAATAAATTTAGATTAATTAAAGTTTTTCTTTATTTTTGAGATTATCAAAATAAGCAAAATTTCAATTAAAATAGTGAAAAAATAACTTAAAATTTAAAGCTGTGGCTTTTAAATGCTATATTGATAATTAATAATTAAATAGCTGAAATAATAAAAATTAGATATATTTTTGTTTAAATTAATAAAATGAAGGAGATACAGCAATGAAAGATATTTTAATTTAAATAGTATAAAATTAAATATTTTAAATAATATAGTTACTTTTTAATTACTTTGTAACCACTTCTAAATCAAGCAATTTCTTGTTTACTGATTATTTTATTATATAATTTTAAAATTTTAGGATAGAGATTCCTAAGTTTTAGTGTGTGGAATTTCTGAAGGAACTTAAATCATCAATCGAGGGATGAAGAAAAAATAGCTAAACTTCATCAGAGGTTGAGAAATTAAATATCAATAATTGACTATGTCTTTCATTGCTTTGGCTAATCTTGAACCTTCTAACGGAATGATCTTCAATTGTGGAGACTATTTGACTTGAAATATAACTTGAAGTGATATTTGAGCACTGCTTAGTAATCCTAAGAGAGCAATCTGTTATGACTCCATTTTTCAAGATATATTTATTTATTTATCAGTATTGAGCATTTAAACTAGTGGCTAATCAAAAAATTGTGAAAACACGTTAATTTATTATGTTATGATATCAAGATTTTAGAGTTTTTTTTTCAATAAATAAATAAAAATGATTATAGAGCGTGTAGCACCTCATGAGCGCAGCTCTTTTAATATTTAATAAAAAATATTAAGAAAAATGTTCTAATGTTTCTTGTTAAATTCTAGAAGTTCAATGAGTCATGTCATCTTCTCCAAATGGGGAATCTTCTTTTTAAAAATTATTCTTTATTCTTGAGTCAAATGCTTCAGTCTTCTTGAATAAGGTCCAAATAAGAATTAGTTATTGAGTCATTAATTAGAAGGCCCATCAGTAAAACTTTCATACTGCAAGAGAGAACCCTCGGGGTAAATTAGGTATGTCTCAACGAAGCTTATCCACCCTTCCCCGTGGTGGCATCTAGTGCGAGATTACTCTCAATGCAGTATACACTGCACCAGATTATCTACTAGTTTTTCTGATGCGGCCAACATCCATTTTATATAATATATATTAATAATAAATAAATATTAAAATGTAATAATTAAATTATTTCAAAATTAACTTAATATTTTTATTAAGAAAGTTTAAAATTTATTAAATTAACTTTCAAATATCTCTTAATTATTTAGAATAGAAAATTAAATTTATGCATTAGATTTTTGTTTTATACAATTTTTTATAAAAACGTTATTTTAAATTCTTTAAATTTAGGTTTAAAACAGTATTCTAACGTTTCCTTATTAAATTTTTAAGTTTTTTAATTAATTAATTAATTTTAAACTTAAAGAGTTTTGGACTGCAACTTCTTGCAGTTTAACGACCCCAACACTCTTTTTATGGGATAGTGGGGATATCCTGTTGCTTTCGAAAAGCAGCCGCCAGGGAACTCCATCGCTATAGGCAGCCAGGCTTCAAGCCCCTACCAGGAGTGGATAATCAAAAGGAAGGCGTTCCCTTGCAAAGGTTGACTTTAACCAGGGACTTTCTCAGCGACAGGAAAGGAACTTGCTCCTAGCCATAAAACCAGAAAGTATGATCAGAAGGTCAATCTCAGCTCCCACCATCTTTTTAATTATTAATAAATAAATTAACTTGATACTATTATTATTTGGATTATCAACATTAAAAAATAAAGACCAAATTTTATTGTTAATAAGATTCTAGAAATATTTCTTAGCTACACTGATCTCTTTAACTATATTTTCTTCTTTTCTCCGTTTTAATATCAAAAATTAATTACCTTTTTTCTCTCAAAGCTTAAATTCTCTCTGAAGGCCCGAGTTAAAAGGGCTCAGCAGAAATTAAGATCCTGTGTTAAATGTCACAATCGAAACAATTTCATCTGAATAAAAAATTTTAGATTGTCTCAGTCATGTCTTTAAATATTTTGACTAATTTCCAGATTAACGACATGTAGAGATAGGAAAATTCTGAGATCTGGATTTCGGTACCTATTATTTCAAACATTGATACTGAGTCTCTAATTAGCTTCTCATATCGCTAGAGAAACCCTCAAGTAAGTAAAGTTTATCACACAAAAGATACTTTCTTACTTATCCGTGTTTTATCTATTAAGAGAATATTCGTAATGAAGTCTGCACTGCAATAAATTACCTGCTCGACTGACCAGGATACATCGTGCATTTTTCAATTATATATATATAATATTAATTTTTTACTATAAACTTCTATTTTTATATGAAACTTCTAATTAAAGAAAAATTATATGCTTTTAATTATTTTTGTAAAATACAAATAATTAATTAACAGTTAAGCTATTATATTAGGTTTTAATTCTATTTTAATTACAAATATCTCTTTCGAAACACTTAAATAGATAAATTAACTAACTTTCTAAGCAAAATCTATAAAAAATAATTTAGAAATAGTTAATCTATTTAAATCTTCTAAATTTTAATTTACTTATTTGCTTTAACTATATAATCTTATATTTATGGGCTTATTTTTTGATTTCTGTAATAAATTTAAGTAAATATTTTTAAATTTAAGGTTAAAAAGATAAAATAAATCAACTAATTTACATATGTTATTAAAAGATACTTTTAATAATAAAGTGTATTAAAACGAAATTAATATTATTAAAAAATAGAAGAATTAATAATAATAATAATAATGAATTTTAATTTTCCTTTATGAGGTATTACTATCCTTTCAGGAAGACTGCAGTTCATATACCATACTGTTAAATAAAAGTGTTTGGTACCTCCAATTTTAGCGAGATTGGGAAATCGGGTTTTTCCATATTTTCCTTCTTCTCCTTTCCTGTCTTGTTCTTATCACATCTTTCTTGAATTTATAAAGTTCTCCACTTGGACTGAAATAAATTCAGTTTAATCTGGCTTCTTCTTGTTCTTTTCTATCGTTTTCAATATTTAATTTTTTTCTGCTAAAATTTCTAACATTTCCGATATAGATGCCATGAGTTTCCACAACAGAAGCATTTTTTCTTAATCTTTATTTTCCTCTGTTTTCTTTACGGTTTTCTGATAATTTTTCTTCTTCATCATTTGGGTCACTTTTTTTTTCTCTTATCTCTATTTGAAGTTGTAATTTTTGCTAACTTTCTTCTGTTTTCACTATTTTATCTCTAATTTCTGTCTGCTTCTATTGCAAGATTTAAGATTGATTGTTTTTATCTTATGATAAGCTTCAGAAAGCATTTAAATTTTTTTCCTGGAATATATATCTTGAATCAAACTCTTCTTGTTTGCTTAAAATTCCTTCTAATTTTTAGTTGTTCTTTTTAGTCTTTTCATCACTTCCTGGAGGTTTAGCACCTCTTTGACTAACTGTTCATAGCTAATCTATTTTTCAGTATTGAATTCCGTGACTTCTTGATGTGCATTATGTTCTTAACCTATTTTCTAGACTTCTCCTCTGATCATGGAGTCTCGGTATAGTATGGAGCTTTCCTATTATCTTTTTTCTATTTACCGGGAAGTTAGTGTATAATTTGTTAAGAAGATTATTTTTTTAAGCGAAGTGATTGCAAGAATTGATCTTCCTCTCTTACTCTTAAGAGGTTATTTTTATGTTTTTTTTTTTGAAACCATCCACCATTTTTAATCATAGAAAAATAAATAAAACATATTTTAGATCTAACTTTAAAAAGGTGATTTCGCAAATTTAATGAAGTATTAATTATAGCTAATTTCTAAAAATATAAATTGTAATATTAGCAATCTTAGAGTTTTTCTTATCTTCTATATTTTCCATTCTTTATTTTTTTATTTTAGTTACTTTCTAGTTCTTTATTTTGAAAAGATTCATAGTGATACTTCTGTATTTAAAATTTATTAGATTAATATTCTATTTATGTATTGATTAATTTAATAATATTGAAACTTCTTTTAATTATAATATAATGTATTATTTTTAAAGTTAGCTAGCTTTTATAGTATTATTAAAGATAGCAGTTTTTTATTTCATTTAATGTTTGGATATATTTAAAATTTATAACTACATAATATAATTTTCTTTAGTTATTTACAATTAAATAATTAATCTTTATTTTTTTCTTCTCTTAGAAATTTAAATTAATTAACTTATTTTAATTAGTAGAGGATAAAAGACTTATATTTACTAATTATACTATTTATTATTAAAATTTTGAGCATAATAAAGATTTTCATGAAGAAAAGATATATTACTATATCCAAATTCTATCAATTTTAAGAAGCCTATTAATTAAATTTAAATAATAAGTAAAGATATAAATGCTTTTAATATAATTATAAGAAAAAAATGGAATAAAGCTTCAGAAAGAGTTTCTACACCACCTCCTCGTAGTAGGAGAGGAAACCGGAAGCTATCTCCCGATAGTCTTTTTACTCTTAACCCTAACCTTTTACTTATTAACCTTAGTTATCCGGGAAATAAACCAACTATGAGGAACGAATATAAAACCAGAAAAAAACACATGTGGAAACACCTACATCGTAAGAAAAACCTAGGAAGCAACTGAAGTCAGCTCGACATCAGGAGTTTCTGAATTTAATCCTTCTGGCCAGATGAGCATGGAGTATCTCATCAAAGTGGTACTTAACCTCCAGGAAGAGGTTAGAAAGCTAAGGAAGGAGAACGAGAAGCTAGCCGAGTAAATCCAACATGGGTTACAAGAAACCCTAGACCTCAGGATAGCAAACTAGGAGAGGGAACTTGACGTTCTTTGGAATTACTAGCGAGAGTAATTCAGTTTGAAGAACTCCTAAGTACAGAGAATTCAAGATTAGAGTCAACAGATCGAAAACATATTATAAAGCCAGAAAAACCTCCAAAGCCAGCAGAATCCACTGGAGTAGAATCTAAATTCCGATAGGATGGAAATAGAAAAGACCTCTAAATTGGAAATGCAACAAGTACCAAAGGTGAGAAAACTGTGTTATTATTGCAAGAATTCATGACACCTATGAAGACAATGTGCAGCTTTCCAGAAAATCAAGGATAAATCTTGGAAAAGATAAGTCCAAATATCAATAAGGAGAAAGAAAAATTAAATTTGATGCAGAGAAAATGGGGAAGTTTATAGAAAAAAATTGAATCTCGAACCTGAATAACTTGGAGTAGGATCAAGAACTAAATAAGATGTGAGAAAAAAGACAAAATGAACAAGATTCATGGATATAACAGCTAGACTCAAGCAAGAAAATTCTAAATTTAAAACTTCTTTAGAGCGGTGACTTTATGTCACCGCCAAAAAATTTTAATTAAATTAAATTAAATTAAATTAAATATAATTATAAGAATTAGAGTACTTTACTTGCTACTATTAAATATTTTATTTACCCTATGCCTGAATTTATATATTAATAACATATAAAATTTTAAATGCTTTTTAAATTAATAATAGAATGGTCTTAGTTATATATTTTACTCATAAAAAATTAAAAGTTACAAAGAATTTATAATTTAAAAAGTGGCTCTTTACATCCATATATCTTGAGAAAGTTTCCGCTTAAACTAAAGGTTGGGGTAATCTTCGTTAATCCTCCATCCTTATTTATACTTTGCACTTTACAGTTAAGCTTGTTACTTCTAAAAATTATTTTAAATTACTAAATTTATTATCATAAAATTTATTCCTATATTAAGTCTGATTGAGTTGGTCATATTTAAATTAGGTATTTTCTATGACAATTTTTTATTCTTTTCAAGGATCTTCAACATCACCTTTTATAATAATATTGCTTTGATATATATAGCAGTATATTTTTCTTCTTATAACTTATTATTATTCATTTAATTAATATCCAAAGATGTAATTTCATCTTGTCCATTGATCCTTCGAATAATTTCTTATTAAATTGCTTATTTTTCTTAATATTCTTTTTTATATTGGAATTGAGAAAATTTAAATTAAAGCATTAGAAGATTTTAAGTAAACTATTTATCAATTTAATCCAGTTAATATACCATTTATTATTAGAATTATCTATAAAATGGAAAATTGCTTGCAAAAAATTTCATCTTAAAAGGAATCATCTTAGACAAGGTACAATTAATAAAATATACTTTAAGAACTCCAATTCATGCAATTAGAAAATGTTAAAGCTTTTAAGAACTGTACAAGAACTAAAAAAAATATGAACACCTGATGATTAAATCATAAGAAAAAAAATTGAAAATATATAGCTAGGAATTATCAGGATAGAATAATTAGAAACAAAATTTAATCAATTCGCAGAGTTAACTGAAAGCATGATACTGCAAAAATGGAGATGAATGATCCGATGGATGTAGAGCAACAGCCTACAACAAATTATATTCCCTATTTGAAAATAATGAGATGTTGATACTGCAAGAGACCAGGGCATAAAGTTAGAAGCTGCTTCCAATTCTAATAAAAATAAAAGGAAATAGTAGAAAACTAATGGGAAAATATTTTCAGGATTTATTGAAACCAAGACATAAACTATACAAGAAAAAATATTCCAGTTAATCAAAGAAGCTCCAAACATATAGAAAACAATTAACGAATTTAATAAAAAATGAATGGGAATCAATCTATCGGAAACTCTCAGAAAAATAGATTAAAAATCCTTAGAACGTATGATAAGCAAGATTCAAGCATATATGAAGTTTCTTTTATTTAACTTTAAACTTTTGATTTATGATTAACCAAATAAAGGTGAAATCACGTAAATTAATTAATTCATTCATTCATATGTTATTGATTACTTCAACTATAGATGCAAATAATAGGCTTAGTTCTTTGTCCATTTTCTCTAAAGGTTATTATAATTTTTCTAAAATTAGATCTTTGTTGTTTTTATTCTAATTTTGTTGCTTAATATTATCTAATGCTCATTATGCAAAAGATTCCCGAAATTATTGTATTTTATCTTATTAAGGTGATTGTTCAATTTAATTAGATTATTATTCTTATTCTTTAGGTATTCAAGGAAGGGGGTCTATTATTTCTTAGGTGCCATTTTATATAATATGTCTATTTAAATAGGATCACATAACAATATTTCATGCTGAAAGTTACATTCTATTAGTCTATACTAATAATTTACTAGCATTAATAAAATAAATTCTAAATATTTGCTCTGATTTTCCTGCTAAATAATTTTGCAATATTTTAGCACAATTTAGTTAAAAATTTGCATAATTAAAAACGTTGGCAGTAAGAAGCAATTAAAGAATTAATGCTAATAAATAATTCTTCAAATTTAAATTAAAAATAAGTAGAAAAACTAAACAAAATAATTATATAAAGCTAGAGTAAATAGGCTTTTATGAAGTAGAATATTTTTAAAACTCCTAATTCTAATAATTTATGGAATTTATTAGTAATTATAAAGAGAAAAGTTAAGATGAAAATCTATATTTTGGAAAAATATTTAATAGCTCTATTTTCTTCTTTTCTCTAAAAATATGTTAATTATCTTATTTTTTAAGCCAAGAGTTGATATGCTTAAGAAATATAAAATAATAATTTTTAAGTGTTTTTTCAATTTTATACTATGATACTGCTTCGTAATCATTTATTTTTTCTTAATAACTTTTCAGTAGGACTGATGAAGGAAATGTAGATAAGCAATTTTATTACCTATATGAAATATAGACATATCAATTGATATTATTATTTTATAATTTTCAGTTCAAATTATTTTCCCTTATATTTAGCTTAATTTTTAGTTTTTTCTTTATTTAATAGCCTTTAGTCTCTTGAAATAATTAGTTTAATATTTTATGTGTCCGATTTAATTTATTAGCTGGCTAGATAAGTGTGCACTGCAGTTTATTAACAAACTTCTACTATAAAGAAGAAATTAAACTGAAAATCAATGATCAAATAGCAAAATCATTCGCGACAAATAAAGGGCTAAAACAGGGAAGCATAACGTCGTCAAGACTATTTAACTTGATAATAGCAAGACTTCTCCATAGTTTGGAAGATTAAAAGCTTGGAATTATGATAAACTATAAAAACGAAGAGGGATGAACATAAGAAATATATGCAGGATGCTGTATATACGCAGATGACCTAGCCTTAATAAGTGAATGGGAATAATTAGAGGAAATAATCGAAAATTTAGCCTAATAAGCAGAAAAGTACAAATTGGAAATTGCAGATAAAACAAAATGAATTATATTAAAATCAGTAAAAAATAGAACTAAGAAAATATTAGAAGATTATCAAGGTGGGAAATTTAAGGATCGAAAGAGTAACGACCTTTTAGTACCTAGGTCATATAATAGAAGAGAACATCAGTTTTGAAAAGCACATGGAGAATAGATTAGAAACAGCATAAAAATGTAAACATGAATATTGGGAAAAATAACAATGAATAAGGGATTAACATCGTATAATGCAGGAATAATGATAAAAACCTTCGTAAGCTCAGTTTCAGTTATGGGACAGAAGTGATCCCATATTGCGAATAATTTGTAGGAAAATAAATGATGGAGCAATTAGAAATAATATAGAGAAGATCTTTACGAACAATCATAGATGCCCCTTTTTATAGTGCAAACGAGATGTTAGAATACGAATTGCAGTTTATGAAATTTAAACATTACCTATGACAAAAAACGTTGAGATTAAGAGGCAAATTAATAGGAAACTAAGAAAAAGCAGTAGACAGATTAATGTTCGACCTAAATAAAGAAGAGAATTTAATATTTGAATAATATTGCACAGCAATAATATTAAAATTAAAAATTGAAGAAAAGAAATATTTATAGATGATGGTAATAACAATTAAAAAGGAAAGAAAAGCATTAATCATGCAATATGAGAATATATAGTATACGTAGAAAATAGAAAACGAATGGAGTAAATGATAACAACATTACAATATAGAAAAACATGATTTGATGAATATGTAGTAGGACCACCCAACTACCTGAGATATAATAAAAATAGAAAAGAAGAAATACGTTACCTATTTAGAATAAGAACGAGATGTATTGGGAGCTAGGATTGCTTAAAAGAAAGAAACCTAGTTATGACAAGTCGATACCTTTCTGTAATAATGAAAGAGAAAATGAAAGGTATATCATAGAAAACTGTCCAGAGTACAAAGAAAGAAATAATAATGTATTTGAAATCTTAGAGCAATAGGAATAAAGAGATAAGGAATGGAACTATTTGATATAATATGAGGTACGGCGAAATTCGAGAAATTCATTAGAACCTAAGAAGAGTAAAAAAGAGCTAAAGCTGACTTGATAATAAAAGATTGTATCAAAGATATATTAGAAAAAAGGAAAAGAGGATATATAGAAAAGAAAATTTAATAAAAAAGGAAATAGGAAAAGACTATAGAGCAGGAAAAGGATAATTTTTATGAGTGTATAAAAACTTGATCAAGAAGAAAAAAATTATAAATGAAAATTTGTAAGATATGCAAGAAAAAATAAATTAAGCTTGCAATAAGGATCTAATAAAGCGTAGATAGATAGAAGACAGAAGAACAAGAGATAATGTAGAGGAAAATGAGGAAGATATGTAACTAATAAGAAAGAATTTCTATTACCTGAGGGCTTACTTGAAGAAACGGACATATATTGAGATATGAAAAGAGCTGCGCACCAACGAGGTGCTACGCGTTCTATAATCAAATTGATTTATTTATTTAATACTGTTAATATTTTAAATTAAATATAATTATACTTAACTAAAATATAAGAAACGGCCTTCCAGCTTAAGCAGAATTTTCATTTAATAGAAAAAGCTATTTAAATTATTAGATTAAAAAAACTGGAAAAACGGAGAACATCAAAGCATCAAAAACTTAATTAAGAAATATTAGGAAATAAATTAGACTAGAAGAGAAAAGCAAAAATCAACTGAACCTTCGTCATCATATCACGGCAAACACAATAAGAAAACTAGGTAAGCTCTTAAATATTAGAACAAAGAAATGAAATCGTATATTAATAATAGAAGAAATTGAAGAAAACTTTCAGCAAGTAGGATGTTGTAATTTGCTCTCTTTCAGATAGAATAAAAGAACTAATGACAAATATTAAACACCTTTTTCTAAAAAACGATATATTTATGGAAGTAACTTGTTCAAAATAAAGTCCTAACAGAAGAACAGTTGTGGCGTTAATCTTTAACCTACTGAGTAGAATAAACTCCAATGATTGCTGAAGATTAAAACTGATATCGTGACTAATTAATTAAATTATTTGGAAAAGGATAATTCATTTGAATATAAAAAAACTGAATAAAAAGAAAAAGATATAGAAATAATAATGAAATGGAAATATAAGATAAAATTCAAAAAGCTTATAGTGAGGGAATAGTAAAAAGAAGAATAATAAATAGTGAAATACTGTAGTAAAAGGAAGAAGAAGAATAACAAGAGATTGACGAAATAATAGAGGAATATTTATTACCACAAGGGATCTTGGAGGAAGAATTTGTATTCAATTGACTTTTTATAGTGCTGCGCACCATTGTTCTGCTACGCGCACTTTAATCAAAGTTTTTTTTTATTTAATAGAATTTGAAAGAACTGAATAACAAAGCATCATGCTACATAAAATCAAGCAATGGATTTTTGTCTTTTCAGCAATACTGCAATTTTGGCTTAATATTTGGTAAAAAATCTTAACTATTAAAGAGTGGTCGTTTGGATTTAGATGCACATCATGGAAATGGAACTTAATAAATATTTTGAAACTCTAATGAAGTACTTTATGTTATTTTGCATCAATATAGCAAAGAAGATTTTTATCCAGTAATGTTTTATAATTTAGGGATCAGATAATTAATAAGAAGTTGGAGGACAGAGCACTAAAAGTTTTATTGTTAATATTCCTTTTAATACCAACATTAATGAGTAAGCATAGAAAATTGAACAAGAAAAGAAAAATCTTAATTTATAATAGAAATAGAATAAAGACCAACCTACTTCCAGAATAGAAGATGTAGAATACAAAATAGCATTTTATTAAATTATCATTCTATTCTAAAAAATTTTTACCTTAATTCATTCTGATTTCTGTTGGATTTGATATAACAATTGAAGATTCTAAAGAACTTTTTTCAATCACTGAAGCAAAATTTATTTATAAGACTAAAAAATAATTAAAGTGAATTATTTATCAGTGATCTATTCGCTTTAGATTATATACGTTAAAATAACGCGAAAATTATAATGCATATGGGTTATAAAATACGAAATACATTTGTAAGAATAATGTATTAATATAAAAATAAATATAAATAATAGTCATATAAAGTAAAAAACGAAAGTGATATATGATAAATTAATTTAAATAATATTCATTATTAGAAAAATTTTATAATAGAATAATTGAATACAATTAAAATAATATCGTTTTTATAGATAGAATAGTTTTTAAATTATTAGAAAATTAATTTATAAGCAATTTAAATCATAGTAAGCTAGTATAAGGAAATATTTATGAAAAAAGAAGGTAAAATAATTTATTTGAGATTAATTATATAATTAATTATTTTTATGCTAAATATGGAAATCCTAGACAAAAAATAAATTATGCTTAAAAGGAACTTCAACTAATTAAGAGTATATCTATTCAAAATTTTTAATGTGTGCTTTGAATCGTACAAAAGCACATAAAAAATAAGGTAATATACGATTGAAACTTTTATAAACTTTTTATAGCTGATATCCTAAACATATTCAATTATTTTTTCAAGTGAATCAGAAATATTTAAAGTAAATTTAGCTATATATTTAAATGAAAGAAGAAGAATTATATAAGGAGCATAAAATCAAGTTTTATTTTGGTTAATTGCGCCCTTTGGATTTTTAACGAGGTGACGTATCTATTTAGTTATTTAAGGAGGATGAAGCTTTGATATGTACGAATGAAATTTTATTTTTCGCAATGCTTGCTGGATTGCAGAGTCGATGTTGATTAGGCATTGCCCACAGATTAGGCGGAGAAGATCAATCCTCAAACATACCTTTTTGCTAAAATTTTATGCATTGTACTTAATGAATTCTGGAAGTCCAATTCCTGAGCTATTAAATTACCTTTAATCTTATTCTTAAATTTAGCTTTTCCTAGCTTTTTTTATTTTTTAGATATTGCTCAATAACCTTAGATTGAACATTTTTTTAAAAAGTCCCTTTTTATTTAGAAAAATGAATCTTTCTCGGAATGTTCTCTTTACCGTATTTTAACATAATTTTTACATGCAATAGATATTTATAATTAATAAAAAATTAATTATCTTGTTTTGAAAGAAAAAGACAAAATATTTTTAATGATTTATAAGTTTTAATGAAATTAAATTCGTGCTATGCTAAATAAGGCAAAACATATTTGCAAGTATCTTAATTTGATATATACGATTTAAAAAGTTATCTATTTTTAAATTGGCTAAATAAAAAATTTCTTAATTTTTCTAAAAATATCTTTACTTATGCTGATTTAAAAGTCTAAACAGACTAGTATAAATATCCTAGCTATAATATATGAACTTTATGCTAAAATATTTAAAAAACTTAATTACTTTTAAGGAAAATCTTTTTGCTTTTAAAATAAGCAAGGAAACACTATTAAAGTAAATTTGTAAATAAGTTTATTAAATTCTAGAACTAATGATATATAAATATAATTAAATACTTATCTTACTAAATATCTTTTTATTTTAATATATGCAATTAAATTATTATATAATTAATATAAAAAAAATTAGAACACTTTAATAACAAATTACTATTTAAGTAACTTGCATGGGCTTTAAAAAAAGTAATTTCTTGGTTTATAAATAAATAAATAAACTAAAAATTATTTTAAATTAATTATTAACATAAAAATTATACCAATATAGGCTTAAATTATTTATAATTATTAATTCTAAAAATTTGATGGCTTTAAGATTTTATTTTTCAATTAATTTTCTAGATAAATAGTAATAATTATAATTGACTGTATTAATTCCTTAATTTAATGCTATGAAAAATTAGTTTAAATTGAACCTAATACTAATAACTTGTTTTTTCTATCACGAAAGTGGTTAAATTACAGTTTTTGTGACAAATTTTAATTTAAACAGGCTCAATTCCCTGTTTGAGATAATTTGCAAAAAATTTATACTTAAGCCTCAATAGAAATTACTATGATTATGAGTTCTCTGCTTGATAAACTACATCATACTGAAATTATTTATCCAATTAATAATTTTTAGAAGAAGAAATCACTATAATAAAAATGCTAATGAAATTAAATTACTGATTTGAATATGATATTTCACTTTAATTATGTTCATAAAGTCCAATAAACATTCTTTTCATCTTTCAACTCTTCCCCACTATTTCTTGTACTTTCTTGTTGTTGTTCTTTAGGCTCCAATTATTTATTTGTATGTTGTCCTACAATTCAATTATTCTTTTAGTAAATTCCTATGATAAATTTTTATTTGAAGGTCTCATCCGTTTATTTTTGAGGGGAGAAATTTTTACTAATGTAGAGTTAATCATAAATTATTAGTTTTTCCAAGTTTTTTCCAGGAAATTTGTCAGAAAGTCTTCTAAGTGAGTCTAATAATAATAATAATAATGAACTTAAAGTTTAAAAGTCTTGCAATACCTGGAATCTCAACCAGTTTCTTGCTGCCATTTTTTTAACGTGGATGGATACCACGACCGAGTTTTTTACGTGGGAGGTACCACTAAAAATCTTCCGAGTTTCCAGCAAATATTTTTCTTTATAGACTCCGGTTTCAGTAATTCATAGCCTATTAAGAGTCTTTCACGTACTTATTTGTTCTTTTATTTATATTTATTTTCAGCCACCACAATTTTTCAATAAATGCCATCTTGACTTGCAATACCAACATTGTTTGGTTTACTTTTCAAAGGCTTTTTCTAAAATACTTTTTTTTCAAGCTGATTTATTCGTTTTATTAAATTTTATTCAATATTTTCATCTTTCTGTTTTTCTGCAACATCTTTTTAAATTAATTCCTTTTCAATGCTCATGTCTTGATTTTGTTTAAGGTTCGTTTGAGACTATTAGTATAATTATTATTCCGTTTCTAAATTATTCTGGATTAATTGACGTCTAATTATTAACAATTCATTATTTTGATCATCTATGAAGTATTAATTCTCTGATTTTTTCTCCTTGTTTGTAAATTATTTCTTGATACTCAGAAATTTTATAATAATAATAATAGTAAAATAAATGTTAAAAAAATGTTTTGGCATATTCTGGACTTTCAACCAGTTCCTGCCGCCATTTTTTTGACTCGGATGGATACCGCGACCATTTTTTTTATGTGGATGGTTACCACTGATTGCTTTCAAAAGAGCGCATAGACAGTTTTTATTTGTATATTCCTGTTGGAGTTATCCATAGAAAATTCAATGCTCTTCATGTTCTTTATTATACCTTTTCATTTAATTTCTTTCATTCTCAGCATCTTCTTAATAAGTGGTAATTGGATTGGCAATATCAACATTATTTTTTAATCTTCTTTTGACTAATATGTTTTTTAAATAGCTTATTTTCAATATTTTCTAGTCTTTTAATTAAGTTATTATCATATCTAATTTCTTTCTGTTCTTAAACACTTTATAAAGGAGTGAAAGTTTTTTCAATTTCCATCTTTGATGTACGTTAAGATTTTTATTGCTATTACATTCAAAGTTGTTCTTCCGTTATTACCTTGTTTTCTATTAGCTGATTCTTAAGGATTTCTATTTCATTATTTTGCACGTCAATGTTTGTTGTAAGTTCCCGTATTAATAAGTCTTAATTATATATTGTTTCTTGGTATCAGGATATAATTTTTTACATTTGTTCTATCTTTTGTCGTAGTTCCTCTGAAATATCTGATTTAAATTCCTCAGCTTGCGAAGTTCCGATCATTATTTTACCTTATGAGTCGGAACTTGATTCTTCTTATTGTTTTTCTTTTTATCGAAGTACTTAAGCAGCCTTTTTCCGAGCATTTCTTATTTTATTTTTATTTAGTCTAATGTTCTGCTCCATCTTTTTTTTCAGTACTCAGAAATTTTATTTTTCATTTAGTCGAGCTATAAAAAAAGTTCTGAATTCTCTCCAATCTTACCTGGATTCTTCTGAGCTGTTCCTATCATAATTTTACCTTCTGATGAGGAGCTCGATTTCTCTTCTAGTTTTTGTTATTTAAGTAATTGTTTCGCCGCTTTCCTTTTTGCGTTTCTAGTTAAGTTTTTGGAAAGGCGAATAGATTGTTCCATTTTTTTAATTCTAAGTGAATCTATAAACACATTCGAAGATATGATTAAATGAATTCTTCCGCATGTATATAGCACGTTTTCCACAGTATAATGACGCGTATATAAATCATATTGGAAATTATAAGATTAAATACGTAATTTAAAGAATGAAATTATTTCTTTCCTTTATTACTTGTAATTTTAGTATAATTTATAACAGAAAATTTCCGGAATCCTATAAGTTGTTATCTGGATATCTATACAGTGTGGATGTCTCTATAGCGTAGAGTTGTTCTTAATAAAATTTGTTTCTTATTATATATTCGATAAATTTATCAATAGATAGCTAGTTAGAAATCATGATTTGATCGTCATTATTAATTCCATAAAACTAAAGTATCTTTTTACCTACTAAAAATACAAAAATTTTTAGTTTCATTTACATAGAAAGAGTCTTCCTATATCTGATTCTGGATAAGTCCTATCTTCTTTCCATTTTTTGAAGTATAATCGGAAAAAGTGTTTAGCCATTATATGCATAAATGGTAGTCAGTTAAGGCATATGAAGAAAGCCTCATTGGAGACATGGATAGGCGATTGTAAAACCTTCCCCACCATTTTGCGCATATTTTTTTTAATCTTCTCTTTCATACTCTATAAGCCTCTCAATAAAGTTCAAGGAATCAGACCATTGTATTCAGCCTTAGGCAGCATAAACAGAGCATTTTGAAGTGTCAGGGAATAGCATTCTTGTATCTACTGAGAGTATAAACATATTTCTTAACCGATTCCAAATAATTTAAAGTCCTTTATTTAAAAAACGTGATCAAATTTAATTTTCTTGTATTATAACTCCAAGTTAAGTCCCTTGGTTCTTCTATTTAATACGCAAATCCAGTTTCAAGTTCAATTCAATTTTTTATCTTCTTTTTTTTAACAAATTGGATTTTTTCACATTTGCTAGTGTTTATTTATATAAAAATCCACTGAAAAACTCTGTTATACTAATCTATACCTTATTACATCCTCTAAACATAAAAGAAAGGAATATAAAGTCATTTGCCGATACTCTGCGTACGAAGATCATATTGTGCAGATTAATGCCAAGTTGTGTGTTTCTTCCCTGCAAATGTTTGATTACTATATCATAAATAAATAAAAATGATTGTAGAGCGTGTAGCACCTCATGAGCGCAGCTCTTTCAATATTTAATAAAAAATATTAAGAAAAATGTTCTAATGTTTCTTGTTAAATTCTAGAAGTTCAATGAGTCATGTCAGCTTCTCCAAATGGGGAATCTTCTTATTAAAAATTATTCTAAAATAATGAGTCAAATGCTTCAGTCTTCTTGAATAAGGTCCAAGTAAGAGATAGTTATTAAGTCGGTAATTAGGAGGCCCGTCAGTCAAACTTTCATACTACTAGAGAGAACCCTTGGGGTAAGTTAGGTACGTCTCAACGGAGCTCATTCACCCTTCCCGTGATGGCATCTAGTGCGAGATTACTCTCAATGAAGTATACACTGCACCAGATTACCTACTAGTTTGGCTGACGCGGCCAATATCCATTTTATAAATAAATATATAATAAAGGAGTTAAAATGCAGGATCGTGTGAACTCCTTTACATAACTTCATTGTTGAAATGAAGACTGGTAGTAATTTACCCAACAATGAGAAAAAAATAATTCAAGTTATTGTAGAAAGATTCTAGTGTCAGTATCAATTTCAGGGTAGTTTTAATCTCCTAAGATGTTGAAAAAAGTGTCCTTCTCTTAATGCTGACAAACATCTTCTAGATATCAATAAGAGTTGCAAGCATCTTTGTTAAGTCTTTTTCTTCACTCTAATCAAGTTAAATAATCCACTACAATTTTCATATTTAGTGAGCTGTTTGTCTCTTATTGAGGAATCTCATTTAAACTGGATGTATGAGGTTACGTTCTTGAAGAATTTTGTAAGTCATTTCTGTTAAAGCTTTGTCGTAGATTTTCAGTATAATATTAATAAGCGAAAATAGTCTACAGTTTTTTCAATAGCTCTTACTATCTTTCCTAAGAATAGGGATGATGATAAAGTTATTCAACTTATTGAATTCTTTAGAGTCTTAATATATTATTGATTTAAACTCTATGGAAACTCTAAAATCGGAAAATTCAACACTACGATAGGAATTAGATTTAAACCTATACTTGCAATAAATTTAGGGTAGAATTTTACAGACAGAACAAATAGTAAGAGAAATTATAAACTCGAAAATGTGTAAATCAGAGCAATCCTTAATAAAAAATGCTCCAATGGAAATAGAATAACAACCTGTAACAAAATATATTCCCTATAGAAAAATAATGATATGCTGATATTGCAAGCGTTCAGAAAATAAAGTAGAAATTGCTCCCAATTTTAATAAAAATAAAATAGATTAATATCAAATAAATGTAAGATATATTTAGAATATACTGCACAAGTGAAGGTTTACTCTATCGGAAAAAAATACTCCAACTAAACAAAGAACCTCCAAATATACAGCATTCAATTAATGAATTTAATAAGAAATGAATAGGAATAGACCCATCGGAAACTCTCAGAAAAAATTAATTAAAAATCCTCAGGACTTATGATAAGCAAGATCCCAGCAAATATGAAGTTTATTTTATTTAACATTAAACTCTTGATTTGTGATTAGCCAAATAAAGGTGAAATCACATAAATAGATTATTATTATTACTATAAAGCAATATATTATTAATTGTATCTCTTCTCATACATACTTGATGAGTTTACCCTTTATACTATATAGCTCAGCTACCTTGCCGCTTGAAATATGCTCAAAGATTTCTTGGATTTCTTAAAATTGGAAAAGTTCAAAATTTTGTAAATGAGAGAATGGGTAATTGATAAGTTAAGTATCTCTATTACTGAGCGACTTATTTCTATGTAATATTTTTATGTATTTTAGAACAAAAACTTCTCAATTATCAATAAACGATTCCTAGAGATTTTTTTAATTCATTTAGTTCCTTATTTTAGGATTTAGAAATTTTTCGCTTAGCAGAGCATCTTTCGTTGGTTTCTATTGAGTTTGAGAAACTTAAATTTAGCCTTAGCTTTTTCCACTTCCAATAAGATTATATATATTTGTTTCTAAGTTTTCTAGCTGAAGAATGAGCTTCTATTACCACTTGATTGATTCTTCCTTGCATAAAAAGCAGTTTCTTGTACTCCTAATTTGCTCTTTTCGAGCTATTTATTTCAAAAATAATAAAAAGAAATGTATTGTAATTAGTATTTTATTTGACTACTCCTATATTGTTCATTGCAATATTCTTAAGTAAGTTCATGATGAAACTATTTTATGAGTCTAATTTGTCTTAATATACAGTTAAAAAACAAATAAAACTTCCTCAAAACTGATTTTAGTAATTTTATCTGTCCTTTGGATCAAGTAGATTATCGATTTTATAGAGTAATGGCTGTTATTTTGGAACATTTGTGGTTGCATTGTAAACTAGAGTCACAGATATAGGTATACAATCCGTGATTGGTTGATCATAGTGGGCATAGAAATTATTAAATTAATCAATATTCAAGTATTGGGTTTCCAATATGTAGCCATTACAGTAATATTAATGATTAGCTCTATGAATGAATGCATTAGATATAAACTTATTGATAATCTACAAGTCATTCTATAGTCAAACTGTTTTATTCGTGTATTTTTATCGTAGTTTTCAAGAGATTTGCACCAAATTCTTCTAGTAGTGCATTGAAGTCATCAAGGAGGATGTAAGCATTATAGTAAAATACTTTGGCTATTTTCTTGAGAATGTCATAAGCTTCATCTTTCATATTTATTGTTCTGCTGTTGTCTAGTATGTAGCAGGAATTGAAGAGTTTTTCGTCAAGTTTTATCGTGCAAAATCTGAGCTAGGTCTCCATCTGTCTCTTAAATAAAAGGAGTAGAGTTTAATTTCTCTTTAGCCAAGATATAGACACCTCCTCTCTCGTTAACACTTTTATAATAAAACCGAAATCCATGTACTATAACAGGTACAAACTATTCTTTAGTATGTGTTTCATTAATGGAAAAAAATATAAAAGGTGTTTTCAATGGTGAATTCCTGAATAGATAAAGTTTGTTTCAATGTCATTAATATTGACATGAACTAAATTTATTTATTTGATTTACGTATTTGAATTAATAATTTTTAATTTAGATTAAATAGTAATTTAAATACTAATATATTTTAAGCATTTATAATAAACATTTTTAATAAATAAAAACTTTTAAATCTAAACTAATATCGCAAATAAACTAACTAATAAATCCTAAATAACTATCTCCATTTTAATTTATTTTAATAAATTAATTAATAAATTCTTTAAAATTTAATTATTTATAAAATTAAATGGCTTATGCATAATAACCAAGCTAGAAGAAGATAGGAGATTATTTAGTAGATAAAATATTGAGCTCTGGATAGTTTGGATCCGTCTATTTAGCTTACAGTAGTAACCAACCTAATAACTAAAAATTATTTGTTGCTATAAAGTAAATAAGTAAAAGCAAACTGAATTAATAATAGTAAATAAGACTAGATTAAGAAAAAGACAACCTAGCCAAAATTTAGCATATTAACATTATACAACTCTTTGAGGTTATCTAAACAGCTAACAATTTTTATTTAGCAATGGAGTACTGCAATGGAGGAGATCTAAGATCTTTTAGCAAATAATAATAAAATAATAGATTTTAGGAATAATAAGTTTAAATATTTGCAGCTCAAATTCTTACTGGACTCAAACATTTAAGAGAATTCAGAATTCTTCATAGGAATATAAAGCCTGATAATATAATGATACACTATTTTGAAAATTAACCAATATTGAAATTGACAGGTTTAAAGTTGTCTAGAAAGTTAAAGAAAGGAGATTTAGCTTCTACTATGTGTGGAACTTCTTTGTATACGGCTCCTGAAATATTGCTGGAATAAGAATACGATTTCAAAGCAGATTTATGATCTTATGGAGTAATTATATACGAAATGTTAACAGGAATTCTCCCTTATAATGCTACATAAGTTTAAAGTCTTAAAAGGATGTTTTAAAATAAACTTCCTTGAGAAATATTAGAAATATCATAAGGAGCTAAAGATGTTTTATAAAAGATTCTAGTAGTAGATTAGAATAATAGAGTAGATATATACGAAATATATAATCATCCTTGAATATAATAAGGATTTTAAATGAATAATAATTAATATTAGGAATAAATAAAAAACTTTTAGATAGTCTGAGATAAATTGAATCCTCAAAGTAATGAATAAGCTTATTAAACTTAGAAATAACTTGAGAATTAGCAAAGGGAATTATTTAGTTAATATTAAAATGATTAATAATAGAAATAAATAAAGAAGTTTGAATTTAGCATAAATGTATCCAATTATAAATCTGAAGAACAATTAAACATATAAAGGGATTTTCAAGAGTGTGTATAAGTATTTAAAAAAATAGATAATTTTAATTTAAAAGATTAAATAAAATGTAACGGGTGTGAGCATAAATTTGATTTGAACAATAACATTCCAAAACTATTATAATGCCAACATAATCTATGTCATATATGTTGTTAAAAGTAGTTAAATTTAAATATGATTATATAATGTAAGCAAGTTAATTGCTTGGTTTGAACTTAAAAATCTCTTGCGGAGTTAGAGAATAATTAAATAATAATATAAATTATAAAATCTCACTAGTAATAATAGGCTTTAATAGATCCTAAAATAAAGGAATTTAAGTAGTATTAAAATTAATATGAGATTTAAAAAAATTAGCTTTAGAATCAAATAGATTAGTTCATTGAAAAATCATACATTGAAATTTCGAAATAAATAAGAAAGAAAACAATGCATTACATTGTTCCATACGAGTAAATTATTTAGGAATTAAACAAAAGAGAATAATATTTAAAAAAGCTAAAGTAAGAAACTACTTAAGTTTATGTTGGATAAGTACTCAATGAAAATGAATTTTAAGAATTGATAAATTTTAACTCTAATTATTTAGAGTAATAATTAAAAGGTTTAATAGATTCTTAATAGTTAATAATTGAATAACTATAAAAATAATAAAATAAATTTATTAACTACGTAAATTGATATTTTGAAAATCAAGGAAATTAATAAAATCAATAGCTTAACTAGAACTAAAAATAATAAGTTACTTAATGTTAAAATAATTGCTATTAAAGAGAATAGTTATCTTAGCCAAATTATGAATAAGTATCTTCAAAGCAATTATAAGGATAACAATAATAATAAAATAATTTTAATATTCCTTAACAAAACATTTAGCTTATTATTTAGAATATAAAGTAGGAAAACTGAACCTGTAAAAGAAGAATGACAATAGCTAAGTATATGGTTTAACTCTAAAAATTAGATACAAATTTTAATGATAACTTAAATTATGCCCTAAAAATATTCTACTATTCATTTTAAAAGTGCTAAGAAATAATAACAAATATTTTTAGATTAACTTAAGGTGCTCAGGATTTTTCTTAAATATCAAAATAAGATAGAGAATCTTTAAAACCTTGGATAAGAGAAACTTATAAAATACTAATTTAATGCAAGTAGTATTCTTAGTAATATTAAAGTATTATTTTCAAGAAATCATCTTTAAACGATTAAAGAATTTAGAAATATTACTAGTTTGATTAACAATTTAAAAGAGAAATTATTGAAATTCTTATGAAGTTTAATACATTAATAGAAATTTATGAGTAAAACAAATAAAAATCTGATTAATAGATATATAATATGTAGTTAATTGAAAAAGGTATGCTTGAAGAACTATTTAATGAATAGTTGTAAGAAAGAGAAAGACAATAGTTAAAGCAAGTACTTTAATATTTAATATAAAAAATGCAGAGGAATTCTTATTTTAAAGCACAACCTTAGTCTTGAAGAAACTTTTGACTTTTATAATTAAAATAATTAAATAAAGCATAATAAAATAAAAGCCAGCTAATTTATAGATTCATTTTAATCTCATAAACTTTAATGCTTCATCTAATTATAATGTATCTAGTGATTTAATACTTAAAAAATTGGCATTAAAATTTTAAGTTTTATAAATTTTAATTAATTTTTAATAGAATAATTATTTTAAATATGAATAAAGCAATTAATTATTAATTAACTTTCTTTATTTTATAAATTCAAACTTTAACTTGAAAATTTTAAAATGTTGACTTACAAAGTTAAATTTTAGAATATTTCTGTGATAAGGTTTTTGTATTATATTCATTTATATAAAAGTTTAATTGAAATTAAAATAGAATTAATGTTGAATTTTAATTTAAATGTATTACAATATCTTTACTAAATCTTAGAAATATTTTATAAAATGGTTTTAGTTTGATATTAGATATATAATTCTTACTTATTCTTAATATTGTTTTATTGTGTTCTTCGATATTCATTGAGTTACTAACATTTAAAATAATAATAAATTTAGATTAATTAAAGTTTTTCTTTATTTTTGAGATTATCAAAATAAGCAAAATTTCAATTAAAATAGTGAAAAAATAACTTAAAATTTAAAGCTGTGGCTTTTAAATGCTATATTGATAATTAATAATTAAATAGCTGAAATAATAAAAATTAGATATATTTTTGTTTAAATTAATAAAATGAAGGAGATACAGCAATGAAAGATATTTTAATTTAAATAGTATAAAATTAAATATTTTAAATAATATAGTTACTTTTTAATTACTTTGTAACCACTTCTAAATCAAGCAATTTCTTGTTTACTGATTATTTTATTATATAATTTTAAAATTTTAGGATAGAGATTCCTAAGTTTTAGTGTGTGGAATTTCTGAAGGAACTTAAATCATCAATCGAGGGATGAAGAAAAAATAGCTAAACTTCATCAGAGGTTGAGAAATTAAATATCAATAATTGACTATGTCTTTCATTGCTTTGGCTAATCTTGAACCTTCTAACGGAATGATCTTCAATTGTGGAGACTATTTGACTTGAAATATGACTTGAAGTGATATGTGAGCACTGCTTAGTAATCCTAAGAGAGCAATCTGTTATGACTCCATTTTTCAAGATATATTTATTTATCAGTATTGAGCATTTAAACTAGTGGCTAATCAAAAAATTGTGAAGACACGTTAATTTATTATGCTATGATATCAAGATTTTAGAGTTTTTTTTCAATAAATAAATAAAAATGATTATAGAGCGTGTAGCACCTCATGAGCGCAGCTCTTTTAATATTTAATAAAAAATATTAAGAAAAATGTTCTAATGTTTCTTGTTAAATTCTAGAAGTTAATGAGTCATGTCATCTTCTCCAAATGGGGAATCTTCTTATTAAAAATTATTCTTTATTCTTGAGTCAAATGCTTCAGTCTTCTTGAATAAGGTTCAAATAAGAATTAGTTATTGAGTCATTAATTAGAAGGCCCATCAGTAAAACTTTCATAATGCAAGAGAGAACCCTCGGGGTAAATTAGGTATGTCTCAACGAAGCTTATCCACCCTTCCCCGTGGTGGCATCTAGTGCGAGATTACTCTCAATGCAGTATACACTGCACCAGATTATCTACTAGTTTTTCTGATGCGGCCAACATCCATTTTATATAATATATATTAATAATAAATAAATATTAAAATGTAATAATTAAATTATTTCAAAATTAACTTAATATTTTTATTAAGAAAGTTTAAAATTTATTAAATTAACTTTCAAATATCTCTTAATTATTTAGAATAGAAAATTAAATTTATGCATCAGATTTTTGTTTTATAAAATTTTTTATAAAAACGTTATTTTAAATTCTTTAAATTTAGGTTTAAAGCAGTATTCTAACGTTTCCTTATTAAATTTTTCAAGTTTTTTAATTAATTAATTAATTTTAAACTTAAAGAGTTTTGGACTGCAACTTCTTGCAGTTTAACGACCCCAACACTCTTTTTATGGGATAATGGGGATATCCTGTTGCTTTCGAAAAGCAGCTGCCAGGGAGCTCCATCGCTATGGGCAGCCAGGCTTCAAGCCCCTACCAGGAGTGGATAATCAAAAGGAAGGCGTTCCCTTGCAAAGGTTGACTTTAACCAGGGATTTTCCCAGCGACAGAAAAGGAACTTGTTCCTAGCCATAAAACGAGAAAGTATGATTCAGAAGGTCAATCTCAGCTCCCACCATCTTTTTAATTATTAATAAATAAATTAACTTGATACTATTATTATTTGGATTATCAACATTAAAAAATAAAGACCAAATTTATTGTTAATAAGATTCTAGAAATATTTCTTAGCTACACTGATCTCTTTAACTATATTTTCTTCTTTTCTCCGTTTTAATATCAAAAATTAATTACCTTTTTTCTCTCAAAGCTTAAATTCTCTCTGAAGGCCCGAGTTAAAAGGGCTTAGCAGAAATTCAGATCCTCTGTTAAATGTCACAATCGAAACAATTTCATCTGAATAAAAAATTTTAGATTGTCTCAGTTATGTCTTTAAATATTTTGACTACTGTCCAAATTAACGACATGTAGAGATAGGAAAATTCTTAAATCTGGATTTCAGTACCTATTATTTCAAACATTGATACTGAGTCTCTAATTAGCTTCTCATATCGCTAGAGAAACCTTCAAGTAAATAAAGTTTATGAAGCAAAAGATACTTTCTTACTTATCCGTGTTTTATCTATTACGAGAATATTCGTAATGAAGTCTGCACTGCAATAAATTACCTACTCGACTGACCAGGATACATCGTGCATTTTTCAATTATATATATAATATTAATTTTTTACTATAAACTTCTATTTTTATATGAAACTTCTAATTAAAGAAAAATTATATGATTTTATTTGATTTTGTAAAATGCAAATAATTAATTAACAGTTAAGCTATTATATAAGATTTTAATTCTATTTTAATTACAAATATCTCTTTCGAAACACTTAAATAGATAAATTAACTAACTTTCTAAGCAAAATCTATAAAAAATAATTTAGAAATAGTTAATCTATTTAAATCTTCTAAATTTTAATTTACTTATTTGCTTTAACTATATAATCTTATATTTATGGGCTTATTTTTTGATTTCTGTAATAAATTTAAGTAAATATTTTTAAATTTAAGGTTAAAAAGATAAAATAAATTAACTAATTTACATATGTTATTAAAAGATACTTTTAATAATAAAGTGTATTAAAACGAAATTAATATTATTAAAAAATAGAAGAATTAATAATAATAATAATAATGAATTTTAATTTTCCTTTATGAGGTATTACTATCCTTTCAGGAAGACTGCAGTTCATATGCCATACTGTTAAATAAAAGTGCTTGGTACCTCCAATTTTAGCGAGATTGGGAAATCGGGTTTTTCCATATTTTCCTTCTTCTCCTTTCCTGTCTTGTTCTTATCACATCTTTCTTGAATTTATAAAGTTCTCCACTTGGACTGAAATAAATTCAGTTTAATCTGGCTTCTTCTTGTTCTTTTCTATCGTTTTCAATATTTCATTTTTTTCTGCTAAAATTTCTAACATTTCCGATATAGATGCCATGAGTTTCCACAACAGAAGCATTTTTTCTTAATCTTTATTTTCCTCTGTTTTCTTTACGGTTTTCTGATAATTTTTCTTCTTCATCATTTGGGTCACTTTTTTTTTCTCTTATCTCTATTTGAAGTTGTAATTTTTGCTAACTTTCTTCTGTTTTCACTATTTTATCTCTAATTTCTGTCTGCTTCTATTGCAAGATTTAATATTGATTGTTTTTATCTTATGATAAGCTTCAGAAAGCATTTAAATTTTTTTCCTGGAATATATATCTTGAATCAAACTCTTCTTGTTTGCTTAAAATTCCTTCTAATTTTTAGTTGTTCTTTTTAGTCTTTTCATCACTTCCTGGAGGTTTAGCACCTCTTTGATTAACTGTTCATAGCTAATCTATTTTTCAGTATTGAATTCCGTGACTTCTTGATGTGCATTATGTTCTTAACCTATTTTCTAGACTTCTCCTCTGATCATGGAGTCTCGGTATAGTATGGAGCTTTCCTATTATCTTTTTTCTATTTACCGGGAAGTTAGTGTATAATTTGTTAAGAAGATTATTTTTTTAAGCGAAGTGATTGCAAGAATTGACCTTCCTCTCTTACTCTTAAGAGGTTATTTTTATGTTTTTTTTTGTTGAAACCATCCACCATTTTTAATCATAGAAAAATAAATAAAACATATTTTAGATCTAACTTTAAAAAGGTGATTTCGCAAATTTAATGAAGTATTAATTATAGCTAATTTCTAAAAATATAAATTGTAATATTAGCAATCTTAGAGTTTTTCTTATCTTCTATATTTTCCATTCTTTATTTTTTTATTTTAGTTACTTTCTAGTTCTTTATTTTGAAAAGATTCATAGTGATACTTCTGTATTTAAAATTTATTAGATTAATATTCTATTTATGTATTGATTAATTTAATAATATTGAAACTTCTTTTAATTATAATATAATGTATTATTTTTAAAGTTAGCTAGCTTTTATAGTATTATTAAAGATAGCAGTTTTTTATTTCATTTAATGTTTGGATATATTTAAAATTTATAACTACATAATATAATTTTCTTTAGTTATTTACAATTAAATAATTAATCTTTATTTTTTTCTTCTCTTAGAAATTTAAATTAATTAACTTATTTTAATTAGTAGAGGATAAAAGACTTATATTTACTAATTATACTATTTATTATTAAAATTTTGAGCATAATAAAGATTTTCATGAAGAAAAGATATATTACTATATCCAAATTCTATCAATTTTAAGAAGCCTATTAATTAAATTTAAATAATAAGTAAAGATATAAATGCTTTTAATATAATTATAAGAAAAAAATGGAATAAAGCTTCAGAAAGAGTTTCTACACCACCTCCTCGTAGTAGGAGAGGAAACCGGAAGCTATCTCCCGATAGTCTTTTTACTCTTAACCCTAACCTTTTACTTATTAACCTTAGTTATCCGGGAAATAAACCAACTATGAGGAACGAATATAAAACCAGAAAAAAACACATGTGGAAACACCTACATCGTAAGAAAAACCTAGGAAGCAACTGAAGTCAGCTCGACATCAGGAGGTTTCTGAATTTAATCCTTCTGACCAGATGAGCATGGAGTATCTCATCAAAGTGGTACTTAACCTCCAGGAAGAGGTTAGAAAGCTAAGGAAGGAGAACGAGAAGCTAGCCGAGCAAATCCAACATGGGTTACAAGAAACCCTAGACCTCAGGATAGCAAACTAGGAGAGGGAACTTGACGCTCTTTGGAATTACTAGCGAGAGTAATTCAGTTTGGAGGACTCCTAAGTACAGAGAATTCAAGATTAGAGTCAACAGATCGAAAACATATTATAAAGCCAGAAAAACCTCCAAAGCCAGCAGAATCCACTGGAGTAGAATCTAAATTCCGATAGGATGGAAATAGAAAAGACCTCTAAATTTGAAATGCAACAAGTACCAAAGGTGAGAAAACTGTGTTATTATTGCAAGAATTCATGACACCTATGAAGACAATGTGCAGCTTTCCAGAAAATCAAAGGATAAATCTTGGAAAAGATAAGTCCAAATATCAATAAGGAGAAAGAAAAATTAAATTTGATGCAGAGAAAATGGGGAAGTTTATAGAAAAAAATTGAATCTCGAACCTGAATAACTTGGAGTAGGATCAAGAACTAAATAAGGTGTGAGAAAAAAGACAAAATGAACAAGATTCATGGATATAACAGCTAGACTCAAGCAAGAAAATTCTAAATTTAAAACTTCTTTAATATAATTATAAGAATTAGAGTACTTTACTTGCTATTATTAAATTATTTTATTTACCCTATGCCTGAATTTATATATTAATAACATATCAAATTTTAAATGTTTTTTAAATTAATAATAGAATGGTCTTACTCATATATTTTACTCATAAAAAGTTAAAAGTTACAAAGAATTTATAATTTCAAAAGTGGCTCTTTACATCCATATATCTTGAGAAAGCTTCCTCTTAAACTAAAGGTTGGAGTAATCTTCGTTAATCCTCCATCCTTATTTATACTTTGCACTTTACAGTTAAGCTTGTTACTTCTAAAAATTATTTTAAATTACTAAATTTATTATTATAAAATTTATTCCTATATTAAGCCTGATTGAGTTGGTCATATTTAAAGTAGGTATTTTCTATGGTAATATTTTATTATTTTCAAGGATCTTCAACATCACCTTTTATAATAATATTGCTTAGCAGTATATTTTTCTTCTTATAATTTATTATAATTCATTTAATTTAATATCCAAAGATGTAATTTCATCTTGTCCATTGATCCTTCGAATAATTTCTTATTAAAGTGCTTTTTTTTCTTAATATTCTTTTTTATATTGGAATTGAGAAAATTTAAATTAAAGCATTAGAAGATTTAAGTAAACTATTTATCAATTTAATCCAGTTAATATTTCATTTATTATTATATGTTATTGATTGTTTCTTCTATAGATTCAAATAATAGGCTTAGTTCTTCACCCATTTTCTCTAATATTATTCTAATTTTTCTTAAAATGAATCTTTGCTGTTTTTATCCTAATTTTGTTGCTTAATATTATCTAATGCTCACTATACAAAAGATTCCCGAAATTATTGTATTTTATCTTATTGGGATGATTATTCAATTTAATTAGATTATTATTCTTATTCTTTAGGTATTCAAAGAAAGAGATTTATTATTTTTAGGTGCCATTTTATATAATATGTCTAGGATCACATAACAATATTTCATGCTGAAAGTTACATTCTATTATTCTATACTAATAATTTACTAAAGCTAGTAAAATAAATTCTAAGTATTTAATCTGATTCTCTGGCAAAAAAATGTTTGCAATATTTTAGCACAATTTAGTTAGAAACTTGCATAATTAAAATAAAAGGTATCAAAATTCAATTAAATTTAGCCTTAAATAAATAATTCTTCAAATAAGAAAACAAAAATAAGTATAAAAATAAATCAAAAGTAATTATCTTAAAGCTATAATAAATAGTCTTTTATTAAATAGAATATTTGTAAAGCTCCTAACTCTAAAATATAAGAAACTTATTAAAAATATGAGGATAAAGATTAAAATGAAAATCTTTATTTTTAAATAGATTTACTGTTATATTTCCTTTTATCTCTAAAGTGTATTAAATATCTTAGTTTTTTAAATTAAGAACTGTTTTTAATATATAATATATTTTTACTAAAGTGTTTTTTTATTATTATAGTATGATATTGATTAATACTAATTTAATTTTTTTCTTAATATAATTTTCATTTAATTTGATATCCCATAAATTTAACTAATTTTAAATTAGTTCTTTATTTAATAACTTTTAATCTCTCTAAATAATTGTTTACTATTTTGTGTGTTTGTTTTAATTTTATTAGCTGGCTAAATAAGTACGCTAAACAAAATTATTAATACTGTTAATATTTTAATTAAATATAATATACTTTGCTTAAAATAAAAGAATATGCCTTCCAGCTAAAACCAGAATTTTATTTAATAGCAAAAAATTATTTTTATTATTAATTTAGGTAAAAAACTGTCAAAAAGGAGAACATCAAAGCTTCAAAATTTAATAAATCAAGGCTAGAAGAGAAAAGCAAAAGTCGCCTAAAGCTTCATCATCATGTTAGATAAAAAAATATAAGAAAACTAGGTAAGCTCTTCAATTATAAACAAGAAAATGAATTTGTATATGGCCAATACGGCAAAACTAAGAAAAACTCTTAGTAAATAAGATGCTGTAATTTGTAATCTTTCTGATAAAATAAGAGAACTGATGACGCATATTTAACAACTGTGCTTGAAAAAAACATACTTACAGAAGTGATTTTTTTTAAATAAGGTCTTAACAGAAGAAAAGTTGTGTTGTAAAACCTAAAAACACTAAGAAGAAGAAATTTTAATGATTGCTGAATAAATTAAGATTGATATTCCAACTAATTAAATAATTGATTAAATAGAATTAAATAGAATTAAAAATAACTGAGGTAACAAGAATATTTAAAAAATTAATGAATTTTTTTTAAAATAGAAGATAAAAAGATGTTGATATTACAATTCTTCCTAATATCTAATAAAATAATGTTTTGATCATAAAAGATTAAAAGACAAGAGGGCTAAATAAACTGAAGAGAATTAGCAAGAATTTTTATAATACAATTAAGTTAAGTTTAAGTTTATAGTTCTCAGGGAGAGCTTTACAGATATCTTCCATTTTCTTCTGCTCTCTCCTAAACTAAAGCATGTCGTAGGACTTCACTAGTCCGCCATCCTTTTCTCCTTCTCGAAATCCGATTGTCCTACAGGTTCCTTCTCCCGTTATTATAATTATCGTTAGCTTTTGAGTTGTAGAATTTTCATTTTTGTTCTGTAAATTTTCTAGTCCTGTCCTTTTTGGTCAAATAGCGAAATATTTCTTCTAAGATTTTATTCTTATTATTGCAGGCTGTTTCTTCCATAGGATCATTCCCCTGTATTTTTGCTGCTTTCAGTTTTCTGCGAATTAGTCAGTAATTCTCCTTAGTACATCAGTGCTCTATTTTTCTTTCTAGTTCCTTTCTTAGGAAAATATTACAGTTGAAGTGCAAAATATATTTTATTGCTTGTAAGATGAATCGTATTTTCCATTTTATCTCTTAGATATAATATAATATAATATTATAGTCGATAGAGATATAAATCTACGAAATTTAAGATTTTATTCTTATTATTAGGTTTCTTTCAGTAATTCTCGATAGTCGAGCACCGTATTTTTCCATAGAATATAATCTACTTTATTTCTTATTATTAGGATTCCGATACTTGGGATACTTGGTTACTAATCCAATTATTTTTAGATTATTACTTGTTATTATTCTTATTTTTCTTAAAGTTACTTTATTTGATATTCAAATTTAGAAAAATGAAATTAGAATATTTGAGGGATTTCGTTAAATTATTTATCAATTTATTCTAATTTAATTACTATTTACGATTAGATTTTACTTAGTGGTTCTTTTATAGAGGGGAATTGCAGATCTAATTATTCAATCAATTTTTCTAGCTTTTCTTCTATTTTTTCTATCCTTTATCTTTGTAATTTTAATTCGTATTAGATATTTTATACTCTTTGCTGCACCGATTATATGTAAGCTTCCTTCGATTATATTTCTTAGATTTATTGCAGTTCTTATTCAGTTAGCTTAGACTATTATTCTTGTTTTTTAAATGAGCCGAAAGAGGTCTATTTCTTAGGTGCCATTTTTCAATAATCCTTAGTATAATAATAGAATTTATGAAAATAAGATTTGATATAGAATATACACCAGTCAGATGAAATGGAGTGGTAACTATCCACATAAAAAATGTTAAATGAATTAAACCTCGATAAATTGGATAGATTGAACTTGTTGAAAATTCAAGGAAAACGAACATTTCTTAAACTTTTGTTTGATGGAAAAATAATAAAAAATAGTAAAATTTAAAATTAAAATCTTATAAAAAATAAAAAATACTTAGAAAATAGAAGATCTCGGAAAAATTTTCTATATAGTCCCTAACGAGGAATAAAAGCTAGAAGGGATACAGTAATCTACAATATAATCCTAGTAGAAGTTTACTTCAAATCTTCTACAAGCATCCAAGATTCACACTAAACATGTCACAAAGCTGAAATACCGAGAAAGAAATTATAGCAGCAACCATTCTAAGTTATACAATTTATCCCTTAGCAATCACAGGAGAAAGACCTTGCATTAGTCGAGACTGAACTGAATTAGGAAGTACAGAAATTCAAACTGCAGAGAAATGAACATATAATTAGTTCATAAAAGCTTGAAAACTTCACTCGTACTGAGAGCAGGAGATTCAAACTCTGAAATTTTGAGCTTGGGACTCTTAAAGAAGAGTTATTGGTAGCCAAGCAAGAAAATTGACATCTTAACTAAAAGCTGTCTATGATGTAAGAATAGGTATAAATCAATTCAAGCTCCACAAATTCATATGGATTTGATGAGGCTCGAAAAATAACATTCCTTCCAACTTATTCAGTGACCTCTCTAATCAAAAAAAATTAGCAGAAGCAAAATTTGGAATGCTACACATGCGATAATACAGGGTACCTCTATTTGAGGTGGTTGGAGTTTCAGCGAAAGTAGAAGGAATGATGAAATAGGCACTATTAGCAAGAGTAACAGGATTAACTGAAAAGATAGTACAGCAAGATGTACTTTAATCCGCTGGGAGAATATATAAAAAACTACTTTAGCAGATTCTGAATCAAGAATAAGCCTTAAGAGCTTATTTTACGAAGGTTAATAACCACCTAATTACGCAGATGATATTCCGATTTATCGGAATATTAGTAAAACCCTCTCATCTACAGAGGAAATTTATGTAAAATTTTTTGAGGCTTTAAGTTTGGTAAAAATTGATCTTACATTTTTCATAAATTAAAAGTATAATGATTTTTGACAAATTTAATTTTCAATATGTTTTTTACATAAATGTTAATATTAGAATAATTATTACTGAAATACTTTAAAACAATTAAATATACATAGTTAATTTTAAATCTAAATAATTAGTATGTTTTAAATTAATAATATACCTATATGATATATGGCAAACTTATCTTCTATAATATTTTATATAGTATAGATTCTCATTTTCCAATAAAATAGTTTTATTTAATAAATTTAATTAATGATTAAAATAAAAGGATTTAATTTTAAATTAAGTTATATAGTTAATTTAGATACAAATGAATCATATAATTAAAAGTTTAATTATACTTTAAATATTTTAATTATAATCATTATAATTTATCTTTTCTTAATTTAAGTTGAAGTCTTGCATATTTATGCTTTTTATTGCTTAAAAATGTAAAAGTAAAATAACTATATGGATTTGAACTTAGTATTTGAATTAATGGATATAAAAATGCAGATTTAAAGTAATAGTTTTTATTTAGTTGAGAGATAATTTTAAATACAATATAAGCATTGATAATGATTATATAACGCAAGAATTAAATTAAAGTAATAATTATGATAAATGTATTTATATTTAAATACTGTAAAGTAAGAATATCTATAAGATTATCAAGAAACTTTATAGAAAATCAATTATTACTACTATAAAATAATCATTTATATTTTATTGTATTTATCTTTCGTTTAGCTTTATATAATAAGCATATACTTAATTTAAATTAAATATAAAGTATAAATCTTTTTAAAGATAGTTATCATTTTCAGTCATTTTAGAATATAATTAATAAATTAGTTTATAACTAAAATATCTAGATAAGTTATATCATAATAGATTAATGTGGCATTTCTTTTATTTGGTTTGCCACAAATCAAAGAATTTAATTTTAATTAAAATTGTTTATTTAACTTATTTGGATCTTCACTGTCATGATTTTTGATGATTTTAAGATTATTTTTCTTTAGTTTTTCCTATAAGTTAAATCCCAATAGTTTACTATTGAATTAATTCACTGCTTATTAGATATAGGAACCTTCTTTATTTGGTTGTAGCATTTTTATGTATAAAGTAAACTTTTAATTGTGTAGTTTATTTAATATATTTTAACATTATATTCATATTATTCTCTTTTATTTTCATTAAAATTGGTAACAACTCCGTATTTTGTGTACTGGCCGCTTGCAATATCAACATATCATTATTTTTTGATAGAAAATCTTTATGTTGTAGGGTTATTGCTTTATATCCATTGGATCGTTGAATTATTAGAATTTTTCTGATTTAAAGTTTCTGGAATTTTAAATTTCCTTTACGATCTATTCTGTTTATGAAATTTTTCCATAAATTTCTACAGGGATGTGGTCAGAACCAATTCAAATTGTAGTACAGAGTTTTTAGATTCTAAAAATTCTCTACTATTAGTTAGATCTTAAGTTCGCAGATAGAGCTCATTAATAACCTTTGCTAAATTAAAATTTTCCATTTAAAGAAGGTAAAGGTTGTTGGCAAAATTCTATTATAAGTTATTAGGCTTTGTTGGAGAATTTTTTTATTTTTTAGGTACTATTTATATATAAAAAAGTTTCCCTAGACTTTAAAATTTTATGATTAATTACTTTTTTAATTTTTTGTTAAAAATAGTTTAATACTTAAGATTATCAAAATTGTGCGGTCAGATAATTTTTATATTCAATCGAATTGCAATATACTGAGAAATTTCTAAGACTAGCAAACTAAAGTAAATTTTGGTAAAGTAATGGTATGTATAAATTAAAAATACCTTCAAAGCTGCATGATATTTTGAATTTTATTTAAATTAATTTCTTAAAATTACTGCTTTACAGTAAAAAATTGTATGTCTTTATTATAATAAAGTGTGATGATTATAAAAAAGGTATAAATTTATTGGTAAAGTCGTTATCTAACAAATTTAATTCGAATAAGCTTATATTAATAAGAATATTTAAAAATAAAGAAAATAAAGATTACTTAAAGCTTTTTAAATAGAATGATTATACTAACTTATGAGAAATAATATTTATGACTTTTAGTTTTTTTTACATTAAGAAGAAAGAATTTAAAGGTAATTTCAACTAATTATTTTTTATTATAGAGTATTTTAAATCTGCATCTTAATTACTCGAAGAGACCATAAAATAAGATAAATTCAAGATAAAAAATTTCTATATGCTTTCTATATCTGATATGGATCTTAATGATAATGAAATTAAAATGTTCAACAGTGCCAATCTGGACACCGTTTAAAATAAGTTGTTTTATCAGCAGCACTTCTCATCATTCTTGACTTTCTAATGAAATTATCTTCACTAAGGTCTTCTCAGTTTCTTTGATTTCTTGTTCTTATTATTTCAAAAGGTACTTCACATCATTTTCTTCTGTAAATATTTCCATGCTAGTTGCAATAGAGCCTCTAGTATTTTTCTTATTCTTTACGCCAAAATTTTTTCTTGAAATTCTAAAATTTTTAGCAATTTTTGTACAAATGTCACTTACTATTACAGTAGTAGCATTTCTTCCTTACTTATCTGATTGGTTTTCGATTTATAACCTCTTTTTATTCTAATTCCATCTAATTTGTCTAATTAGTTATGTTTGTGCTAATATTGTTTTGCTTAATAAACTCCAACTCTTGTTTTTATACGATATTTCCAAGCCTTGCTGTTTCTTATCTATGTTCAGTTTAAATGTTCTAATATGCTTGGAGTTCCCTTTCTTAATTAATAATTCTAATCTCTAAGTTATCTTATCCAAGCGATAATAAGTTTTTTAGTTCTTAATTTTCCAACTTAAGCACTTTAATCTCTTCCTAGAGATTGGATATTTCAAATACTAACTGTTAAATATTGATTTCCTTTTTAATTATCTTTGATGGAAGTTCTTTTCCTGTTATTATATTAGATTCTTTTCTTTTTATTACTTTAGGAGGTGTTTATTATAGTTATTAGGTTCTTTATTAGTTTTGTAAGTGGGGAGAAGAAGACTCTTGATATTTTTTTTATGCCTGCTTTTTCTCTAGAGCTTTTTTCTCTTTTTTGCTCAATAAAAAGCCGGGAACAAGATTTTAAGACTCCATTTTTTTATATGGATCTTAATTAAAATTAAAATTTAAAGGCTAATAAAATATTTCTTTAATAGGCCCGTAACACCCAATACCTTTTACGGGGCCTCGGACTTTTTGGTTATCTCCACCCAAGTTCACTTCCGAGTTTTTCGATGTGTCTTAAAAATAATATTTTTCGTCATAATTAACCATCCGAGTAAGGATATACATAGTTATTTCTTTTCAGATCTTTTTTCTAATTTAAAATTTTCCTTGTGATTCACCTTTCTTAAGCGGGATTCATGAAAAATAAACAAACTACTTAATAAATTTAGTGATATAATAGATAATTGATAATTATCGGATATGTGCAAAAGGGAAAACTAAATTGATCGCAACTCTGATAGATGTTGAAAAAATGTTTGACTAAATAGAAAGCAGATTTTTATTAGATTAGCTTAAGAGAGTCAAACTACAACTTGGATTATTAAAAGCCTTAGAATCATTTGATTAAAACATAAATTTTTCATTTACTATAGAAGGAATGAACACTAGAACATTGTAATACAACAATGGAGATATCTAAGTAAGTTCTCATGGACTAGTTTTATAATTATTGTATTATGACATTATAAACAGTAATTCGGAAAGTAAAAGTACCTAATTGGGAATCAAATGCCAGTATTTGAGTATTAGCTTCGCTTGTAAAGGATGGACAGAATATCTGATACTTCTTTCCAAATCTACAAAGTAGATGTAGGAATTAATAAATGAAACAAGTAAGATTTTTGCATAAACTCACTTAAAGAATAATGCTACCAAATCCGAATGAATCTGAATTCTAAAGAAACATTAGAAATAATAAAACTTAAATTTTTGATTTTAAAATTAGCAAATTACTTAAAAAAAGCAACTAATTATTTAGGTTTAATTCTACATTAGAAAAAATATTTGAATCCCCATTGCAGAGAAGTCTCATTAAAATATATAGCTACAATGAAGAAAGCTAATTTTTAACTTATTAGATAAAAGAATGCAACTCCTTGACGCTATAAAACTTTATGCAGATTTTTTAATTTACCTAAAGCAGAATATAGAGGAAAATTAGTACAATGAAGTATTCAAAAAGAAGTAACTATATTCCTGAACAAATTAAATCAAGTATGAGATTGATTTAAAGAAAAGCTTTTTAAGAAGCAACTTCAGCATTTAATGAATCATGCTATTCAAACCTGAATTGATTACCTTTTGAGCATATTATAGCTATAAAATTCTTTAGATTCTACTATAAAATGAAATAAGAAAGTATTGGCTTTCCAAGATCAACAATAGGCTCTATTATATAAATATCTGGAAAAAAATTTTTAATACTATGATTAAATGTAGCAACTATCAGAACTTTACAATATCGATCTGCAGAATTAATAGAATAATACTAATTTTAAAACTTTTACTAAACATATGAGAGACAAAATACAACAATATTTCTATAATGTAGCTATTAAAAAACTTATGAGAATGAAACAGCTAAAATATGTACTTAGTGATTTGGTAATCTTTAACAATTTCCACTAATTTCTTACACTAAGTTAAGCAAATAATATAGACGATAAATTATCAGTATATATAAACTTAGAGCCTAATCTTATAATTTTCGTAAGAATCTTTAAAATCATCATTATCATATTGATAATCCCTATTGTATGTGTGGAGATTATGAGACTTTCAAACATATCTTTAAATGTATAACTATTCTAAGATAAGTGATGGGCTATCGGAAAAAATCAAGAATATATAAACTCATTTTCAAGATTTAAATTGGAATATTAGACTTATAAATCAAAATCTTTAACAAGAAGCTAATGAAAAGAAGATTTTAGATTCTAGAATGGAGAATGCAAAAAAGGAAGAAGTTAAAGACGAGTAGAAAGAAGGAGTAATTAAAGATAAATGACGAGATCAATACGATATAAAAAAATTAACTAACGTCTATAATTGAAGGAAGCAATTCTTGCAATTAAAGACATCAACTAATCCTTTTATGTTTAAATTTAATTTTAAAATTTTCCTTGCAATGTCTTCAAAAGTAATATTAACTGCCGCATATATAGATCTTTTTTTTTGAAGAATTTCTGTTTAGCCGTATGTTGCTTTTTATTATAATTGGATCCCGATTTTTTTAGGATTATTAGTTCCTAATTTTTCTAATCTTTGTTTAATTTCTGTAATTTGCTAAAAGGTATTTTCATATTTGGAAATCTATTCTCACTTACTCACCTAATCTTATAGTATTGCAATCTATTTCTTAATACCTATTATTAATATTCTGTTTTGTAACAAATTCAGAGTGCGGCTTCTCTTTTGTAGCATTGTCTTAAGATCATGTTATAAGTTTATGACTAAGGTTCAAGGTTCTTTTTTTATCATTGTAGTAGAAAGTGATTTCTTTAAGTTGTTCCTTATCTAAATTCGTGAGTTATTCGAATGATTAACTATTTTTTGGGATTTTGAAAAATATTTATTTTTCTTCTGAGATTTGCATTTTTTTAATCTTGGTTGGCATTTGCTAATTGTAGAAATATTTATCAAAGTGCTAAGAGTCATCTTTTCGATAAGAAAAAATTTGTTCCAATTCTTCATCTTTTTTTATAGATCTTAATTGATTACATTTCCCCCTTCTTTATTATATCTCTAATGTTACTTTATCAATATAAGCATATCTTCTTTTGAAATATCATTGCTTTTTTAATTAGAATAGCAAATTTTGTCCACTGCATTACCTATTTATTTTATATTACATAATTAAATTTAATTAGTCTAATTTGTATCTTTTATTTTTAACTATAAAATAAAATAACTTTAATTCTTTAGATGTTTAAAAGTTCTTACTATACTTAAATATTTCTAAGTATAATAAAAAGGCTTTAGTTAACTTTTTTATGTTAAAAGATATTATTTGCTTTATTTTATGAATGATGAATTTTATGAAATTTTAGTTTATTTAAAATTAGGTAAGCCATCTTTACTGGCTTCTTTTATAAATAATATAATTATAGTATAATCATTTTAGAGATTAACAATATAAAAAAGCTTTATATTTCTAAAACCAATTGCTAACCTTTTATTTTACAAGCTCAAATGACAAATTTTATAACTCTTTTTGTATTATTTTAAGAGAAATAGTAAGCTTAAGTTATTCTGATGATAAAATAAACATTCTATTGCTAATAGAATATGTAAGCAATTTTTCTAAATAAAAAACTTTTAAAATAAGGTAAAAGAAATATTAATTTTACCAATAGATTTATTATATTTAAAATGCTTAATTAATAATATAAGAATATTAACAAAAAATTTAATTATTGTGCTTCTTATAAATGCTTTTATTATATATAATATTTTATTTTATTTAAAACTAAAAAATATGAAATATGAAATTTAAATTTATACAAATTTAAAATAGAAACTTGATATGTCTAATTAGACTAAATTCTCCTATAATGAAAATTAATTTTTTACTTATTTATATTAAATATTTAAATTACTAGTAGGCTATCAAATTTATAATATTTTTAGAATATTATTTAAAAAATATTTCCTTAAATCTAATAAAACAAAATTATCAATGAAGTTATTACTTTTTAGTATTATGAATTTACTTAACTAATTAACTAATTTAATTTTAAAAGAAATAGTAGTTTAATTATTAACTAACTTTTAAAGTTTAGCATAAGTATTTAAAATTAAAAAGCTTTAATTTTAAATTATTTAGTTTAAATTATTTATTATATAAATCTATGATAACTATAGCTACTTTGCTTTTTATTCTTTAATTTAATTTAATTTAATTTAGTTTAATTAATAAACATATTTAAGCCTTATCTATTTTTTAATTATAAATGGCTTGTACATAATAAGCAAGCTAAAAGAAAATAGGAGATTATTTAGTGGACAAAATATTAGGCTCTGGATAGTTTGGATCCGTCTATTTAGCTTACAGTAGTAACCAACCTAATAACTAAAAATTATTTGTTGCTATAAAGTAAATAAGTAAAAGCAAACTGAATTAATAATAGTAAATAAGACTAGATGAAGAAAAAGACAACCTAGCCAAAATTTAGCATATTAACATTATACAACTCTATGAGGTTATCTAAACAGCTAACAATTTTTATTTAGCAATGGAGTACTGCAATGGAGGAGATCTAAGAACTTTATGTAAGTAATAATAAAATAATAGATTTTAGGAATAATAAGTTTAAATATTTGCAGCTCAAATTCTTACTGGACTCAAACATTTAAGAGATATCAGAATTCTTCATAGAGATATAAAGCCTGATAATATAATGATGCACAATTTTTAAAACTAACCAATTCTTAAATTAGCAGATTTGGGATTGTCTAGAAAGTTAAAGAAAGGAGATTTAGCTTCTACTATGTGTGGAACTCCTTTGTATGCAGCTCCTGAAATATTGCTGGAATAATAATACGATTTCAAAGCAGATTTATGATCATTTGGAGTAATTATATACGAAATGTTAACAGGAACTCTTCCTTATAATGCTACATCAATTTCTAGTCTTAAAGGGATGTTTTAAAATAAACTTTAGTACGAAATATTCCAAGTTCTACAAATATCATAAGGAGCAAAAGATGTTTTATAAAAGATTCTAGTAGTAGATTAGAATAATAGAATAGATATATACGAAATATATAATCATCCTTGAATACAATGAGGATTTTATTAGAATAGTAATTAATATTAGGAATAAATAAAAAACTTTTAGATAAACTGAGATAAATTGAATCCTCAAAATAATGAGTAAGCTTATTGGGCTTAGAAATAACTTGAGAATTAGCAAAGGGAATTAAGTAGTAAATATTAAAATAATTAATAATAGAATTATATACCATAAACAAATTAGTTTGAAGATAGTTCTAGATAAAATTATTTAAAATAAACAATTTAAAATCCTTAAGGTTAGTCTTATGGCTTAATTGATCATACTAGAGATAATTTAAAAAGTTACTAGCAATAATAATCATAATATATGTAATAAAATTAAAATATTTAATATTAAGCAATTTGTGAAGCAAGATAATAACCAACTCAATACTAAGTCTATTAGCAAAATGATTTTAGCAATTAGCAAAATTAAATAGTCACAAATCTTTAATAAAATATTTTGAATCCTTGAAGCTAATAAACAAACTAAATATAAAATAATTTTAATATTCCTTAACAAAACATTTAGCTTATTATTTAGAATATAAAGTAGGAAAACTGAACCTGTAAAAGAAGAATGGTATTAGCTAAGCATATGGTTTAACTCTAAAAATTAGATACAAATTTTAATGATAACTTAAATTATGCCCTAAAAATATACTACTATTCATTTTAAAAGTGCTAAGAAATAATAACAAATATTTTTAGATTAACTTAAAGTACTCAGGATTTTTCTTAAATATCAAAATAAGATAGAGAATCTTTAAAACCTTGGATAAGAGAAACTTATAATAAACTAATATAATGTAAGTAGTATTCTTAGTAATATTAAAGTATTATTTTCAAGAAATCATCTTTAAACGATTAAAGAATTTAGAAATATTAGTAGTTTGATTAACAATTTAAAAGAGAAATTTTAGAGGTTCTTTTGAAGTTTAATACATTAATAGAAATTTATGAGTAAAACAAATAAAAATCTGATTAATAGATATATAATATGTATGTAATTGAAAAAGGTATGCTAGATGAAATGCTTAATGAATAGTTGTAAGAAAGAGAAAAACAATAGTTAAAGCAAGTAGTTTAATATTTAATATAAAAAATGAAGAGGAATTCTTATTTTAAAGTCATGCCTTAGTCTTGACGAAACTTTGACTTTTATAATTAAAAACTTTCAAATTAAGTTTGACTAAATAAATTAAAAAGCCAATTAATTTTTAAGTTAATTATAAACTTATAAAATGAAAACTTTCATCTAATTAATAAGTAACTTTTATTTATTTATTTTATTTCTAAAAGAAATATCATTAGTATTTTAATTTATATTAAAATAAGATATTTAAAAAAATAAAATAGTTTTTTTAAGTAAGTTAATTTGTTATTATTAAACGATTTATAGTTTTCTGATTTTATTATCTAAAATTTTGAGTGTCACCTCTTCAATAATGCGTAAATAGTTAATTTCATAACTAATTATTTCAAAATTAACTAAAAATCTTTTTAATAAGTTTAAAATCTTTTTTACTAACTTTCTTAATATTAAAATCAAAAGAATGTAGGAGAAAGATTTCGAATTATCCGATTTAACTCGAATCTTAAGGAAATCTTTGGTTTCATCCGAGATATCTGGAATCGCATCTGAAAAATTATCTGGTCTTAGGAGCTTGAAGTCTATGATTATAAAATATGGATTTATTACTCTTGGGTATCCTTATTTGCAGAAAATGATATAGAATATCCTTGTTTTGCTTGAAAAGAGGCCATTAAAAGAAAATAGAACAGCGAAATCTTATCTATCCTTAAACATTTAAAGATAATAATTATTACTAACTTTCAATTATCTATTTAAATACTTAAAAAATAAAATTAGATATTAATTCATTTAGATTTTATTTTTTTGTGAAAATATTGAATTAGAATGTTTTAATTAGATTAATAATGGATGCAAAAGTCTAAATTTTTTTTTCGATTATTTCAACCTCTTATTTATTAATATCTTTTAATGCTATAGACGAGAGGATTTTTTTTGGTAATCCAGCCAAGAGAATAGGTCATCAAATCTATGAGGATTATGATTTTCATAGAAAATTTTTCTCATTCGCACTTTAGTTTCTTGATGACTTTTTTTAATAGAGTTTTCCCTAAGTACGGGCAATAAATCTTATTTCTTTATTATATTTACCTTCTTTCCTGTTACTCTTGCTAGTAAAGTCTAGCCCAATATTACTTCACCTTTTTAAAAATTTCGGAAAGTTGCAATAGAAGTGCCCAGTTGAACTACATGCTCATCATTTCTTTTTCTTCTTAGTCCGAGGCTTTTAGACTGTGAAGATGAGTTTCGATTTTGGAACTAAGCGAGCTTTCCAGTTCCATCAGGTCTATTTCAGCTATAAAAGTTTAAGGAAGAGTTTTCTATTTAGCTTTTTTGCCATTTCAGCCATCATATCCTGTTTTTATTCTGTTCGGAAATAGCTTGCTTGGCCGTCGTTAAATCTATTTTAGACTTGCAAGCTCATATCGAATTAACTGGATCTCCCGTTCAAGTCGAAGCTTTATTCTTGTGTAATTTTATATATTCTTACTTAATAGTTGCTTGTTCTTTTTTTTTCCACCTTGAACTACTGTATCATTTCTGTTAGCACAGCAACAACTATTGACTAGTCTTTCTCTTGTGATTGCAGGATTTTGAATTGATTCATCGATTTTTTTATATTAGATTTTGTTTTTAAGGCCTTTCGGCGGCCAGGGGGTATCTAACAAGGCGTAGTATTTATAGGAAAATCTAAAGGTTGCTTACTACTGGAGTTAGGCTTAGCTTGCTGGATTCTTTTAGTTTTCTTCTCTCCTTAGGGGAGTTGTTGAGTTTCATTCTTTATTCTTCCATATTTTATCTCTTTTTTAAATTAGATAAAAATTTGATTCTAGAATTTCTTATTAAATTCTACCTTTTTTTTAATAAACTTATTCAATAGATTTTTTTATATAAAATATCCCAATTTTAAGATAAAATTAAATTAATTATATTTGAAAAATATAAAATTGATTAATAAAGTTTCTTATAGACTATTAAATAAAAATTTAATTGTAAAATTTAGAAACATATAGTATTTGAAACATCTTATTATTATATGATATTCACAAATTCTTTTATAATTTTCAAGAAAATTATAAAATCTAAAGGTGAAATTCCATAAAATCCAGCATAAGTAAAAAGCATCTCTGTAAATTAAACTTTTTCTATAAAAGCAGTTAGATTATTTGAATTTAATAATAATTCTATCTTAATTTTAAGTATTCTTATTTACATAGAGATTTAATTACAAATTTTAAAATTAATTAAATATTTTAAAACTTTATTTTGCATTTAGTGAATATGAATTTGTTTAGTTTATTTTAAATAAATATTTAGATACCTACAGTTATAATATTTAACTTATAGAATTAAGATAAAAGAATGCTTTTTAATTCAAGGTTTATATTGAAAAAATAAATTAAGGTATTTATAACTATTATGCAAGTCTCTTTTAGAAATAAAATATATAAAAATAAAATTTCTTTTTTAATTCTAATAGACAAATAAATTAAACTTTTTAAATTTTAATTTTTAACAATTTATTTCTAAAATAAAGAAATATAAATTTTAACAGAATTACTTTAAAAATTCTATTGAAAAATATTAAATTATATATCTTATTAAGCAAATTTTTATTTTGCCATGATTTTTTAATCGTATATTCTTGAAGTAATATCTTACAAATTTTTTATTTACAAATTATAAGTATGAGAGTAATAAATTCAAGAATAAATCTCTATCTTTAGTCAAAAAATTATTCATTTAATCAGAGAAATTTAAAAAAAAATAAGGTAACGTTAACTAAGTCTCCGTAAATTTTCAAAATTTATTTGCTTTTACATTGGAAAAATTCAATAATAATCTATAAATTATTTTATCTAATTTTTTATCTTTGATTTTAGAAAATAAATATTTCATTAATGAAAATTCCTAAAATAGTTAACTTGATATTTAGTTGCTAAATAGAATAAAAATAATTTTTTTTTATTAACTTTTATTATTGCTATAAATCATAATAATTATTTAAAAATTTTTTAAATATTTAAGTAAAATTAATTTGGAATATTTTGAATAATATAGCAAAATTCGATAATATTAAACTTTTTCTTATTTTTAATATATTTTTCTTCCTTTATTTTATATTTCCTTATTCCTTAAATTTCTTTTTTATTTGATAAAATTCATTAGTGATATTACTTTATTTTTAAAACATTTTGCTAAGATTTTATATAAGAATTGTATAATTTAATTATCCTTAAATTTCTTTTAAACTCTTAATCAGCAAATTTTTAATTTTGCTATTGTTTTAAATTATTATTAAAGTTTCAATTTAATTTAATTTTGCTTTATTTAGCGCTTATGCATACATAATATAATTTTCTCACTTTTTTATGATTAAATAAATTATTCTAACATTTTTTCTTTCTTTTTTACTTAAATTAGATTTTTTTTCTCTTATCTCTAAGGTAGAATTTGCAAATGATAAAAGACTAATATTTATTATTTAAATTAGTTTTTTATTATTTTTTATGATTATTAAGATTTTTATTAAAAAATATATTATTTTATTCTCTATTTTGAATTTACTAATAAGCATTATATACAATATAAATATTAAATTTGATCTTCTGAAAATATATAAAATTTGTAAATGTAAAAGCACAATTACGTTACAAGTTTGATTAATTAAAATTAATGATAGCGATAATCAACTAAAAATAACATCTATTAAATGTTTCTTTAAAGACGAAGATAAATCCTATTATAAAAATAAAACTTATTATCTTCAAAATTGTAGATATTTAAAAATCTCTACTTTACTAAATATTTTTTCACACCCATTACATATAGATAAAAATAAATAGGAGGAACAATCTTCCATCTGAAATTGACTTTTTGCTCAGGTACTAGGAAGTACTCCTTGAGCAAAGAACCGAGCAAAAATCTTGATAGGAATGTAGAGAAGACAAGACTCAAGAGGCAACAAGTAATATTTATGATGAAAGATTCCAGGTGTTGAGGTCTCTTAGGAAAGCATTCCGATAACGACCTATAGAAGACAAGACTCATAAAGGAATACTAGCACTGTGGAAGACTTCAGAAAATAATTTTTTTTTACTTTAAAAATCTTTATTAAAGAGCTGCGCATCATTGAGGTGCTATGAGTTCTATAATCTTATTTATTTATACACTTATATAGCAACATATTTCATTTCATATGAATTTTTTAAATTAAAAAACTAAATTAAAATTACGAATAACATGTTACGATAATAAAAACTAAAATATACATAAATAATCCAAAAAAAATGGAATATTCTGCTAGTTTCCAAAGAACTTGCTTAGAAAATTAAGAAGAACAGTGGCGAAAGAAATATAGAAAATTCAAAAACAATAAGGGGAATAAAATTTTTTATTTGAAGGTAAAGTTATTATCGGGTCTGATGAAATAAAGACCTTAGAATGTAACTGATCAAAAATTCTAAAATTAGCTAGATAAAATGAAAATAATAATCTATGATTATTAAGAAACATCTTACGATTAAGGAAAAATATTAGAGAGTTAATAATCACCATTGAAGACTCAAATAAGGATTTTATTAGTATTTCCTCGATAGCTAATCTAAATAATTTAGTAGTAGAATAATAACTACTCTAATAATTATCATAAATATTTAATCAAAAAAAGCAGGATTATAGAAAACAAAAAATAAAACTAATGATCAAAATTTAAAAAAGATGAAAAACATGAATTAAATTTTGGGAATGAAAATAGAATAACTTGTTAAAAGTATTTTAAAAGAGTTAAAGGAAAAATAGCCCAGAAACTACTGTACTGTGAGACAAATAATCACATTTTAATTGTCAATATTAAGGTTTAGAAAACTTCGGATAAGAGAGTAACGAAGAACATGAAGAGTTCTAAATAAAACTCTGAATAACACAAATGGATTTTTAAGCAGAAAATGCATTTGTGATCTGAAAGCAATCATTGGTGATATCTTCAGCTTATAAAATGTCAAAGTGCCTATCCACTTACAAAAATGGTAGTATTTAATGAATCTTATGATAAATTGAGAAGTCTGAAAATTGAATATAAACTTTTTAATTACATGTCACTATTAAAAATAAATATTATTGTAATTTTTATAGTTATTGAGAGATTTTTTATTTTCTCTAAATATACATATAAAAAACTTTATTTTTTTCTGAATGTTGGTTTGTGATATTTTCTCTAATAATTTTTCAAAATGCTAGACATTAAAGAAATAAGATGTATGAGAGTTAAAATTAGAGAAATAATTTTAAATCTTAAATATTTTAAACTTTTAATAAATGGTGTAAATTTAAAATAATTAATGTTGGAATAATTTCTCATAAAAGTCTTTCAATATTATATTTAAAAGACTACTTAAATATATGGAAAAAAATTTATATAATTAAGTATAAACTCTTATTTTTTTGTATTTTTGATGGTAATGATATTAAGTTTATTTATAATACATAAAGTTAAAAAATATGCTTTTAAATGTACAACATTTATTTAAATAAAATAGAGGATTTTATATAGCTTCAAAGAAATTATTTTAGATTAGAATAAACTAAAAAATAAATAATTATATGCATTTTTCTTAATTAGTGATGAAGAATGGCTATTTACATAGGAACTTAAAAAATGAAAATATTAAGTTTGCGTAAAGCAGAGAATAATTAAGAATAAACTATTATTCAACGGAAAAAATTAAAATTTAATTGATATTAAAGCAAAAAATTTTTTTTCTAAATTTTTTAATTAAATTTATCTATTTAATTTGGTTTTAAATGCTTTAAGATTAAATTATAGAAATGCTTATTCTTTTTTTAATATATTTTCTTATTTTTATATCTTATTTTCTTTGAATTATGAATTTATATATTTTCGAATCTCATTGAAAATAAACTATTCGATTTCTTTTTTCGAAAATGCTTCTTTTTATATGTTTGAACCATTTACAACTTCATATAAATCTCAATCTTATTAAATTTTTTAATCTAATTGCCTAAACTGATTTATAAAAATTCACTTAATTTATTCGATAGATTCTAACATTAATTTCCAGCTTCTTATTTAATATTAGTTATCCCTACAATTTTTCTTTTTATTTGGAATTTTCTCCTATCTCTTTTGTCTCCGAAATATTTTTTAATATTTTATATTCAAGAATTCGCATGTTATTTGAATTTAAAGGAAATATTTTAGAAATTTAATGTCAAAATTGTATTTCTATTATTACACAATTTCAAACTTTAAGTAACTTAATATAATAATTTTTTAATTATACGATTTATTTTATTGTAATTTTTAATTTAAGATAGAAATTCTTAAAAAATGGAAGGCTAAAGGAATGCATTCACCAACTTGACAAAGGTAGAGATGAAAATTGAATAAGCCGAGCAAGCTACAACCTAACACTAGTAGCAAGCAGCCTTCAAGCCTTCCTTTAAGCACCCTTATACTTAACTAGATACCCCTCCGACCGCTGAAAAACCTAAGAAAAAAATATAATAATAAATCAGAGGTCAGGGAATTCTAAACGGCTAAGTAAGAGTAACAAGAACAATCTGAAGTAGTAACAATGATAATTTCCGAACTTAACCAGGAGGTGGGAAGGCTCAAAGCCCAAACTGAATATGCTATGAAACTATCTAACAACGGGCTGGCTCTAAACTAGAAACTCCAGACCCACTATGAGAAAGAAGTTCAGGGACTTAGAGATGAAGTGAAAGACCTTAGATAATAGCTAACGGAGCATCTCGAGAAGTCAGACAAAGCCCAAGAAAAGCTATAACAGCAAATAATAGCTCCTGAAATGGTAGAACTAGAAGAGAATGAGCATTCTTAACCTAATTCTCCTTCTCCCGCAAAACACCAGTAAGTCAATTCTCAGAAATAATGCTACCTATGTGGCAGTGCTTGGCACCTCTAAAGACAATGCAAAAATTTTGTTGAAAAAGAGAAACTACTGGAGATTTTAAACCTATCAGGAGCAGTAAGTGATTAAGATACAAAATTTAAGAAGAATACAAAATCGCATCTACTGTGATTCTAGCGGGAGAATATACAAGAGGAAAATTTCACCCTTAGACAGATTTTACCTCGTACCAGAAGACTACGTCTCCATGCGAAGCATACTGTTAGACGACCCAAGTCATTTTGACTATTATAACTCACCGAAAGGAAAATCGATAACCTGCCGAAAAGCAGCAACTGGTGTAAAAAGGTTTTTTAATAAATATTCCTGACTATTTCATTAATTTAATTTAGGATAGAAATTCTATTTTTATACTGTATGCTTCCTTGAGTAACGGAGTTATCAACTAATTTAGATTTGTAGTTCTATATATTTTATAAAAATAAATAGGTAGCATTAAAGCAATAAAGGCTTCTTATGTAATTTAATACAAAATTTGCAATCTATTTTTTAATTTATTTAAATTTGATTTTTTTAGGATTCCAAAAATATTGAATAATTATTTTTTAAGTTTAATAGAATAAATATAAGCAGTATTATAGATAAACAGCTTATATAGAGCGTTCTAAAACTTTAATTCTAGATAAGATTTTTAAATAAATAATTAATTTTCCCTAAATTTCTTAAAAAATTTAATACTAATCATTTAAATAGAAAATTTTTTCATAACAAATATTTTTGAAAATTAATGGTTAATAACTTTTCAAAATTTTAAAGTTTTATTCTTTTTTTAAATATCTTATTTTAATATAAATTAAAATACTAATGATATTTCTTTTAGAAATAAAATAAATAAATAAAAGTTACTTAATAATTAGATGAAAGTTTTCATTTTATAAGTTTATAATTAACTTAAAAATTAATTGGCTTTTTAATTTATTTAGTCAAACTTAATTTGAAAGTTTTTAATTATTAAAGTCAAAGTTTCGTCAAGACTAAGGTATGGTTTTAAAATAAGAATTCCTCTGCATTTTTTATATTAAATATTAAACTACTTGCTTTAACTATTGTTTTTCTCTTTCTTACAACTATTCATTAAATAGTTCTTCAAGCATACCTTTTTCAATTACCTACATATTATATATCTATTAATCAGATTTTTATTTGTTTTACTCATAAATTTCTATTAATGTATTAAACTTCATAAGAATTTCAATAATTTCTCTTTTAAATTGTTAATCAAACTAGTAATATTTCTAAATTCTTTAATCGTTTAAAGATGATTTCTTGAAAATAATACTTTAATATTACTAAGAATACTACTTGCATTAAATTAGTTTTTTATAAGTTTCTCCTATCCAAGGTTTTAAAGATTCTCTATCTTATTTTGATATTTAAGAAAAATCCTGAGTACTTTAAGTTAATCTAAAAATATTTGTTATTATTTCTTAGCACTTTTAAAATGAATAGTAGTATATTTTTAGAGCATAATTTAAGTTATCATTAAAATTTGTATCTAATTTTTAGAGTTAAATAATATACTTAGAAATCAACATTCTTCTTTTACAGGTTCAGTTTTCCTACTTTATATTCTAAAGAATAAGCTAAATGTTTTGTTAAGGAATATTAAAATTATTTTATTATTAGTGTTATCCTTATAATTGCTTTGAAGATACTTATTCATAATTTGGCTAAGATAACTATTCTCTTTAATAGCAATTATTTTAATATTAATTAACTTATTATTTTTAGTTAATTTATTGACCCTATTATTCTTATTAATTATTTTAATTCCCATTTTATATTTAATTTTCTTATCCATTTTTTTTTAAATCGCTTTTATTTGGATTTATCTAAAAGTTTTTTATTTATTCCTAATATTAATTACTATTCTAATAAAATCCTCATTGTATTCAAGGATGATTATATATTTCGTGTATGTCTACTCTATTATATTAATCTACTACTAGAATCTTTTATAAAACATCTTTTGCTCCTTATGATATATCTAATATTTCTCAAGGAAGTTTATTTTAAAACATCCTTTTAAGACTAGAAATTGATGTAGCATTATAAGGAAGAATTCCTGTTAACATTTCGTATATAATTACTCCATATGATCATAAATCTGCTTTGAAATCGTATTATTACTAGAACAATATTTCAGGAGCCGTATACAAAGGAGTTCCACACATAGTAGAAGCTAAATCTCCTTCTTTCAACTAACTAGACAATCCCAAATCTGCTAATTTCAATATTGGTTAATTTAAAAAATAGTGTATCATTATATTATCAGGCTTTATATCTCTATGAAGAATTCTGATATCTCTTAAATATTTGAGTCCAGTAAGAATTTGAGCTGCAAATATTTAAGCTTGTTATTCCTAAAATCTATTATTTTATTATTATTTGCTAAAAGATCTTAGATCTCCTCCATTGCAGTACTCCATTGCTAAATAAAAATTGTTAGCTGTTTAGATAACCTCATAGAGTTGTATAATGTTAATATGCTAAATTTTGGCTAGGTTGTCTTTTTCTTAATCTAGTCTTATTTACTATTATTAATTCAGTTTGCTTTTACCTATTTACTTTAAAGCAACATATTATTTCTAACCGCTTTTTAAATCAATATTATATGATAAATAGACGGATCCAAATTATCCAGATCCTAATATTTTGTCCACAAAGAAATCTCCTATCTTCTTCTAATTGATTTATTATGTTTAAGCCATTAAAATGGAAGATAATAATAAATTTTGTAAGCAATTTAAAAGGAAAGTTTATTTAAATTGAGAGTCATTATTGATAAAATAAATGAATTATATTTTATAAAAGAATAAATTTTCTTTATGTATTTAATAATTTTGATTTTTCATTTAAAAAGAAGCTTAAGATCTTCTCAGTATCAGCTTAATATATTATTAATTTATTATATATTTCTAAAAAGAATCATTAGATTTAGCATTTTATATTTTAATCTGTAGATTTATTTAAATTTTATACTGTTGATTTTAGCATTAATAAATTCTTTAAAGCATATAAAAAATTTACAATATAAGTATATAGATGATTTGCAATGGGTAGAATACGCTAATATAAACAGCTTAAATTATATTTAAAAAGTATTATTACTGATATTTTAATTTGGAAGCTTAATTAATAAAGATATTCATTTGAATATTAAAATTAAATATTCTTTATTTTAAACTTTCTTTATAAAATCATATTTATCAGTTTCTTATATCTGTTCATTATGACTAATTTATATCTTAAGTTCATAATTTCTTATAAATTAAATACTAGTAAATAGTTATTTTTAATTTAATTTCACGAAGTTAAATATAATTCAGATTAATGAATGAGAAGATAAGGAAATAACATGATTTAACCATTAGATGTTGTTTTTAAATAGAATCAATTATCTCCTTAGTAGCTTAATTAAATAATATTATAAAAGAACTAAATAAATATCTAGCTTAATAAATAAACTATTTTTAAGAAATTTTAGTTTATTAAATATAATTTTTAGATTAAGTATAACTAAGCTATGTATGCTGCTTTCATAAGCAGGGGCTTTGTAATATTTTATTATTAATTTACTATTTTATAAACATTTATTCTTTAGTATTTGTATCATTGATATTAATCCTTTTATCTTCAAAGATTGCTTAAAATATATTTGATTAAATATTTTGTTCTATAAAATAGCTACACTTTAATTTATTATAATAACACAACAATTAATGCTTTAATTATCTTTAAAATTATATAAAATGATAAATGAGACAAAGATATGTATTGCTCAGTTAAAATAATAATTACTCAGAAATGAATATGATATTTTCACATAATATAAAATAAGCGAGACAGCATAACTTAGGATATTTAATTAAGAAAATATTTATAGCCAAACTTTTTCTTTTATTCTAGTTAGTATCATACAATTTTAATAGTTTTACTAGCTAAAAATGATTGTATAATATGGATTAAAATCTAATTTTGATATATATAAAATTATTTGAAAGCTATAATAATTAGCTTTTATAAAATGATTTATTACTAATTATTATAAACTTTTTTCATTAATATATTCGCATAGATCTTAATTAATAAGATAAATGTAATACCAAAATTATCTAAAGTGAGAAAAAATCATTTATAATTGCTCACGTTTTGTTCTACTTTTTTACTTTCACCAATGTAAGAGCTAAATTTAAGCAAACTAAAGTACGTAAATCAACTATTAGTGGATAAATTAAAAATGTTTAGAAGTATAATATCAATTTGAATAAAAATATATGCAAATATAAGTGCATTTAATAAATAGCTTGCAGTTAGTATTTAATTTACATACTTGTAAGTTTCTTATTTCATTATTATTTCTTATATTTCTTATATAAGTTAAAGCATTTTACTAGATACTTTTAAATACTGTGTAAGCAATTTAAATTTATATAAATTTGCTGTTAAATAAAGATAAAGCTAGTTAATTTTAATTGATTAAAGAAATTAACGTTACTAAGAGGAACTATTTTCGTATAAAAGATGTATTTAGATTAACTTTCTCCAGTGGATAGATAAATAATGAAAAGGTCTGAAAAATTTGCTAAAAAGTATAAGAAATTGCAAATTAATTAAGAGTCTTTAGAAAGAGCTTAAGTTTATTCCAATAAAATAAAGAATATAAAGTTGCCTAGAAACTGTGCTTTGAATTCTAAGTTTATCCTTAATAAACCTGAAAATTCTTTCTTAGGAGCATAGTCAACAAGAAATAAAGTGGACGATATTTATAATGGAATATGATAATCTAAAATTCCTGAATTTTTTACAAATAAGTATGATGATTTGCTGAATATAATAGATTAAGGATATACAAAGCGCAAAGTTTTTATTAAATCTACTACCCCAATTAAAAAGAAGAAAACTATTCCTAAAATTATTATCAAATCACCTGAAGAGTATCTATCAGAAAATAGTGGAATTTAGCCTGACTTGTAGATTTTCAACCTTAATACTACTAGAAATACTATTCCGTCTAATGGACAAAAATTGAACGAATCAGTAATTGAAAAATTTGAGTTTGCGAAATCTACCAAAAAAACTTAAATAAGTCTTAAAAAAAAGTTACCTGATATACCAAATTTTATTAAAATTAAAGGCAAATAGAATTAAAGCAACAAAAAGCAGATTTAAAGCAAAAGCTTATAAAATTCACCGAAAAGAATTAAAGTTAGGGCTTTCAGAGAAATAAAAAAGTAACAATAAAGTTATTTAGATGCTATAGAATAAGACTGTGAAGAGTTAAGAAACTCTTGCAAAAATCTCAAATAGAAACTTGATTTGTCATATGAAAGCCATTATAAGAAGAATGAAAAGCTAAGAAGACTTAGCAATTTAAATATTTAGAGCATAATATTACAAAGTTCATTTGGAATTTCCACAAAAGAAAAAAAGGAGTTTTTTAAGGATGATTACGCATCAATACTAAAGTGTTTAGGAAATTTGAAAGACTTTGAAAAATAAAAGGAGGAGAGAAAAAGATTAAGAGAGGCAATGAACGTTTAGATGGATAAATTAAGAAAATTGAAATTAACTACAAGAGATATGGCTACATTAAATATGAGAAAAGTGGGTAATATAGATAAAAGCATTAATATAAATATTTGATTATTTTAAAGCAATATTCTTAAATAATTAAATAGAAATAATAATAAAATATATAGGACTATCTCTCTAAGTATTAATAGTTAATTTCATTATATTAGATATTTGTTTATAGTTTTTATATAGTCTTTATTTATTTTTCCCATTATTAGTTTAGATAAATTTATATCGATTTACAATTTGAGAATTATATAACGAATTATTTTGATATATGATCTAACTTTAAACCAGATAAAGTGCAATTATAAAATGTTTAGTATACAGCAGTAGTAAAAGTAAAGGATTGAGTGTAGATAATAGATAAAGATGAAATAGTTATCATATTTAGAAATTCTTTAATTAGTTAATAAAATGACAACTTAGTTTTAAAAAAGTAGAATTCAATAAGAACTTGATTAATTGCAACAAAAACCTTTGCCTAAAGGATTTGCTTTCTAAGTATAGTAAAATTAGAATGGAGCTTTGATTAATTTAAAAATCAGCTAAGAGTTATACAATGAAAAAGCACCTAAAATTAAAGTTTAGGAAGTAGATTTTGATATTTATTTAGATGGAAATTTCCCTTTCTCTCCACCAAAGTTTATTTTAAAAACAGACTTTACTGAGCCGTCACTTGCAGATGGAAGAGATTTAGCTCAAAACATCATCAAAGGAAAACAATGAATTCCTTCAATGACAACTTAAGATATAATTGCGTAAATTCCATAATTCCTTCAGTAAATATCAGAATTTGATAGTTATAAGCTCTAAGAGATGGGAGAATTCCATTTGGGTATGCAAATTGCTTATTCAACTTGGAATGGACATTCTTCTAAGATCTTTGAAATTATAGAAATTGATCCTCATGATTCTAAAATGTAAATTCCTAGAACTCTTGTAATTACAGAATCTTGCATTTTATTACTGCAACCTAATACTAAATAAAAAGATCATGGATTTGTTATTTTTTGAGCTACTATGATGTGCGTTTAGAACCTTAGGAGAAATTAGCAAGATCCTAATCTTTTGACTCTCCAATGGAAATAAATAGGTAAAATAAATCCCTGGGTACAAACGTTTAGATGTGAGGATTCTCACTCTCTGATTCAAATCTTATCTTCAAACATGGAAAAGCTTGGAGTTGTTGTTACTGCAATAAATATCAATAACGCTCCAGAAATTAAGGAAGAAGAAGTGACAGCTTCCTCTCTTGAAAAAATAAAAATAAAGAAAATATAGGAAAATATTGAGTCTTATGAAAAGGAAACCTTAGTTAACCTTAACATGCAAAAAGTGGAAAAAATGATGACATTCTATCAGCAAGCTATAGAATACTACTCTGCTAAGAATGACTCCCAGTTCTAAGAGTATTTATAAAAGCTTCATGGATTCTTAAACAGAGAAGATGTAGTTAAAGTATTGTCAAGCGGATAACAAAAGCAGACTAAGAAAGGACAGAAGAAGTGAGTAGAAGAAAGTATAACTTTAATGGAATAATTATTATTTAAATTTAATAATCTAAAATTATTGTGCATCAAAATATACTCATAACATCATCATTTTAAGATCTACATACGCACAGAAAACTTATCTTAAATTAATAAATTGTTAAATTATCATAGCTTAAATTTTTGAAATTATATATTAAAAATAATTTATCTATTTAAAATTATTATTTTTACATGTTTCTCCTTTTAAAAATAAAATTAGCTCTTAATAAATAATTCAGAACTATAATTATATTTAGGTCTAAATTAATTTTAATTATCTTAATTGATATTATAGTACTTATAAATCTTATTATTAAAAATTTAGAAAAATCATATTTGATGATATGTGTGCTTCAAACAGAAAATAGTAATCGATTTATTTTATAATTACATTAATCAAATTACTCAAGTGATTGAGTTCTTTCTTTGTCATATTTACTTGTAGATCAATCATTCTTTTGTGGTGACTACTATTAGCTTTTATCTTAGGAAGGAATTTTTCCATTCTCTTCATTCTATCCACTTAGAACATTCCCTCTATAAATGCTTCCGTCTGGAAAAATAATTTCAGCTTCACCTCCAAATTAGCCCTTCTTGAACATTCCCTTATGCACAAAAACATCTTTCTATTTCTCTTTTCAATAAACATAATAGCCAAATCCATGCTTTTTACCCTCTTTTCAGAATCCTAAATATTTATATAAGCCATTAACACTTAGAGAGCATCCAAGGCCTTCTGGCTCTAGGTTTTGATTTACTTAACCTATATATTAGTGCTTATTTTAGTTAAATTAAATCTCTATAGGTCTGAGCAATCTGTATTCAGGTAAATACTAGCAAAGCTAGTGCTTATCACTAAAGTTAATACAAGGTTTAACAAACTCTTCCCACTTAGTTTCAACCTAGAGATTTTCAGACTTTAATAAAATTAAATCCTTAGGTAGTTAATACTAATTAGCAGTTTGAATTTTCTCAATTAGATCATTTTTATTTTCATATATCAATTAGCTTTTTACTAGATTTTAGAAGTCTTCATTGGCTTATTCAAATTTTTACTAGACTTCTTCAATAAGCTTTAACAGTTTATCTATTTCTTAATTATTTTATTAGCTTTAAATAATAATATCTTCTTAGTATGGATCTTATAGTTTTTATTATACAGCTATTTACTGTTGCTGCTAATTACTCTGGACATCTAGTATAATAATTTGTCTGTTAAACTGTTGTATTTTGTTATCTATAGCCTAAAACTCTTTTTCATTGTGATTGTTAATGATCTATTCAACATTTTTTATTTCTTTCATTGGAGCCTCTTAATTAATTTCTTCCTTCTTTTAACCTTAATAAATTTCCTGCTACACATTATTATTTTAAATTTCTGCTTTGCATTGATGCTTTTTGAACTATTTTTAAGTTATATAGCAATTACAAATGTTGCAATAAGCTGATTTCTATCCACACTCTTATTAGTGTATTGCTATTGACTTTTTAGTAAACTAAATTCCGCAAAATTAGCAAGTTTAAATGCTATAATCACACTAACTTTTATGATTTTTTATATCCTTTATAGTAGCTCTTTCCTTACATCCATGAATGACATTAGGACACTTCATTACTAACTCATTATATTCTTCAGTTAACCAACGATTCATGTTTTTGAATTTTTAACCATTACAACTAGGACAATTTAGAAGCTTCTCAGTAATATAGCATCGTTTACATATATAATGATCACACTCTGTGCATTCCATAGGATGCTTAAGAACTTAGTAGCACAGCTAGCATATAAACTTTTCTTAAATAGTAGAAATGAATAAATTAAGTGCATATCCCATTTATCTTCTATTAACTTTCCTATTTCTTTTGTAAACTCTATTAATCCTTTATACTAGACTCAAATATTACTTTCATACTCTCTATTATTTTAATAGTTCTCTTATCAGAAATTACGAAGCTTTAGTTAAAAAAGAATAATAATAGTGAGAAGAATAAGAATAATTGATAAATGAGAGTGAGCTATGAATATGAGGAATAAGAAGTTAATCTTTAATATGAAGTTAAAGGTAATAAAAGATTTAAATTTAGTTACTTCAATAAAGTTTATTAAAGTTCAAAATTTCTAAGAACTCTATAAGAGCTTTGCTTCTAAAGTATAGTTGCCTATTAAAAGAAGATCATTATTTTTGAGGCGATAGGCCAATGAATATTTCCTATTTTTTAACCTTTCATAATCGTTAAGCTAAACAAAATTTCCATTTGTGCTGGGTCTTGTTTATTTACAGCCATCTGATTACAAAGCACCATCTTCTAGTATCCAACCAATAAGTGGATCATATACAATGCGTGCATGGTATCCACTTATATGTGAACTTTGCATTTTCAAATCTAAAGGTTTTTCTGTTCCTCGACCCATGAAAAAAACATATCTCTATAATCCAGAACATTCTAATAATTTTTCTTCTTATAAAATAGGATTCTAACGATTTTTGATATTAAACACCCTAAATTTTAATTTAGGCTATTACTCAATTTTTATTACATTTCCTTAAAGCTGTTGAAGTGTTTAGTTTTACAAAAATTTATTGAACTAAATTTTTAAGACTTCTATGCATGTATTTTTTAAATGCTGATTATCTTCAGGAAGTTCCTCCTTTTCCTCCTCATTACTCAGAGAAGGCATTTAGAAACTTGCATTGTTGAGCATACCGTAGAGTTACTATTCTTCACTATTTTTTAAAAGATAATTCTAGGAAGCTCGAAGATTTTCTTAGGATATTTTAGTATATTCTTCTTTAGGTACGTTAACTGGTATATATTCATCTTTTGAAATATATTTACGGCTAATGTAAAATTATTTCACCCAACTTTATTGATATTCTTTCATGAAATCATTCGGTTTCTGTTTGTCTGCTAACTTTTTTGTAAAGCCCTTCGTTCCAAACTAAAGAAATTGAAGATTTATTTGACTTTCTTTGAGTTCAGTTAACTTACAGACTTTCTTTAAAATTTTACTAGTATTGTAAACTTTAATGTAATTAGATGGAAATACTTCAATCTTTTTATTAGTAGAGCAGTAATCTATAACTATTTGGAAGACTCCTGCAGCTTCAATAACTAATCCTTTTTGAAGAATTACGGGTTTATCTGCGGCTATTTTTATTTAAGTTCCACATAAGCTTCCTTTATCATGAATGAATCAGCCTTCATTGAGAATATAGTAAACTTAAGATTGCTTTCTCGAAATTACTAGATCAGCTTCATGAAAATATATGTCATTATTATCTTTGAGAGATCCTAACCTTCCTATGTTAACTTTGTTTTGAATATAGTTAAATCTAGTATTTATTAACCCTTGCCGACATAATCTTCATTTAGTTCCAGTTTTATAAACTTATGAAGGATCTAAATTACTGTTGCTACTCTTAATGACTTGCAGCTAAAGTTCAGTTGAATATTTATAAGCAAGACAAGGCATTATTTCATATTTGCTCATAAGGAATTGAATCTGCGAATATAGTATTAAGCATTTATTACCCTTATTCTTCTTTCCTAGCTTGCGAAGAAAAATGATAGGTATTAGCTAATTCTACTTAGATAAGTTTAAATTCTCTTACTTTTACATTATAATTAACTTTATGATCTGCAATTTAAATTAATTTAAGCATATATTCACTAGAATAGAGTTAAATCCTCCATAATCATACTAATTCTAACTAGCTTGACTCATAAAATAAAGTGCAAGTGACTAGTTTGAGTATTAATCAGTGTAAGATATGAATATGTCATAATTCTATAAGCACTAATATGTTAGTCCTAGCTTAACTTATTTATGATCCTTATCCTAAAAAGTAAGACTCTTAGTAATATTTCTAATTATGATATAATAAATAGATTAATTAAACTTAAAATACGTTATCTTAAGTTTATACCTGGAATGCTTTTAAGCCAATCTAACGATTTAGATTGCTTAGAAAATGGATACTTAAAGATGCAAATTAATTACTTTTTCATGCTTTATCCTTATGATTATTAGCTTGTTATCTCCTATTATGCATTCTATCACTTCATAGACTAAGTAAGGTGATGAAAGATAATAGAATCAGTTTTAAACGAAGTAAACAGAAAATTACAATATTACTGAAGGAGAAAGCTATGAAGAGGATTATAACTTTTTAGATAGGAAAGAAACAAATAAAGGCTAAGATAAGAAAAAATAGCAGGCATAAATATAGGAAAGCTAGTAAAATCTTAATCTAGATAGTGAGGAGTCTATTATTGAACAAAGTTATTAAGGAAAATGATATTCTAACTATGAAAATAAAGAGAAAACTGCCAAATATTTTAAATATCAGTATGGACTTTCTTATATGACACCTTTTTATCTAATAAATTAAGAAGATCATACCTAGTATTTGTCAATGTACTTTAAAATCTACGATGGAAAATGGTGCTCAAATAATGATTTTAGATTTTATGTAACAAATGGAACTTACAATGCAAAGTAGAAGAAAATGATCTTTTAAAACTAGAATCAGAGCTTTTATAATTACTAAGACTATTAAGGAAAATGTGATTTCCAAGTCGTTGCTTGATTTAGTTTAGTTAACCAAAGCATCCAAGTAAATACTTATGTAAATTCCTTAAAATGCTAGTTAAATTGAAGATCTTAAATGGAAGTTTTAAATATAGAGTTAATAAGAGAGCAGATATTAGAATACTCTGTTATGTCTCTTGTTCTATTTATAGTAATTTTATATGGATTAAGTAGCTAAGCAAGGATAATTAACAATGATAACTAAGCAGATAAGGTATCAATGATAGCATTGTACATGAACTTTGCAATTGATTTCATTACTTTAATCTGACACTTTAAAATTAACTTTATGCAAGCCGTAAGTTTATCTATTTATAGTTAACATCCGATTTCTTAATTCTTTCGTTCAGTTTGAGTCTTTTAATTGTAGTGTTCCAAGCCAACTAAATAATAGCGAAAGTTTATCAAGCATAAAACAGACTTTTGTAAAACTTAGGGTAACTGTAATACTAAGAATACATAAAATCGTACATGTCCAAGCTTTGTAAGCCTTTTAATGATAGATTTGTATACTTTTATGGGCTCCATTTTAGTACTTGTGACGTATAATCTCTAAGGTTTGTTCCTAATAGTACTCTACAGCTTTTGACTGCCTTAAATTTTAAAAAACATAGTGTTTGGAATAAAGAATGCTTTTTCTTTTAGATACATATTGTCTATAACGATATCAAGAGCTTGCTTTGCATATTATTACTTTGGATATGTGCATAACTTTATGATATATGAACCCTAAAAGACTCTTTTCTATGCCGTTTTGTGCCTACTAATGATAGAAACCAGCATCTTAATTGTGCAGTAAATTAAAACTCCTCGCTTCTTTGTTCCAAAAAGGTTTAGACCGTAGAGATACAGCTATATTAGAACTAAAGAAGAAGAATCTAAAATACTATTGTAGACTCAAGATATTGAGTGTATAATATGCATGACGGCTTTAAATTTGGCTTAACGGAACTAAGAGGATTAATAGCAAGACTCATTGATAGATTAAAATAAGTAAGACAATAAAAATCCTACTATGCACACTCCTTGTCACCATATGTTCCATTAATCGTGTCTCGAATAGTGGATGAGAATAAAAATGGAATGTCCAGTCTGTAGAAGCATATTGCCTTTAATTGTTTAGGAAGAAGAAAGTTGAAAGAGGAACGGTTATTTTTGATGTTTTTATTAGAATTTTTCTTAAGTAACAGTAATTTAATTTAAGTAAATAATCTCCAAAGCTTCTCAATCTTTTCATTTCGTCTCAAAGCTTTTATTAACTTAGATGCCAGCATATAATATCTCCTTAACTTAATTTCTAGTTTCTATAACAAATTAAAATTAATATAAAGGAAAATAATTATCTAAAGTTAGTGTCTTAATTCAATTCTTTTTAGCCTAAAGTTTAAGCATTTATTTTATATAGTTAAGTATTCATTTATGGGATTTTAAGCATTCCAATAAAGTGAAGATCTAATTAAGATTATATAATATATCGACTGCTTAATGTTAACTGTTAATAAGCTATAACTAAAGCAAGTAATTAGCAGCTTAATAAATAAATTGAATGGTAGTATTATAGTATAATTTCTCCAGCTTATTTATTTTAGTGCTTTCTTTATTTAGATATTAGTACTTTATTATAAGATAATCGCTTCATTGTCTATATTTTTACAAGTTGCAATAGTGTTTGCTGCTGATAACTTATAATTAATAATTCTATCCAGATTAAGTTAAAGAGAAATTGGTTCATAATCTAGACTTTATTTTTAGATAGTTCTAGTCTTTATTTTAAGCTTTAGTACTCATAATTTCATCCTTAAGTCATTATTTAAACCAGCAATATACTTTGCTTCCTATTTCTTAAATTACAACTAAAATAAAAAGTTATAAAGCAAAGCTAAGGAAATAAGGTCTCTCTTTACTCTAAAGACATAAAACCCTTCAAGCAACTAAATTAAGTCCTATAAAACATAATATATAGCCTTTAAAAGAGAATGAGCATACTTAATAATGAATATGCTAGCTATTTCTAGATCTTAGTTTAGAATCTATTTAGCTATAAAGTAATTATTATTTAATTAAAATATCCCTTCAAACTTATTTATTTTAGTCACTTTCTATACCTTCTTTAAAGCATAATCAATTGATAATCATCTATTTAAAATAAACAGAGCATGTGTCTCTTTCTATCTCTTTAGTAAAGAAAATTAATAAAATGTAAATAATTAAAAGTATAATTGACATAAAGGGTTTATAAAGGTAATTAGAAATTGCAAATAGAAGTGATAATATTTAATAACTATTTCTATAGTAATTACTAATAAATCAGATACTCTTTCATATTCCTTTATAGATGTCTTAACTTTAAAGAATATGCCTTTCATGTTTGCATTATTAAATATATCATATGAGGCTTCTACTAAGGCTTTAGTAAGAATTAACTTAGAAGTTTACTTTTCTAAGTAAGTAAATAGTTTATTGTATGTTGCAAAGGAAACTTTATTGTAGATTATTCTTTAATTGTATATGCTGAAGTATAAGAAATTACTAGAAATAATTAAATTTCTGCTGTTTATAAGATCAAAATACTAAATAAATACAATCAGTAATAAATAAAGAATGCTAATTAAGTAGAAATTGGCAGTTAAGCAAGTGGAAAAGTTAAGATACAATAAGTTATTTATTTACCTTTAAATACAATAAACCTATTTCAGTACAAAATATAAACATGCTTATAAGCAACTCTAGGCGATTTAATGTTATGAGTTTAATAATTAAAGACATAATAAGAAATAATAAGCATTGCTACAATTAGCTTATAAGATTGCTTAGTAATATTATATTAGCTTACCTCAAGCTAGAAATATAGCAAATTTGGTTTATTTGAATCAATGTAATACAATCAAAACATTAGACTAAAGAAAATACCCTAAGGCTGTTTTAGTAAGTGTACTAAGATATTCATATTTCTGTTATTGAAAGGTCTTATCTTATTGTAGAAAACTATAAAGATAGCTATGTGAATTAAATTAAAAGCATAGGAGTTACTATACTAATTTGTAGTTATATAACACTTAGAAGCTATCTTTAAATTAAATTAGCTATTAAGCCTTTCTATTAACTACTAACCTTTATCTAGATATATTATTAATAGCCAAGACCAAGGATAAAGAGAAAGTAATATCTATTAAATCAGAGATCTAAATCATCCCAGTAAGATTTTGGTAGTTAGACAATTAGAGTTTAAAAGCCTTTAATTTTATATTGGAATAATAATTAAATTAATCTAAATGTCTTTAGTAATTTAAAGCTATTAAGTACTTAATTGTCTATATAGCTCGCTAATTTAAAAGCTAAAAGGTATATATGAAAATACTAAGATAGCAATTTAAAAAGAGCAAGAAGCTTAATAGTGATAATTCAGAAGTAAATAGAGGTAAGTAGAAGTAAATAGATGAAAGAGATGTAAGCATGGAAGCATTTAATTTAATAATAGTTTACATTTTAATCAATTATTTTACTACTGAGTACTGAAAGTAAATCTATGATTAAATAACTTTTAATGACAGATCTTTTTGAAAGCTTAGAGTTCTCAAGTAATTTCTACTTGGCTCTTGAAAAGGGAGGTTCTGGAGCTTTGCTCCTTAATTCTAAATTTATAGTAATTCGTAAGTAGAAACTGAAGGGTTCTGGCTTGTGTTTTAGTAAGTAGAAGAGTGAAGAAATAGAAAATCTACAAGGAGAGAATAGAAAGTTATATTTGAACTAATAAGATTCAAACGGAGAAACTGGTGATCAAGAAAAAGAAATCTAGATATGTTGCAAATGATTTTTCACTAAATAGGCAAAAAGTTATAATGATTAAAAGAAAGAATTAATAGAACAAGCAGAAGAGTCAAAAGAATCTAGTTAAGTATTTTCTAATTAAATTATGATTCATGAAAGTAGCAAAAACTAATAGACTAGTCATCAGTGCAAATGTAGAGCTGACCAATCAGTTCCTTACCAAAACTAAATAGATGTCTATGCTTCAATTCAGCCAGCATTTCCATATAAAGTTAAAGAAGGATGGCTTAGATAAGTAGGGGAGTACAAAATCATAAACTTTATTTAAGCAGGTGGTTTTGGAGCTGTGTATAAGGCGGCTAAAATTGGCCAACCGGATAAATTTTATGCTGTTAAAGAAATAAAATCAGCTAAAGTAGGAAATAATCAAATAAATAAGTTCATTTAAAGAGAAATTCAGAACATGAAATTAATATAAAGGCATATTTAAATACAAGGAAAGCATCCTAACATTATTGAATTTGTTGATGTTCTTTTATACTAAAAGAAGCGTAATGTAATTTATTACATTATAATGGAATTCTGTGAAGGGTTGAGTCTTTAAAAATTCTTATCTAAGTCAGAGAAATTATCTGAAAATGACGCTAAATATTTCATGTAGTAACTTGCTGAGGGTTTAAGTTTTTTATACTAGCATAACATTATACACAGGGATATTAAACCTGATAATTTAGTTCTTAGTGATAACTCTACGAAACCTATTCTCAAAATTGTTGATTTAGGTTTAAGCAAAGATATTGCTCTTTCAGTTGCTGAGTCAAAAGGAGTAGGAACTCCATAGTATATGGCTCGTGAAATTATAGAAGGAAAGGAATAGTAGGATCATAAAGCTGACTTGTGAAGTGCTGGTGTAATCCTCTATGAAATGATAAGCGGAAATAAAGCTTTTCCTTTCAACAACTTACAGGAAGTAAAGTACTAGCAAGATTAAGGAATCAAGTTTAAACACTTGCAATGTTCTAGTGAATGTAAGGATATTCTTTCGAAGCTACTTCAAACAGATAAAAACAAAAGAATGTCTTTTTAAGAATTTTATAATCATTCCTGATTTAGAGAGAACAGAAGCCAGTATATCTCTAGTTTTGATATAGAATCTTCTTCAGATGAAGAAGAAAAAGCCATAAATTCTTAAGAAAATAGTATCGTTCAGAATGACATTCAAGATAAGTTGCAATAGATGAAAAAACTATTAAAAGATTGTATTTAGAACAAATCTTAGGTAGAAAAATAAGATGAATGCCTCAAGTTAATTAAGCAACTCATTAATGATACTGAATTAGAAAAGATTAATCTTTCTGAAATTTGGAACAGCACAGGAAGTGAGCAAATACTTAGCATAAATATGAAATAAGATGGCGATTCTATTCATACAATTCAAGAAGAGGAAAAAGAAAGTAGTTACTTTTAGTAAAACAGTGCTCACTAGAAGGAAGAATCATCACTTAAGCGTAATATTAATTTATTAGACGTGATATAAGAGAAAAAAGATGAAAGCTTAAACTTAAAGGACTCGGATTGAAAATGTTTGTGTCTAATTTAAAACAATGCTCTATTTATTAAAAAAGTTATACATATCCCTATCCTTACTGTCTAAACTTAATAACTTAGTCTCTTACACTATAAACATCCTTTAAATTGCCTTTTATATATTTTAATTAGCAATTTGTCTCTTTAAATTATTCAAATATACTCTATTTAAAGGAATCTACTTTAAGTCATGCATTAGAAATCTAAAGAACAACGACTAAATTAATAGTTCAAAGGTAAGATATTTAAAGCTGCTAAATAATAAATCCCACTTTTAATTAGCCTAAAATAGGCTTTTCCTTATTTTTATTTATCTTTAAGTATTGCTAAATTTACAGTCCTTTATCTTACTAGCAGTTGGGCAACTAACCTGCACCTTTTTACGATAAATAAGTAAGAATAATTAGAAATAATCAATATAAACAGATTCTCATTAATAGATTACAAAGCTTAAGTATCTAGTCCAATGGATAAAGTGATTAATTAATGGTAATGAAATAGTAAATAAGGATAAGTGGCTTATATAGACTAAGAAACCAAACAGTTTATTAGGATATTAATATTTTAATTTAATTTCACCATTTTCATGCAAGTAAATTAGTTACTTAACCTACTTTATAAATAATAACTTATACAAGTATAGGATCAATATATCTCCTATTTATTTGTAGAAGTGTAATAGATATTTTGATATTCACTAGATTATATAATAGAAATATCTTAACAATAAAATGGAAATGAAGATATTAGCCAGGTATAATATCATAAAGTGGTTAGATAAATATGAAGCTAATTCTAACTATAAAGAAATAAAATATAATAACTTTCTAGGATATAATAATACCTAATAAAGTATGCTTTTACTAGTACTTAAGATCAGAAAAATAGCAGAACTGTTTATTTTAATTTAAAAAGAGGGCAATAAAACTAAAGAAAGTTTAGATTTATTATAAAATCCCAGTATCTAATTAAATAGCGAATTAGACTCTCATCATCTATAGTTCTTGATATAAATTGCTAGCTTTATATTTTCTAATTAATTATGGATAACCATTATTTAATTCTATAAGCTAAGATCTTTATAGAAAATGTAAATTACTAAGTAAAGCTCTAAAATACAAAAGCTAATAAATGATTATAGTTAGCTAGTCTATAAAAGTTAAGCGCTTATGAAATAATTAAATTATAATTGTCATTATTTATGCAGCAATCATTTATAATGCAATAAATTGATAACAGTATGTTAGAGTTGGGTAAGTTCTCTTTAGAAGTGTTTTGGATATAATCTAACTAATATTTAAATTAAGCTAATTTTATTATATTAAAGAAGCTACTATTTAATAGATTCATAAAAATCTAAAATAGTAATTAGTAAATATTTTGACTACTTAGCTATATAGAGTTGGTAGTATAATATTTATTAGTTATTAAGTACTTAATAAATAGAGTAATCCTCTTTAAGAAATTGCTTACCTTTCTAGTCCTAATAATTCAATTAAAATTAATTTTTTAATCTAGCAATATTTTTACCTTTATCTAGGATAAAATAATGCATATAATAGATTTCACTTTCACCCTATTAAAATAATAGAAAGATCTATATACCTAAATAGCTTCTATGATAAGCTTGAATTTACACTTACTTAATTATCAAAATATATCTAAAAAGCCTTTATAATTTAGCTAGAATCTGAAGCATTTTATTATTGCTATATTTACAAACTAAATTGATAGTTAAAATGAATTATCTTATACTTAGCAGTGCATAAGTTAACTAAATCTTTAACTAAAGAACAAGTAGATTATCTAAGAGCTTCTAACTTGATTTATTTACTAATTGGATAAATTAGAATATTAATATAAGCTTCACTAAAATTAATTTAAAGGAAGCTATAGTACAAAACTATTATATAGACACTAAGCGCATATAATTGTAGTAGTTTTAGATTATAATAAATTATCAGATGCTTTTAAAGGCAGCCTATTACAAATACTATCTGTTTGATTAATAAAACCTTTGAAAGTATACAATAATTAAGGCAGTTAATTAAGCTTAAATAGATAATTAAAAATAACTTTTATATTGCTTAGACTCTTTAACTAAGCAGCCACTTTCTTTTAGTATTATTTTATTAATCTTTATTATCTTCTTAATCAATATTAAGGCTCCTTAATATTCTATGAGATAAGCAGGAAGTAAAAATTAGATTCTCTTCAAGAAAATAAAAGATGATTTAGATTAATTATAATGCATCCTTTGCCCTTTTAAGGTAGAGTTATATTAGAATCCATTTGATGATTAAGTTTAAGGATATAGCTACAAATATATTGATTATAAATAATAACTATACTATTTTAAATAAAATTGCTATAATCTTATTAAATCAAAAATAGTAAGCTTTAAAGCTATTTACAAATAATAATCGTAATATAAACTTCAACAGCTTACATTTAAGCCTTTTTTGCTATATTATATAGCTTTAAGAGAAAAGGATAAGATAGGTATAGATTCAAAGATGTGATAGTGAATATAATATAAAATAGTAGAAAAGAGGAAGCTATAAGAGATATACTTTAGTTATTTAATCTTTAAAAACAAAATTATGAGTCATCTCTTGTACAGACTTTAACATCATATGCATCCCAAAACTTTTGCTCTTTTGTACTTCTAAAAACAAATTTCAAATCGCTACAGAATTGGCAAGGAATAATAACGATATTCAAATCCTGCTTTTTCTTAGGCTTTCTCATATTATTTTGTATTTCTTAGTAAAAGGAAATCGATTTTTTTCTTATCTCTTATTATATCTTTAATTCGTTTCTCGAGCTTGATTTATCAGTATTGAACTCAGTTTCAAACATATAGATAGCAGTATTAGAAGGATTGTAAAAGTTTTCTCCAATGCCTGCATAGAAATATAAATCAGGAAATTAAACAAAATTTTAGTTCTGGTTGAAATCACAATCTAGGACAAGATTGGCAGGATCTATCAGAGCTGGTTCAGTTATGTAAAGGCCTTTTAAGTATATTTAGTCATGGTGAATTCCTGTTTAAAATGTCTTTATAGCGAATAAGCATATTTCTTGTAGTTCTATTTGCTAAATTAAAGCCTAATGATATAAGAAATCAAATATAAACGCTCCAGGACATAAAAGTTCGTTAATTGTTAAAGCTAAAGGCTGTGAAAGGTTTTCAAGAGAGAGTATTTTAGATTGTAGCTAATTCTTTTTATTATTCAAAATTGCTTTACTTTTATTTCTCTGACAGTAAGAATGTTAATGGATTTGAGACTGCAAAGCTAAATTTAAAGCTTGAATTTGGAAAGTTGAAAGTTCCTTTTATTGTAAGATAAATCATTAAACTTTCTCCTGATATTTATAGGATTAACTGGATTACAGGTTTAAGCTTCTCTTATTATAGAACTTCTTTTTAAAATTTGTTCAATCATTAGTTTCAGGACTTAACTCTTAAGAACTTTAGCTACCTTTCTACTGGAAAGATTTGATTTTTTCGCTTATTTTGTTCTTAATATTTCCAAACACTTAAACAAGATTTCAGTATTCTTGCTTCTTAACCTCGAAAGTATTGTTTTGTGGTTCAAGTGCTTCAACATTTTATAAGTCATCCTAAGTTTGAGAATAATCTAACTTCTTGCTTTTAATTCGAATGACAGAACCTAGCTTCATAAGCATTTACTAAAATTAAATATTCCTCAAAAACTAGTAATTCTAGAAGTCTTTCTTCTATAGGCAGAGTGCTTGAGATATATCCCATTAAGTAGTTTTATTAAGGAACTAGATGGTAGCATTGACATTGTGTAGTAGAGCTACATAATATTTAAATTAATAGACTTCTTAGTTAAATGTTTATAACTAGAATTCGAACTCCTTTTTGCTTTCAGTCTGAATATACATGCAAATTAGCTAATTCATAGCTTAGACTTCCTCAATTTAAAACTTTTCTTTTATGATTTACCAAAAATAAGGAAGGAAAGACTCTGAAAACTCTATATCCTAGCATGCCTTATAAATATCATTTATCCTACTTTAAATCTCTGAGTAAGAAATGAGTCAGAAAGATTCTAAGCTTGAATTTTGCTGTAAAATCAGTTTTCTTTACTTAAGAATAGCTAACAGTAAAGGAAAGGTCTATACTAGATGCTCAATAGAGTTTTCAATTCTGGATTCTTAAATCTTCTATTAGGACTATTTTCTGATGGTAATTTGCTTGATGAGATTTTAGATGTTCTTATTTTTGCTATCTTGTATTTATTGAGCTTATTTTTGTATATTTAAAGTTAAAATTTAGCTTACAGCTGACTACTATAAAAAGCTTGGTGACTTTACTGCCTCTGTTTATTAAAACTGATGGACTATCTTAACTTTTATATCTGGTCTTTTTGCTAATGTTCTCAAAACTTGAACTCCTTCTTTTATCGGAGTAGATGGCTTGGAGTCAAAGGACTGATCTGTAGGTTTCTTTTGATTAAAAGAGGCCAATGGATACTTTTATGAACCAAAGTCTTTAAAGCTTTCGGAAAAGACTTCCAATAATTCCACGTTCTATGCTTAGATCTCAAGAAGTAAATCATTATTTCCCTAGATTAAGGAAGAGGCATAAGCTTCTCTTACGTTACTATTTTCTTCGATGTATATCTTAAAGCATTGTCCAAGGAACTGAATAACTTAAGAGTTAAGCTGAGAGATTTCATCTTTGTTTATTTCAATTCAGAGTCTAAAGCCAGAACGAGGGTCTATATTTTTAAGCTTCTCTCTAATAATTTTCACAATTAGACTTTAGTAATTTCTAGTTAAAGTTGATAAGCTTTAAATTACTAAGAAGCACTCTTAGCTAGCATTCTTTTCTAGTAAAAACTGAAATTAAGTAATATCATGCTAAGTATTTTTAAAATGAGGAACTATAAGCTAAGTCTACTTGCACTGAGAGTATTATACAACAAAGTCTTAGTTCATTGTGCTTTCATAAATCAGAACAATTGGAGTTTTAGAATTGAATTGCTACTCAAAATGGAGATAAGGAAAGAAAAGGAATTACTAGGAATAAACTGGATTTAGAAGCTAGCCCAACAAATTTGCAATGAAACCCTCAAGTAAGTCACATCTAAATAAGAAAAGTATTAAAGGCTTTACAAAGTCAGGTAGTTTTTTGAAGAATTAAGGGATAGTAAATTGAGGTGTTATTTGCTCCTGTTATAAAAATAAAATTCATTCCTATTAAATTTAAGAATCATTTGCTAGCTATTCGCAAAGTGACTCTTCTTAGTTTTTTTCCTGTAAAAATTAGTCAAAAATCCTTTCAATTATAGTGAAAACTTTTTTAATATATGAAATTCCATTCTCGGTCTGAGCACTTTCTGTTTCTTAATTTAATGGTAGTTCTTGCTCTTATTTACTAGAAGTATGCTAGCATACGTAGATTTTTACAGATTCAAAAGTCACAATTTAAGGTGATAGAGAAAAGCAATCTATTATAAACTTCAGATTTTTGTTTTCTTAAGCAGTTGCACTTTTAAATATAATGCTAAGTAACCAACTGAAGCAAGTTTTTTGTAGCTTGGGCATTGAGAGTGAAAGTTTGAAATAAATTTCAAAAATGAGTTACTGAAAGATTTTAGTCATGCTTTAATGATTATTGTAGTTTACTTTATACCTTTGGAAATAGCTTTTACATGATTTCTTAAGTAATTTCAAGTACATTTCAAAGCTAACTATCTCTATCTTAGATATCTATTTAAAGTGGAAGGAAAGCCTATAAAGTTGAAACACTTGCCTTACAAACGAAGCTCAGATTACTTTAAGTTCTTCCAACTGTTTGAAGTTAGTTTCTACTGATTTTCTATGAAAGATAGCCATTGTGCTTCTCTTTTAGCTTTAAGGAGATTTCGGTTTTCTTTCTTCTTAAGATTCATAGAAGTCTTTCCTAGAAGGCGTTTTTTGCAAATTAAAAAAGACAGTTTTCACTTCTTAAGAATTGAAATGCTCTCCCAGTTAAACAAGATGATCCCATACTTATTCAACATTTTAAACAAGTGAGGATTATAAAGAGTTAAGTAAGCTTATCTTTAACTCATTCTATCGGTAGTTATTATTGCTGTTTTGCTTTACTAAGTTAGTCTAATAAATGTAAGCTTCCCTCTCAAAAACATGAATGATTTGGGAAAAGATATATCCTGCCATAATTTCTTCGTCTTAGCTGAAATCAAAATTTAAAACTGTCACTATGTCTGTTTGGAATTTGTTTAATCCAAAATCATTGGAACTTAGCATATAGATCATGAAGTTCGGATGTATATCTAGCATCTTATCTTGTAATTACAATTTATGGGGGCGACCAACACCAGTAAAACTATTTTATAGTTGCTTTTGCCTAAAGATTAATAAAGGTTAAAGCTCTTTTCATATAACATCATTAATATTAATAATCAAGAAAACTCTTCCGAACTAGACTGCATCCTATAAGGATTCTTAGAATGAAAGAATATCAGAGACATTAGTATCGTGCACATACAAAGATATCTTTCTATTTTCTATTAACTCTTTATATTTAAAATTTATATATTTCAGAGCAACATTTTAGGGATCTATAATCAAAGGAAACAACAACTTTTCTTATGTTACCATTTCTAAGGCAGCTATCAAATCGAATATTGTTTGATTTTCCTACATTCCTTATAGAATACAAAAATTCGCAATGTCATCTTCTTCAAACTAATATTTTGCTTAGCTTAGCTATCTGAAAAATAGGGGTTTTAAAATATCTTTAGATTAGCATAGTTTTCTTATAATTTTGCCTTGCTAATTTGTCTGAAATTCATATCCCTGACATAACATATAGGCAAAAATAGTTTGCGAAATTGATTTATCCTCTTCAGTTTCATTGATTTAAGCCATCTCGATGAAGTAGTTTCTATAAATGTCTTAATTTTTGATAATTTGCCTACTTTTCGTGATAAATTTTAATTTATTTTAAATATCCAAATTAAGATTCTTAATTTGCTAGTCCAGAAGCTCAGATTCATTTAAATATTTTTCAATCTTAGAGTTCATATTAATTAACTCTTGCTTGCTTATATCCTGAAGATTCATCTTTAACTGCTTCTCCTAGACTACTAAATCTTACTACAAGTTAACCAATTTTTTTTCTGCCTATTAATTTTAAATTCAGTTCTGAAGGAATTTCAGGAGCAAGTATTAAGCTTCTTAAATCTTAATCGTTTTAAACAAATTCAATACTTGAACTAATTCTTAAGGAATTTACTTCAATTCACACCATTTCTTGCATAAATTCTTCATATTCAACTAATAATTCTAAAGCACTATATCAAGTTCTTGTTTCACTGCTTAGTCTAGTTTATCTTGTTTTACTTCTTTTTTCTTTTGAACCTTGAACAAAAAGAGATTGAACAAAGCAAGAGTTTGACTGTCGAAATGTTTGTTCAAAAGTTCTTTGAAGCAGTTTTCTTTTTAAAGTATTTCATTCTCAGCTATCTTTAGCTTTTTGATAATATCTTGAATTTTTTCTTATTGGGAAAGTATCTTATTATTGATTTCCTTGACAGCTTCTTGAACTATATAAGTAGGATTGTCATTTAATTGCTAGAATTTAGATTTTTTCTTTTCAATTTTACTTTAAAGTTTCTTAAGCTTAGCTTCTGCATTTTCAATCTCTAAATTAAGAATTTCAATAGAGTTAGTCATTTCTTATAGTTCATGTTCAGCATTTTCAATGTTCTAAATAGCATTCTTGAGCCTTTCCATAGCCTTCTGTCTTTAACTTCCCATTCAAATAGCAATAAAATACAAATATAAGCAGTATTTCAGTCGGTTGTAGGTTATTTGCTTATTAACCACTTTTTAGGTGATTTAGTGGAATTAATTATATTCCTTCATTGAGTTCGTCCAAGATTACTCATTAATAAAGTAGTTTGAAAAGTACTCTACTGACTGGAAATGCTCATCAATTTGTATAACATGGCATTATTTAGTTATCTGATAGTAATTATCCTATATATACTAAAGATAGTCTTAAGTTAAAATGATAAAATGAACGTTCTTTAAAATGTTTTAAATTAGAGTTTTGTAGATGTATTCCTAACAAGTTATAAATAGAACTTAAGGCTGTTATTTAACTTAGTCAGCCATTTTAAATAAGAAATGCGAGTCAAATATATTGTTCGTTTGACATCCAGATAATATATCCTCAATACAATTCAAAATTTCTATAACTTGCTCTTTAATATTGTAGTTTAGTTCATTTAGACTAGGAATGTATATAGAGAGTACCAACTTGCTATTGCTTAGCATTACTTTCTCAAAAGAGCTCTGAATTTTCGAATAAACACTTTCTAGCTCTGTTATCTAATCGAAATCAATAATATTATATTAATACTTTAGAATTTTACAACCCTATTCTAAAACCTACTTAAGAGTACCATAGTAGGCATCAGATTATATCAATAAGCTTTATCCTGGAGTCTAAAGATATTGAAGTATATCAAGTAAATTCTGAAAATGAATACCTTTATCACAATCAAAGGGAAACTGCTTACCCCAAGTCTGTCTTATGATTTTGAACTGTTCGTCACTAAGTTATTATATATCGTCAGCTTCATATTTGCCAACATTTTCTGATAACAAGTTTTATTACTACAGCAATATTTCTGAGTTAAGTATTTCATCATTCACTATGAAATAATTATCTTCCTATATATCAGGCTTTATCTTCTCAATAAATTCGTCCGCTATTTTTTTTATATTAGGATTGTGGTACTGGACTATATATCTTTTTATCATGTTGTATCATATAATCAATACAGTGTCTATCTCTAATTCATTAATCTCACACATTTGGTAAAAGCTTGACATATTAGTAAAAGTTCGTAAGTTGATTTCTAAGTTCTTATGATCCTATTTCCTTACTTCTTGAAAGAATTCAAATAAATTGTTTATTTAATTCTATATGCTGCTTTCAAAAGTATCATCAATATCAGCTTCGTACTGAGTTGAGCATCCGAAAAAAGATTTGAAAATTTTGAGTATATTGTTGTCAGTATAGGGCTCTAACTGTAAGCTTACAAATCTTTGAATTAGTCTAGGATGCAGCTATTTATTAGTTGTACATAAGAAGGACACATCTTCTATCACATAAAAGTAGTTAAACTAGAAATTCTTTATTTGAACATTACTGTATTAGCCTGAATATTCTGAATGCTACTTAAAAAGGTTGTAAGTAGAATTACAGTCTAAATGTACATCTTATACTATAAGGAATTTGTGTATTCCTGGAATTGTTCCCAAAACATCTTTGTTCTTCATTAGTAAACTGTCGAAAATTTGGTATTATAAATTCCTTGCTTTTGGATTTATAAAAGATCAGTCGATCTTAGAGTAAATGTTTTGCTAAAGACATTTTACAAGAGTTGATATTTTTCCTGATAATGGTTCTCCTTCAATAAGGCTTCATTTTTTACATTCAATTGCTTTTTACATTCAGAATAAGAGTTTGGAGCTATTCACATTCTAGACAAATAAAGTCTCGAATGTAGGATAAATTAGCTACATATTAATCTCCGTTATGCGAATTTGCTGGTTACGAGAATTCTTTTGCTTTCCTTCTTTCAGCTCTTCATTAAAACTTAGTTAATTTCAATTTTTCCATTGGTTTTCCCTAATGTCATAGAATACATTTGATAAGTCTTTTTTAAATGTTTAATTTAGCAAAATAAGTAACTTCTTTTAGCTTTCATTCTCACATGCAAATGAAAGCGCTTATAATATAGAGAAATTTAAAGCATTTATAACCTACTCTAAAGAGAGATTTTCCAGGTCTCTTATATTTGGAATTTAAGTTTTCTTCTTCTTTAATAAAGAGGAATTTCTAGATAAATATTAAACTATCTAAATGGCAGATGTTGTAGTTTTCAAATCAAAATCCACATAGGAGGGATTTCATATCTTAATCGATTTACGTACATTTTTCGAGTTATATGTTTCTTGCGTAGAACTTTTGCTTGAAATTTGGTGGATTATACTCAAGCGCTAAACTGGTCTTTATTCGTTCAATGATTGAGAGCTTATTAATTGGATGTTAGTAAATTGTGATTTAAATTTAATAATCTCTTTTTATGCTTGCTTATGCGCCTCCTTTTATGCATTTAGCTAATCCACTTAAAGACTAAACAAGTTGAATATATTCTTTATTATTTAAAATTCATCTTGGTATTTTTTAAGTCATCCTTACTCTTAAGCACTTTAGAAGAGAGGAATGAAGTTTTCTTTTAAGATTCTTATGATTTCTTTTCTCATTTATTAGCATTCCAAACTTAGTTTAAGTATTTGTGTATTCACATAATTTTCAAAGTCAAAGCAATTAGGTTCAATAGCACATATTTAGAGCTAGGAAACAAACGCAGGAGAGAATTTAGAGATATTTTCGCATTCAAGGATAATTTTAGTTTTTTCACTAATGTTAGTTTTATCGTTATTTTTATTGTAGATCTTCCCTTCATTGTTAATTTAGTCAAGGTAAAATTCTATCTCTAAGTTATGATTGTTAGCAAAGTCCACTACAATTCAATCATTTTCATCGTAAACAACATCTTAAAGAATTGGACATGTCTACTGAAGATTCTCGAATTCAGTAGAGAAGGTACAGAAAGAACCTTAAATATCTCCTTTTTAATCGCTTGGCTATAAGTTTTAAAGGAGATTCTCTATAATTTTCACAGTATTGCCTATACCAGAATCTTATTAATGTACATATATGTAATGCATATTAGTGATTTCTAGTTTTCTATCCTGAATAAGTTTAGCAACTATTTTAATATAAGAAGACTTTCCTATTCCACTTCTACCAGTCACGCAAAGGAACTACTTTTTCAAGTACTTTTAATTAAGAAACTCATCCATTTAAAGAATTTTTTAAACCAATTAATCACTCCAAACTATAGCAAGCTCATCACATATATTTATTATCTTCTAATAATTTTCATCAATATTTATAGCATTCTCGAATATGGGTTGTACTTTTTGTATATTAGGAAAACTAACTTAGAAGACTGATGTGATAATATTCTCCAAAACTTACGAATGATTATCAGAAAACTGTGGCTCCATCATTTTTCTTAAGGCTAAGCACACTTGCATTTTCTCATTTTCATTTTGAGAAATATCTATTTCTCTTAACAAAAACACGCTAAATTTATTAATTAACCTTATTATAATTTCGCTCTTATTTATATCCTGGCTATGAATACAATTTTTGAATTTATAAGGATTTTGCTAAAGGATTAGACAGAAGCAAAGGATGATATTGTGAGATATTGTGCATGTTTCTTTAAATCCTAAGCATATGAGTTTAGCATTTAATACAGTAGTTAAATCTGGGCAGTATATATTATAAGGTCTATAATATTAACATACATTAACTTGTAGCGATTATGTTCTTGCAGCTGTTAGAAATAGTTAGGATTAGTTTCAGGTTTCAGTGCAAGAGTTTAGTAAAGTTTGCTGTTTTTGTATCTAAAATTATTGCAAAAGAGAAAGATTTTTAAGCTCTAGTTTCTCTATTGATTCAAATATAATTCAAGAGTCGGTATTCTTAAGAGCGTTTAGGATCCTTTCAAACACTGGATAATCATATTTATAGTTACTTTTATAGCAGATCAAGTTCTTTCCTGTTAGACTGCAGCAAATTTTAAGACTCTAGAGTGATGAGTCAGAATTCTAGTGCAGTAGTAATGTTCCTGACAGATTTACTAAACTCTTTATAAAGAAGAAATTAAATTTCTGAGTATTAGGTGTGATAAACTCTCTAAACCCTGCATATAGATTTAGTAGTTAAAACTAATAATTGAATGAATAGTTTAGAGCTCATATTTATAATTGCCCATTTTTTAGATTCTAAAATTATGCAGTAAATCCTACTTCATCTTGCTCGCTTTTTTCATTTTAAAAATCTGCTTCATCTAAGGCAAAGGAGGAAAAATCAGACGATTGCTCAGTGTCGCGATTTTTCTACTTTTGCTCAGATACTTCTTCCTCTCCAATAAATCTGTATTTCGGTAAAACTTGAAATTCATAATTTTGAGTATTTTCTACTCCACTAATAATAAATTGTTGTAGAGTTTCTTAAGCAAAGTGTAAAATGTTAATCAGCTAGAATAACTTTAATCTAACTTGCCTTATTTTTTTTATTTTATTTGTATGGTTCTTTCTGCACATTTAAATGAACACTTCTTGAATCTCGTTAATAAAGACTGAAAGCTGCTGCAGTTTTACTTAAATTGGTCCTTTATTAATTTGCAGTATATTTTGTAATTTAAAGTAAAAATGAGTCAAGAATGAAGTTACTCATACTTAAGGATGCTAAATTTCTACACAGTTAATATTGATATTGTCGCTATGCTTTTATATTGCAACTAAAATCTTATTAGCCAACGTGCTTTCTATTGAATCCTATATTTAAATCAGCAGTTTTTCGATTTTAACTAGCTGTCATTTCTGCTTTTGATAGAGTTCGTAATGTATTGGGTTTTCAAATTATAGCTCATCAATACTTTCAATCCTATGCTCTTTTATTTAAACTTTATCAGTTATACCTGGAAATATGATTCTTCCATATCAATCAGGGGAGTTAATTTTCTACTACATGATGAATGTGATTTAATAATCATTAAGGAAGTAAAGCAACGGACATAATTATCGCTTCTACCCACAATACTGCTAGTATTAATGCTAAATTTCCTCTATAGACTTTAGCTACATTTGAAGAGTCTCTGTTTACTTGAATATTATATCGTTCTATTAGAAGTAAGACATCTAGCATAAATCTAAGTTATACATCGTTGTGCGGAAAAATTTGTCTACGTTTTCAAATTTAGCGCTTAAGCTACTAAAAGCTAAATCTTATAAATCAAGTACTTCATTAATAACTAGTCATTTTGATTATAGTTGAGATAAGCAGGACAAAAAGTTAATAACGTTAGTTTGAAACTATAGCTTGTTTGTAATTCATTTTCTGAAGTAATCTATATGAGAAGAATTCGAGAGCATAGATTCAAGAGTAACTTTCTGCTCTAGAAGTAAGTTCATTAATTTGCTCAAATTAGAGGGAGAGAAAACATGAGCCTCATTTTGCTTCACAAGATTAAAAGATAAATTTTGATGGGATTTTATGATGCCATTCAAACAGCATTCGATAGAATACTCGTTTTAAGCATTTTTGTAAATGTTGGAAACTAGAGAAATATTGTTCATTATTTTGTTCTAAATAAGTGAACTTAAAGTAGTAACTTCTTTTTTCACTTCTCTGTTATTAAAGGTATCTGTTTCATTTTTCTCTTATTAGTATTCAAATTCTCCCTAACTCAATTTTTTTACTCCTTCTATTCCTTATTAAAGACTATTTATCAGCTCAACCCAATGGCGTTCATGAATTGCTGGATGAGTTAGTTTTACAATCAAAGGTACATATTCTTCGAAACTTTCAAGCTTTTGACGTAGATTCTGAATAAGTTGGCCGATGGAATAATTGTCATCAAAATAGCCTTAAAGATTTTTTAGAAGATCAAATCCAAACATTAGAGTAGAAGTTATTTCGTCTGGAGATAGTTCACTAAATGGTAGATTTAGTCATCTTTTATTCAAATACATCCATTCTCGAGCAAATACCCAAAGTCGCTAAAAATTCTCAAATCTATTCTAAATATCTATAAGATCAGAGAAATCTGTGGGCTTAAAGTTCATAATAGTCTGCTATTTATTAAGTTCTTGAGTCTTTTAGCTTAAATTTAGAATTTACTCATAAATAGTTTCAGACTCTCCAGCATACTCTTCACATAGATTGAGATCATTATTCATTTCGAATTTGTTTACCTGCTTTGATATTTTTTCTATCTGCTTTTATAGTTACTATAGCTTTTTCTCTATCTCCTAAGTAAAAACTGGAAATAACTTTTCGAGGTTTTAATAGGCTTAATCACGCTGATATTCAAGATTCCTTTATCAACTAAATGATCTATAGTACTGCATCACAAATATATCATCAACAGGATGAAAGAAATACTCTAAGTAATCTAGTATAGATTTACAGTCCTAGATATTAGCCTAGAGCATCTATAACTAAATTATGTCCTAGTTCTAGTTTACAAAGTTCCTAAGTTCAGCAAACTGCTCAATATTTTCAGGTTCTTTTTCTAGATAGCTCATAGTTTTCTAGTAAGTTTCCTCATTTTCGTTTAGTATTTCTCTAAATACTTAAAAGGAGATATTCAATAGCAAATCCATTTGTACTTGTGATGTACTAATTAGTTTTTCTTTGAAGTCTTTTAGGTCTATTTAGAATACCCCTAGCACTATTGTAGATGGAATAAGTACTGATAGTTCATGCTGATCATTACGGATCTACTAAATCTCCTGTCTTATAAGATCGAAATTACTTTCTATTTTTCCAAACAAGTTTTTGAGATACTTTTCCTCCTAAAATTCTATGATATATTCATATTTTTTCAGAACAGCAACAAGAGATATTAAGCTAAACAAGTGCATCTTTAGTATTTTATAGATTCTCAACTAAGCATCTCCTTAAGTGTCAGTTTCAATAGTGTACAAGTCTGCCATAATTTGGTTAAAATACACCTAGCCTTCAGCGAACTACTCCAGATCAGGAATTTTTATTTTTGGTATCTGCTAAGCATAATCTAAAATATCCTCACTGAAATATTTAAACATATGACAAACAGTTTGCAGATTGGGAGAAAATTAGATGCAAAGATTTTATTCAGCTGTGTTTAGAAGTTCTTGGATTTCCAGTTAAATTTAGTTTAGTTACTCTTGAAGTTTTTTGTTTGATTGCTTTATCTTAAACTTAGTCTCAGCAAATTTAAGTTGTATATTTTCATTTTGCTGGAACTTTTAAATTTATAGGATTTGAACTTATATTTATTTTTCCTATTAATTGCTTTAATTTTATAAGGTTCTGTTGCTTGCTTATATGTAATAGTCCCTTCAATTGAATCTAGAATCTGTGTTGAGAATTATGTTATAAAACTGCTTGCACTATGATTTCTGCTTTATTTGCTTAGTTACTAAGATATTTTAACAGTCTACAAAGATTTAAATGAAGGGAGATATTTATCATTAGTTAAACTGTACGTAAGAGTCTACATAACTCTATTCACTTTTAATATAGTTTCAGAGCTAGCTAGTTATATAATTCAAAAATTCTTAGTCACTTATTTCACTAAACATAACTAGTGGAGGATCAGACTCCATTTGTTTTTACACTCTATAATGGTTTCTCATTAGAAAAATAGACTTTTCTGTTGAAACAGGCATTAACAAAGGTAGAATCGCACTATATTATTCAATTAACGTAGCAAAGCGAGAGAAAGTATTTTCCATACAGATGTGAATTGCTTGATGAACTTGAGAATTTAGACACAAGACGATTTTCTTGTAAAAATTATCGATTGCAGCTTGGCTCATATTTTCATTCTTTTATAAATTCTGCATAAACTCTAAGAGTTATTAAGAGATATTTTCAATTATTCACTTTATCTTATTCAACACTTTGAGATATTACTAACGAATTAGCTTCCTAAACTCCTTAAATTTATACAATTCCTTTTAATTTATAGTCTTTTCAAGCTCTTTTAAAATATTCATTGACGTGATATTCTAAATCTGTCTCATAAAGGAATTCATTAACCCATGAAGAAGATCCTATACCTGTAAAGAGTTTTTAGCTACTTTAGATCTATTTTGTGAGACTATTTTGAGTTCAGTCAGAAAATTTTGCTCTTTATGAACGATTTGAAACTATTATCTTTGCAGTCACAGCTACTTATTTTTTTACAGCTTTCCTGCATACTGACTTCTGATAACACCATCAATATAGAATTTTTTTAATTCTTTAATTAAATTTTTTTTAAACCTCTAACTTGCAGGAAACTATTGTAGAACTTAAGAGAAATAGGCTTTGTATGATTCAGGTATTTTAATCACGTTTCCCGTTTGTTCCATCTATACCTGCATTCTAGCTCTGAATTGAATCCATTATTCAAACTCAGAACATCTTTTCTTAGCCTCTTCCAATCTCTAAAAGAATTACTATTCATTCTCACCTTTAAAAATAATATTAAACCTTCCAACTTCCTTAATCTTTCCATCATGAAGTCATTATATCTAAAACTTGTTCGTATTTTAATTGAATCCAAGAACGTGACATTATTTTCACTCAGAAGTACCGTTTGTCTAGAAATATTAACTCTTTGCTTGTGTAGGTATTTATCTCATAGCGTTTATCTTTATTAACCAAATAAAGTTAAAAGCTTCTTCTTAGTCAAATAGTTCTAAGGAGAACATTTATCTCTTAGGTGTAACTTCTGTCAATTAGTACTCTCTTGATGGCTGGTTTATGCTTTAATGGTGATTTTGATATTCTACTTAGTTCTTCGTTTAGTTAGAAAAAACTGAACTAGGGATATCATATGTTTAAGACTTTGGAGATATGGGAATTGAGGATTAATCTATTCCACTAAAATTGAACGATTCTGTGCTATTTTTTTTATGATTTTTAATGTTTTTTTGTTTCTAAGACTAATGTTTTAGCTGCTAGAAGTTGTCTAAGATGTGCTCTCTTTTAGATTTCTATTAAGATATCAAAGGCCTTAGATTTTGCTGATTTATAGATAAATATGGAAGTTTAACTGTCCTTTGATGTACTTTATAGCTATGACCATATTTCTGAGCAAGGTTTTCTCCTACTAACGAGCTTTTGTTAGAAGAAGTTTCTATTTTAAGTGCAAGATTACTAAACTTTTTCTTCTTCTTATAAATGATATCTTGATTTGGCATAGCTGATGAGTTTTGATAAAGCTCAAACGAAGTAGCATGCTAAAGTAAACTATTCTTTGTACTAACTGAGTCTTAACATATGCTAAGTGCTTTAGGAGATTTAGGTGAGAACTAGCGAGTAAGTTGTTGTCTTTTTTGCTGCTAAAGTTAAGATATTTCAAACTAAATAAGTCTATCATAACCTACAAGTTACTGTCGTAAATGTTCCATTTTAAGTATTTTTTAATTGACTTTATTTAAGAATAGGAGTTTTAAACATTTTATTTACTTATATAGTACGCTAAATGCTTTTAAAGTAGCTCTTTATGTCATTAATCCTGTAAATAGAAAGTTACAATATGGTCTAAATTTAGTTCCTTAGTATTTCTACATTTGCTAATCTTAATTATCCATTTATTACTCTCACTACTACATCTAATATCCTTCATATCTTTCCATTTAGTCGCTATTTATATATCTAATACCTTAAATTTACTAGAAATAGCATTTCGTATTTTTATTTTTTAGCTTAAAAGTAAAGTTAGTTAAAGAGACAAAGCAATTGAAATGACTTAATAAGGAACTAAGAGTTAAGATAGTAAAATTCTAGTATTAGTTTATTTAAGTGTTCTTAATGAATATCTACTTATATTATATATCTTAAACTATAAAGCGCTACTAGAAATGATATATCTAGATTATCAGTAGAAGGAAAAGGAAGCTACTATAGATATAAAAGATTAAATAGACTCTTTAGTTTGTATCATAAATCTAATCTGCAGCATATAATTAATATAGCTTATGTTTTGATTCAACTATCAAAAGCACTTCTGACTGAAAATAGCTTCTATTATATATGAAGAATAATTAGATTAAGAAATATTTTTGTGAATTCATTGATAAAAAATAAATAAGTCTATTGTTCTCTAAACTTAAGATCAATCTTTTTTATAACCAAAGTTCTCGATGGTGTATTTGTGAACAATCTTGAAGAAAGTTCCTGAAATGGCTCCGCCTATAAAAGGACTCAGAATGTAAATCCATAAGGTGTTAGCTTTGGCTATATCACCTGTGTTCCAAACTTGCCATAACTATAAAGCAAGACCTACTTGAGGATTATAGCATCCTCCTGAAACAGGACCTCCAATATAAATACTACCCATTAAGCTTAGTGCTATAGTTGAAGTTGCTAGCATATCATCGTTAGTTAAGTGTGCATATTTATCTTTTACTATCATTATGACATAAACAAACCACCAAGTCACAATTACTTCAATGAAAAAAGCTCCTCCATCTGTTACACCTTACTAAGGTTGTAATAAAGCTAAACGGTTGCTATCAGCAATGTATGCAATAAGGCCTCCTGCTAGTCCTCCAGCGAACTCAGAAACTAATATCCACATCATCAGTAGAACATTCTATCCCTATGTTCCTGGCAAATTTATAAACACACTAAGAGTCACTGCAGGATTAAAATGTCCTCCAGAAATCTTTCCACCAATTTACAAAGCTATAAAAAGAGAGAAAGCAACGCCAACTGGGTTTCCCTACGATAGATTTATTCCTGTAACTAAGATAGCAGATCCAAGAAACTCATACCAGCAAATTAGCAAATAGTCCCTAAATTTATTTAGTTAATAATTGCACTCCATAAAAAAATATGTTCCTTTTAAAAAATTTTCTATTAGTATTTGACTATTTAAATATAAGCAGCACTTCTAATAATATCTCTCTTTTATATTCTCTATATCTTTGCTTTACTCTTTAGTACTATTATCTTATGTATTTTCACTAGCAATCATCTTACATTCATTTTTATCTAGTTTGTTTCCTTTAAGCGATTAAAGCTAACTATTAAAGTATTTAAGTTGATTAGTAGTATTGAATAGTTTACATTTAGTAATGTTTAGATAAGGATATTATGTAAATTGAATATGGGAAGTTTAATAAATAGACATATAGATATATAAGTAGATGGATCTTAAAAGTATCTGATAGTATAGTAAGTGTAAATGATATATGTAGTTAGGATTATTCTAGTTATAATTAATAAGAATAAATAAATGAATATTGTCACTTGAAATCTCAATGGTATTAGTTCTTCTATTGAACCTTATACTGACATTAGCATTTTATTGGAAACACTAGATGCTGATATTATTTGCTTTTAGGAGATTAAAATGGATCTTAATGAAAAGTTTGCTAATTTATAAGGATGAGATGTGTTTTATGATAAGTGCACTATTAAAAAGGGATTTGCAGGAGTAGCTACTTATTGTAGCAAAAAGGCTACTCCATGTCAAGCTGTTATTGGATTATAAAAAAATGAAGAAAAATTAGAACATTTATCAGGAAGGTGTGTCATTACAGACCATGGAGATTTTGTTCTAGTAAATGCTTATTTTCCTACAGGTCTACCAGCAACATAAACTGAATGCAAAGCTCAATTTAGATATGCTATTTGAGAAGTTATGGAAGAATATAGAGTCAAAGGGAGAGCTGTTATACTTTGCGCTGATTTGAACTTTGCTTTTCAAAAAATAGACCATAGTAATCCTGATCTTAGTCTGCAATTGATGGGACTAACAACCTGAGAATCTCATAGAGGAAGAGCTTGGCTCAGTTAACTTTTTGAGAACTAAATATGAGTAGATGTTTTTCGTAAGCTAAATCCTCAAGAAAATGGATTTACAAGTGGAAAAAAAGACTTTGTGAACTATAAGCTTCGTTCAGATTATATAATATGTGACTAAGGTTTAGCATAACATTTCCAAAAGTGCTAAGTCTTGCAGCAAATGTAAGGAAGTGATCATTTTCCAGTTTGAGCCATGTTAGATTTTTGTCTCAGTTGAGTTAACCAAAATCCGCCTTAAAATTGTTTCAACTTGTAGTTTTAAGTAAAATAAGATAATAAAGAGGAATAAGTCATAGATAGTAAAAAGCAAGTTTGCATTTCCTCTTTTATATAGAAAAGGGAAGAATTTTAAGCTTAAATTAGATAAGATCTTTAGTAATTTAAGATTAAAAAGAAGTAAAAAATAAATGAAAACAGATCTGTTTAAAAGATTTACAATTCTCAAGTATCTAGAAAGAAAAAAGTAGTAACACAAATATCTTCAGATGAAGAAGAAGAATAATAGTAAACCAATCAAAGTAAATAAATATAAATTTCCGTTCCTAAAATTTCTAATGAAGTTATAAAAGCTTAAAAAGGAAAACTTTAAAATGAATGAAATAAAATATTGAAGGATGTTGCTACTCCAATGTGCTAACACTAAGAACCAAGCTCCTTAATTCGTGTATCAAAGGATGGAAAAAATAAAGGAAGATGGTTCTACTGTTGCCGTAAACCAAAAGGAACAGGCACAGAATGCTCATGTGGTTTTTTTTAATGAGCAGACGAAGAATATGAAATTAATCCTATATGTAGTGGTCACAGTGAACCAACCAAACTTTTAACAACCTAAAATGGAGCAAATAAAGGAAGAAAATTTTATGTATGTAGCAGAAATAAAGAAGAGTAATGTAAATTTTTCTTATGGGCAGATAAAAAAATTTCTTGATACAGTGTTATCCTATAATTAGATTACTAGCTTAACTGATTTAATTAATATTTTCATACTATTTAATCTACTTTCACTTCCTTATTCTTATATCTTATATCTTATTTTATACTTATAAAATTTACTGTTAAGACGAAATATAATATTAAGGCTCATAGTTGATCAAACTAATAATATTAAGATTTTAAATATATATCATTAATTCTTTAGGTTTATAATTTCTTCAAATTAAGTCTTTATTTAACAAACCAAATAAAAGAATATTCTTAATATGGTTATATCTAATATTTATATCTATTAATTTCTTAGAAATTTATTTTCTATTTTTTAAACGAACCTTCAACATGAGATCTAATAAAATTAGTTAGTAATTTGCTATTTGAGGGTTAGTTAAAGCATTGAGATTTAAATTGTGAACTGATTTGACATCATAGATATGATAGATATGTGAATCTTCTAGCTTTTAAGGCAAATAATATTTTTTCTTAGTATTGGTTTATTTGTTTTTGTATCACTTAAAAGGTCTGTTGTTCAAAATTATTAGAATAAACGCTTTTAAAATGATCTTTATGCTTTGCTTCTTTTATAATAACATATTAGACACTATTATATAAGAGATGCATATAAAAAAGAATAAATTATTTAATTTGGTTAAAGGTAAAATTAAGGTTTATCTTAGTAAATACATTAGTAAAAGAGAAAATTAAATTTCATAGCAGAATTAATGCTATAGTTGCAAAATAAAATTCAAGGATAAAGCTAGATTATTGTAAATAAGAGCATACAATGGGTGACTTATTATACTTATATATCCATACATACCTAATACTTGCTAACTATTAATTTAGTTATAAATTGGAAGATAATTTATCTTTCTAATTTTTCCTATTCTGCATATTTAATATAATACTTCTTTTTCTTAGCATCTACTTAGAAGCTTATCAAATCTAAGTTAGCTTTTAATGATTTCAAAAGACTACTTATGATAACTTATAATTAAATATATAACTTATGTAATTCCTATTCAATTTAGGTATACCATTATCTATTGCTTTCTACTTTCTATGTTCAAGAGCTTGATGATGTTCAATTCCTAGTTACAAAACTTATTTATCGCTTGCAGGAAGTTTGAAAATGTAAATTTAAAATAAGTAACAATTGTATATTACACTTAAAAGGGGAAAATTTAGGTAGAAATAATAAAATAAAATGTCTAAATGATATGTTGTAAGGATATATCATTGTGAACTTAAGAAGAATTACTTTCTTATATCTAGCACTGCCTTTCTACCAGTGCTGGTATTAGAAGCTCAAATAACTAATTTAATCTTGAACTAGATATAACTACTGTTTGATATAAAGTACAAATAATTATATTCAAACCTCATTTTAAGAAAAAGCCTCTGAAATATGTGAAATAAGGAGAAAATAGATTGAAATTGGAAAATATATAAATCTAAGAATAATTCTGAGATTTAGATTTCTTAACTAGCCATTAATAAAATTCTATCAAGAAGTATCTCGTGAGTTTTCTGAAAATATAGCTTAACGAGTTACTTAATTTAATTTTTAGACTCAAACTATTGAGTTTTCAAATTAACACCACTATAGTATTTAGTTAGAAATTTAAAATAGACTTATTAATTAATCTATATAAGACTTTAGTGGAAGTAGGAAGCTCTTAAGTAGACGATCCTTCTTTAATACTTTAATTTAATTAATATAAGACTTTAGTAATCATTGCTTACTTCATTGTATGCAAGGATTAATTTGCTCTTTAAGATAAGTGTAAATATTTAACTAATAGAAAAGAAAATCTTAAGAAAAAGAAATGATTAAGGGGCTAATTATCTTTTATGAAGAATGTTAAAAACAAAAACTTACAACTTTACATTTTAGCTAAAAAACTCCATTTTAGTTCCCTTTATATTAATGTATAAATTCCTTTAGTGATATAGCATTTAATAAAAATAAGATACAAAACGATGATTGTAGCAATAGAATATTCGAGAGAAATTGTAACTATATTTTCTCTGAAAGATCCCTTCACAATTAGTATTGATAGTGAAAAATAAAGAAAGCAAATAATAAGTAAAAGCTTTAAAATGAGATTAATAATATTTAGTCCATAATTTAAAATTAAATTAATCTAGTTTCTTTATTTACTTTATATTTAATTAATATCTTTATTTAAACCTTTCCCTTTATTTTCCCATTTCTATTAAAGAATATTCAATCCTTAGCTTTAACTTATAAAATATAGCATTTATTAAAGTCATCATTATTTTTTTCGATAATTAAGAGTATAAAAATGCAACAAATGTATTATTTCCTCTTACTTTTATATTTAATATATGCAGAAATTAATAGCATAATTGTTAAAATGCTGATAAAATATATTAAGAAATAAGGCAATATATGGAAAAAATTATATAATAAGAAAAGAATATTAAATATGTGGATATGTAGTTTATCATATTTACAAAGATTATTATTAAATACAAATTCATTTTCTTAGGTATAATTTTAGGGACTATCTATAGATAATTTAATATAATATAAAGGAAAACCTGTTAAATTGCTTATAACTCTCTTTTTTATTTTAAATTATTTAGAATAAAAATCATCAGTCACTGATCTTTTTATAAGTTTATATTCCAATATGATGAAAAAAATTATAAATATCTATTGAAAAGATCATACAATTTTGCTTTCTAAACATTTATATATAAAATAAACGCAAAATTTATTAATTTTTATATATAATAAATAGCTTTTTATAGTCTCATTTGTTACATTCGAGATAAAAAACTTCATTGCAATTATCTCCTTATATTGGCCTTTCAATTTTCAAAATATCTTATAGAACCTTTTGATTTTCTATAGTTCATAGAATTGCACCTGTATGAATGTTTATTTAGTTAAGAATCATATCATTTTCTCTTTCACTCTTTTTATCTTCGCATGCAAATGCAATTATTTTTTATTCTAGCCCAAATAATCCATTTCCACAAGCACTAGTATCATGAAATCCAGTAATTCTTACAACTGAAGGTCCACAGGACTTATAATAATTGGCATTGCCTAAGGTGATAGTATGATCCATTGTTCAAAAATTTAATTTCTCTTCAAGGACAATTCCTTACAAAATAATTCCAGCTAACTATGCCTGCTACTCAATAGTAGATAAAACTTATTGCTAAGAAGGATTAAAAGTTAAAGAAGTAAATATTTATGAAATAAATACAAATTATCAAATATAATAAACTTTCATTTCTATTATTAACTCTTACTTTAATTAAGCAGTACCTGATTCTATTTATTTCTCTTTTTTCTCTAATCATTTTATATTTAAACTCTGTATATCTAATTAGTTTCTTTTAGTGTATTTGTATCTTTTCCTTCTCTTTAAAATTAATTTATTGCTTTAAATTTTGTAACTTAGTCATAAAGAGTCAATAATAATTAACTTGGTTCTACTAATTTTAATTTATAACTATGATATTAAATATTTTAATAACCAAATTTAAGCAATTATTATTAAATATAATATCTCATTATCTAAAGAGAACTTTTTAAATCTATTTAATGAGATCATTTTTATTTTATTTATTTAGCTCATCAATATTTAATAGCTTCATTTATTTTAAACCCTTTTATAACCTTTTTTCCTTATAATAGTTAATATAATTTGTAATCTACATTGACTATTACTATGAAAGCTTTTCGTTATTATCTTCTATTAATCAAAGCATAACTTGCTTATTTTTTCTGATCCCTGCTTAGTGTTTAAGAGGGGAAATTTAAAAAAATTAGTTTTTATTAGCTTAATAGATAATATATGACAATTATTATATAGGATGTAATATTAATGATAAAAGTTATATGCTTTTAATTTAAATAGCATCTAGAACTAAACTTAGCTTTAGGATATTATTTGAATATACTGTTATACTTTAATTAATATCTTATCCATATAGTATGCTATATAACAATTATTCCCTTTATATGTTTAATAAGGATATTTCTATTATTCTAAAATAATTATAATTATATCTTTTTTGCCCTTTTTAGTTTATATCTTTCTCATAAATCTATTATTATTGAAGCACCAAGTCTGTTATTTCAGATCTCAATAATCCATTATTAAATTTTCTTATTAGACAAAATCCCAAAAAGTGTTAAATAAAAGCATAAATATATTTGCATAAAGCTTACAATAATATAGTATCTTTAGGATATATATTTGTATTTGCAAATATCAGTTTATTATAAAAAGGATATCCATATAAAATTTATACGGTACTTTGCCTATATTAAGTCTACCAATGCCTATATTTATATTTAGAGTTAATTGAATGAACTTAGTTTTTATGATTCTATAATAAAAATGCATACTGATCTTTAAATTTTAGATATGATAATACTATCCTTCTTCTCATAATCTCTTAGAAAGAAATATATTTATACTCCTTTTATTATATTAATATTATATCTAAAGAAGTATAATCTATATTTCAACCATATTATTGATAGTCTAATTTTTTCTAATTTATCCCAAAAAGAGAAATATTTATATAAATAAGTAAAGACTAAAGAGATATCTTAAAAGATAATTAAAGTGAATTTAAAGATCAGTTTTCATTTTCTATTTCCTTCATTTTCGTTTTTAGCATATTAACTAGTTTAGGCATTAGTTCTGCATTTAGTTTGTGCTTTTTGATAAATTAAGCAGCTAATTATTAAGGCTTATCACCTTCATATATAGTTATTCTCTCTTTGCGATTGACTCCCAAATTTATATCTACAAACATTACTGGATCTATATTAGTTTAAATTACCTTCTGAACTTGATTCTTGCTCACTTTCCTCTTCCTCTTAAGAATCTTAATCTTACTCGCTTTTAGAATCTATTTCTTCTTGACTTTCTTCCTCAGACTAAAGTAAATTTCTGTTTTAATATTTTTAATAATTATCTTCTGAGTTATCATTATCTTGTATTAATTAAGGTTTTCTATTTTAAAAAACTTTATCGCTTTTAGTCCGCTGTAGATTGTAAGCCTCTTATTTAACTTGATTACCATTCTTAGCATTCTTATAATTTAATTGAGTTTATTTAATTTATTATGGTTTTTTGTTTGTTTTATTTAATACTTTTATTTACTGCTGAATAATCTAAGAAGTGGTTGGCGTCGCGTTCTTTACTAAATCTCATGTTTTGTTTCCCAAGAAAGGAATTCCTCTTTCTTTTACTTTATTAATCAGCTCTCGCTAATTTCTCGCCTAACGCATTCTTTCAATTGTTTCCTTTGTGCCTTTTGCGTTGTTACTCTTTTACGCTTTTTTCTTTAAATCTTTAGACTGTTTACTTGCCTATAAATCGGGCTTAAATGTACAGTTAGGAGAAATGTATGATTAAACTTCTTTTTACTTATCTTTTTAATTCTAAATTTTTTATTGATGGAGTTTGTAGAGTTCTTCATGCTTATTTGATTAATTTGTATTTTAATCTGGAGTTTTACTTCTTACTTAATTATTCTTGTTCATATATGATAAATTTTGACTTATTTACGATCCTTAGATATCTGGCCGGAACGTATACTTCTCCATTGCTTATTCTTCAAGCATTTGCTTCTATTTTTTTATTTTTGCTTCTTTTTTCTTTTAAGTCAAAATTAGTTGCTAGGCATGCTTATTTGCTTCTACCTCTGTTGTGAATTATTTCGGAATTTCCTTTTTAGATCTTAAGATCTAAGGACGGAATGTAGGTATTTCTTCAATTTTAGATTTGTATGTAGGGTTTAGATTTGATTTCTGAGTGAAATTATTTCTATTTATCATGAAATTTTTAAAGTCTTTGTGTAGCCTTTATATTCCTTTGCTAGTTAAAATATACCTATTTCCTTCATAATATCCATATTTCTTTTATTTTGCTCCAAAAGGCATTGGTGTAGTTGAACGTGAGACATCTTAAGGTGTATGTGGTCTAGATCCATTGTTAATTATGGAAAAACTTACTCACTAACTTTGCTAACTAGGAGAAGTATTTCCTGAAGTGTTTATAATTTGATTTTCTTATTAGTTTTAGCGTTTATAACCCATAATAGCTAATAAAAATTCCTTAAGTGGCTACATTTCAATTCCATCTGTGTCTTCTCCAATTTCGTCTCACACTGTTTTTGCTAGCTATTTTTCTTTGTTATAAGTAGGAGAGGTAATATCTCCTTCAATAAAATACATTTCCTATAACAGTTTCTATAGTCCAATGTAATTTAATTTTTCATCAGTACATTTAGAAGAAACTAATTGTTCATAATAATAAATTAGTTCTTACTATAATCTTTCTCTAAGCAGCTTATTAGACTTTTAGCTTACTTAGTAGCTTTTGCTTTTCTATTCTAATTTTTCAACTCTTCTCTCAACAGGAGTTAGTGCTCTACGCTGAGCATCTTCATATAAAATAGTATCTACTGATTTATCTCTTATGATATTTTTAGATTTACTTGTAATTTCCGGAGTAAAAGCCCCTTATCTCTACTTTCTATCTTTTTCAGCCTTTAAAACTTCTGTTTTTTATTGAAAAAGTTCATGCATTTAGTATAATCTTTAAAATGCAGGCTTTTCCGGCTAATCTTTCTTGGACAATATTTTTCTTGATCCATTACATAAGAATTATTTCTGCTAATCATAGCATCCCTTAGCTGTTGCTTATTGTGCCTTCTAAATAAGTTGTATTTTTTCCTAGATATTTTTTTAATGTTGCTATTAGGAATCCAAAAATTCTTTAAGTGGCCTTGGATTTTTTTCTTTTCTTCCATCTCGATTAGTCTTTAATTAAGGCATAAAAGTACATTCTTTAAATTTCTCCTAATCTAACTTTTCTTTTAATAGTTAGGTCTTAAGATCAGCATTTCTTTTATAATCTTATAATTTTTCAGCAGGGACTGCTTATCTAGATCTTGTATCTTCTTCTTGTTAGTCATAATATATGAAATTTATATTCATACCAATGTTCAGATTCTTTTACTGCTTCTATACTTTATTAAAGGAATTCTAAGGTTAATTTATTTACTATTTAGGAGAAGAACTTTACTTTTTTCCGTTCTTTTCCATATTTTAAGAGCATTCCATTTTTAGAATATCTTATCCCTATAAGTTTCCGTTTTATCGGTTATAATAACCATTCGTCTAAAAATTCTTAGCATTTTAAGAATTGATAATGAATTGCGAGCCTGATTCAAAGCTACTTGTATCTGACTGCTGAGGAATACTAATTTCATCCTTATTATTGTTTGTGCTAGGTTTTGATGGACTTGATAAGTTAGTTTTTGCTTTAGATTGAATCCTTTAAATATTTTGCTTAATGAAGTCTTTTTAATTTTTATTATTTTTGGAATTATTATCTTTATTTAAAGTTTTGGTTATTTGCATAGGCTAATAGTTTATCTTTTTCCTATCTTATTAGAAGTTCTTCTATAACTGCTTTTCCATTAGCTGTTCTAAATTAAAAACGTTTTCCTTGGCTTTAGGGGAAGGATATTATGTATAAGGAGCTTTTAACTTTGAGTTTATTTCTGGGTTCTGAATTCTTAACTAGAGAGTTGGAGAGTTAACTCTTTTATAAGATTATTAGGATGATTCAGATTATTAGTGTGTAATTTCAAAAGGACTTTACTTGGTATAAGGTTTGGCTAGTTTGTTGGTTTGGTAATTCTAATTTTTACCATTTTTCGTTTTAATAGAGTCAGAAACTTTCAGTTACTACTTATCTTATAGCAAAGCATTGGCTTAAATCAGTATCTATTCAGGATCAAAGAAGTTAGATTTTTTATCTTCTGTTCTTAAGGAAATTTCAGTCTAGGTAAAGCTTTTACTGCTCACTTACACTTCATAAGTTTATAATGAACTCAGAAAATCCTACATCTCATCTTCCTTTCGCTAAGGAATTGAGTGTATAATAGCTTCATCAATATCGTCCATATCAAAGTCAAACTCACCTTCTGTAGAATGTTCACTCATTTTAGCTTTATAGTTATTATTAAACTATTTCAATATGCATTTGTACTTTTAAACTAACCAAATTTAACTGCTAAAACCTTTAAGAAATAAAGCTGCTATTCATAGAAGAGTCAACGAATACTTTTCTTATTTAAATCTTATAACGAATTTATTTGTACTACTTATAAGGATAGTACCTATTAGCCTAAGGCTTTTTAATAATTGACTATATTATAAAATGTAATAACTTATTGTAACTCTTTTTATAAGGCTAGCTTAAATAATATAAGCTAGATTGAAGCTCAGATTCTTAAAAAGTATTTAAATCTTTATAATACTTGATATGTAAATAGAATCTATAACTAAAGAGCTATTTATTGCTAATTCAATTCTTATATTTATTCTAAATTATAGGTTTAATACCTTAACTTTATATGCTTTGCTTAAAAAAGAACCTTAGAAACATACTATTGCATAACTTTTGCTAATCCTAATACTTTAGCTTTGTTACTTAATTATCTATTTGAGTAATTTAAATACTATTAGCTAATAGTAGCTTATCCCTAAGCTATTAATAGATATTGAATGTGCATTATCCTTGCTTTAGATAAGCTTACAATCATATAGCTACCTATGTAGTTGAGGTATTTAATATAGTAAATATTATATTTAGGCCTAATTATTTTAAATCCTTATATTGCAATAAAATTAAAATAATTAGATGTGACTACAAATAATAGACATCTATATTATACCCTTTATACTATAAGCTTACTATTATGTACATTAACTATCTAATTAGTTATAAGAAAGTAGCTTAATAGCTTCAAATTTAAGTTAGCTTATACCCATTAAGTTATTCATATTATTAACTATGTAATTATATGGAGGAGCTAAAGGTACTTTAATGTTGATAAATTTAATTTCTATATAAGCAATTTAAATAAATAGAACTAAGTAATTCCTTTATTATTACTGGCTTTAATTCTAAGACTAATTAAATGAGATATTGGTAATGTAGACTATTAATTAGCTTAGTAGCTTACTTAATTATTATTAGCTTACTACTGCTAGATATTTCAAAGTTGCTTATTCTACTAATTACATTTAAATACATGAAGCATCATTTTTAAATTAATTTTATGATTTATTTAGGTTATGCTAGCAAAGCTGCTTTGACTATTAAGATCATAAGCATTTAATAAGATACTATAAGGATAAATGATTTAACTTTGTAATTGAATACAAAAGAAAGTAAGGTAACTATTACTATATAAGATAAAGGAATTACCTATTGCTATATGAACATAGCAAAACTATTAAGATAATAGATTCCATCATTTAGTCAGACTGATAAGAATGATGGATATAAAGAGAAGCATGCTAATAAGTTAGAAAGTGTATTAAAAGGTTTTTAGTGATTGATTAGTTAGATGAAGGTTAATGATTGTATTAAGATTTTATCTTTAAAATGTCTTCAGATAAGATGTAATCTCTTGTAAAACGGTGAAAGTAATCTGTTGCTTCCTTTAAAGCTCCTAAACCTAACTTCTCCAACTCTTTTAGTTCAATGTCCAAGCAGCAATAATTTAATAAATCAGATTCATATAACAACCTCACTCCAGAGAAAGCTACAATGAGTGTGAAATCTTAAAGTGCTTAAAAATTAATTGATTCAGTTGGAAGTGATGAAGAAAAGAAAGTAGACTCACTCCTAAATTCCAAAATGACTTATAGCTTTTCCAAAAAAGATAAAAGCCAAAATCAGGAAAAATATTGAAGTTCAGACGAAGAAGTGTAAAACCGAGAATCTGTAACTACAGGTAGTGAACTAAGAATTTCCTAGTTTAAGAATCTTAATTTTTCTCCATATGGCTCAAAATTAAACAGCCAAAAGCAAAAATAAAGCGAAAACACTTCCATCGAAGAAAGTCAATTAGATAAGAATTTAAAGTTTAGTCAATCATTATCAACTAACCTATAATAAGTAACTCAACAAATAATTGATGTTGTTCTTGGCAAGTTTAGTGATCCTCCTCCTATTGCAAAAATTAGATAGGTTTAGGCAATTGTAGAGTCTGTATCAAATACAAACGAGGATTACGAATCCATTATACAAAAAATTGAAGATTTGAAGACTTAAAGCTAGAGTTAGAAGTTCTTATCATAAAATCAACCTCAAATTATGTCTTAATTAGAAAATTAGTTAAAGCAATAGGGAAAAAATATAGAAATTTTAGAGCAATAGAGAGATTAAATAAAGCAAAAGCTAAGGTTATTAAGCAAAAAATAATAGAGTTATCTTATTTCGGAGTAAAACATATCTCGTTTAAAGGATAAAAGTAAAACGCTGATCAAGCAAAATAAGATGCTTTTGACAGAGTTAGAGTCGCTTAAAATTAAGACAAAGGAGTAGAATACTTACTTTGAAAATTAGATGAGCATAGTAAAGGAAAAGTATTAGTTAATGAACAACACTGAAAATTATATTTAAATATCATTAATTTAATAAAATGCTTGCAGAAAAAATATATAAAAAGGTTGTATTTGACACTAACGAAGTTGCTAAACTTTAGGAAATTGCTATTTAAACTGTTGCTGATAATTTTAGTGTGTATCCTGCATTGCAAGATTTAACAGACGAAAAAGTTAAAAACAGAATTTACGACCTTACTTCGATAGATCTTCCTATTACAGTAACGGCTCCTCATATCCAACAAGAGAAATTCTGAAAGCGCGCATGTGAGAAATATTATAAAAACGTGCGTCCATCCGATCATGGCTTATCATGAAAGTAGGCCTTTTTAGAAACTTACGTTTAAGAATTATTATAAACTTTTAACTCTCAAAGAGATTCTAAGGAATAGCTTATGGAAGAAATAAATGCCTGCAAAGATTATATTTTCAATCTAACTATTGACTAACTACCCAGCCATTTAGAACTTTCTGAAGTTCTTTCAATAATCCCAGCAATGATGAACTTATAAGTGACCTATGGATGTAAGCATGTTCATATGGATTATGACAGATCGCTATTTGGAATGAAACTTCAAGATGCTGACGATCTATGCAAACTAGTGAAAAGTCACTTGACACTTGTAAGATTAAGTCTTCCATGTAATCTTATTGATTGCGATTTAATGGCAATGATAGCACATGGTTTAAACCTTAATAAGACAATAACTCATCTAGATTTAAGCCATAATGAAATCGATACAAAAGGAGCGATTAATATTGCTAAGATAATACTGAAGAATGAAGTTATTGTGTGACTTGATTTAAGTGATAATAAAATAGGCTATGATGGTTCTCGATGTATTGGTTAAGCCTTAAGAACAAATAAAACACTTGAATATCTCAGCTTAAAGCTAAACAAACTTGATGACAAAGCAGGAGCAAAGTTGGCTCTTGATTTATTTTAGAATAACTCCTTAAAAGAATTGAATTTAAGTAGCAATACACTTGGATAAGAGGTAATTCTTAATTCAGAGCTTCTAAAGATTTTGTGAATTACTATTGCCCTAAAACAATGCTTCTCTTAAAAATTTAGATCTCTCAAATAACTAATTTGGCAACTGCTCGCATGATCTTTTACGTTCTTCCTTAGAGTAAAATACAGCTCTTAGAGATTTATAAATAAGAAATTGTGGATTCAACCCTTAAATAATAAAAGAACTATCTGACGTAGTAATAAAGCATGAGCTAGATTAGAGAAACATTCCTATGCTTCAAACTAGAATCATTCAACCTCCAAGTCCTCCTAGTAGCAGCTATGGAATGCGAGAATTAAATTTAGCAAATTTAGGAAAAACAAGTACTTTAAATTCAAGCATTTTCAACTAATCTGTAACAAAATAGCAGTCTATTAGACAATAGACATCCATGATCAGTCCTTCAGGCAAAAACACTGGCAGAGAATGACCAAGTTGACTAAATATTTTTTTTATAGATTTACACTAAAATATTTTATACTTAATCCTTAGCTTAATCAAGGATTAAACTCTATTACTATTATCTTGCTTTTATATTTCTATTATACAGAGACCATTATTTGCTATATAGTCAAAGTTCTTTTAAGCATTTACTAATTTAGTTAGCAAAAGAATTATAGCTAACTGTTGCAGTATTTGCTTCTAATGTTGATATTGATTTATTTTTAGACTAAGCTAAAAAATTATTATATCCAAAGAAATAAAAGTAGTAGAATATTAAACTTGGTTAGAGCTAGCAAATAGTTAAACTAATGCTTGCTACAAATGTTGATAAATTGAAAAAATTGATGTTTAATAAATCAGGTTTTGGCTAAGAAACTTCATATTTCATATTCTCGGAATCATCATATTTTATAAATAAAAGGCAGGTAAATTACAATATGGTAATTTAATTATATCATTTATATTTTTAAATCCTTTCTCTGTATAAAGCTATACTTTTAAATTTTAAGCTTTCTATATTCTCACTAGCCTCTAAACTAGTAAGCCTTAGGTAAATAAAAATAAATAAATAAATATCTTAAATAATGGTATTCTGCATCTCATTAAATTGATAAAGTAGAAATTATTTACTTTATTACAAAAATTATTAGCAAGTAAAAAGCAAAGGCTTTATTTTACTGATATAATAGCTATATATAATAGTTATTTATTTAAATAAGAAATATACCTTAATCAAGAAACTTCACTATTATACAACTGTCTAACTCTGAGATTTATAGAATCTCTATCCCTTTTAAGTTACAATCTATTCAAACTAATATATTTCTATCATAGCATTTTTATTTATTTAGGAGTTTATATCTTTTTTCTATTAGTTAAAGCTAAACTAAAAATAAACTTATAAATCTCAATCTACTATTAACTTTTACAATTTAGCACTGATTTATTAATACCTTTCTAATATTCCATTAATTCATAAAGTAAGCAATATATATCAAACTCTTCCTTTTGCTAGTAATTCTTAATACTTTCCTAATAATTGGAGTATTTACTTTTATAATAACTATAGGGTAAGTTATCTTAAAACACGTAAAAATAAAGCTATTTAGAATAAGCTGCGCTATTCTAATTATTATTGTAGCATTTTTATAAGCTTTATTCTCTTAAGCTACTATTTATATTAAAATAAAATGTTATAATTATTTGGCTTTTGTTAAGTTATAAAGTATTTAATTAAGGAATATTAATGCTGAAGTTATAGAATTGTATAATTTGGATAGGCTTTAAAGGTATTAGCATTAATAAGCAATATAGCTTTATTTATTGCTAGTAGTTTTTCTCTTACTTTAACTTATACTTCATCTTCTTAGTCTTAATCCTTTTATTTTTTATTTAATTGATAAATTTTCAAACTGCTAATACTTATTTAGAAAATCATACTAATTCAAATAGATAAAGCGCTGAAAGGCTAATTTGAACTAGTTGATTTGGATTAAATAAGTAATGACAATAGAAGGAGTTAATATAGTAATTTAAAGATTGATCTGATTTAATAAAACTGATAGCCATTAAATACTTTTCTTCCTAGCTTAATAGCTAATGCTAATTATATCTGCAACTTATTTAAATTAACAACTATAAATATATTAAATTTATATTAGTAACTTGCTATTTAAAGGAATAAGAAATAGAGAGAGCTTCTTATAGAGAAGGATAACTATGATATAAATATTAAAATAGATAGTAGTTTATTTTATAAAAACACTTTAAATTATCAAAAGGCCTTAAGGGTATATTATTTCTAGAAATACTATTATCCAAAAATCTACATCACTAAAACAAATAGCAAGGATCATGAAGAAGATTATACATCATAAAAAATTAAATTAGCTGTATTAAAATGCATTGCTTTTATTATTAACTAAAGAAAAAAGGCTAAATGTTAAAGAAATTTCAATCACTTGTTTGATTTTAGAATAGAGAAAGCTATATAAACATTCTTTTAAAATTTGTTGAGAAAGAAATAGAAAAGTGGTATTAACGCAGGATATGATAGACACTAAATTATTTTTTAGATATTTAGATTTAAGAAATTAGAGCAATAGATATAAGATTGCATTTGCAAACCAGAAACATATGCTGAATATTCCTAATGTTAATTACAATATTAAGCTTATTTTAGAAATATATATAAGCATTTATGGAATATTTAATAACGTACATATAATATATGAAATTCACATTAATTTTTATAAATAAGTATGTTTCTTAGCATTTAGATAGAAACTTTTAAATAAATATTAAATAATAGTTAGCATTAAGCATAATTAATCATTATACTTTAATCACAAATCTTTAAACTTAAGTTATAAGGCATTAGTAAAACAATTTATATAAAAGAAAAATGCTGAAATGGATTATTATAAAATAAATTTAGAAATTAGAATTTTATGGCACCAGAAAAATTTAGTTAATTATTTAAAGGAAATTATAAAAAATGCTAAGAGAATAGAAGCATATCATACTAAATAAAATATTCACTAATATATTACCATGAAAGAATCAAGTTTAAGTGATATATTATAAGGCGAGTTAAATAAATTAAATAATAAGGTTAATGAATTAACAACTCTAATTTTTTTTGATTTTATTCAGATTTTCTCATTTTAGAGTGTATTATTGTTATTTATACCTTCTTAGTATAAAGCATAATCGATTTAATAAAATATAAAACTACTATTAAGTTAGTTTTAATAAGAGAAATAGTTTCTATCTAATATTAATTGAGACTAAACAACTTTACTGTTTAGTATGTTTTTAGAGATTACTTAATCCTCCTAAAATTTAAGAAATTCAATTTGTCTTAAAATATTAATAGATGTGATATCATTTCTTGAATTTTCCTTATTATCGCTAGTTTCTTACTTAGAGGTTGATATTTAAAAGTAAGTTCAATGATTTCTTAATATTAGCACAAAGTACTGATGATAATTTACTTCTAAAAATAGCTTAAAGAATCTTTTATTATATGCATACTTAACTAATAATATCAATTTATGAAAACTGGCTTATTTTAGAAATTCTCTTGTGTATTCTAATAATTGATGCTCTTTGATTTTCCAGAAACTAGGCTTGTAGTAAGAGGATTAGCTTTAATCTGGAAATTTAATATAATAACTTAGATCCTATATAATATTTGTCAATTCCTCCGTTTTACTCAAAGCACTGAGATAGATTAAATATACAGTAGTTTCTAAAGCAAAGGATATCCTTCTCACAGTGCTCTTTTAAAATTGCAATATCTTAAAAGCGAATAAGCAATGTCAAATATAATAAGGAGGTTTTTTTTATTTAGTATTTTATATATAGAAACAGAAATCTAAATACTTTTAGCATTATTTATAATAAAGGCTATT